>VBSM01000361.1:55574547-55625015 GCA_008086735.1 Cheirogaleus medius | reverse complement strand
TTAAGCTTAATCCAGGATAGTATAAGCAGTGCTAGCTCACTGTCATTTCTTAGATTTGAGTAATATTCCATTGTGAATATATACCAAATTTTAATTATCCATTCGTGAATTGATGGGCACTTGGGTTGTTTTCATGTCCTTGCAATAGTGAATTGTGCTGCCATAAACATTCGGGTGCAGATGTCTTTATAATAGAATGTCTTATGCTCTTTTGGATAGATGCCTAACAATGCTATTGCTGGGTCGAATGGTATTTCTATTTTTAGCTGTTTGAGGTATCTCCAAATTGTTTTCCACAAAGGTTGCACTAATTTGCAGTCCCACCAGCAGGGTAAGAGTGTTCCTGTCTCTCCACATCCTCGCCAGCATTTGTTGTTTTAGGATTTCTTGATACAGGCCATTCTCACTGGGGTTAGATGATATCTCATCGTGGTTTTGATTTGCATTTCTCTAATTATTAGAGATGTTGAGCATTTTTTTATGTGTTTGCAGGCCATTACTCTGTCTTCTTTGGAGAAGTTTCTGTTCATTTCCATTGCCCATTTCTTGATGAGGTTGTTTGATTTTTTCTTGTTAATTCTTTTGAGTTCTAGATAGATTCTTGTTATTAGACCTTTATCGGAAGTGTAGAGAACAAATATTTTCTCCCATTCTGTGGGTTGTCTATTTGCTCTTATGATAGTTTAGAATTTTAACCACTAAGCATTATTTCCTTTTATAAATCAATATTGTGCATTGCGCATTTGAAGAAAAAGTTTCCTTTTGCTAGTGACTGTGGTTAATTTAAGGAGCAATGGATGATATAGTTTAAAGTATAGATAAGAAACAAGTTTTTATAGGCTATATAAAATCAAGCTGATAAGCTCTGGGTTTTAACTTCAACTCAATTTAGAATTGCTAAAGCAGTCAGGGTTGGGATAGGGTAACATATGTAAACTAGGACTTCAGGAAATTTAGTCAGAAAAAAAAGAATGTGGAGAAACGAATTGTGATAGTTTTGTGTTAATGTAGGTATTTGTCCATAATGCCTATCCAAAAAAGAAATAAATAAGTAAAAGTTAGGCATATGATGATATCCAAATGATCAAAAGTGTTAATGGAAGGAAATTTTTGCCTAACATAAAAATTAATAATTAAACATACAAAATTAAAAAAATAAAATATTATTCACATCAATTTATCTGACGGCTAAGTTGATCATCTTCAACATCTGCCATGTTAATCTACTTATTACTCAGTTAGCCTAACTCAAGATACCTAGACTGAAGAATGCAAAAGCAAAACCAATTAATAAAATAATATAAATATATTACATATTTTAAGTCAAGTACATAAATTTGTAACTTTTCAAAGCACTGAAGAAGTGCTGGTTTGAATGTATTTATTCTCTTATACAATTAACTTTATACATATTTAATTTTACTACATAATATATACAATACATATTCTAAATTGTGTGTATGTGTATATATGTGTATATATTACGCATATGTAGTTGCATATAATAAGGTCTTACACAAAATACACAGATGATACATTTTGATAATATCATGGATTCGTTTTGAAGATAAAAAGACTTCCTTATTCTGAGCCCTTTATATTTCAAACTTCATATGTGAAAATGAAGATCTTCATACATTTATTCCCTCATATTTATTGAGTTTTGTGGACTTTTCTGACAGAAGAGCCTTTCTAGGAAGTGTGTCCCCACCTTTTGCCCCAATACCACCCCATTGTTCAGGTCTCCAGGGTAAGCTGCTGTATTTTTATGTTATCCTGCCCTCTTGTGCCAGTTGGTTAGTCCAGGGGTTTGCATTTCATCTAGCCTAGACTGATGCGTCACTTCTTGTCAAGGGAGTGTTGAGTTCCCTGGCAACACCAAAAATCCCCGGGAAAATAAATTTGACTTATACAGAGAAATTCCAACCAGGGACAGAGAAGTCCTGGCGACATTCAATCATAGTCTTAGTCTTTTTCTGTGCCCTGCTACATGTCTGCCCTTAACTTGCCTATTGAACTCTGAGGATTTTGTCAGTCCATGGAGGGATCATTTCTCTGAAGCTAGATAGCCAGACTTCTGCTATTTGAAACACAAAATTAACACAAGCACCTAGTCTGTACTAATGTTCATATTAATGCAAAGATTCTATCAAAGATTGTAGAAAGTCAGCATGGGGAGGAACACTTTTAAAGTAATAAAGAATAAAATTCACTTACCATTTAAAAATACATTCTGAGTGGGATGGTTAAAATTCTGACTTTCAGCCCACTCAAAACACCCCAGGTTATAAAATACTAATGCTATAAGTAGAGCTCATCTCTAATGAATAGATGTCAATGGACTAGCATTTTAAATATGGGATGACAGCGTGATTGCAACAAACATCTGTAAAATTATTGCTTTTCATCTACATTAATTTGCTAAATGACTACCATGCAAATAGCCCCAAACCATAAATAAAAAAAGCATTCAGGAATCATTAGTGAATTAGACCGTGGTTACCTGATTCAAAAATCAAAAAAGAAATTAAATCTGTTGGTGCATAACCTACAGTGCTAGAATGTAATGAGGAAGTACAGGTTAGTGGAAACCAAGGCACTTTTGTGTCCAAAGAGAATTTCAGAGAATGAGTACATGCTGTTTTTAGTGGTTATTGTTGTCTATTTAAAAAAAGATTGATGTATATCACTGTGTTGTAAAAGAATGTTTCACATGCTGTGACACAGTGGTTACCTTTGAATTTCTGCCTATGGATATGAATTTGTATATTGAGATTGTTGCACTGGAGTGAGTTTATACAGGCATCATCGCTACTGTAACCATCTTGCTGAGAAGTTGATGTCAAAAAGAGGAAAAACAGAGTCAAAAATATAAGAAACTTGGTAAATAAATACCTATATGGTTCTATTTCTATGCATCACACATGCTTGTCAAATCTTCAAAAGAATAAAAATCACATATATATTAAAAGGTTTGTGAATCTTGCTTCACTTTAAACCAGTGACTTTATTAAGGTGTAGCTGTGTTCATATACTCTATAAAAAGAAAATTTAATTCAGCCAAATATTTTATTATTTAAACCTGTATTTGTGTTTAATTATTTTACTGAATTAAGAAATTTTAAAATTAGTCTGAATGTGTGAACATAGTCTAAAATATTAAATCCAAAAATTTACAATCCCTTATTATCTCAGGTTGCGTCTAAAATGTATAGTATATACAAATACTAATATTAATAACAAGCACTAGTTACAGCACAGACACTGTCAGGCACTGTGCTAAATTTATTAAATCTATTATCTTGAGTCCCATTTAAGTCCAGTGTTTCTTTATTTATTTTCTGCTTGGCTGATCTATCCAGATACGTCAATGTGGTGTTGAAGTCCCCAGCAATTACGATGTTGCTATTTATCTCTTTGCTTAGATCTAGTAGAGTTTGCTTTATGAAGTGCTCCTGTGTTAAGTGCATAAATATTTAGGATTGTTATGTTTTCTTATTGAATTGCTCCTTTTACCATTATATTGATATAATGACTATATTTGTCTTTCTTTACTATTTTTGATTTAAAGGCAATTCTATCAGATATGAGAATGACTACACCTTTTTGTTTGTTTGTTTGTTTTCTGTTTGAATGGAATTATTTGTTCCATCCTTTCACCTTCAGTCTGTAAGAATCCTTGTGGGTTAAATGTGTTTCCTGGAGACAGCAGATACTTGGTTTGTATTTTTTATACATTCAGCCAGCTTATGTCTCTTGAATAGGGAATTCAAACCATGCACGCTGATTGATAGATTTGATATGTGGGATGCTGTTCTGTTCATCTTGTTGGGGAGTACCCTATTGCTGTGTTTTACTTCTTGTACTATTGTTTTATATAAGCTCTGAGCTTTTAGGTTTGGGGTGGTTTTACACTGATGGGTGACTCTTGTGCTGATCCAGGTGTAATGTAGTTTTGAGTATTTCCTGCAGGGCAGATCTGGTCTATTAGCACATTTAATTTTCTAACAATCATATGAAGAAATAATCATTATCCCATTTTACATAGAAGAAACTATTGTTTAAGTGTTTAAGTGATTTCCCTGAGATTACAATGTCATAAAAAGTACTGATACTTGCTTTAAATCTAACTTCAGTGACAACATGATTAACCAACTTGTAATATCACTTAAAGACAGACTTTCTATTCAACCAGGCTCCAGCTCTCTCCTACCCTCAAGTGCCAAGTGCTCAATATATCAAGCCATTCTAAATCCCTGTCTCTGTTATATATTCTCAAATATGCATACCTTGATTAATGCTGTGGCTCCTTATCTTAAGTTTTCATGTATTATCTTTAAAGTCCAACCTCATTTATTCTAAGAAGCTCAGCAGAACATATTTTCTTCTGTCTTTCCAGAAAACAAACAAACAAAATCAAATAAATGAACTCTCTTGAGTAAGATGGCGATGCATTTCTTTCACTACTGTCCTGTTACTATTGCACTGCCTTGCATTCATTCAATATGTATGAGTCTGTCTATAAATGGTAAGATCATGGATGTACAGAGTCAACATCTTTCTGTCTGGTATCCCTAGTTTTTGCACGCTTCCTGGGATGCTATAAATTCTCAATAATGGTTTACTAAATGAATGAATAGATCATATGGTTGATTTTTTCACTATGACTGAGAATCATTAGATATCACCTTTGCATTGTTGCAAATTATGCCATAGTACTTAAATCTTTTCCTGTCATCTTAGAACAAGCTTATATTGAATTGCTATTAGCTGTTTCAGAGATATATGGTCATGTAATCCCTTTTACTTAAATCCTTGAGAAGTTTTCTAATCCTTCTTTATTTTATAGCTATCAAAATTATATCTTTAATAAAGTTACATGATTCACTTTCATAGAAATCAATCCACTCATAACTATATGTTAATTTGAGTGAAGTTTGTTTGAAATATGTCTTGCCCTGAGTCCTGTATATTTCATAAGAAGAATCTATGATTTAATAAAAACATTGTCTCTAGAAACTATTGCACATTGTGACACAGAAGTAGAACCCATCATCATAAATGAATAAGAAGTTATTGTCTGAATTCTGAGTTTGGATGAATCAATTTAAGGTTTTTATTTACACAGTTATTAATTGAATATTAAAATATTAGGATTTGCCTAGAATCCCTAAATAATAAATGTGAGAGTCAATCATGGATTGAAACATCCCAAGTGTCCATCAATCCATGAGTTAATTAATAAAATGCGGTATATGTATACCGTGGCGTCTACTCAGCCACAAAAAACAATGGTGATCTAGCACCTCTTGTATTATCCTGGATAGAGCTGGAGCCCATTCTATTCAGTGAAGTATTCCAAGAATGGAAAAACAAGCATCACATGTGCTCACCATCAAATTGGTATTAACTGATATACTACACTTTTGTGCACATATAGTAGTAACATTCATTAGGTGTTGGGCAGGTGGGAACAGGGAAGAGTGGAAAGGTATATACACACCTAATGGGTGCACTGCACACCATCTGGGGGCTGAACATGCTTGAAGCTCTGACTTGGGTAGGCTAAAGGCAATATATGTAACCTAAACATGTGTACCCCTGTAATATGCTGAAATAAAAAAAAATATATTCAGGTAGTGCTAAAATAAAAAATGAGCTATTTTATAGATACTTAATTGACCAAATGGGGAAAAAGTTAGTATTGAAATGAAAATAACAATTACAAATAATTGTCAAAAATTAAGTATGGTAAAAATCATGTCCTTAATCAAACTTGGGAAGAGAACATTTAGTGGAAATTGTAGAAACAGGTACAAAGAGATAGTTGTTAATATAGAAAACAAATTAATTTTACAAGTGGTTTATATTTAAACTAAATGTTGATGAAAGGATGTTAATGTATACTAGTATTTTATTAACACATCTCTTAAGTGCATAGTAGATTATATAATGTGGATATATAGTATACTCTTTTGTTAGTGGGGAATGGTAAATGGGAAGAGTAAGTATTCCCATTAGTTTGGAAAATTTCACAAATACTTATTACTGTTGGTTATACATATAGATCAAGTAGAAAGCTGATTTAATAATTTATTACAAGATAAGGGATTCACTAAGTGTCCTAAGAGAAATACTAAAGTTACAGGCTCAATCTATCTTATTCTAAAAGAAAAAAAAATCTTAGATCTTACTAATCATTATCATTGGTAACTGAAAAGGCACACTGAAGCATCCGTTAATGCATCTATATGTGTTCAATATCTAACAATGGTCTATACAATGGACTGTGTAACACTGAAGAAGTCAAATTTGAATAGCACATTACTTGGATTTCAGAAAACCAAACATATAAGAAGAAAATCAATTGAAAATTACATTGTTATTTCCATTTGAATGTGGCTAAATATATCAGCAATTGTCTGTTTCGATGAAAATAATTCAAAAGAGCTTTTGATAACTAAATACACATGTGTATCTCTATATGTATCTATTATTTATGTATGTATCTATCTATATATTTTCAAACACGCCTCATACCTGGTCAAACTACAAAACAGGTACAATCTAGATTCCAAAATGTGTGTAAAATATCATAAACAACTGAGATCAGGCAGAAGCCAATGAAGATGAAGGTGGAGAGCAGGATAAAGAGAAATCTGAGACCAAGGAGGGCTCAAGGAGAGCAGATCTCTTAGAAACCAGCAGCAACAACAAAACTTTTAAAAAGTGAGTTCTACCCTGAGGTGTAAATATTGTATCTTCTATTTGCTACAATAGGAACTTCAGTAAACAAGCTGATGGAGTGAGCTTATCTAACAGAGGCAGATGAGGGGTTCACAGTTATGATCCTAATGTTCAGGAAGCAGTATGTTTCTGTGCAGGTTAAATTAATAATCACATCTATACTGAACACATCTATACTGAAACAACACCATGGCCCTTCTCCACGTATAAGAACTCTCAAAAATCCCCTCAGCAATTTTCTAATTTCAGAGCCATCCTTAAGCGGGTCTATTGTTCCTATTTAAATTCGTTTTGTATTCTTCCCAAATATGACACAAAGTTTAATCACATCTCTCTTTGCCTTCTTAGGTATATCTTCTGTTCATTACTCTTTTCATACTTTTCTTCGTGTCTTCTATTTTTATAATGTTTTCTTTTGACTCTGTTCTTCCACTCTCCATCTATCATTAAATAGCCAACAAAAGTATCACATTCTTTCTTCAGCCTTCTACAACTACTCAAACCTCATTGGCTCCTCCTAATGTATATTTTTAAATAAAAGATCATTGAATTTTCTTCTCAATCACATGTTGTCACATTACCAATAGTGCCAGTCTTAGCACAGCAACGGAATATAAAACACTGAAGGATGATTCATCAATTATGTTTCCGGTTAGAGAAGTACAAACTATCTGATGTTATGGGGAAAAGTATTTGTAAAATGAAGTGGCCTTGTGTCAATATAGGCAGAGGTCGGGAAGTGAATGCCAGGAAGTGTTATGGGGAGGCAGGATAAGGGAATCAAACAAGTTATCAACCAACCTTCCTTGTGAAGCACCTGCAGGAGTGAAAAGGTAGGGACATGCTGGAAGCCAAGCATATGCAGTTGTCAAAGTCAGACTGCAAAGCAGGGGCTTGTGGAGTGGTTTATGGGAAACTGTTGTCTCTGTATAGTTACCACTGCCTAACATTTGCTGACAGACATGGGCTGCTATTGTACAGCAAAGATGACCTGTAGTCAGGAAGAAGTCTGGAGATGCAGCAGAAGGGTGAGAGGAAAGCAGCAAACCACCGCTGTATCTCTCATCACCATTTCTGACCCCAGCAGAGATTTATGGGCACTGTTTTACTTCTGTCTCCCAAATTTCATGTGAATTATTCTATAGCCACCTTTACTCTGGTACTGTATAGGAAAGGGGGTTCCTAGATTTACTAAATTGACAATGAAATTTAGCACACTATATTAAATAGATATAACTCTGAGTCCCACTGTACCTAAAAATAATAGACATTGCTGGTAATTTCTTTGCATTCACTCCTCATACACTTATTGATTGCCCACATATTTATTTGTATTATCATTTAAATGGAAATAAGAAATATTTTTAAAAACATTATTGTGCATTCTTTAATGTAGGTAAACAGGAAAAGCCAATCATTAACAACTTAGCATACATAATGTTACGCACTGCATTATTTTATATCAAATATTCACAGAAAATTAAATAGCTAACAATAATCTATCTTTATTAGGAGCAATGTCTGTTTCTATTTCTTTTCTTTCTTTTCTTTTTTAAGTTACATATGAGCACTAAAATAGTCATTTAAAACTATGGTGGAAATGTTAGCCATGTCTCAATAACAAAATTGCCACAACTTGTTTATGTAATAAATAATTTTACTGTGCTGAATCATCATTCTATAGTATGCTGTTGTCAAAAAGTGATGACGGGTATAAGCAATCAAACATGGTAAATTTGTTTTCATTGGAAAGCTTTAAAATTGTAATTCTGTTTTGCTTCCTAATCTTCTTATATGTAACCTCTAGGAATCGGTGGAAGAGGAGAGGCGTGTAGATTGCTTGTCTATTTTATATTTCCTCCCCTTGGATTTTTCTGCTACTTCCAGCAAGCTTAAAATAAGCTCTACATAAACAAACCTATTCTTTTGTATTTCTTAGCCTTATCTATCAAGTCCATTTCAAGAGTGTGGATATGAACAAAATAATGATGTGGACTGAGAGCTTCACTAAGACTTATACCACACTTGAATATTAACACAGTAAGTGTTTAGCTTTTGTGGAGGTAAATCATGGGAGAGGACCATATTGAAATTTTATAGCAATCCTAGATATTAGACTTATATGGGTTTCAGTAAAATATGTAAATAAGACAAAATAGAGCAGATTTTGGATTAAATATAATGAATTTACTCAGAGTTATGAAGTGCCTGATGGCATTTTCTGTGTCTATGATGTTAAAAATTTTAGCAATATATATTTTACTCCTAAAAATTATACTGCAGCAAAAGTAAGCAATATACTTAGAAATATCTTGACGATATACTCATCAGATCATCAAAGTGTACAAGACCTGGAGACCTGAGTTGGGCAAAGTCCAGACCACTGGATTAGATAACAGGTTAACTTTGTAGGAATAATTAGCATTTCCTTAATTTTCTATGAAAAAAATATACAAAAGACATAACACACACGTTTATACATGCATAGAAACACACAAATATATACACAGACACATACACATATATATATATAAACTCAATCAAAATAGAAAAATATGGGGTCACAAAAATAATATCCTGTATGAATAGATGTTTTTATGATTGCTATTTACAAAAAAAAGTCTTAAGGTAATATGTATGTATTTTTATTATAACATTTGAAAATATTTACATGCAGAGACAAAACTGTAATCTATATAGATAAATACATTACAATTTTATCTTTTGTACTTTGGATTTCATACATTGCTGTAGGATTCCAAAGACAAATTCCAAGAATTCTAAACATTTTACACCTGTATAACAGGTATATTTATAATTATTAATGTGAATAATAAGTCATTTAATGGGTAAAAGATAATCCAACTTATTTTCCTTTCTTTAAAAGTAAAAAGTGAAATAAATAGATTTTATAATAAAAGAATGAATTAACAAGCAAAACCTTAATCCAAAGAGAGTTCTATGTGAGAAATCCATTCTCAAGTTTCCATGTCACAGGAAAAAACCCAGAACTATAACAATGCAAATATATCTTATGTTTAGTCTTCAGTTATCTCTGTTTTTATTTGCAAAAGCAGATTTTTTTTTCTGAGTATATTTCTCTTGATGACAGTGAAAAACATAAAAAAAATGAGTCCATGTAAAAAAATTTACAATGCTTATGTAAGAGAAATAAGCATACTTTTAATATTATATAAATAACCCACAAATGGCTTTTTAAAAAGTATTTGTGGTACATCCCAAGTTTCTCTGAACTCACCTTCTCTTCCGCTTTTAAACAAAAGAATGAATGTTCCCTTTATATCTCTGGAATATTCCAAAACCAGAAGATGCATATATGCTTTTGTTTGGTTTTCTTTTTTATTATTTTAATTGACAGATGAAATTATATTTTATTAACATGTACAATATATTTTGAAGTAAATGTACATTGTGGATTGACTATATCTTGCTAATAATGCATATGTTAATTAATTAGATATAGTTATCATTTTTGTGGTATGCATGTTCCTCATGAAATTAAAAATAGAAGGTGCCTATATTACTAAATATACTTCATATTTATAATTGTCTCACTGTCATGAATTTTAATTATTTTTGCCTTCAAGAGACTAATGGCAAAGATTCAAAGGATCAATGAATAATCTTTTCATTTGTAGATATTTATTGTTCTATTTACTTAAGATTATGTTTCATAAAAAGAAATCTAAATTGAAATTGAAAAATATAAGAAATATCAGATTTCGGGTTAATAATTTAATAATTTTTTCTAAGCACAATTAATGGACTTCCTTTACATATTAAATTTATTCACAGATATTATTTTGTTATTTTAGTTCAACATACCTTGATATGTGTATTATATAGTTTAATTAAGTCCAATGATAAGACAATTCATATTTCTTATTTTTCTCTCAATTTAACTCCAGGAGACTTTAATGGTTAAAGAAATAAGAAATTATTTTGACCTTATAATTATAGGCTGAACTATTTTTACATAGAAGTCAATGAAATGTAACTGAAGTTGCCAGATTTAGAAAACAAAATACAGGATTCCCAGCTAAATTTTAATTTCAAGTAAAGACAAAGAATTGTTAGTATAAGTATGTCCAGAATATATGCAGGGGCATACTTATTAAAAAATCATTGCTTAACTGAAATTAACATTTGACTGGGCATCCTGCATTTAATCTGGCAACTCTGGCTCCAAACTTGACAGAAAACACTCTGACCATTTTAACAGCTGTGTTTGTCATGTCATGTAGAAGTGTAAGTGGTTCTTGATGTGGAAAACCACTGAAGTATTCCAATGAAGCCACAAAGCTACTTTTGTTTTCCATATAAAATATGCCAAGCAAAACAAATGCCTTCATAGGTGAAAATATATTGTAGGAGCTGACAAATCAATTACAATTGTTTTTCACATTTATTTTTATTATATATTATGATTTATTTTGCAAATGTATTAATTATCAAATACATATATGCAAATCTACTGGAAAAAAGTTATCTAGTAATATTAGTTAAAAGCAAATAACATAGGAATTATTTTGTCCTTCTGTATCCCAGAAAAAAGAGACTTAGACCTATTGTTGCCTTTTCTCCTAAGACAAGTTAATTAAGTTTGGTGCCTTTGTCCCTCAAGATATAAAATGTAGATAAATAATATATGTCCAACTGCAACAGTATTTAGAAAATAAGATATGGTGATAAATGTGAAAGCAAAAATTGAAGTATAAACAATGTTATGCGTATAAGAAAAATACTCAAACATCATGTATTTTGGTCATTAAATTTAATTGATTTGAATAATGATTGTTTAGTAAAGGAAAAATGTCTTATTCCTCATTTAATACGAGAGACATTTTTTATATGTAAGGCATAATGACATACATCATTCTTTTATTCATCTTTCACCTAAAACTATTTTTCTTGGAGGAATTTAAAAAGGCTTACAGACATCATGAGAAAATCATCATAACTGTGTTTCACGTTAAACATTTAAAACAGCATTATGATAAAATGGTTTTCTCCTGATATATATGATACATAGACATTAATAAGTGTCAATAATTCTTTACTGATTCAATTTATACTTTTATAGACATCATTAGGTCAACTTTAAAATAATATGTATGTCACTATGACAATCATTTTTGAAACAATTTAAAATCTCATTTGGGTTCACAAAGTTCTCTTATTCTCAGTCATTCACTATTAATAAGTTTATTATGTTCATTTGGTTTTATGTACAGAGAAGCTGAATTTATTTTTACTTATCTAAAATATACTTAAACTATTTAGAAAATATGTCCATATGTGCCTATATTTTCCATGAATATATATCTTTTTTATTTTAGCAGCTTTTATGACAATCATTTTTTAGAAAGTTGTGAAAGTGGCTAATTTTTTTTTTTTTTTTGCCTTTAAGGAAGCCTACTTGAAGAGAAAATTTTCTTTAATTTCCTATAAAAAGACATCATTACTGACTGAGAAAAAGATAATTTAGCTATTGAGGTCTCTTTTTAACTCTTTCTACTTAGTTTTTCTGTGACATTTTATCTTGCAGCATAAATGATTATTAATTTCCATAAAAATATTACACCTAATGCATCTATTCCTTTGGTAGCATGTTATCAAAATTAATAAAATGAAAACAAGTTAACCAAAATAGAAAAATATATTAAATGATTTAACATAAGTTCATGTACTTTAAATTCTTCTCTATGCACATTTTCTTTCTTTCATAACTATTTATTATAAAAATGAATCAGCTTTTTTGTGGCTATTGTTTAAAAAATATTGTCATTTTTTTCTGGAATAGACTTCTTATTTTTAAAGAGCATTGTAATCTCAGTATTCTCTAGGTCATAGCCAAGACAAGTATGATCAGTTGAATGTCTAGAAAGCTAATGTACATCATGAGTACTATAGTTAGTAATATTTTATTGTGTACTGAAAATTTTCTAAAAGTGTAGATGTTATATATTCTTACAACAAAAGTACCTATGTGAGGATAATAGATATGTAAATTGACTTGGTTGTATATATATATTTTGTATATCAAAATACCATGTTATACACTTTAAATATAAAAATAAAAAAAAATAGAATTGGTACAATAAATATTCCACAACCTGACTGTGTATATGTAGGTGCATCTTCATGCATGGCCAATTCAGGTACATGTGCATTTGGTTCTCCAATGGACCAATAATTATTGAGTACATGCTATGTGCTAGACTTTGTACTGAACTCTCCAAAGACAATAGTCAGCAAAACAGCCAGCCTCTCTGTATTCTCAGAACATGTACTCTAATTGAGAGAGAGATATTTTGTACATAATTATAATAACATTTATCGGGTGTCAGGCGGGTGGGAGGGGGGAGGAGGGGATAATGAGTGAGATGTGCAATGTTTGGAGGATGGACACACTTGAAGCTCTGACTCAAGGGGGGAGAGGAGGCATGGGCAATATACTTAACCTTAATATTTGTACCCCCATAATATGCTGAAATAAAACAAATGTGGTAAGTGAAAGGAAATGGAGTATGTCTATGAATGTGTTAAAGATAAAGAGAGAACATGAGAGATATTTTAAATAAGTTAATAGAAATGTATAAAACCAGAAGAAAATGATTATGATGATAAACTTCATTCAGTAAAAGTCTGAATTAAGATCATTTGGTGGCCTTTAGCAACCAAAGATGAAAGAAGAAGTTGACATATGGGTCATTCTACTAAAACATCAAAATTATACCAGATTAGCAATCACAACCATGATGTGCAGATTCTAAACAGTTTGTGCAGTAAACACAAACAAATAATATAAACATCACAGAGGTTAAATCTTCTTGAGAAATAAGATGAATAAAAAGGAAAAAGGAGTAACACCAGAGAAAAAGAAGTTGATATGCATAGAATCTCAGTTTATTTTTCCAGTTACGGTTATAGTCTCCCACATAGGAAGGACATGAATAGAGTTTAAAAAAAAATTGATGCGCGTGTGTGTGTGTGTGTGAAGTCAAATAACATAGGCAATGAGTAAATTATAATTTATATACAATAGGGTAGTAATATTTCAGCCACAATATGATTTTTAATATGTGAAATAAAATATACACCATTTACTTATTCCTCTTTCCATTGTTTTAGGTGAAAATTATATGTTTATTTTTGTCAGATCTCTGGCACTAAAACTCACAATGTATGCATCACTCATATTTTCCAATGTTTTAATGGATTTCTACATATCTGAGAGGAACATTATTTTTCATGATAGGCATTAGTGAATCAGGAAGTATCTGTTACTTTTAAATAAATTTTTTGTTGGAAGTATTTTTTCTACAAGAAGTTTTAACAATCTAAAATGGGTTATACTATGAATTCTTAAGCAATACTTTGTTGTAGACTGATAAAGGTAAACTTCTGCTCTTAAATAACCACTAGTTCTTAATTTATGATGTTTAGCATAAAATTATATAATATCATATGCTACGTCTCATGAAGAATGTTTCAAATTATTATAAACTTGTTGACAAAATGATTTGTAAAATTTACTCCCCATTTGAGTTTTTATGTTTGCTTGTATGTCTCTTTCCTTGGATATATAAAATATATGCAAAAATGCAGTTATTCTATAATGATTGACTTTCTAATTTTCTTCTGTGATCCTTTTGCAAATATATATGGCACACAAACAATTTCATTTTAGTAGAATATATAGATGAGTAGTGGCAGTTTTTTACGTAAAGTGGCCTCTACAGACAAGTGAGGAGCACTATGAATTTTCTGTTTAGAAACCTGAGCATCACCAATCCCTTTATGACTCATAATAAAATATCCTCACATTCATATAGTCAAACTATTTTATAATTTGCATGTCTAGAAATTCACCCATATGTAAATAATTAATAGCCACTCTTTCATGATCAATTATTTCTATAAAGCCCCTTGAAGCCAAAAAATAAAAAATGATAAATATAGCTATATACAACTTTAATTATTTTGACTTATTTTCACCTCTCCCAGTGGTGGGGTAATTTCTACCATACTAACACTCTAGCTAAGTACATCAACCATTGGCTAAAATATATAAGCCAACTGGTTGAAGACATTGAGAACAACCATGACACTAAGACCTATGGGGTCCAAGAGACAACAGTGGCACATTGAGGCAAAACTCATAAAAGCTTCTAATTTTCCATCAGTTTATGCGAATAAAGGATTTCAAATATCTCCTCTGTGGAAAATTGTATTTGTCTTAACATTTTATATTTCTTTTGCTGTAAACTTAATAAAGAGAAAATATCAATTATGCAACTAAACAAAATTGCTTATGGTAGAACTGACTTCTAATTGGTAAACTGTATTTTACTTTGGAATATTATCAACCAATTATACAAAACTACTGGGGAGTCATAGTTTTGGGTTTCCATGGTGCACTATAACTTGTAACTAGGGGTTCCCCTTGCTAAGTCCAAAAAGCTATGCTCATAGAACTATCACAAGAGAGACTATTTTCTAGATGACTATCTCATGTACCCTCCCATGAGGTCTCATTCTCTCACACAAAACTTTCATTTGGATTCCAACATAAAAGGTATTCCTGATGCAATTCAGCTGAAATTCTGGATTTCCTTCCATGTATACTAAGTTATCTTGTTATCAGGCTGGCTTCTTATAGTTGAGTTGAATTGCTTTATCTAGCCTAAGTGTCAATTTCAAGACATTTGCCAATACCCATCTCCATTGGTAGAGACCAATTATTAAATAGAAAGTGTAAAGTAGCATTTGGAGGCATGTGAAAGTATTACAGGGCAGGGGAGACAAAAGTTGGATTTCAAAGCAAGCTGGAATTGAAAAGGCAAGGTTCTAGGAGAAATGTAACTTCAGAAAAGTAGGCCAAATCTCTGCCTGTAATCCCCTCCCAATAGTTGGTCAGTTCCTAAGTCCCCTAAACACTGGTGAAGAAACTAAGAGACCAAGCAGAAAACTAACAAATGGAGCAAAGATTTCACTAGTTCCATGTTCTTTAAATTACCCAGTTTGAAAAGACTGTAAAATATCCAATTCATTCAGTTGAGAACCCAGAAGAGCTACCCTTAGGGCAAAAAACTATACTTTAAGAGTGAGGATAAACCAGAGATATACCAGCCTCACTTAATAAGGTCTAAAGCAGAGCCTCAACTGTACCAAGATTATGTAATTTTATATATTTTCTTGGAAAAAGGGAAATAAATCTTCACTGGAAAAAATGTTATCTACAGCCTCCATATGTTTTTCATACACAATGTCTAAAATTTAATAAAAAATCAGCACACACACTGACAATTGGGATTCTATGACTTAAAACTGAAGAAAGAACAAAAGAAAAATCTGGCAAACAAATGATTCAGAAATTAGAGTTATCAGCAGAGACTTAAAGTAGTTACAATTAATAATTTCAATAAATACAGAGTATGAAATGCAAAATTAAAAATTTTTTTAGCCCATCAAGTAAAAATTACTCCTGAATCTTTTAAAGAAGGAATTAAGCAGAAATTCTAAAACTAAAAAATTAAATTAAATTGCAATTTCAATAGATGGGTTTACAGCAAAAAGACAAGACAATTTGTATATCTAACAGTTAAAAAATAATTGAAGGATACACAGAAATAAAAATAAATAAGAAAAAGCAAAAGTGAAATATTGTGCACAGTAGAAATATTTACATAGTATTGTGATATCAGGAGAAAAACAGGAAAAGAAAAGCATTGAAGTGATATTTGATGAAATAATGGCTTAGAACTCTCTAAATCTAATGAGACACTGGCCCCAAGTTAAAGTTCTATGTATTCTTAGCAAGCTAAATAGATATACCATAGTAAAATACTAAAAACTGAAAACAAAGTGAAAATCTTAAAAGCAAAAGCAGCCATAATTTCTCTCTCTCTCTCTCTCTCTCTCTCTCTCTCACACACACACACACACGCACACACACACACACACACAAACACACATACACACACATTATCCTTATGGAGCAGCTATAAGACTGATAGCAAATTTTTCAATGGAAACAATAACAGAAATAGAAAAGTCACATTTAGATTCTCTAAAGAAAATAAACACTGGCTTAGAATTCTATACTCAATGCCTTATGAATAGAAGTGAAATGATGGCAATTTTAACCAAACAAAACTGAGAGAATGTCAATTATCACCAGCAGAACTTCACTAAAAGGAACACTAATGGATGTTCTACAGACAAAACAGAAAACTAACCCATGTGCAAGCAAGGAAATAAAAGAAGAAATGAAAAACACTGGAAAATATAAGTGTGAAAATCTAAATGTATATTTTTTAAAACAATAAGAAATTAATTTTTGTGAGCAGTGAAAGATATGGATCCTGTTTCATTCTTTTGTATGTGGCTATCCAGTTGTCCCAGCAACATTTATTGAATAAAGATTATATTCTCCAGTGTATAGTGTTATCTACTTTGTCAAAGATCATTTGATTGTATGTGGATGGTTTTATACATGAGTTTTCTGCTCTGTTCCATTGGTCTATATTTCCTTTTTTGTGACAATAGCATGCTGTTTTGGTTACTATAGCTTTGTATAATAGTTTAAAGTCTGATAATGTGATACCTTCTGTTTTGTTCCTTTTGCTTAATATTGCTTTGAGTATATGGGCTCTTTTGTGGTTCTAAACAAAGTGTAGAATTGTTTTTTCAGATCTGTGAAATATGATGTTAGTATTTTGATGTAGATTGCACTGAATCTATAAGTCAGTTTGAGTAGTATGGACATTTTAACAACGTCATTTCTGCTGATTCATGAGCATGATAGGTTTTTCCATTTGTTTGTATCATCAGCTATTTCTTGCCTCAGTACTATATAGATCTGTTTGTAGATATCTTTCACCGTCTTCATTAAGCATATTCCTAGGTGTTTTATTTTATTTGTGGCTATTGTGAATGATGTTAAGTCTTTGATTTGACTCTCAGCTTGACTGTTATTTGAGTATAGGAATGCTACTGATTTGTGCACATCGATTTTGTAACCTGAGACTTTGCTGAATTTATTTATCAATTCCAGGAGTCTCTTGCTGGAATCTCTGGGATTTTCTAAATATAAGATCATATTGTCAGCAAAAAGAGATAGTTCGACCACCTCCTTCTGTATTTAGATACCCTTGATTTCTTTCTTTTGTCTGATTAATCTGGTTAGGACTTCTAGAACTAGGGGTTGAATAGAAGTGGTGATAGTGGATGGGGATCCTTGTCTTGTTCCAGTTGTTAGTGGCAATGCTTTCAGTTTTACCCTGTTCAGTATGGTGCTGCCTGTGGGTTGGAGATTCCTTAAAGAAATAAAAGTAGACCTATAATTTGATCCAGCAATCTCACTACTGGGTATTACCCAAAAGAAAAGAAGACATTTTATCAAAAAGACACCTGCACTTGAATGTTTATTGCAGCACAATTTACAAATGCAAAGATGTGGAATCAACTCAATACCCCTGAATTCATGAGTGAATTAACATAATGTGGTATATATCATGGAATACTACTCAGCCATGAAGAAGTATGACTTAATGCCTTTTGCAACAATATGTATGGAATTGGAGACCATTATCCTAAGTGAAGTATCTAAAGAATGCAAAAACAAACCACATGTACGTACTATTAAATTGGAACTAACTGATGAGCACACATGTGCACAGAGGGAAGTATAACTCAATCAAAATCAATTGGGGGGAAAGGAGGAAGGAGTGGGTGCAAACTTACCTAACAGGTACAGTGAACACTATCTGGGTAATGGGCACACTTATAATCCTGACTCAAGCATTACAAAAGCTGTCCTTATAACCAAAAGCATTTGTATCCCTGGAATATTTTGAAATAAAAAATATTATGCCCCTCCAAAAAACAATAAGAAAGTAGAATTAAAATAACTGAAAATGATAGTAGAAAGAGTAATATGGAGTGTAATGGAATTAAAATATTTTTTTATCTTCACACTGTCCAGGGAGTAATAAAAGTACCAATTAAAGTAAACTCTAATATATCAAAGAAGAAAGGATTAATAAAGAATGAAGAATTAATAGAGGGAGAGAAATTGAATAATAATATCTGACTAACCAAAGGGGAAACAAACAAAGAGTCCTAACTTTTTTTTGAGGCCCCCCAAATTTTAGAACAAAATAAGAACATTATAGTAAAAGATGGTATAGACCAAATTCTCATGCATACAGATGCAACATTTCTGAACTAGATATTAGAAAATTAATTCAAGTAACATATAAAAATGATATATATTACTAACAAATAGGCAATATTCCAAGAATTCTCACAGAGGATATATGAATGCACAATACGTATTTGCTTACCATCAAGCAAATAGCATTTGCAACAATGAGATATTGACATATATCAATGAGAATAGCTAAAAAATGAAAAGATAAAAATAACTCTCTAATTTCAGATGCTTATAACAATGTAGAATAACTGGATACTCCATCTAATTTGAATGGGAATGTAAATTCACTTTGGTAAACTGACAATATTTTCTAAAGCTTAACATATGTACATGTATATCTTATCCCAGCAATTCCTATACATGCATTCAACTAACCTGAGTAACTATTGTACAAAATACATGTATTGTCCATAACAACCACATAAATGAAACAAGTCAAATGTTTACCAATAGCAGAAGTGATAAACGTAGGACAGTTCTCTGAGTACCCTTGGACCAACTCAGTGTTCCCCCATTTCTCATTCATAGTCCTCAAGAATAACTGTAGAGCATTCTGGGAATATAACATCCTAAGATAAACAGGGTCTGGGTATAACAGCCCTGACTCTATCCCAATCCCTCTAGAAACAGGATGTCTTTCAAAGCTTTAGCCCAGCCTGCCATGGTGATCTCAGGACACAAAACCCAGGAGGAGCTGCTTTCCAAACTCCCTCAGTGGTGGTGCAAGTGGGGCATGTACAGATGAGACTATATCTGCTCGAGCAGCTTTCCTGAAATTTGAGGGAACATCTCAACCTAAGTTTAGGCTTCTGTTCCCCCTTGTTTCTTATCTGTAGGTAAAAAGCCTGATTCATGCAACCTGTCATGTGTGTGACTGTTGTGTTTCATTGGATTCAGGAAAGTAGTAAATTCACAGTGCAAGATGCAGTGGGCTGAAGTGCTAACTAGTACACAGTGAACCTGCTTTGTAATAAATATAATATGGAGTATTCAAGCAATGAAGTACTATACTTCAATCAAGGAAATAATATGAACTATATGCAATAAGAATTATATATTTCACAGAAAATATATTGAATGAAAGAATCCAGACCCAAAAAGAAACATACTTTATGATTTCACTTATATATTTAAAAGAAAAACAATGACAAGATGAAAAGAGAATTTTCTATAGTGCTGATATTATTCCTTATTTCAATTGTAATTTAAAAATTAATCTAAGTGTATGTTTAAAGTGTATAAAATTTATTTTATAGTTATATATTATTTAAAGTATAATTATGTCATATATTATGTAAAAATAATTTGTGTGTCAAATATTTTAAATGTGTTGCATTTTCAGAGAGATGACATAGAAGTTCCTGGAATAAATGGAACTCATAATCGGGAGGGGGCTTTCGACATTTAATAAAACCACACAAACAACAAACTAGTAATTCCATATGTACAAAAGTTAGTACTTTTATTTAAATAGCAACATTTTACGGAAATACAGAAGACAAGCCAATTAATTCCTAATGGGGATGAAGAAAAGGTCCATGGAGTATAATTTAAACTTGTAAATGGAATGATGTTTAGAATTTCAATAAGTAGTAGGACTTTGATAGGATTTGTTTAACAGAACATGTTACACTTAACAAATCATGTTAAACTATAAAACTGTAGGCCACTTAAGCCAGACAAAGTACACTTAATTCTCAAATAAAAAGTATTATCATATAATCAATGACATTTCATACAGCAGTGGCAACACTGACATTTCTAAATGTGGAAATTCTTTTTTTTAACCCAAATAAAATGAGTTTATGAATAACCTTTACAGTCCATAGCAGAACTACGAGAAAAAAGAGAATCATCAGAGCACTGCAACAGAGAGTACAGAGGAGAAATTGTTCCTGGAATAATAGGGGGCAGGCATTTTTGAAAATCATTAGAAAGATAGCAAGTCTTTTTATGTCCCAGTAATGCATAGAGATTCAGTGTCTGTTAGCAAAAATATTATTTTTTATGTATAAAAATACCTTGAAAGAGAGGAGTGTGGAAGTGTGAACACCGACCATTTGCAGTTAGAGCAGCTGAGAAGTCTCTGCAGTCATTATAGAATCTCTGCTACACGGAAAGTGATGATTCTGCCGCAGAACAGGGTGTGATGTAGACAGCATAAGGCACAAAGACTCGTGGGTAACGTAGCACCATGACTGAGGGGACAGAGCCATTTTTCTTAACCATGTCTATAATGTGTGTAATTGTAAGCTATGACAGCATTCAAATTATATGATTTTTAATGATATAATAAATTGCAGCTTATTTTACTGTGTGGGTTAGGAAAATCACAAACAAACTCTTGGGGGTAGTAGAAAGAATTGATCATAAAACACGTAGACATATTCATTTGTGATATGATAAATATGGAGGAAATGTCCAGTCAAATATGAAACCTGGTCCCACCCACACAGGGACTATCCCGAATGCTTACAACAAGCAATCAGGACAAGCTGTGCAATCAAGTTAATACAACCAGGTGCCTAAAGCTCACAGTGTAGTCAGAGGGTGAGTGAGAGCTGCAGTTTCCAGAAGAAAACTAATCCTACTTTGGATTCTGTCTAGTTTGGGTAAAACACAATAGAGTTTAGTTATCACAGGATTGGACTGACATAGAAAATGATAAATCATTAGCCATCATGGAGGGATGAAAGGACTCCACTCTCGAGGTGCTGTGTAGAATAAAATAAAAGAAGAAGATACATGAGCTTGAACAATTGCTGGCTATAGAGCAAGCCCTTTGCAGGGAGAAACTCCTATGGAGGGACGGCGTCGGTTATTGAATGTCTGATAACAACAGGATTAAAGTAAGTCCATTTTTGTAATAGGATTAGAATGTTTACATGGAGTGAGAGACCTGAGAATTAAGTATTGACAGTTGAGGCTTGGGCAAAGCTCCTGCTCCTGAGAAATAAAGCAGGACCTGAGTAAGTCAGCCATGAACAAGATGGAATGTATTCTTTCTGAGGGTTGGCTGCAGCATTGCAGGTCTTGATGGTGGAGTGATATTTAAAATATAGAAATACAGAAAAGTATCAAGTCAACAAATACACATATTTCTTTTAATAGAATGAACAACTTAATATTTCTTTCTAGTCTATCTCTACCTTGCATAGGTTTTAAATATTCTAATGTACACATGCATTTTCCTTACAAACAGTTGTTTACTATAGATAAAGTAAGTCCCCTTAGAACATTTCCTCCACTGCGGACAGGTGCCTTTTCACTCTTTACCTTTAGAAGGTATACTGTCATTTGCTTATAGTGTATTGAAAATGATAGTTCTATTCTATTCTGATAACAATTGTTATCTAAATTAACTATGCTATTTGTCTCTGTCCTCAGAGTATTACAGAAACTATTTTTCCATATGCCTGCAACATTGGATATTGTCAATTTTTAAATATTTTTTCCAAATTTGAGATAAGTGAATAAAAATAAGATCTCTCTCTCTCTCTCTCTCTCTCTCCCCCTCTCCTTATATATGTATTGTTTTGATGCCTCTGGTAAAAATCAAATAACTGTAAGTACGGGTCTATTTCTGACCTCTCTATTCTGTTCCATTGATCTATTTGTCATTCCTTATGCCAACAACACATTCTCTTGATGACTGTATCTTTATGGCAAGTCTTCAAAACACATAGTAAATTTATCCAACTTTGTTTCCTATTTCATAGTGTTGTTTTTCTAATTTCTTTGCATTTCCATATAAAGTTTAGGGTCAACATACCAGTTTCTTAAAAAACAAAAAAAGCATCTTGAGATTTTGGAACCACATGGAATCAATCCTTAAATCAAATTTTTAAATATCGTTTATTTTTTTTAAGTATAAAAGCAATTTAGTAATATTTTTCTTAAAAGTTACAGTTTTTCAGTATAAAGAATGGGGATGAAAGTAAGTTTCTTATAGTTAAATTCCAGTTCAACAGTATAAAACAAGGCAGGCTGACATCACAAACAGAATCATTCTATACCTGAAATGTAATAATATTTTTATATACATATCTTTACCTCTTTAACAATATGTCTTGAAGATTATCCTAAATCAGTAAGTTAAATAGTTTCCTTTTTTTTTTAATTTGTCAGATGAGTCACTTGGATTTTTTATTCAACGTGAGGTTTTCTTCTTTTTTGCCAGAGTATTACAGGGATACAAACGCTTTGCTTACATAAATTGCCTTTGTGCCACCTGATTGAGAGCTACAAGCATGCCCGTCCCCCAGACAGTATGCACTGCACCAATTATGTGTGAATGTACCCATCGTCTCCTCCCTTCTCCCACCTGCCCAACACCCTATGAATGTTACGTGCACATTAGTGTTGACTGATTAGTACCAATTTAATGGTGAGTACATGTGGTGCTTGTTTTTTCCATTCTTGTGATAATGCACTTAGAAGAATGGGCTCTAGCTCCATCCAGGATAATAAAATGGTAATTCACCATTTTTTTGTGGCTGAGTAGAACTCCATGGTATACATACATCACATTTTATTAATCCACTCATGTATTGACGGGCTCTTAGATTGTTTCCACATCTTTGCAATTGTGAATTGTGCTGCTTTGAACATTCAAGTGCAGATGCCTTTTTTATAGACTGTCTGTTTTTTCTTTGGGTAGATACCCAGCAGTGGAATTGCTACATCAAATGATAGTTCTAATTTTACGTCTTTGAGGTATCTCTGTATTACTTTCCATAGAGGTTGTACTAGTTTGCAGTCCCACCAGCAGAGTAGGAGTGTTCCTATCTCTCTGCATCCACGCCAGCATTTATTGTTTTAGGACCTTTTGATAAAGGCCATTCTTACTGGAGATAAGTGATATCTCATTGCAGTTTTGATTTGCATTTCCCTGATGATTAGAGATGTTGAGCATTTTTTCATATGTTTGTTGGTCATTATTCTGTCTTCTTCTGATAAGTTTTTGTTCATGTCCTTTGCCCACCTTTTAATGAGGTTCTTTAATTTTTTCTTGCTGATTTTCCTGCATTCTATATAGATTCTAGTTATCAGCCCTTTATCAGATATATAGCATGCAAATATTTTCTCGTGTTCTGTAGGTTGTCTATTTGCTCTAATAATTGTTTCTTTGGCTGTGCAGAAGCTTTTTAATTTGATCAGGTCACATTTATTTATTTTTGTTGCTGCTGTGATTGCTTTTGGGGTCTTCTTCATAATTTCTCTCCCTAGGCCGATGTCTATGTGGGTTTTTCCAATATTTTCTTCTTGAATTCTTATGGCTGCATGCCTTAGGTTTAAGTCTGTTATCCATTGCCAATTGATTTTTGTGAGAGGTGAGAGGTGGGGATCCTGTTTCAATTTTCCACATGTGGCTATCCAATTCTCCCAGCACCATTTATTGAAGAGGGATTCTTTTCCCCAATGAATGTTTTTGTCTACTTTGTCAAAGACCAGATGGCTATATGAAGATGGTTTTATATCTGGGTTTTCAGTCGTGTTTGAGAATTGACATCTTAACAATAATGAACATTCTGATCTATTAATATGATTATAATATATCTCTTCACTTATTTATTTAGGTTTTATTCAATATTTCTCTCAGCAATGTTTTGTAGTTTTCAGCACAGAGCTCTTGAACGTGTTATGTTAAATTTATTTATATTTTGTTGTTTGAAGGTATTATACTTATTTTAATTTTCAACTTTTTAGTGCTAATATATATAGTTGACCCTTGAACAACATGGTTCAAACTGGGCAGGTCCACTTATATGTAAATTTTTCTTTCTTTTGTTCAATAAGTAGTCAGTCCTCCTTGTGGGTGGTTTCTACATCCACAACAAAATGTGGATCCAAAATAGAGTATTTTTGGGATGTGAAACCTGTTTTCCTGAGGGCTGATCCTTTCTTATCCTCAGGTTCCACCAGGCCGACTGTAGGACTTCAGTATTCCTGGATTTTGGTATCCGCTGGCTGTCCTGGAACTGATCCCCCACGGAAACCAAGGGATGACTGTATAATCTTTGTCTTTTTTTATTTTTTATCTAGCCTTACATCTTGCAATCTTGCAAAATTCATGTATTAGTTCTAGTAATTCTATATGTTGCTTAAGATTTTATGTATAAACAATAATGTAATCTTCTAATTAAGCTATTTTACAACTTTATTTTCAATATTTGTGACTTCCATTTCTTTTTATTGACTTATTGCAATGGTCTTAGAGCCCTAATACAAAGTTGAGTAGAAGTGGCATCCTTGTCTTCTCATTTTAGGAGATGAGCTTTTGGTATTTTGTCATTAAGTTTGATACACCTTTCAGGATTTGGTATATGCCCTTCATCAAGCTGAAAGTTTTTATTATAAATGGATATGAAATTTTGTCAAAAAATATTTTTGGTTTATCTATGAAAATAATCATATAGTTTTTCCTCCTTTATTGTGTTAATTTAGTAAATTATAATTTTTTTCTTTGACTCTTAACCAATTTAGCATCTCTGAGAAAAGACCTACTATATAGATATTTGATTTGCTAATAAGTTACTAAGTATATTGTGTGTTTGTTTATGAAACATACTTATTGGTAGTATTGTTTTATTTATATTTTGGTATCATTCTGTCAGATTTTGCTACTTAGAGTTATATTGGCTTCATAAAATAAATTGAAAAATATCCTTTTCCCTACATTTTCTTAAAAAGTTTGGGTAAAATTGGTATTATTAATGCCATAAATGATTGATAGAATTTATTAATGATATTTCCCATTACAAACCATTTTATTGTTTTTGGAAGATTAGATTTTCTATGTTGTATCATTTTCCTGAGCCTAAAGAATTTTCTTTAACATTTCTTATAATGTACATTTGTTAGTGACAAATTCTTAATTTTCTTTGTCTGCAGGGAACTTTTTTCTTCATTTTTGATGGATATTTTTGCTGTACATAGAATTCTGGGTTTAACTAGTGACTTTGGATTAGGTTTCATGGACATGATTTGTGATCTTCCTGCAGTGCCTTCCTTTCTGTATTTACCTAATCACGTTTTAGTGCTGCTGCTTTCTTCAAATTCTGATGTATGGCTCTTAAAACCAGAAAAACCACTCTTTCTATTGAATTCTTAGCCACAGTCCATGGAATAGAGATAATCCCTAGTCATAACCTTCCAATAGACCTGTTTTTGGTGAGCAGTGTCTAGATTTTATAGTTGTTATCTGCTGTATACTATGTTCGGTAAGTGCTTAATTAGTTGTAAGGCTTTTCAATTATTTTATATCTCTTTTCCATAGTCACCTTCTTTCCTTTTCCTTCTTACCTATAGTATTATTTTTTTAAGTTTTCAGAATGGAATGGCATGAACTTGTATTTTGGATCAATCATATTTTTCAGGATCTATTACTGTGAAAAATAGGAATCCTTTCTTTGTATGTGAGCAAATGCGTGTATGTGTGTGCAAAGGCAAATTTATAACAAGTGAATTTCCTCGAGGTTTTACTATTTGTTTGTTCATTTACATTAACTCTGATTATCAGAAAACTGTAACTTTTTTAAATAAAATAATTCTGACTTTTTCTTTTTTATTTAAGTATCTCTTTTTTCTACATGTGTTTGAAATGTCTTCTTGTCCAATCGTACTTTATGCACGCATGTGTATTTTTACAAAATCAAGATCATAACATTTGGTAGCACGAATGGATGGCATAGATATTTTTATTAAATACATATTAATTTATTTATCTTACTTATTGAAAAAATAAGTAATTTTTTCAAGACATAATCTGGTTCAATGATTCTCAACCTTTACATGCCTAAGATTATCTAAGAAAGCTATTAAAAGACAGATTCCTGGCCCCTCTCTAAGATTCTGATTCAGTAGTTCTGGAGTAGAGATCAATAATTGGCAAAATGAAACATTTCTTTTTTATACTGATGCCAATTGTCTGAGGACCCCACTTTGGGTATCTCTGCCCTTGTTTACTTTGGAATTTTGTTAATTTGAACATGTAAGTAGGTTCATAGTTTTGCTGTTGCCAATATATTTGACCATATATTGCTGAATACACCTCAAAATATTTTAATAAGATTGTAGTGAATATAAAGACATTACTATTTTAAAATTTTTTATGCAGATTTTTAAAAAGTTTTAAGGAAGAATTTTTTAAAAAAATTACAAGCCTATCAATAATTTGTTTACTCCTGGATCATCACTACAATTGGCCATTATAATTACTATTTAATATTTATCAATTTAATAGGTAATATGTATTAACATTTTTCTTTTTTGTGTTTATTTTATTATTTTTCTTAATTTATGTAGTCTGTATTATGCCTCATGCATATATTTCTATTGATTTAATGTCCTCTTTCACACATTTTTATGTATTTGAAGGAGTGGATAAATATAGA
This sequence comes from Cheirogaleus medius, assembly GCA_008086735.1. Taxonomy (NCBI): domain Eukaryota; kingdom Metazoa; phylum Chordata; class Mammalia; order Primates; family Cheirogaleidae; genus Cheirogaleus; species Cheirogaleus medius. Next base: position 55,597,628 of record VBSM01000361.1, on the reverse strand, counting down.
AATGCTTCAAGAAACTGGCTGAGGAAAGATAGAATATAGAAAACTTTAATGACTGTGTAGTACCTTTGATATTGTTTTGCACTAAAGCAAAGTCCTATTTTCCTCCATAGAATCCAATGAAACGGCTCATGACCAGGGACAAAAAGCTGAAAGTGGATGAGAGATGGGACACTGCATGCTCTCCACAATTGGAGAAAGACAGATGCCAGTGTTATTCAGCACATTGCTATGACCAGACACGGGTGTGCTGGCTCGGTTGTACAAGTGTAGTTGAGCAGAATAAATTTTGCCAAACTATGGGACCTCCAGATTAAGAAAGGAAAATTATCAAATAAAAAAATCACAAACCTTCCTGAAGAAGAGAACCAGCACTAATTAATAAAAATTTTAGGGGACAAAACACTTGAGTATAAAATGCTTTGTTTCTTTATTTTTTATTTATTTTTATTTCCTCTTATTATGGGTACAAGTATTGTTGGGGATACATATATTGCCCCTGCCACCCCTCCCCCACCCCGCCGTGCCAGAGCTTCAAGCGTGTCCAACCCTCAGGTGGTGCTCACCTCACCCATTATGTCCATACACACCTTTCCCCTCCTCCCCTCTCCCACTAGTCCACCGCCCGATAAAAGTTTTTTTTGTTTTTTTTTTTACATTTTGGTTACATTGTATATCTTTGCCTCTCCCTAAGGAGGGTTAGAGGTAATCCCTTCCCCCCGACAATGTACGTCACATCCCTAAGATGCGGGTCTCCCCTCCCCCAATCCTTGGTGAACACTACAACTATTTGAGTATCATAGTTTAAATCAGTCAGTACCAACTTGATGGCGAGTAGATGTGTAGCCCATCTGCTTTGTTTCTTTAAATGATGTGCTATAAATCTCCATAGTCTATGTTGATAAAGACATTACATTTAAGACCTAGTTAACAAGGTTACCACTAACCTTGAAAGAGAGGTTTCATGTTAGTGGCAATTTTTAAAAAGTCTGTTCTTTATCATAAGTAATGAATTTCTGTGTTTTTTTCATATTCCAAGTAAAGAGATAAGTGTACTTGTATTATAAAATTTTATTCTGGAGTTGGTTATTCCACATCCATGTTTACAGCAGACTGGACACTAGGAACAATGGTGGCAAATGAAAAGGTGGTCATGGAGCTAGGGTCCAAAGTGCAGAGGGAGAGGATATGCTGTGAAACTGAAGCTCATGAAGAAAGTGTTTTAACAAGTAATTGGTTTAAGAAAGGCAAGTTTGAAGGGTTACAGTAATTTGAATACTACTAAATGTCTTTATGGGTGCCAGACATCTTCAGTAGTCTGGGGTTCTAAGATCAGACAAAGAGTTTGCCTAACAGGTCAACCTTTAGTGTGGTTTTGTTGTTGAACATGAAATCGAAACTTTGATGATATGACAGCAAAAAAGTAAACCCTGTGGTCTATACAAAACATATTCATATTTATAGGTAAATGCCATACTTCACTAGGATTCAGGCATGAATAAGAAGTGTCTACACAAAATAAGTATCAAGCTTATCAATGTTGTCTACCCTCTTGATGAAATGGTGGCAGAACCAAAGCCTCTACTATGTTACCTTCCAGCTCTGCCAGGCCTGCAATGGAGCCTCCACAGCTTTCCAAGTAGTTTTCTCATTTTCTATGCTATAATTCAGGGTCCTGATGACCTGACATGGCATGTTGTTATCTATCATGTTGAAACATTTACAGATTTGGTATATCAGCCAATGCTCAAGTTGCACAATGTTTGTCCACATCTAATCACATACAGCCAGAGTTGCAATGCCTTCTTCACAGGTGGAATCAATAAATACACAGATGTTTTGTAATATAAAGAGGGATTCTATGTCAAAGCCTTCAAAATTTGCATTCAATAGTAAGTTGGGCTAGGTTTTTTGCATTGTGTTCAGCTGTATTTTCTCAGAGATAAATCACTTAACTCTGTCAGCATACATAAACAGAAAGTTTGTAGAAATGCTTTGGAGCCTGTATCAGTCAAGATCCAACTATTGAAATATAAACTATTCTGAGTGTTTAGAACATAGGGAATTTAATGCAGGAATTGTTTACATAAGTGATGGGGGAGACTGACAAACCAATCAGAAATAGATAGTTGGAGAGTATACCTTTGTTTGAGTTTAAAGAGACCACATCAGAGCTAAGAACTATTATGGATAATATGTTTACCAAGACCACATATGGACATTAACTTAGGAAAACTTAATAGCTTTTGTCTTTCTGTGAACCCATATAAACATAATCATCCCACACATCTATATACAGTGCATTGATTCAAAAATATAAGCAAACATATGTATTAATAACTGGAGTAGCAACTGAAGTTGTAAAGATTCCACCTCATATTAATTCTTCCTAGGCAAATTTCAGGGCCTTAGAGATGGATTGACTATCTCTTTTCCCTGACCAGATCTCTTGTTCCTCAATGTGGTTTTCTCACCTTGCTTCTGTAAATATCAAAAAAGGCACCAACCACACAGAATGCAGTGGTTAGTTCACCTTTGTGTTCTTCTGACAGACTGTGACCAGTTCCCAACACAGTGTCTAGGTCAAGGCAGAGACTCACTAAATATTTGACATTGAAAGTGATTAAATGAACAACTAAAATGTTCTATATCCTTGGAACATTTCTAATATGTTAATACTATATAAACATATAAAGCTTTGTGTAGGGTTTTAATGAATAAGCCACACGTTTCATAGAGGAAGAGAATCTCAAGAATATTTCAAAGTATGTTTAGTATCTCTTAGATAGTGAAATGATGAGAGAGGCATCCCAGTAAACTGAATAACGTTTGCCCAGCATCAAGAGGCTGGGTATTGCCTCATTGAACACATCTGAAAATGAAAACAGATATGCAGTTTGTTGTGCAGAAAAGCAATCAGTTGCCTTCTTTCCAGCCCTAATAACTAGGAATTGTTCTTAACATGTTTGCAGAATATCCACAGGCCTAGTCTTAATCTAAGAGCCTTCTGTGCAGCCAAGCATTGTGTTTTTACTATAGCACTCCATAATATCTAGGTATCTATCAATCTATTATTAATATGCATCTTATCTATAACTTGGATTGTCTTTCCCTATTTCTATTTCCCTCTCTTTGTAGTGGAAAATGTTGTAAAGCTAAAATGACCTCCAGAATCCTTTGCTGATAGGATTCTGCATATAATTTAAGTTCTGTCAGTTAATTTCACTCACATGAGATCCAATGAGCAAAAGAAAGGTAAAAGAGATTATCCTCGAGTTATTGGATGATGGTGGCAATAAACAAGGTCAGTTTTACTGCAACAGTGTTTATTAGCCATTGTATAGTTTCATAACAGGATCATATGCATTGTGACACAAAATATTAAACTGAAGAAAATATACGAAAGTCTCAGCAAAAAGCCATGCAGAAAGAAGAGCAAGTACAAATATTATGAAACAAGATCAGAAAGAAGGCCAAAGTGGATGTAATTTATGAGTAGGCAGAGGTGGAGGATGGAAATCAGGACCATTTCATGTATGGTCTTACAGGCAATGATAACAAGAAATTATTTAACTTGCAATGGAAAGTCATTGATGGGTTCTAAGAAAGAAGTGATATGATGAATTTAATGTACATATTTAAAAACTGGATACTGATGTAAGGTGGTCTATAGGTGGCCTGAGACAGGACACAGGGAGGATGTTACTGTCATGTAGATGAACAAGGGTGGTAATTCAGATTAGGCTTGTAGTGGTATTCAGAGTGTATTATTTATTTATAGCTTTGCATTTACCAGTTTGAAGCATGATTACTCTGTATGTCTGAATTTCTTCAAATTTAAGTAATAAGTATATAAGAATTTTCTCATAGTTGCATTCATTTAACAAATATATACATAATTTATGGTAGTTTGATTTATAACTTATTTCTCTAATGGAAATCCAAATCTCCATTAACTGTGATCAACTCAGATTTATAAGGAGTAGATTTTAGACAGCTATATATTTTTCTTTTGATTTCAAATTCCTGAGGGAAAATAATTTAATTGACTTTCAAAACAGGACCTTATTGCACTTGTTTTTGAGGATTTAGTCATGAATTATTTGCCTAGGCCTATGTCTAAAAGAGCATTTCCTAATTTTACTTTTAGGATTTTTTTTTATGATTTCAAGTTTACATTTAATTCTTTAATCCATCTTGAGTTAATTATTGTATATAGTGAGAGATATGAGTCTGGGTTCATTACTCTACATATGGCTAGTCAATTTTCTCAACACCATTTATTGAATAGTGTGGCCTTTTCCTAGTGTATATATTTTTGTCAACTTTGTAAAAATTACTTGATTATAGGTATGTGGCATTATTTCTGGGTTCTCTTTTCTGTTCCATTGGTTTGTGTGTCTATTTTTATACCAAAACCATGCTGTTTTGGTTACTATAGCCTTGTAGTATAAATTGAAGTCAGGTAATGTGATGCCTCCAGCTTCATTCTTTTTCCCCTGACAAATGTGGGTTAATTAAACTAAAAAGTTTCTGCATAGCAAAAGAAATATTCAACTCACAACCTGCAGAATGAGAGAAAATATTTGCAAACTATGCTTCCACAAAAGGGCTAATATCCAGAATCTACAAAGAATTCAAACAACTCAACAAGAAAAAAAAGTTAAAAAATGGATAAAGAACAAGAATAGACATTTTTCAAAAGAAAACATACAAGTGGCCACCAAACATATGAAAAAATGCTCAACATCACTAATCATCAGAGAAATGTTGGCCATTTGTATATCTTCCTTTGAAATGCAAATTAAAACCACTTAAGATGCCATCTTACACCAATCAGAATACTTATTATTTAAAAAGTCAATAAACAGTAGTTGCTGGCAAGGATGAAAAGAAACAGGAATAGTAATAAACAACTGGTAGGAATATAAATTAGTACAACCCCTATGGAAAACAGTATGGAGATTTCTCAAAGAACTAAAAATAGAACTACTATGTGGCCAGCAATCCCAATTCTGGGTGTCTACCCAAAGGGAAAGAAATCATTATGTGAGAAAGACATCTGCATTCATGTGTTTATTGCAGCACTACTCACAATAGCTAAGTCATGGAATCAACATGTAAATAGACAGACACACACACACACACACACACACACCATGAAATTCTACTGAGACATAATAAAGAATGAAATGATGTCTTTTGCAGCAACTTGGATAGAACTGGAATCCATTATCCTCAGCAAATTATGTCAGAAACAAAAAGTCAAATACTGCATGTTTTCACTTATAAGTGGGAGCTAAACAATGAGTAAACATGGACATACAGTGTAGAATAAGAATCACTTGAGACTCCAAAACATGGGAGGGTGCAATGGAGTCAGGGATTATGAATTACCTATTGACCATGTGTGTACACTGTTTGGGTGATGAGTACACTAAAAGCCCAAACTTCGCCACTATGCAATATCACTGTGAAACAAAAATGAATTTATCAGCATTGAGTTCAGGGTTACAGCTGTAACAAGCAAAACACAATGATACTTATTGCATTTAATAATATGTAAAACATGCAAAAAGACTTTTGCTAACAATGCCATGACTTGAATGAATGTCTAAAGTAATAGATATTATGACCTGTCATTTGGCAATTACAGGAGATTTTTTGGGGGGAATCTAAGGATTGTTAATTATGTTGAAGATATGACTTGCCTTCCTCCTTTAAAGTAGAAAGGAAAACAAATCTTAAACAGATCACAAGATATTAGAATGACTTAGTGTAACAAGGTATACCACTTCTCATAAAAACAAAAATATCAAAAGTACAAAGGAAGCTAATTATGAATCACTATTCTGTACTATTTCCTTGCTGTGTCATGTTAAAGAGGCTTGAAAGATGAAGTGTGACATGGCAAAGCAAGAGGCTAAATATCCTCCCTCTCTCTCTCTCTCTCTCTCTCTCTCTCTCTGGGAGTTGCCTGCCAGTCATGCTATTGATTGCAAATGAGAATAATGCCTATTGCAAGCAAACCTGACAGAAACATCCTCACACATCATTCAATAATGAATAACATGGACTTCTCAGAACAGGAAAATGTTTTCTAGAGACTTTAGTTTAATAGGTCTTAATGACTATAATCTATGCAATGAATTTTAATATAGGGTAGTTTTTGAAAGTACGAGATAGACATCGATGATCTTTCTCTAGCTGCGTGTCTAAAAGGTATGCTTTAAATCAGTGTTGCAAGATCTCTAATCATTTAATTATTCTCATTATTTGGATATATGCAGAGATATAGTCACCATATAAATATACAAGAGAATTTTAGTCATGCTGGACAGCATTCCTGGACTGCCTAATTTATTTTAGCACAGATTGCTCTCTCTGGCTCAATATTTAGCCTCATAGAGAGATAATTAGATCATAAATCGGTAGATAAATCATTAGATAGTGTTTTTAAGAGAACAAATCATAAAAGGGGAATCAAATGACAATAATGCAATACTTACAGCATTAAAAATTTTGTTTATTTCTTTTGTTTTGAATTATGTATGTATTTATTGATTTATACCTACTACAGCTAAGAAGCTGCAAGAATAGCATAAGATTGGATTGACTATTTCCTCCCTCTCTTTATCTTACTAATATTCTTAAATTCATTAATATATGTTGTAATTAACTTGTCCCATGCCAGAAGTAGTTGTTCTTTGATCATCTGATAGCCACATGAATTTGCTCTTAAAAGTTCTCTTTATACTCATCTAATCAGTTAGAAACACTTATGGTAGAAGAGGCATAATGAGCCAATAGTTAAGAATATCTACTGATACAAAACTTAAACATATACCAATTGCCTAAACAGTGCTGGCCATATTCCCAATCTGCCACATCATAAATTAATTTATGGTGAAATTTTGAAATTCTTTATTAGTATATCATGTAAACTATAAGTTTATATAATTTGGAAAATTGGGATTATTTTTGAAGCAGGAACTTAAGAAGGATCACATGATTTATTGTACAATAATGTTTATTTGCAATTAAATGATGAAACTAAAGAAAATATTCTCTTAATTTAGGATTAATGCATTTTTTCTTATAATGAATTCTTCTAATGGAATTATGAAGAGGAAGTACTTCTGTTTTCCCATTTTGTTGTTTCAAATCAGGGTCTTCCAAAAGAAAATTCACCCTACTTTACCATTATCCCTTTTTTTTTTCAAAATGCAGAAAAAAAATTAACAGGGATTATATTCTGGGTAAAATCAAGTCTATAGAAGAGAAAACCTTTGCCTGTATTTAGAAATGTGCTGTGCTGCTGTTATGTGTGAAACTTATTATTATTTATCATTTGTTGTAGCCACACAAAAGTCATAAAGAGGACAAGCTCTTGCCCTGGAGACATACAATCTTTGGAAGGCAAGTTTAGCAAGTAAAGTAGTTGAAAAATGAATTGCTACACATGAAACTTTTATTCCCATTTTCCCTTTATCTTAACCATCTGTTAAAACGGCAATCTGAAATGTAGTCCTGTTTTAGAGGAATGATCAGTTAGCTAGAGACCTTGCTGCCATGGTATTGGAAGTTTTTATTCAGTAAAAAGGGTACCCTTGGGCTACAAAAAAACATTGGTGAGCCATACTTTCAGAAAGCAAGATTTTATGGTATTAAATTATTTTCTGTAACTTTGAATGACTCTGAAATACACAATTGATCACTATGCCTATAATATTTCAGTTTCAATGGAGACATTTGCTCCACATAAGAAAATTGAATACAACTGCATAGATTGCACCTAGAGAAAAAAAATACTGAAAATTGCTAGTGAGACCAGGAGTCAGTAAGAAATGAAAAACAGACCAAAAAACCCTCATGGGCATAGTGACTTTTGGAGAAGAGGGACTGGGACAGAAATGACCATAGTGTACTAGTAGAAAAGTGAAAAAACTGACCTACGTATAATAAAAGTGTAATTTGGGGGAGAATCAAGAAATAAACTCGGAATGCCAAACAGAACAATAGTATGGAGGAATTAAAAACCAGGACAATGATATTAGGGGCAACTCCTTTCACCTCTCTCATTCTCAGGAGAATGAATGTGCCATATATTTAAAGTAGCAATTCTTTATTTAAGATCTGCCTTTTATTAAAATAAACAGATTCTTCCTAGAGTGCCAGTAAGTGCCAGGATTTCTTAGTTTAATATCCTTGGAACTTTTGTTTGGTGAATTTGATTTAAGTTAGACGAATTATATTTTAGCACAATTTTAATTGATGGGGTAGGAAAATATTCTGTGGCTAAAATAAACTAATAGAGGTTATGCCCAAATAGTTACTGAACTGATTTAATTCAATCCATTCAGAATTGCCTGTATGTGCACATACACACACAAACACACAAGAGGACATATATTTAAGTGTTAAGACATTTTATTTCAAATTCTAACAAATCAGCTCATGGTATAATAGAAAATAGCTCTATATCATTCTCTCTAAGTATATATAATTGTTATCACTACATATAGAATGAATTGAATTGATATTTGAGAGTATGATAAATTTAGTATTTAAATAGGTTAGTATGTGCACAGCTTGTTCCTATGATAAGCCTGTTCCTATGATATTAGAGGAGTTGCCCCTAATATCATGATATTAATAAAATTAATAATATAATAATATATTATATAATTATAATAATATTATTTTATCATTAATATAATAATAAAATCATTATATTAATAAAATTTTTCTGAGACAGGCAATCCTATTTACAATGCTTTGTGTACTATGTGTAATTATTTTCTTAACTCTTATTTTACTTTTGAAATTAGAATATGGTATATTTTCTAATTTTTCTTCATTAATGCCTTTTTATGATATAAAGAATAATATAAAGATATTTTTTCAGAGTATTTTTACATATATGAAATTGGAAATCAGAGATTACAAACAGTATGGAAATTCTCAAAGCATTACAGTTGACCCTTGAACAACACGAGTTTGAACTGTGTGAGACCACTTATAAAGAGATTTTTTTCAATTAAAACTATGTGAGCATGCCTGCCTCTGTGGTCTCCTTCAACTTATTCCACCTCTTCTGACTCTGCTAACCCTGAGACTGCAAGACCAACCCCTCATCTTCCTTCTCCTTTTCAGCCTACTCAATTGAAGATAAAAAGGATGAAGACCTTTATAATGATCCACTTCCATGTAATAAATAGTAAATATATTTCCTTATGATTTTTTACAAAATTTTCTTATTTTCCATCTTACTTTATTGCATACAGTAGATAATACATATAACAAAATATGGGTTAATAGAACGTTTATGTTATCAGTAAGGCTTCTGGTCAAAGGTAGTCTATTAGTCATTAAATTTGAGAGGAATCTAAAGTTTTATGTGGATTTTCATACAGAGGACTGACATTCAGGGAGTTGGGTGTCAGCATTTTAACTTCCTAAATGTGTTATTAATATTACCTGACAAACACTGCTATTTCATCTAAATACCTCACTCTATTTGGTAGAAATACCTTTAAAATTGGTTATGGTTAATTTGCTCACCTATTTCCTTTTTGTTTTACCCAGTAAGATAGCAAATAAATATAAGATTTCAAAGATGATAAATGATATTTTAAAGAAAATAAACTTCATCTAGGGATCTGGAAACCAAATGCTCAATATAAGCTAAACGTAATACAAATGACTAAACATAATGAAAATTGTAAAATTATGATTTTTTTTGTACATGTAAAAGGTGTATGTGTAGGGAGGGTAACGATAAACTGATGAAAAGCCAAAACAAGATAAACGTTTAGAGAATTCAAATTCCTATGATCTGCTATTACTACTTCAATTTATCCCTAATATAAGCCTTGGGCCAGTGCTAAGAGGTCTCTCTTAAATGCCTAATATTGGTTTAACAATGACTGAGAATTCAGTTTATATCTGGAAAAACTGAATTCCAGCTGGTCTGGGAAAGCTTTATTCTTATCTCTGGCTACTCCTGAATTTTGGCTTTGACTCTTGGCCAAGATAAGGGCTGTGGGATTTATAATGTTCACCTTAAAGTCTAAAATTCCCCTAAATACATACCATTAGAGCTGGTTTGTTTACTGATGATTTCCACCTGGTGTAGCCCATTAGCCAGGCTGTCTTAGCTACACAGCTGAAGCTCATAATCCTTTCCAATTACTGCCTTGAGCTCTCATGAGGCCAGGATTTCTTTCACAGTTCGTGGTGTAAAATTCTGTATGGAGCAGATAAAGCATTGTACTACAAATAATTTTCTTAAAGGTAAAAGCAATTTAACATTTAGTCTATAACAAGTGTTGAAACATGTTTATAATATGTAGTAGATTATTTTGTATTAAAATAGGGAACATGATAAACTGTAAAAGTTTAGAAAAATGCCATGTATTTGGAGTTTTTCTGAGAATTTTAGGTTTAAAATATTCTTTGTAACTTCTGGTAATATCTTTCTTGAGTTGGTCTCCACAAGAAATCATAAACTTAAAACATTAATTTTAATTGTGTTGGCATTTTCTCATCATGACCCTAGTTCATTAAAATCACATTGAGTCAGATTACAGGTAAAATGCTCAGCTGTTGGGTAATTCTCCAGATAAGTTAAAATCATTTCATTTCAAATATCAAGTGTCAGGCAGATGGGAGGGGGGAGGAGGGGATGGGTATATACATACATAATGAGTGCAATGCGTACCGTCTGGGGGATGGTCACACTTGAAGCTCTGACTCAAGGGAGGAGGGAGGGCAAGAACAATACATACGCTTAACAGTTGTAACCCCATAATATGCTGAAATTAAAAAAAATCCTTCTATGATTTAAAGTTACTATATAAAACACCAGTCACTGAAATTTGAAACTATAAATTTTTGAGTGACTTCCTAGGGACTTGGCTTAATGTCTAAAATAGTAGTGTATTTCCTTTTTTAACTTTAATTTTTAATAAATTTGTACATATTTAGGGGGTACAATGTGATGTTTTGATATAAATATAAATTGTGAAAAGATTATTACTAGTCATTTTCAATTTGGAAAAACATTCAGAATAAAATTCTAGATGAATATTTTCCTTTTTTTGTTTTTAGTAATAAATCTATTCATCAATAAGAACTTTAATATGAGAATTTACTTAAGACTTTACTTTTCCTAGTAAAAAGGCAAAGAATTAAAAAGAATTACATCTTTGTTTCCTAAATATTGGCTCTCTATATAGCTCATCATTTGCTAATGATAAAATAGTTAATGTTGATAGAGTCAAATAAATATACCATGCTTGAAACCAATATTCATAACATATAGAATGGTGTTCAAATATCCAAATTGGAACATTTCTTATTTATAAAGAACTATATATGCCCAAATGACTCATAACACAGACATAAAGTCTGACAGTTAATTTTATATTAATAATTTTATAAACATACTGTTATACATTCAATCTTTATTATATTTATAATACACTGTTATGTAAAGTATAGAATATGTAACAAGAATGTGGATTTTGGAAACAGTAGAATTTAATTCATTTACCAACTTCAGTGAATATATTTTTGGTCAATGTTACCAAAAATTATCCTCCTTGAGCTTCAAATTCTTCATCTAAAAAATGAAAATACTCTTTCCATATAGGAATATTGTAAAATTAGGTTTCACATTTTGTAAACTATAAGATGCTATTTAAGTGAAGTTCATGAAATAAATTACATTTAAAAAAACAAATGGGAAAAAAGTGTTCTAATATAATAGGCAAAGTTCATTGAATCTAGTTATACATGGCTGATGGACTATATCAATGTCTCAATTTTGATACACAACCTAATTAAAAGATGTATCTAGATTTCCATCTTCCATTGTTATTATAGAGAGCTAGAATAAGTATTGTGAACACTCTTCCAAAAAAGTAGTAGAACATTAAAAGTCATGATTTTTATGAACATTTTAGAGAGATTAGTTCATAGGGCAATCAATTATCCCCATATCTAAGGAGAGATAGTGCCTGTAGGTAGATAAAAGACACAGACATGGCTTTATTTCTTTCTTTATTTATTTTGACTTTTCTTATTTGAATAGAATACTCCAATACTTATATCCATCGAAACATTTGCTTTTGTAAGGAGATAATTTTCTTTAACACAGAATGTATGTAACTTGATAGCAGAGACTACACCAAGTCTGGTTCATCCTTCTATGCCAAGTATATAATCCACTGCCTGATAGAGTGTAGATAATTATGATCTATTGGATGAATTAAATGAATTAAAGAAGCAGTATAGTGGATTTTTTTCTTTGTATGAGAAAGTATTTATAATTTCTCCTTTCTGTGTTATGCTGACTAAAACTGTGATCATATAATTTATCTTCTCTTAAATTAAAGAAGAATCATATTTTTAGGTAGAAAACTGATTATCATCATGGCTTTTGTAGTCAGGCTAATTTTAGTTCAAATTAGGGTTACACAGCTTTATGAAATGTACTAATCCTGTAAGTTTATGAGATAATTGAATATATTAGTAATAAGTATTCCTAAAATGCTTAGAAGACTGGTAAGGAGCTATTAATCAATTAATTGTGACCATTATTATTGTCATTACTAGGACTTTCTAGAAAGATTTTTTATAAGTATTTGAGAAACTTATTAAAACTGAAATATGTTTAGCCATCTGTTGAGAGAGTGAAATGTTTCTATACTTATATTATGCATTGATATCATATAAAATATTTATAGATTTACATATTATACATTTATTATTTTTTCAAAGTACTTAAAATTATTTATATTTATACAATTTCTGAAAATGTATAAAGTCTTTTGTTGTTTTTAGTAGAGTGCCTTGTGCAATGCAGGCACTTGTACAAAATTTGGCTGCGTGAATTTCTTAAGACTAAAACTTTAATTTCTAATTTCATTCCCATTTTGGTATGGTAAGCAGTATTGCTTTACCATTTATTCAACTTATTTACAAGCATTTTATTACTAGAGGATGTATATTGTCATGATGTATTAGTGTTCTCCAGTGAAACAATCAACCAACAGGATATATATACACACATATGTATACACACAAAAAAATACTCTCTTATTGTGTATATATATCTTATATAACTATATACTATGACTTATAATTATATAATACATGTTATATATAAATATATTTATATATACACATATATAGTATATAATTATGAGATATAATTTATATGATATATTAATAATTGCACAATTACATATTAATTATAATAATTAATCATATATGATGATCCTATTATATATTATATATTCTAGTATATGTTATATATAATTATATGTTATATATAATGGTACATATAGATATATAATTATATATAACAATATAATAATTATAATTATGTTATTTTGTATGTATATGCATATGTTGAGAAAGAGAAAGAGATTTTTAAGGAATTGGCTCATGTGAATGTGGAGGCTTTGCAAGTCCAAAATCTGCAGAGTAAGCCAGCAGCCTGGAGACCTAAAGAAGAGTTCAACTCAAGACCAAAGGCAGTCTGCTAGCAGAACTCCCTCTTCTTCCAGGGTCAGTCTTTTTCTATAAAGTTCTTCAATTGATTGGATATGTCCACCCACATTGTGGAGAGTAATCTGCTTCACTCAAACTGATTTAAATGTTAACTTCATCTAAAATTACTTTTACAGAAACATATAGAATAATGTTTGACTAAATATTTGGGTACCGTGGACTAGCCAAGTTGACATATAGATTATCCATGATAGGTGGTAAAAGCATAAATTCTGAAACCATATTTTTCTGGGTTTATAACTCTGTTCCTCTATTCAGGTAATTTATGGATATGGACAACTTATTTTACTTTCTTGAAATTCAGATACTTCATCTGTAAAATGAGGATAAAGAATAACATCAGTTTCAGAGGGCCATTATGAAGACTAAAGTTAAAGTGAATAAAGTCCTTAACACAATGTACAGTGCAGAGTAAATGCTCCAAAAATGATTATTATTAGTTTGGAAGAAGATAGCTATTGTAAAACTCCTTTTTTGTAAATGAAATATCAAGCTTTCATATAAATGTTTTAAAAATTCCATATGATTAGTGTAGAGACTTTAAAAGTCTTTGTGTTATCTAAAGCTCATCCTTAAATATATGGAACAATTCATCTAAGGAAACAAATGGACTATGAGATTTGAGGAGATTATTCTTGAACAATTATTCCATGTTCAGTTGTATTTATATCAGGATGGCTATTTATATTTTATTTCCATTTTATATTTGTATTTATAATCATGTAAGTAATTCCATAGAATTTTTATTAGAATATAATTGTGAATTATATATTTTTAAATTTAACATTACCTCCATAATTTTTACTAAATCACCTTTATATTTTCTATTCTTATACATTTCTTAAATTTACTACTTAATTTTATTTGGAGGGAGGGGAGAAGTAGTGTTTAAATATTTCAATTCCTTTTTATTCTTTATAACAATACATTTCTTTCTGTTTATCTTTATATTTCTCTTGCTTTTCATAAGATTATTTTTACTATTTTTGGTTAGTTATTGTATATTTAATGTTTTTTTATTCTGTTTCAATAATTAATCATTGAACTTAATTTTAGATACTTCTTGTGAGTTTTGCTATATAAATTATATACTTTTGTTACTTTAACCTTGTCTATTATTTTCATTTCTTGTTAGAAAAAGTTATTTGAAAACATACATTTGTGGCTTGGACAGATGGCAAGATTATTAATGTATTTTTTACTGCTTTATGATTAAAAAATATAGATATCCTTTTCCACAAGCCCTCTTTAAATTGCTGCAAGCCTTTTGTTTTTAATTTCCAGAGTTCTGAAAAGGTTCATTCTGACAACTTTTGTTAGTTTCTTAGTGTTACAAAAGAGAAGAATTTTTTGTAAATCACTATTCTGCCATTTCATTGATGTTAATCTTTTACACTTTAAAACATTTTTTTTCTTGTTGTCAACATTTGAGAATTCTTAATATATTCTGGTTATAAGCCTTTTTCAGGTATGTTCTTTGCAAAAAAAAAAAAATCTGTAGCTTCACTTTTTCTTTTCTTAACATTGTCTTTAGCAGATTGAAAGTTTATAATGTAAAGGAACTTTAATTTATTCATAATTTTTCCTTCATAGATTGTGATTTTTGTATCTCTTTGGACACAATCATGATAACTTTTTCTATATTTTATTCTCCAAAGTTACAGCTTTATAAATTTATATTGATGGTCCATTTTAAGTTAATTTTTTCATATGTCATGAAGATTAGATCAAAGTTTATTTTTAAATATACGTGCTCTATGTCCAGTTTTTTAACACCGTCTATTGAGAAAGTGATTATTTTTTCATTACAATGTTTTTGTATTTTTGCCAAATCTATATTATGAAAAGTTATGAATTCAATTTTTTTTTATTTTTAGTGACTGGTGACAGGAATGAGTTTAATAATTTTTTTCTCAGGTAAATTAATACAGATATTTTTTTCAATATGCCTTTCTAATTAAATTATCTCCATTAAATATTTTGGGAGCTTTTAATGTATATAATATTTAAACTAATGTTTGATCAATACTGCTTTCCATATATTTCAAAAACGTCAGTATATACTCTGCCTTAAAACAGATTACACTAACTCCAAGTGAAATCAGGTATTGATTTGAACATTTTGCTCTGAAATTATACAACTGAAAGGGGCCATGTCCTTATGTCTCTGAACTAGTGACTTCATTGATTTTTGCCTGACACCTGAAATCTATTTTATTACATTTCTTTTGCCTGTTTTAATTTGCAAGGATGTATGCTTTCTTTTTATATGAAAGGTTGCATTTGGTAAAACAAGGTGAGTTCAGTATCACATTTAATAAAACTAGCAAGTATCTGTTTTTTTAATTGCTGCCAATTTCTCTTTTTGGTACTGACTATAAATTCCACTTTATATGGTAGAAATTATAAATATTAGAGTGTATGAGGCATAACAACAATATGAGTTCCTCAAGAGAAGGCAGAGCATAAACATGAGGTGGAGTTTTGGGTTGAAGGGACGTTATGGAGCTAACCCTAACTGATGGAGAGACCTTGTGTTTAGACAATGTATGTGAAGCTACAGATATTAATAGTGCCTGAAAGAAGAAGCAATATATGAAGGGCATTAGAGAGAAAAAGTTACACCATCTGATGGCTGATTTTATGTGTGACTAAAGAAGTGGAAAGAGCATAGATAATTCTATGTTTCTTTCTTAGTTCCTGTGATTTGTTTCTTTTCCTTAGACTATTCCAAAAAATTAGTATCTCTCAGGGATCTGTTTTTGACCCATTTCTCTTTCTCAGTACACCATCAGCAGGCAATTTCATATGCCATTCTGTTTTACCATTTTATACTCCTAGCCCCAAATTTGTTTTTCCAGTCTAGACCCCATATTGAGTCCTAACCAATTTAACCCAACCATTTGTCCTTTGTACTTGGATTTTTATTAGGACCTCAAATTCAATGCTTAAGTGAGTTCATTATTTATCTTCCAAATCTAGTACTCCTTCAATAGTGTTTTTTCAGGATATAACAATAGAATTTATTCAGGATAAGGAAAGAATATGGTCATATTGATAAGAAAAATTTTAGTTTTTTCATGTCTGCATGTATTTTTGCATATATGTTGCATTTTCAAGGTATTTTAAGTTATAAATCAACAATGAAGCTTATTCTTTACATAGAAATAAACGGTTTAAAATGAATATGGCTAGAATTGGGATGTTATTTGGGCATTAATAGTGCATTAAGTCAGAATAATATTGCAGCAAAAATTGGAAATAGTAGACAGACACTAAATAATTCATATAATTCTACAATATTTAATCACTTATAACAGCGTTGAAGAGAATTGATTCAAATTTTTAAAACTGAAATAATTAACACAAATTATTATTTCAATTATTATGTCCATGACCTTAAATATCAACTCAAATTTTAGTTTAAATCTCCTTGGCTTCAAGTATTCTGATATTAAACATTTTATTAAAAATAAGAACATGACAGTAATGTAAAGCTTTTCCTGGTAACCCCTTTTCAATTGCATTTTAACATGTTTGGTCATTAAATTTGAGGATTCAGCTGTCACACTGTGCTCTTACTACAAGAAGAGGAAAGAGTATTTGTTATGTTGACAGTTAATTAGCAGCCTTAGGATTGAAGTGGTCTGGAGATATTAAAAAAGACAAGAAAAACAAGTATGGGGAAAATTGCTTTTAAAGGATATCACAGAAAAGTCTTCACAACACTTCAAATGTTTCTATAGTATTTTATATTACAAACAAAGTCAAACACTAGTTCTATTTCCTATTCCATCACTGCTCACTATATAATGTTATATATTCTAACTTTTGAAAGCTGCAAACTGTATAGTCATTATCCATTGTGGTCTAATTGATACATGATAAGACATGATTTAATCTTGCCTTTTGGAATAAGAAATTAAGGAGTGTTATTGATTTAAAAAAAAACATGTTGCAAGGTGTTCCAAAGAAAATTATGATAATAATGTAGGGAAAAAATAGATGGTTCAGAAAGTAATATGATGATTCCGAATCTATCAGTAGCCATTTAAATAAAACAATTTTTAATAGTCTGTCAAAGTTTCAATTATTGTTTAGAATATTCTCAAGAAGTTCAAAAACTAACATATTTTTAAAAATTAACAGTTATGAGCACTGAAAATATAGCACAAACTAGAGGAAAATTCATTAATTGGATTCCAGCAACTGACTACCATACACCACTCCATGCAACTATGTCCTTTATTTTAATTGATCAAAATACTTCTTCAAAGTAAATGTCTTATTGACTCACTGACATGTGTAATAAAATTTAATTTTCAGATTTATTAGAGAATATATGAAAATATTTTAATCTGTATTTTATTTATTGAAAGCTAGCTTAGTATGATTTATACTCTATTAGCTTGCAAACCAGACTAATGGGATTTAAAAAACAGACAAAATCAAAGTTGTATAAAATAGGTATTAGGTATTCATGATTTTATGGAGGATTCTTCTAAAATAGGGGCATTGATCAATTTTATCATAGAGTCTGGCTTTTTATCAACCTTTTGTATGGCTGGTTTTATATACAATGCTATAATATTAAAAAATGGAAATATTTTCTCTATTATTACTCTTTATGCTCAATGTCTTTCTCACCATGAGTGAGACAATTTTCATTTTATACTATGTACTCCCATGCTATCTTAGATACATGGCACAATTTCCATTTCAATTGGCTTATACATTTCTCTTTCTAACAACCCAGATGAAAAGTACAGAGATTTCACATTAATGATATGCCAGACCTTTTCACCCATTTCAATTCTTACTGGCCTATTCTAAAATTCTCCCACCACTCATATTATGGTACCTCAAACTCCTGGGCTCAAGGAATCTTCCTGCCTCCACTTCTAAAGTAGCTGGGACTACAGGTGCATACCACAATGCCCAACTTATTTTTCAGTTTTTAGAACAGACGGGGTCTCACTCTTACTCGACTGGTCTTGAAATCCTGAGTTCAAGTGATCTTCCAGCTTCAGCCACCAAGAGTACTAGGATCACAAGATTGAACCACTGCACTCATCTGAAGCAATAATAAATAAATCTTCCAGCAAAACGAGGCCCTGGACCAGATGGATTGATAGCCAAATTTTACCAGACCTACAAAGAAGAGCTGGTACACATACTGCAGGAATTATACCATAATACCTAGATTGAGGGAATCCTCTGTGACTCATTCTATGAAACCAATGTCACCTTGATATCAAAGCCAAAAAGGATATAACAATGAAAGAAAGCTACAGACCAATATCTGTTGTGAATATAGATGCAAAAATCCTCAGTAAAATACTAGCAAACTGAATTCAACAGCACATCCACAGAATAATCCACCATGACCAAGTGGGCTTCATGCTAGCCATGCAAGGATAGTTCAACATGCGGAAGTGAATAAATGTGACCATGTGATATCTCTATAGATGAAGAAAAAACATTTGACAAAATTTAACACACTTTAATAATAAAAACCCTCAACAAACTAGGCACAGAAGGAACATGTCTCAAGATTATAAAGGCCATATATGACAAACCCACAGCCAGCATCATGATAAATGGGGGAAAGTTGACTGTGTTCCTACTAAGAACTGAAACAAGACAAGGGTGCTCACAGTCATTACTTCTATTCAACATGGTGCTGCAAGTTCTACATATCAGGCAGGCAAGAAAAAGAAATAAAGTTTCTTCAAATTGAGAAAGAGGAGGTCAAACTATCGCTCTTTGATCATGATATGATCTTGTATCTAGAAAACCCCAAAGACTCCATCAAGACACTCATAGAATTGATAAACAAGTTTAGCAAAGTCTCAGGTTACAAAATCAGTGTGCACAAAGCAGTTGCATTCTTATGCAACAGTAACAGTCAAGCTTAGAGTCAAAAAATAAGCAAAGAAATAATGGACTTAAACAGAACTCTAGAATAAATGGGTCTAACAGATATCTACGGGACATTACACCCAAATAAAGCTGAATATACATTCTTCTCATCAGCTCATGGAACTTTCTCCAAAATTGACCACATCCTAGGCCACAACAAATTTTTAAAAATAGAAATTGTACCATATGTCTTCCCAAACCATAGTGGTATAAAACTAGAGATCAATTCCAACAGAAATTCTCGCCACTTCACAAAGTCATAGAAATTAAACAGTCTATTGCTAAATGACTACTTGGTGAAGGGAGATTCAGATGGAGATCAAAAATTTCTTTGAATTAAATGAAAACGGGGACGCAAGCTATTTAAACCCATGGTATACAGCAAAAACATTCCTGAGAGGAAAACTAATAGCATTAAATGCTCACATCCAATAGATAGAAAGCTTACAAATCAACAAACTAATAAACAGTCTCAAGGAACTGGAAAAGGAGGAGCAAATGCATTCTAAACCTAGCAGAAAAAAGGAAATAACTAAGATTAGAGAAGAACTAAATGAAATTGAGAACAAAATAACTATATAGAAGATCAATAAAACCAAAAGCTGGTTTTTCAAAAAGACAAACAAAATTGATGGCCCTCTTGCTAGATTGACAAGAAATAGAAAGGAAAGGACTTTAATAAACTCAATCAGAAATGAAAAAGGACACGTTACTACAGACATCATGGAAATACAAAATATTATCTTTGAATATTGTAAAAATTTGTATGCCCAAAAGCTACAAAACATGGAGGAAATGGACAAATTCTTGGAAACACGCTAAGCTCAATTAGGAGGAAATAGAACTCCTGAACAGACCAATATCAAGTGCAGAAATTGGAGCAGCAATAAAAAATCATCCAAAAAAAAAAAATAAGTCCCGGACCAGATGGGTTTACTCCTGAATTTTACCAAACATACAAAGGAGAACTCATACCTATACTGCAGAAATTATTCCAAAACATTGCAAAGGATGGTACCCTCCACCACTTATTCTATGAAGCCAATATCACCTTGATATCAAAGCCAGTAAAGGATGTAGCAAGAAAAGAAAACTACAGACAAATGTTCCTCATGAATATAGATGCAAAAAGTTTCAACAAAATTTTAGGAAACCAAATCCAACAGCACATCAAAGAAATAATTCACCTCAACCAGGTTGGCTTTGTCCCAGGGATACAAGGTTGGTTCAACATACAAAATCTATAAATGCAATTCACCACATAAATAAAAGCAAGAACAAAGACCCTATGATTCTCTCAGTAGATGCAGAAAAACCATTTGATAAAATCTAGCACATTTTTAAGATTAAAACCCTCAACAAAATAGGCATAGAAGGGACATTTCTTAAAATTATTAAGGCTATATATGACAAACCCAAAACCAATATCATATTGATTGGGGAAAAATTGAAACCATTCCCACTTAGAACTTGAACCAGACAAGGCTGCCCACTATCCCTACTTCTATTCAACATAGTGCTGGAAGTCCTTGCCATAGCAATCAGACAAGAGAAGGGAATAAAGTGTGTTCAAATGGGGGCAGAAGAGGTCAAACTCTCACTCTTTGCTGATGATATTCTATTATACCTAGAAAATCCCAAAGATTCAGCCAAGAGACTCCTACAATTAATAAATGAATTCAGTAAAGTCTCAAGATATAAAATGAATGCACACAAATCAGTGGCATTCATATATGCCAATAACAGTCAAGCTGAAAATCAAATCAAAGATGCAACACCTTTCACAATAGCATCAAATAAATTTAAATGTTTAGAAAGATATTCAATGAAGGAGGTGAGAGATATTTAAATGAAGAACTATGAATCACTGAGAAAAGAAACTATAGACAATGTGCACAGATGGAAATCCCTAATATACTCATGGATGGGTAGAATCAATATCATTAAAATGCCCATTCTACCTAAAGTGATCTACAGAATTAATGCAATCTCTATCAAAATTCCACCATCATTCTTTACAGATTTAGAAAAAGTAATTCTATGCTTCATGTGGAATCAGAGAAGACCTTGTATAGGCAAAGCAATCTTAAGCAAAAAGAACAAATTGGGAGGCATTGGTCTGCCAGACTTCAATCTGTACTATAAGATGATATAGTTAAAATCTGTAGTACTACAATAATCTATATAGAACTTAAGAAAATCAATAAGAAAAAAGTGAAACAACCCCATCAATAAATGGGCAAAGGATATGAACAGAAATTTTTCAAAAGAAGACAGACTAATGGCCAGAAAACATAAAAAAGTGCTCAACATCTCTAATTATTGAGGACATGCAAATCAAAATCACAATGAGATATCACCTAACTCCAGTGAAAGTGGCTTCTATCAAAAAGTCCCAAAATAACAAATGTTGGTGTGCATGTGGAGAGATTGACACTCTTACACTGCTAGTGGGACTGCAAATTACTACTACCCCTGTGGAAAGTAATTTAAAATATCTCAAAGAGCTAAAAATAGAAATACCACTTGATCCAAGAAACCCACTACTAGGCATCTATCCAAAGGAAAAAAAAGACATTCTATAAAAAAGACACAGGCACTTGAATGTTTATAGCAGCACAATTTACAATTGCAAAGTTGTGTAAACAACCCAAATGCTCATCAATACATGAGTGGATTAATAAAACATGGTATATGTATACCATGGAATACTACTCAACTACAAAAAGCAATGGTGTTCTAGCACCTCTTATATTATCCTGGGTAGAGGTTGAGTACATCCTTTAAAGTGAGACATCACAAGAATGGAAAAACCTGCACCACGTGTACTCACCATCAAACTGGTACTAATTGATCAACACTAATTTGCTCACATGGTAGTAATAATCACTGGTTGCTGGTTAGGTAGGGGCCTGGGGTGGTTGGGGCTAGAGCAGGTGGGGTGAGTAAACCCACAGCTAATGAGGTGCACTGTATGGGGGAAGGACACGCTTGTGACCCTGGCTTGAGTGAGGCAAATGCATTTCATGTAACCAAAATGTTTTTACCCCCATAATATCTTGAATAAAAAATATATATATATACACTGAGATAAAAAAAAAACCCTATTCAAAAAATGTTGCTGAGAAAATTCAATAGCCACATGCAGAAGGATGAAAGAAAGAACAGGATCCATATCTCTCACTACTCACAAAAATTAATTCAATATGAATAAACGATTTAAATGAAAGGCATGAACCCATTAGAATACAGGAAGAAAATATTGGAAAAACTGTTCTAGATATTGGCCTAGGCAAAGAATTTATGAAGAAGATGCCAATGGCAATCAAAGCAACAACTAAATTAAATAAATGTGACTTGATTAAATAAAAAAGCTGCACAGCTAAGGAAATAATCTACAAAGCAAATTAACAACCTACACAATGTGAGAAAATAATTGCAAAATATACATCAGATAAAGGGCTAATAGCCAGAATATACAAAGAACTCAAGCAAATCAACAAGAAAAAAACAACCTCAGTAGAAACTGGGCAAAAGACATGAACAGAAGCTATTCAAAAGAAGATAGACCAATGGCCAAT
>VBSM01000361.1:55559129-55571971 GCA_008086735.1 Cheirogaleus medius | reverse complement strand
GTTCATTTTTTCAAAGAACCAATTTTTGTTTTATTAATCTTCCATATAGTTTCCATGTTGTCAATTTCATTTTGTTCTGATTTGATCTTAATGATTTCACTTCTTCTGGTGGGTTTGGGGTCAGTCTGTTCTTCTTTTTCCAGCTCTTTGAGTCTATTTGTTAGCTTGTCTATTTGTGATCTTTTCGACTTCTGGATATAGGCACTTATGGAAATAAACTTTCCTCTCAGGACTGCTTTATCTGTGTACCACAGGTTTTGATAACTTGTGTCTCCTTTGTCATTTAGTTCAAAGAATATTTTGATTTCCATCTTGATTTCCTCATTTATGAAGTGATCATTCAGCAGAAGGTTGTTTAGTTTCCATGACTTTGTGTAGAAATGAGAGTTCCTGTTAGGGTTGATTTCTACTTTTATTCCGTTGTCATCTGAAAAGATACATGGTATAATTTCTATTTTTTAAAATTTTTTGAGACATGCTTTTTGTCCTAGGATATGATCAATCTTAGAGAATATCCCATGGGCTGATGAGAAGAAAATATATACAGTGGTTTTGGGGTAGAATGTCCTGTAAATGTGAGTCAGACCCCAAGTGCCCATCAATACATGAGTGGACTAACAAAATATGATATATGTATATCATGTATATCACCTATGAACGCGTATGAATTAATGCCTTTTGCAACCAATTTGGATGGAACCAGAGATCATTATCCTAAGTTAAGTATCTCAAGAATGGAAAACAAATACCACATATACTTACTATTAAATTGGAACTAACCAATGAGCACACATCTGCACAGAGGGAAGTAAAACTCAGTGGAAATTAAGCTGGGGGCAATGGGGGAGGTGGGGATGGATGAAAACTGACCTAACAGCTACAGTGAACATTATCTGGGCAATGGACACACTTATAACCCTGACTCAATCACTACAAAAGCAATCCATGTAACCAAAACCTTGTACCTCATAATATTTTGAAATAATAAAAATAATGTATAATTAAATTAAATTTTTAAAAAGCTGGTGGAGCAGTGGAGCTAGAGATTTTTGCCTAATTACCTACATTGACTATGAATTAAATAATTTAATGATGTAAGCTTCATCTAAATTAAGATATCTTTTAAAATAATACTTCTGAATGAAGACTAATATCTCTTTCCATTAAGAAAGAGATAATACAATGAGAGTGATTTCTTGTATAAGGTAATGAGAAAATTAAATATAGTTTCTATCTGGTATTTGTTTCTATTTTTGTATTTGTCTTGATTGCCATTTTATTCAATGTAAATTTTGCTTTCTATATTGTCATAAATCTATCATAAGTCCTCTCCTAATTTAGATATAAAGGCTTTTGTTTGTAAAGATTTTTCTATCCAGCACTGCTTACCAATTGAACCAAAACTGAAACTGAGGGCTAAAAGAAATAATTCAGCCTTGAATAATAAATATTTAGAAGTTTTGTTTTTGAAACATTTTAAAAATAATTATACTTTGGCTTTATTTGAAACATCTAAAAAGGCATGTGAGGCTTTGTTAATGTTTTATTTCACAGTTATTCTTTTAGAAGACAAATATTATTTCCTTTGTGAAGAGATAACCATACATTATAAATTGTTAAGCCATAATTACTTTATTTTGAAGGTTTCAGTGCAGATTAATGTCCATGTATTATTAAAGTTGTATATGGTTCTTTAGCCCATATATTTGCAACAAAACTCAATGACAGTCAATATTTAAAGAAAGAATATTATCTGCTTTCAGGGCTATGAATCTGTTCACTTTTTAGGCAATAAAGCATATTTTCCATTTTCTTACCTTTAAAACGTTCACTATAATGAATTTATTTTATTACTTTTACTTCTTTGCTTTTGTGAAAATTTATTATATTTACTATTTGTGTAGCAACCTGATGACTCTAATGAGACTTATAAGTAATTCTAGTATCATGCAATGACATTTCAGTGCAGGTTGTATTCTGGTTGTAAATCTTTTTCTATTCTAGGATGGATCACACTCAAAAGGAGATTTCTTAGAAATCATAGCAAAGCTTCCCATGACAGACTGGATATTGCACATTCAGCAGAATATCTTTGTCTTGATACCTAGCTTTAGAAAAGCCAAATGGGTGTCTAAAATATCAAAAGTGGAATCTCTAAGAGGGCACTTAAAAGAAACTTCAAGTCTTCTGAAGGTCTAACACTTGTAATGTTTTTCACAAAAAAAAATTGTCAGACACTCTATGAAATTTTTAATTTCTCTATACTCACCAAATTTTAAGAAAGTAATGATTGACCAAATGTATACAACCATTATATATATTTTAAATGAGTGAAATTGAAGCTATAATAAATTAAAAAGTAAAATAAGACCAAACAGAGCTATGCTTACTTTTTTGAAATGAAAATTTCTAAAACAAGATAATAATCTCAGGTTCCAAAAACTAATTGAAATAAAGATTAATTTCAGTAGTAAATGTTATAAACGTGTCTGAATCCAGACTCACAGTAAAGAAAGATTCTCTACAACTTTCATGTACTACACTTTTGAATCCCTCATATTTCTTCAGAGAAATTGAGTTCCAATTTGTATATCTCGCTAAAATATCTTTACACTTTTTTTCACATTTATTCCAGTATTTAAGTATATACAATTATCTCTCATCAAAAATCAGGCAAGATAGAAAAATTGTAAAGATAAATTTTATTACAAACATTTTAATTCATATATTTAATAAAATATATAACATATTTAATAAAATATATGACAGTGATGGAAAGCTGCAAGAAATATACCTACTACCAAGCTCTATCACATGCTATTATTTCCATACTTTTTGTTTACTTGTAACTATTACAATTAAATTATTATAATTTAATTGTATTACTACTACAATTACAATCACAATATTAGCATTCCACTTTGATATTATTGACATATAAAATCATGTACAATGAGAAGACACTTTATATACAATATAAATTATTTTATGTTAATATTTGTTATTGGAAAAAAGTTGTAGTAAACATTATTCAACATGGGTCCACGTGGATACTTTTAGGGCTTCTGAAATGCATGCCCTTTAGTGTAGATTGAGTGGAATGTCTGACTTGCAAATTTGTATAAGGTGCTTTCCAAAGGAGTTGTGAACATTGATTTTCCATAACACTATATTATAGTTCCCACTGGTCCACATCTTTAAACACCTTAGTATTGACAAATTTTTTAATTTGTTCCAATTTGAAGGGTAAAAATGTTGTTTCAATTTGCATTTCTCAGGCTATCAGAGAGAATGAACATGTTTTTAAATGTTCACTGGGCTCTCACTAGCTGTTGTGAATTATTATGTTAATATTACTTACATTTTTTGGTCTCTTCCTCCTCATTTTATTTCTTTTAGTGATCTATATGTTTTCTAAATATTGACTTTTTTTAATGAACTGGAAATGTATTATTTGAATCTGTTATTTTTATTATTGTCTATTTTTTAACAATTCAATGTAAATTTATTAGTATTTTTATCTCTATTTCCTCATGTTGTTTAAGAATTATGCTTATTACAAATTATTGTATATTTATTTAATTTCTTTTTCTTTTTTTTTTTTGTGAGACAGAGTCTCACTCTGTCACCTGGGCTAGAGCACTGTGGCATCAGCCTAGCTCACAGTAACCTCAAATTCTTGGGCTCAAGTAATCCTCTTGCCTCAGCCTCCTGAGTACAGGAGCGCACCACCATGCCCGGCTAATTTTTTCTATTTTTAGTAAGGTCAGGATCTCACTCTTGCTCAGGCTGGTCTCTGATTCCTGACCTCAAGAGATCTTCCCACCTCAGCCTCCCAGAGTGCTAGGATTACAGGTGTGAGGTACTGTATCCAGCCTTATTTAATATTTTTAAATGTTACTTCTCATATTAATTTTTTGAGCTACATATCATTTTCTACATGTGTAGAAGAGTATAATTTTATTTTATTTCCATATGGAAAACAACTTGTTTCAGCATCACATATTGAACACTTAATCTATTTCCACTGGGACGAAATGCTACCTCTGTAATATATTAGTTTTTCATATGTATGTGAAACTATTACTTGGTATTTTTCTAGTCTTTATCACTGAATATTCTGCATCACAGATATTTTATATCTATATCACAATTATTTTTTACTGTATAATGTTACACTAAATTTTTTATTGTGATTTCATAACATGAGAGAACTTCATTTTTTCTTTTCTTCACCATACTCTGGCTTATGCTACATAGCAATGAGAATGAATGCAATTGACTATATGAAACAAAATGCATAAATCTCACAAACATAGGATTGTGTAAAAGAAGCCAGATGCAAAACAATACATTCCATATGATTCCATTTAAATAAAATTAAAAAGCAGGCAAACTAGCATATGGTGTTAGAAGTTGGGATTATGGTTACTCTTTGGGGAAAGATACAACTGAATTGAGCAAAGGTGGGTGGGGGGCTTCTAGCTTCTGCTAGTTTCTTATTTGGGTATGGGTTACATAAATGCCAACTTTGTAAGACTGTATTGATGTTTATACTTTTATGTTTTTTATGTGATAACTGAATATACAATTTACATAAAAATAGTCTTTGCTATTCTTGACAACAGTGATCAGACATTCTTGAAAATTTCTCCTATCTCTAGTTTTCTTTCACATTTTATTCTTCACTAAACTTATCATGATCTAATTTCTTCCCTGGGGAAACTACTGACCATACTATTGCTAAATTCAAAATAATTTTGCTTTAGCAAGATGAAATGGAAACTTCAAGAATAAACTGGTTTGCTGTTCTCTCAGTAGCACAAGCTAGGGTTGAATGCCCTTCTTAATAAAATGTTCTATTCCCTTAGATTTTATAATGACAGAATCTCTTTCCTTTCTATCTACACAAGACAACTCTTTTCAGTACTTATCATTGGTCTCTCTTGCCTTGCCCATAAGAAAGTGGTCATTTCTACCACCACTTCTTCTTAAGCCACCTGATCTGCTCAATCACTCTAATTTCTCTGAATGTTCACTTTCACTTCCATATCTTCAGTTGCCCTCTGTATAAATGTGTGAATGAATAATACTAAAGCCTAAATCCAGTTTTATTGCATTGTGGTCAGGAAAGATACCTGATATGATTTCAAATTTTAAAATTTGTTAAGACTTGTTTTTTGGCCTAGTATATGGTTTGTCCTAGAGAATGTTCTATGTGCTGTTGAGAAGAATGTTCATTCTACAGACGTTAGAAAAAATGTTCTATAAATGTCAGGTCCATTGCTGAAAGTGGGGTGTTGGATCACTACTATTATAGTATTGCAATTGCTCTCTCCTGTTAGATTTCTTAATGTTTGCTTTATATTTTTAAGTTCTCAAGTATTGGGTGCATATATATTTACAATTGTTATATCTTTTTGGCAAAATGACCCCTTTACCATTATATTAATATAATAGCCTTCTTTGTCTCTTTTTATTGTTTTTTGACTGATAGTCTGTTTTATCTGGTATAGCTATTCTTGCTCTCTTTTTTGGTTTCTGTTTGCATGGAATATCTTTTCCTATTTCTTCACTTTCAGTCTATATGCGTCTTTTGAGGTGAAGTAAGTTTCTTCAATGCAGCATATATGTTAAGTATAATAATATAGGCACAGAAAGACCAATACTACATTATCTCGACCATATGTGGAATCTTAAAAAGTTGATTTAATAGAAGTATAGAGTAGAATAGTATTTACCGGAGGCTGGGGAGAGTAGGGAGGATGTGAAGACTGGAGGAGGTTGGTCATTGGGAACAAAGCTTTACTTAGACAGGTAGAATAAGTTTGGGTGTTCTATTACACAGTAGGGTGACTATAACAAACAACAATGTAGTGTATATTTCAGGATAGCTAGAAGAGAAGATTTTGAATGTCATCGCCACAAAGAAATGATAAATATTTAATGTGATGAATGTTGTAATTGGCCTGATTAGATCATTATATAACATGTACATGCATTGAAACATAATATGCTACCCCATAAATATATATAATTAATATTATACATATGAATATGTATAATTAATATTTTATTAATAAAAATAATTAAAGTAAAAAGTAAAATTAAAATAAACCCTAACCCCAATGAGATCCCAATTTCAGATCAGCAGATCCAAATCAAAGTGTTGTGCATCTCTACTTCATTTTTTGGCTATTATCCCCAGAAAATGTAAATTTTCAAATCATTTACCCTTTGACTGTTTCAAGAGCTAGAAGCCTTGCAATTGTCCTAGTCTTCTATCATTTGTTTTCAGTTAATTCTCTACAAATAAATTAGTAACAATAATGGTAGTGGTAAGTTAAAAATGTCCCCAAAATTATTTGAAATACTTTCCATAAAAAATTAGGTAAACTATCCCTCCCCCTGCATCTGAGTAGGTTTCACATCTGCCTTGACCAACACTATGTGGAAGAAGTAATAATGTGTTTGTCTGTATACCCCAAATTTAACAGCAGTCACCACTTCCTATCCATTAGAATATTCATTCTAGGGGAATATAGCTTTCACAAAAAAATTCTGACTACCATGCTGTGCATCAGTGTAAGCCAGAATGTGGAACAAACTTACATAGAGAGGTGTGTCTGAAAAGTACTCATTTAGACCAGCTATCCCAGCCCAGGTGGCAAATATAGGTGTTAAGAAGCATTTAGTTTTCTTTTCTTTGACATTCTAATTGTATTTCATTTGGATGTATACCTAGAAGTCGGTTTGCTGGATCATGTATAATGGCTTTATTTTTAACTTTTTGAAGAACCTCCATAATGATTTCCATAATGGCTATAAAATTAATTAACACATTTGATAGTGTTTGGTATATAATTTTATACATTTGACAAACAGAACAGTTCTATCACCATCCCACACCAAAAGAAAAAACTCCCTGAAAATACACTCCCTTTGTAGTCAGACCTTCCTTTCTTCTACCCTTAACCCTTGGCAACCACTGATCTATTCTCCATCAGTATAGTTTTGCCTTTTCTAGGATGTCATATAAATTGTTTTTGTTTGTTCATTTGTTTTAAAAGCATGCCCATCCCTCAGTGTTCACGGCATCCAATAGGTGTGGATTTACCCATCATCCTCTCCACTCTCTCACCAGCCCAACAACTGATGAATTATCCAGGATGGAGCTGGAGTCCATTCTTCTAAGTGAAGTATCACAAGAATTGAAAAGCAAACACTGCAAGTACTCACCATTAAGTTGGTACTAATCTGATTCTGGGAAAATGGTGGATTAGTGGTGATCTCCCGGCTCTCTGTGCCCAGAGTAGGAGGTGAAGAACACGGACAGTTACTCATGAGTGGATCACTCTCCCATGGGAACAGCATTGTGAATCTGCAGAGAAGCAGTGTGGGATAAGCAGCACTGGAAAAAAAAAAAGGTGAATTGGGAATTGACCACAAAGTCCGCAGAGTGCAGGATATATAATAGGGAACAGAGAATGGGACAGCCATGCCCATCAGCCATCTGAGGCACTGTGATCTGACCCATAGGAGGATGATTCTTCCTCCACTGACCTCCACATCCACACAGGCAGGAAGTGCTTGAAGTCAGTGAGAAGTTGTAGCATGGGCTGACAGGCTGTACAGAGAAGAGACAAAAGCAGGAAACATTTTGAACTCTCCAGTGCTGTGTGCTAGGTCTACACTGGGCAGGGGAGGGACTAGTCTAAGGGGACATTTCCTGGGTCCACAGGAGGGAGTTTGGAGACAGGCACCTCGCCTTTGATGATCACCGAAACCAGAATAAGGGAAGTGAACTCCAAAAGGTAGGCTCTGCCCTTGGAAACTGCTGAAGATTTGGCTGGTACATGGTGGGACAGAGAGTATAGGACCCCCTACTGGACAGACATGAGACAGTGTGTCAGGAAAGCAATGGGGACACCTGGTGGGTCTTTGAGACAGCCTGCCAAACCCAGCACTAACCAGTTGCCTCCAGTGCTGGCTCTCTGTGGGTGTGCAGCCATCATTTTGGAGCCCATAGGCTAAAAATGCTGTGATGTGTTGCTGATCTGGGCACTGCCCCTTCTCCATTCCAGCAGGTCAAGCCCAGGCAATGGACTCAGGTGATGCCTCTGCTCCTGCCTGGCAGAAAAGGCCCCATCTTTGGAGGAGAGGAGTAATGAGAGAAGCTGTTTACATTCCTCCCCCAACATAGCCACTTGCTTTTACTGGAAGGAAGGACAAACCCTGCCCTTGAAGGGGTGGAATAGCAAGGGAGGCTGCTTTCTGGGCTGAGACCCACAGTGTCCTTGGGCAGCATTTCTCCCTTGGCCTGGCAGCATGTACCTCATGCTGACTAGAGAAATCCCACCCTTGGAGAGGCAGAATAATGAGAGAAGCTGCTTTCTGGGCCAGAGGTGAGGTGGCCTCAGGCAGTGCCCCTCTCGCAACCCAGCAGGTTGACTTCCCCTATGGCAGGCCCATCCCTGCCCTTGGAGAAAGGGAGAAAGGAGAACAGTTGCTTTCTCTGTGTAACTGGTGTGAATCTGTGAGACCTTGCTCTGGTGAGCAAGACTTCTACAGAGCAACATTCCCTGTTATATTGGTACCAACATGCTTAACATATAATTAGATAATAGAATACAGAGATAAATAATAAGATTAAAAAGTATGAATCATTGGGCTTATGCCAAGCATGCAATTTTAGTTAAGCTTTCAAAAATTCAATTAATATAAATCACTATATTAACAAATCAAAGAAAAAAATCACATAATTCTTATAGTAGGTATATATAACATAATAAAAAATATATATTTAGTCTCTGTCCCTGATTATTGGTACATAGTTCTCCAAACTCTTGTAATTTCCTGAGTGATAGGGGTGCTAGAAAAATATTTCATTCTAATGTTTGGCCTTTGACCCTGGTTCCCAATAGAGAGTTTCTTAATCTTATGTGATAAGTGTATCTTTTGTTCTAATGAAGTGACTCTTGGTGAGCTAATAGATAGTTTCAGGATGGATTCTGGTCACCAGAAAAACCATGCCATGATTAGAAGCTTTGAACTTTTACCCCTCATGCAAGGGAATAGGGTCTAGAAATTTAGTTAGTAATCAATCGTGTGATTAAACCTCCATAAAAATCCCTAAAAGATAAAAATCTTGGGCATCAGAGAGCTTCTGGGTTAGTGAACAGGAACAAATAAGCATGTTGGGAAGATGATATGCCCAAAAAGGGAATGGAAGCTCTGCCCCCTTTTGCACATACCACACCCTACATACTTGTCCATATGGCTATTCAGCTGTATTCTTTGTAACATACTTTATAATAAACCAGTCCATGTAAGCAAATATTTTGCTAAGTTTTGTGAGCCATTATGGCAAATTATCCCACTCAAGGAAGGTTTAGAGGGAACCACTGATTTATAGCTAGTCAAGTAGAAGTTTGGGAGGCCTGGGATCATAATTGGCTTCCAAGTGAGGAGGCAGTCTTGTGAGATTGAGCCTTTAACTTGTGGGGTCTGAAGCTAACTCCAGGTGGATAAGGTCAGAATTAAATTTTATTGTATGACACCCAATTGGTGTGCATAGCTAACTGGAGAATTGCTTTGTGTTGAAAACCTACACCTTTGGTATAAAAGTGTGAGTACAGAAAAACATGTTGTTTTCTCTTTCATATATATAAAGCATTTGACAAAATTCAATATTTATTCAGAAAACTAGAGATAGAAGTATACTTTAAAAACCTGACTGAGATCTTTTATAAAAAAATCTGTAGTCAACACCATACTTCAGGATGAAAAACTGATTGCTTTCATGAAAACATCAATAAAATGGCATTGATATCTATTCACAAGATTTTATTGGAGGCCCTAGGAAATGTAATAAGACAAGGTAAAAAAAGGCACAGTGATAAGAAAGGATGAAGTAAACTTATCTCTGATTTCAAATGACATAATTTTTTTACATAGAAGATTCCAGAGAATTTACCATGGAACTACTGGAATTAATAGGTAAAAATAGGAAAATCATAGAATACAATGTCAATATACAAAATAACCATTCATATCGTATAACCTACCAGCGATCACAAAATTAAATTGTAAAAATACTATTTAAATGGAATAAAAAGAATAAAATACTTAGAAATAAATAACAAATGCAATAAACCATCTACATTAAAAACCTCCAATATGTCATGATTATAAATAAGAAACTCAACTCAATATTGTTAACATGCCATTCCTCTCAAAATTGATTTTACATTTTTTATTTGGTAAAAATGTATTAGCTGAATCTAAAATGTTTATGAAAGTTCAAAGTTGTAGAATATCCAATCTTTATTTAAAAAGTGCAAACTTGTAAAACTTGGTAAAGAGCTACACTAATCAAAACAGTGTGTAACTGGAGTGATGTTGAATAAATAAATTTAAAAAAATAGAATAGGATGTCCAGATATAGCTCTTCACAGAGATGATTAATTGATTTTCAAAAAATTTTAAAGCAATTCAAAGGGGTTAAGAAAATGATTTTTGTACTGCAATAACTAGCTAATATATATGGCAAAGATCATCATCACCACCATCCTCCTCCTCATCGTCACCTCTATTTAAATGCCATATAGAAAAAATACCTTGAAATGGGTTACATCTTAAATGTAAGAGTTAAAATAATAAAGATTTAAGAAAAAATAATAGTAATATTTTTATGACTGTATAGTTAAGAACAATTTCATTGACAGGTGAAAGGGATCATATAAAAAAAGATAGTAGCTTATTCTTCATTTAAAAAAATGACAAAAGTCTTTAAAACACATCACTAAGAAAACAAAAAGCAACCCGAAGACTGGGAAAACATATAGGCAATATAAAATATACATATTAGAAAATCTTGAAAAAAATTATAAAAGGAAAAACAGCATTTTTTAAAAATGAGCTAAAGACTATGAATAAAACCACTCACAAGTAGATGTATTTACCAATCAAGTACATTTAAAAAGGTTCAATGTCTTTATTCATCAAGGCAATACATATTTAAATAGTGAGATACCAGTTCACATGCACTAGTGTGGCTAAAATATTTTGGCAGGAATATGTAGCAACAGGAAATCTAACCCACTTTTGGTCCGAGTGTAACTGTACATCCATTTTGGAAAGTATTTGGTTGTTTTATGTAAGTTTAACGGAACCTTTGAACCAGCTATTTCCCTACTATCTGTACTCAAGAGGAACTGAATATCTATGTTTACAATAAGAATTGTAAAATAATGATAGCAACTTTATTAATAATATCAAAAAAAAGAAAGTACATGTCTAGCAACTGGAAAATAGAAAACACAAACAGAACACACTTTAATAAATACAGGAGGGAATCAAAAGTTTGATGAGTCTGAAGAAGATGTAAAATAGTCACTGTGGGCAATGGTAGAGTAAATTATACATACAGACTTTGTGGCATCTCTGGGCAACACTGTGAGAGCATATTCAAAATTGTTGATAATCCGAACGTTTCTTGTCACTTTTCTCTATTATTCTTGGGTCCGTAGATGAATCATAGAGAAAGCAAATATTTGAATTTATCAAAAAGTGAAATTTTGCTAGACAAATGCAACCAAAATTTAGAGAGTCAAGGGTGTTTAAGATACTAGAGAGGATGTGTTACTGAAATGATAGACTGTGGGATAGCCAATCCCCCTTGTCTTGCTTTGATTTTGCAGCTGCAAAGTATTCTTTTTCTTTCTAATCCCTATTATCTTTTTTATACCTGTGACCTCTACAGAGGCAATTTGCAAAAGCATCTAGGCTTTCAGTCATCCAATTCTCAACTTGATCTCTTACAATCTATTGTAAGAATTGGCCCTGTATTCTCATTTAAGACCATTTTCATAAGGTAATGCCTTATGAAATTAACTGGCCAGTGTTTTCTATACATTCCCAAGCTCTCTATCCTCTTGCCTTTACCTACTCATGATCAACCTAATTGTCACTACTTTGTGATCTTGATCAAATCTTTATATTCTTCCCACCAGAAAATTCAATATATCTTCTTACTCCATTTCAACAATATTTCTGTCAGATATCTGTTCATAATAAAATAATTACCTTTCTCTTTCCAGTTATAATATCAACAACTTCCCCAGTGATTCTAAGTTTCACTCGCTCTACAAAATATATTTACTGTTAGTAACTTTTTGTGTTCTCTTCCATTCCCTTTCCACTAGTCTTTGTCCTTTCCCATATCTTCAGTTACCATATAATCAATTCCAATACCTTGGGTTTCTCCACACACAACATGTTCTGCTTTATTCAATTCATTGTCTATACCTCTACCTCTGACATCTTCTGGTATGTTCTGTGGTCATCTAAAACTTAATGTGACAAGGTCAGAGTCTTGAAATTTTCTACTAAGCACTGTACCACTCTTCCTAACTCTATGCCTCTCTCAATTTCACCAGCATGAAACTCAAGCATTAACTTTAATACCTTTTAAATCTCTCCCTCAAGGCCCTATTAAAAGTCTTGCCCTGTATCTCTATACAGATACTCTTTGTTTATTCCTCAAAACTTTTTTTATAGTCCTGATTTTTATGGTTAGATACTATGCATCGGTTTTCCCTGATGTTCCAATTTCTCACCTATCAGCCTACTATTTCTTAATATATTTACATATGTAATTATTAAAGTAATATTACTTTTCCATAAATAAATGAATTTTAGGATTTTTTTAAGTATTTCCTAGTTTCTTTTTTTTATTTCTGCATATTATGTGGGTACAAATATTACGGTTATGTATATTGCCCATTCCCCCCTCCCCCCTCAAGGCAGAGCCTCAAGCATGTCCATCCCCCATATGTTGT
>VBSM01000361.1:55525565-55559029 GCA_008086735.1 Cheirogaleus medius | reverse complement strand
TTGATTTTTGTGAGAGGTGAAAGGTGTGGGTCCTGATTCAGTCTTCGACATGTGGCTATCCAGTTTTGCCATATTTCCTAGTTTCTTAAGGAATCAGAAAAAATATATATCTTCAATTCTTTAGTTCTATAACTACTCACACATTTTCTTATATATATTAAATATCTTCTAACATTATCTTCTTTATTATCATGTATCCCCTTAATATATGTGATCCATAATGTATCAGAAGGTGATTTTTTTTTATTTTAGTGACATCGTATTTAACCAAAAATAATCAATGGTGTTTATTTATATTTAATAAGTACACATCCTAAATATGAAGTTATTCTATTGAAAGACTACAAATATTTCTAAGATAAAATAATATTCAATAAAGTTTTAAACTTTTATAAGTGACTATAGATACTGAAATTGCCCTCTTTAAGATTTGGTGAAGTGTGTGCATTCTTTTGATAAAATATTACACTAATCGTGTTTCAAATTTCCTTCTGTGTCTCTATAATTCTGTAATTTTTACAGTCTATCTTAAGTCTCATTCGTATTTGTATCATTTTCTTGCTAGAAGTTGTTTATATAATCATTGTTTTAAAAACTATTAAAACAATATAGGCTTAAATAATAGATGTCAAACAAAATTTCCAGGCAGTATCAACTTACTTTTTGAAATTTAGATGATAAATTGAATTCTACTAGATTAAAAGTTTATGTTGAAATGTCTGAACAATATTCACACTAATATATCATAAGTAGGCTGTAACAAGTGAAAGTATTTATGAAATTGCTGATAGATAAAATGGGAAATTTTGTGAAGGTCATACCTAGATATTAGAGTATTAGGTTTAATTCTGTCTATAACAAGCACACTAACATATTAAAGAGATGGTTTCAGAAAATCTAATATGTGAGAGAAATATATCAGTATATTTCATCTTAATATAGATAGTTGGCAATTGTGTAGTATTGTTGGATCCCAGTAGAAGGGATAGAAAACCATTTGCTACATAGTTTTCTGAAAAACAAAATTACTAAATTGTTTCCTTGTCTATTTTGCTGCTAGACTTAAATAAACTAATTTGCAAATGCCAAGCAATCTTTCAAGTATTAATTGTTATATTCTAATTAGTTATATTTTGAACTATCTAATCTAAAATATAGCCAAAAATAAGACCCACCTTGTATATTATAATTGAGAAAATAGTGCTTGATCATCAAGTTAATGAGAGTTCTCTTTCTACTTTCTATAATTTCACCAAAAGACTGAGATTTTATTATTACATCTCTGCTTCCAAACAAACTTTCTCTTTTAAAAAGTTGAGCTTTTTTTTTTTTTGTAACAAACTTTAGAGTAGAAAAATATGTCAAATTTCATATATCTTACTAGGTAGCCAAGTATCTGAAGTATAGTAAGCATTTAATAAAAAAGCATTATATAAATTAAAGGAAGGAGAACCTCTGCCTGTTTCTGG
Source organism: Cheirogaleus medius (assembly GCA_008086735.1). NCBI lineage: Eukaryota > Metazoa > Chordata > Mammalia > Primates > Cheirogaleidae > Cheirogaleus > Cheirogaleus medius. The sequence continues at coordinate 55,557,560 of VBSM01000361.1, read as the reverse complement.
TAAATCATATATATGCTCTAGCTTCTTCAAAGAAAGCTTTCAAATGAGCTCTGGGTAAGCATTATAACAACTGTATTTTAAGTTGGCAGAAAATGAACTCAGTCATTTCAAAGTGTTGACTTGCTTGCATAATGTAAACATAATTTTTCAGAAAGTATTTTCATTTTATTATACAAACTGCCAAGTCAACATAGCTGTATGAATCTTAGTTATAGGACCAGTTTTCTCTAAAAGTTTTATGTATTATAATTCCCCAAACTCAAGGATTACATTTTTATTCCCTTTCTTTTCAAACACAAATCGAACATCTTTCATCTGGTTTACAAGATGAACTTTAAACATAGCAAAGACTAGGCAGTGCTTGACCAAATTTTGTGTCTTTTTCTTACAACATAGAACACTTACCTTTCTTTATAACTTTCTGTGCTAGTTGAGGAATGTGAAATGGTTTACATTTTTTTCATGTTTTACAAAATATATTTTAAAATTAGAAATCTTGATTTAATAGATATTGAACAGGAGATGAAATAAAAGACACACCTGTGAAAATATTATTTGCTTAGAAAAATGTATAAATAATGTTATTCACATTCACCGTTATTAGATTATTTGTGGTTGTGTAAATATAAAAGTCGATTCTACAATCACTATGCACCTCTGACATGAATTTGGCTATTCCATATCTCACTCTCTTTTATCCTTTGGACTCAGTCTAAACACCACAACATAACAGAAACTTCTCTGACCCTAGAACTAGGTAAGACCCCTCAGTCCCTTATAAGCTGCCACGGTACTACGCACTTTCCATTTTTAACCCATCTTCCTTAAAAGTTTAGTAAAAAATGAGTTCCATATCTCTCATATTGACTCTCATCTATAGTCAGGGATTAGTACAAGATTTATGAGAACAAAAATGAATATTTAGAACAATGATACATAATCAACTGAACTTAGCAATAGTCATCAAAATAAAAATTCTAATAATTTTGACTTAGAAAATAAGCTATAGTTTCACACATAAAATTATGATAAAAATATATATAAATTTATTTGTCTCATTAGTGATAAAAATAAGGCTAAATACCCATCCGTATTTAAAGTTGTGAGGTAAATGCTTAAGTTCCAATAAAAATTATCACTAAGCTCTATTATTAAACACATAAACACTGAGAAAATCAATCAACAATGCATATTCTTTTTATGAAAACAAGTCGATAAAGTAGTATATTCATTTTACATAGAACTATACCTAAGATACTTTGTTTACAGAAGGTATATTTTTGGAAAAATAGGGGAGGGAGATTTACTTGGTAAGATATTTTACATCATTCTGTCATATCTGAATATTGTTCTTACAGTATACATGTTGCATATCATTTACTTATATGCAAATATGAGTTATATGACTCTTGCAAATATGGGTCATTTTTTCTTGTATTCCCTCTTATTTTCAGATTTAAAATACAAAAAAACCCTGTGCTATAAATAATCAGATAATTAAATAATAATATAAAATAGAAACACTCAGTTTATCACAGTTTACTAATTCATTCTAAAATTATTTGAATTTAAAACATCTCTTACAGTTTTTAATATTGTCAAAATCAAGAAGAAAATAGATTCTCAAAGGTTAACAGAAATTTAGAATTATAAATAAACACAAACTTATAGATTGAAGAAAGAATATCAAAATGCTTCATTTTGGAGCTCATATAAACATACCTTCTTTCTTATAAATGTCAATTTATTTTGTGTTAAAAAAGACAAATTAACGAATAAAATTAAAGCTGCTTATAACTCTCTAAATTTTTGTGTAAAACCCTTGTCTGTCATGTGTACTTACCCTTGACATATTTAAAAACTAGTCTAATAGACTAGTTCATTAAAATCACTCCTGAAATCTTTCAAGAAATGACAACTGCCTATAGTTGGAGATAAAACAAAAAATAGACTAGAAGGATTTTTTCACCCAGTTAATATTTTTCAGTCTTCACATATGTGTTCAAACACTTGCTTTGTTTTGCTGGAAGTTCCATGATACAGCATTTTATTACCTAGAATTATATTTTCTTATTCAATAATAAATAAAGCAAAATATTTTAAACTTTTTATATGTAAATATAGCTACTCACTTCTCCTTTATTTACTGTGTTTATTGCTTGATCAGAAAATATTTGAAAAATGATTTACACACTGCAAATGACATATTCTTGGAGACTCTGAAAACATACTTCCCTTTAAGGAAATAGTAAAGCTAATCTTTCCTTCCTATAAATCTTAAGTAAACAATGTTCTTGTTTCTTTAATATTGTTCAGAAAACATCACATTTGACATATTGCTCATCTCTCATTACAAGAAACTTGGGATATCTAGAAAGAAAGCTTATACAAATAAACGACAATGGTATAATTATCTAAATGTTATTTCTATTTTGATGATTTCAAATAAAAAGGTTTTTTTGTTAAATGTACTTCGAACTCACACATTGTTTTTTTATGTTTCGATCATGTAGTTTCCTAGGTGGTTTTGCTTTTGAGTAAAAGGATATGGGTCAAAGACTTAAATGTGTTAGAAATTTTTGTACAGATGGTTCATGAAGCCCAGATGTGCACAAAATCACTGAGGCAGAGTATGGAGTGAGAATAGATATGCATCTAAAATTAACATTTAAAGAAATACATCATCTTATAACTTTACAAAATGTCTTGAAATAAAATACAGATCTCATCTATACCATATTTCTTAACACTAAATTATTTTTCAATTTAATTCTTAACATTTTCATCTATGGGTGAATATGGTCAACTAATATCAAAGTGCCATAAAGAATACTGTTGGTGATGAGAGATCAAGCCTTAACAAAGAGCCATGATGAAAATATATAAACTCAAAATAATGGTGAAATTAAAACCATGTATAGTTATTTTACAAATACTATAATTAGGAATATACCTAAGAACATTTGACAGATCAAATTGGGTCCTTACTTTGACTTAGGTTCTGATAATACACTATTTTTCTAAAGATTTACAAATATTACCTACTTTTAATGTTTTGATATATTAATACTTGTGGTTGTTATTCATAGATATGCGATATTTATTTCTCTAAAAAAACACAGCATTAGTTTTATTTTAGTTCTCCCAGTATTAGTCTAATAATAAGGATTTTTTACTTATACTTTTATTTGAACATGTAGATGCCAAATAGTAAATAATACAACAATTAAAATATGAACAAATAAATAAAATACAAAATTATATAATAAACAACCTCTTAGGTTATTGACAATTTTCACTAGTCATGTGCAATATGTGAAATCCTAGAGGAAACTATATTGAATCAGTACTCAAAAAATGTAAAACCATAGCTAGACATGAGATTTATATAGACTCTCTGGCTCAAACAGAGTCAGTGATTACAGCATATTAAAAAAAAATACATCAATATACCAATCTCTTTTTATTGTGAAGGCAATACTTTTGGCTTTGAATATACAGATTTGACCCATTTCAAATTAGTATAGCTAAGATGTCAGGGACCACTAGAAAAATTTTAAATCAATGCTTTGAATGATTTTACATCAATTTAAAAAGAATGATTCACTTTAATATTTACCAATTGAAGGGATCAGAGGAAAAAGAGATAATTAAATTCAAAAAATACCTTATCCTCTCTCCCTAAAAAAAACACCTTTTTCTTAAAAGACAAACATGCAAACAAAGTTAAAACAAAGCAAACTGAAAATCTAAGCTAAATCAGGGGTACAGTGATGGTATATTTTGACTTCAGTTCCCTTTCTATTTAATATACCTTTAGTTATTTGGGAATCCAAATCTATAGGGTTCTTAACGAAAACCACCATTGGTAAGTCTACTTGCTATTTTCTAAGAAACTGAAATTATATACATTTCAAATTAAGAGAGAATGAGCCCCTCTATGCTTTCCAAGTTTAAAGTTGCTTACTAATGTCACAATTTAGGCAGATATCTCCCTATATAGAATCAAGAAGCACAGATGTCAAATACATCCTAGTATATTTTAAATATTACATATGTAATTGTTACTTTTAATCAATACATTTTTCTTGCCACCTTAGCTGCTTCTCACATTCCCTACCTCTCCCACCTCCAAATTCAAACAGAATCACTGCTTTTCAACAGAACATTAAATATGCACTAGTTTCATTTGGTTTACTCTTGCTTATACACCTTTTATAGGGGATGGGTATATACAAACACAATGAGTGAGATGTGCAACGTTTAGGGGATGGTCACGCTTGAGGCTCTGACTCGAAGGGGGAGGGGGGACACGGGCAATATACGTAACCTTAACATTTGTACCCCCATAATATGCTGAAATAAAAAAAAAAACTCTGGGACTTCTCAACATTGGATGAGTATATTATGAACTAATATTGACAAAGCAGTCTTTGTTAGCTTACATACACACCACACACACACACAAAGTATAATAGCACTTACCTTCTTTTTTTTCTCTTTTTAAAAATTTTTAATTATTATAGATACATAATAGTTGTATATCTTTATAGGGTAAATGTGATTTTTTGATACAAGCATACAATGCGAATTGATCAAATCAGCGTAATTGGGGTATCCATCACCTTAGGCATTTATCACCTCTTTGTGTTACTAACATTCCAATTCCACTCTTAGTTATTAATAAACTGTCACTGATGACATTTTAAAAACAAAGACAACCAAGTAATTGTAATGTTTACATTATTGTGTTTATTGTAAGAAGCATATTGTTTTTATAGCTTCTCATACAGTATCTGCCTTTCTCATGTAGTTTCTCATGAGACCATTCACATTTAATGTAATTATTGATATGCTTACTTTTAGGCCCATTCTCTCTGTATTATCACCTTTTTTTCTTGTACCAGTCCTGGGAATTACTGTCACTAGTTTGTTCTGAGGAAGCAGAAGCTGAGACAGAGTATGTTGTGCTGAATATTAATTAGGGATCAACACCCATGGAAGGGGGAGGCAAGAAACAGCATTGGGCAGAGGGGGAGGTCAAATTGATGCAGGTCAGACAAACTTTGGTCGGCTCCATGAGGACCTTTGGCATGACTATATACTGTCAACATTGTCTCACATTGGGGTATCTGTCATTGAATATAGGCCATTCAACAAAAGCATGGCCTTGGGTAAGTTGGCTCTCTGCTACTAAGTCAAACCTTACTAGAGAAATTACTTGGAGTGACAAGTCCTTCTTTGAAGAGGAATCTGGGTAGTGCACCACACTTACATCCACATAATAGGGTAGAGTTCACTACTCAAAAATAACAACTTCTATTTCCCAGGTATCACGGCTTTTTATTTTTGCTTGTTTTTTTAACTTTATTTCTACTTTTCTTTATATGTCGCCCTTTATTTTGGATTTGAACAAGTTGACATTGCCATTAACTTGCTGGAAATCAAACATTTTTTACAGGGCATGTGACTGCAGATAGTAGGACATTTAGATTTAAAGACTGAAGAGTTAAGAAATAAAGGACATATCAAAAATACAAAACATAGTTTTGCCAAAACAGCATGAAAGCCTGATTTTCTTGCCATTTCTAGTTTTTAAAATCATGGAATATGAAAAGAAACATAAACTGTGTGGGATATATGCACATTTAGATCAAAATAGATGAGTGAAATGTTTTTTACATAACTACATTTATCATTGTAAGTGTCCTTAAACAAATGCAGCTCATTTGATAATATTTCATTATTTGTTGTTTTACAACCTCTATAATGTCAATTTGATACATGTAGTAAATTTTTGTTCAAGTTGAATAATATTCTTATGTATGTGCAGCAGATGCCTTTCTGTACCAAATGATTCTTAGACATTCTCATCAAACACATAAAGCTATTTTGGAATTGCATGCATGCAAATGAGGATTACATGCATGTAAATTTGCATTTGAAATGACTAAATTCTCTTTCCATTACCATTCTTCATTCTCAAAGCAAACTATTTTTATTTCTTACTAACTTAGTATATTTATGACATTAAAGCCAAAACAGATGTTTACATCCAAGTAATAGGACTAGACCATTTGTAGCAATAATGATCTACTTGGCCTTTAAATTAAAAATAATTTAGCTTAAATAGCATAGAACTATATAGACCAACTTTTATTTGGGATATTTTTGCAGAGCAAAATGATGACTACTATCATATCTAAACTGTAGGTATTTTAAAAATACAATGTAATTGTTTTTAAAAAAGAATTTTCTTTACAATATTATGAGAGACAAAAAATTGAATGGCTTTGAAAATTGCCAAGAAAGATTTCCCTAATGTTAGAAATTAGTTAAAATTATGTTCTCATTTTTAATTAGAAAAATTCCCAATTGAATTATTTAATTTAAGAGAATAACTCCCATGAAATTACCTAATGCCTCATAATATCTAAGAGTTTATTTTCTTATTATTGTTTTAAATAATGGGTATTATCACAAGATGATGGCCCAAAGTTGTAGGATTCTTTTTATGTTTAGTGGTTGCTTATGCTATAAATAGACTGAAATTCAATATGACAATAAAACAAGCATATAACTATTGATACAAATTATTTAGAAAGTATAAATATAGTGATTGCTATAGTCAGCCTTTTATGAACTGTGAAAAGACCTCTTAGGTAAAATGGAGTAGGAAACTAGAAGGCTTTAGAATTGGAGCACATCAAACCTGAACAGGAACCCAAAGGCATTCTGATAATTTAATAGAATGGTTAAGCTGCAGACGGCTCAGGTTTATAAAAGCAAAGCATGAAAGAGTTTGAAAATTCATGTCATCAGTTTCCTAGCATAATTTCTGAATTTAATTTAGTGTTTAATAGTTTTAAAATGTATATACCCAATTTTTTTAGCACTATATGTTGAAAAGATTAAAGCTTCTCTAGTAAATTGCCTTTGCACCTTTCCGAAAAATCGGATGTGCAGGGTCAATTTCTGGCTATGTATTCTTTTCCACTAATGTATATGTTTATCTTAATTCCAATATCACACTGATTTTATTAACACAGCTTTATAATAAATCTGTAAATCAAGCAGTGTTACTCTAACTTGCTTTTTAAAAATTGTTTTTTCTCTTCTCGGTATTTTTTATCTCTATACTAATTTGCAATTTCCAGAGAAACTGAAAATACTGCTTAATGACCTTGTGATCAAGTTTGGAAGTAGATCCTGCCCCAATCTATTTTTGTAATGACTGTAGTGCTAGCTGAAACCTTGATCACCATGTGTGAGAGACTCTAAACTACTGACTACAAAAGCTACGAGATAATAAATGTTAGATAAGCTACTAAGTTTGGGGTGTTTTATTATGCAGCAATAAATAGCTAACTCATGGTCAGAGAACATATTTTGTATGAGCTGAATGCATCTGAGTCTTGTTTTAAGGCCCAGAATATGATCTAAATTGGTAAATGTTCCATATACCTTGAAAAGAATTTCTATTCTGTTGTTGTTAGGCAGCATTTTATAAATATCATTTAGGCAAAGTTAGCTGATAGTATTGTTCAAATAGATTATAGTAGTCTCCCTTTATCTACAGGTTTGATTTTTCAAGTTTCAGTTATCCATAGGCAATAGTGGCCCAAACATATTAAATGAAAAATTTCAGACATAAATAATTCATAAGTTTTAAATCACATACCATTCTGCATAGTGTGATGTAATCTCAGGCTGCTCTGTCCTGTCCTGCTGCATCATGCTCCATCCTGCTCTGGACACAAATCATCCCGTTTTCCAGCTTATCTGTTAATATACTGTGTATGCTACTTGTCCTTTAGTCACTTAGTTGTCCAGTTAGCAGATTGATTATTGCAGTCTCTTGATGCTTGTATTCAGGTAACCCTTATTTTTGTTAATAATGATCCCAAAGTATGAGAGTAGAGATATTGACATATTGTTATAATTGTTCTATTTTATTATTAGTTATTATTGTTAATCTCTTACTGTGTCTAATTAGTAAATTAAACTTTGGTGTGTATATATAAGAGAAAACATAGCATATACAGTGTTTGGTACTATTTGTAGTTTCAGGCACTCACCGGGGGGTCTTGGAACACATTCCTCATAGATAAGGAGCAACTATTGTATATTCTTTCTGACTTTTCTGTCTACTGGCTCTCTCAATTATTGGGAGAGGATTACTGAAATATCCACTATAATTATGGATTCTTCTATTTCTCCTTGTAGTTCTATTAGTTTCCCTTTTATATCTTTTGACTCTCCATTATTAAGGGCATACATTTTTGGGACTCTGATGTCTCCTTGATTAATCTACCTCTTTTTTATTAAGAAATTATCTACACTGTTAGCATAATGTATCTTTTTTCTATCCATTTAATTATAATGTTTACATTATTGTGTTTAAAGTGTGTTTATTGTAAGAAGCATATTGTTTTTCTAGCTTCTCATGTAGTATCTGTCTCTCTCATGTAGTATCTGCCTTTCTGATGTAGTATCTCATGAGACCATTCACATTTAATGTAATTATTGGTATCCTTAATTTTAGGCCTCTTCTCTTTTCTAATTCTTTTTTTCTATTTGTTCCTCTTGTTTTTGGTTCCCCTTTATTCAGTTTATGCCTTCTTTTGGATTAATTAATTTTTTATAATTCTAATTTGTTTACTTTCTTATTAATTACATATATTAGTGTTCTATTATGTTGTAACATATTCCCACAAATTTCAGGACCTAAACAATAAAAAATATTACCTTAACATTTCTGTAGGTCAAAAGTCTGACATGGGTCTCACTAGGCAAAATCAAAATGTCAGTAGGAGTGTGTTTCTTTTTGGAGGCTCTAGGGAAGTATGTTTCCTTTCATTTTCCACTTTGTAGTGGCTGCTTACATTCCTTGGCACCTGGACCTCTTTCTCCAACTGCAAAGGTAACAATTGTGGTTTGTATTCTGCTAACATAACATTACTTTACCTCCTTTGCTGCTCTAAGGCTCATACATTTTTAACTTACAGTTTATCTTAAAGTGATATTATACCACTTAACATAAAGAATAAGGAGCTTAAAATATTAATAGTATGATTTAAATTATTTCCTTCCAGAGTTTATGCTATTTTATCATATCTTTTATGTATACCTATATTAATCCAGTATTATTATTTTTGTTTAAGTAGTTAATATCATTTCAAGAGATTCAAATAATAAGAACCTCTTATGTATTTGCCCATGTAGTTAGCATTTCCTGAACTCCTCATTTCTTTGTGTAGATCCATATTTTCATCTTTGGCATGAAGGACTCCCTTTAATATTTCTTATAGTGTGGATCTTTGATGATCATTTCAGGTTGTGTTAACTGGGTTTTACTTGTTTTTGGAATTTTTTTTTTTGATTGGTATAAAATTCTAGGAAAACACTTCTTTTACTTTTATTTTTCGTTTTAGAACTTTAAATATTTTTCTCCACCATCTTCCATCATTTGCATTTTTTCCTACAAAAAATCTTTTGTTGTCCTTATTTTTGTTTACATTTACTTAATAGATATTATTTCTCTGGCAGAGAGAGATTCTCTTTAACATTGGTTTATAACAATTTGATTATAAAATACCTTGGTGCAGTTTTCTTCTTATTTCCTGGGCTTGGGCTTTGTTGAGATTTTTAAATCTCTGAGATTTTAGTTTTTCTCAAAATTGGAAAAACTTCAGCCACTATTTCTTTAACATTTTTTTTCTTTCTGTTTTTTATTTACTTCTGGTATTCTGTTTACACATACGTTAGTCCACATAAAGTTGTATTACATTAAAATGATGCCACTTTAATGTTTTGAAATTTAGTTTTACTCTTTTATGCTCAATAATTTTTATTGCTATGTCTTCAAGTTCAATAATCTATAGTGTCTAATCTACTATTAATCCCATACAGTATATTTTTTAATCTCATGCATTGCACTTTCAATTTCTCCATGTTGATATGGGTCTTTTTTCTTTTTGTATCTTCCATATCTCTACTGAACATTTTGTACAAATGGAACAGTACAGTTATAATGATGGTTTTCATGTTCTTGTTTACTACTTCTGATATTAGCCTTGCTAGTTTCTTTTGATTGATTGTCCTCTCATTATGAGTTGTGTTTTCCTGCTTCACTGGATTTCTGGAAATATTTGATTGAATGTCTGACATTGTAAATTTTATGTTATTCAGTACTGGATATATTTATATTTTTATAAACAGGCTAGGCACTTTTGTCTTTATATAGCTAACCTATTTCGAAGCACCTTGAAACTTTCAGGTCTTATCTTTAGGATTTGTCAGAAGAGTCCAGATCAATGCTCATTCTAGGACTGTTTCCTAATTGGGTGGTGGGAATAAGGACTATTCTCAGCCTTGTGTGAGTCCCGGTCTGGTCTCTCGTCCTTTTGTGCTTTTTCTTTCCCTGGCTCTGAATAGTTTTCTCACGTGTTTGTACAATTCAGCAATCTTCTGATTACTGATGAGTAACCTTCTTTAGAGCTCTAGGGCTCTCTATCTTGACTCTGTGTCAAGAAGAGATTCCTCCTTTTTGGTACTTTATCTACCTGCATCAATTTCTCTGGATTCTCAGCTATGTCTCCTCAATTAGTGAAATCTACTGGACTCCACCTGAATTTCCTCTTTCCGCATTGTGACTTTTAAAGGCCATAATCTGGGTTATTACAGGGATCACGTTGTTTCTCCTGTCTTGGGCATCATTGTCCTCTGGTATCTGATGTCACTGTCTTGAAAAGCCATTGTTTCAAATATGGTGTATATTTTGTGTTTGAAGTTATATTTTTGAATTGAAATACCTATGTACATAATAGTCATTCATGTTATCTCTTGAAGTTCTCGGTTTGAATGTAAACAGACTTTGGAAAATAACTTTTATGTTTTAGCACTGGGAAGCTGCTGTGGTACCTGCACTTAGTTCCAAATAATCCTGCAATAATTGCATAAGTGCCCCTTAGGGTGGTATAGAATATTTCTTATATATATAATTGACCCCCAAATCTCTAAAAAATTATTTCTAATGGTGAATTAATATTGCTTTAAAATTTTAAATATTCATAAATATTTATTGTATCAGGCAAAAGACATTTAAAGAACTATGATGCTTATAGTGACCATTACTATTGGTTTTGTTACTGTGACATAAACTTCTTTTCTATCTTCCTGCAAAAATTGTACACAATTTTTGAAGATACAAATGCATGCTGAGAAGGATTGTTGTTGTAGATGCTAAGTTGAGACTGAGAATCACATTGATATTGCTGTGCTGTAGAACAAAGCTACAGAGTCTAGAGTAGAAGGAACCAGAAGACATAAGAAATGTTAATAAAACTCAATGAGACATGGGAACACCTTAGTTTATGAAATTAAGGTCATGAAATAATTTTAACTGGATCTCCACAGATGGAAAGAATTTTAGTAATTTATTTATATCGGCATAAAGTCCAATACTTGTAGCATGGAATTTCTGCAGAGTTTGCAATGACATTATGATTCAGAGATTCTACTTATTTGCTAAATAAGGAGGCTAAACAAGAGGAGAAACAATGATATTCTAATGTATTGATTATAGTGGAAGAAAATAAGCAAGCTATTTTGTTAAATTTTAAGGCTATTCTATCATTTATCTTCCATTTTATTTTAAATACAGCCCACAATCACTGATAGTGACTTACTCATAAGTCCCATATAATAAATGACCATATGGCAAAGAATGGATTTTTTCACAGACAAAAATATGTCACTTTTAGGAAAGTTCCATTAATAAAAGGTAAAGCTAGTGATACCGTAGGCAAAATGTCTTATTACATCTTCATACTTGTCAGTAGCATATACAACACTGAAAATTAACTCTGTCATGCAGATTTTAGTCTCTTTGATTTTATTCAGTTCTGGTAAAATTTTTAAATTGGCATTGCATTTTCAGTTCTAAAAAGCCTTTATGTTTTGAAAATATGTAATTCTAACTCAAAGAAATAGGGAAGCCAAAAGCTGCTTAGAAGATAACATGCAGAGATGGAGTGACATTTAAAATTTGGAATAGGAAATGAGTGATGGAAATATTTTTGAAACCCGATATATCTTTAGAATTTGCAAAACCTTATCATTGAGACCAACAGTTTACATTTCTCTTACATTTAATTCTCAATTTCATAATTGTCTTTTGTTCACTTCAGGAATGTTTCGGAATTCTGATGGCATATGACCTCAAGATAAAAGAAAGTACAGAAAATATACACCACTCATATATTTGTGACATTCATGTTTGAGAATATCAGACAAAGGTAAATGCTCACTATAGTTGCCATATGAATGATTATGAGAAATTTTTGATTAAAATGATAATGTGTCACCTTTTATAGTTGAAAATATATATCCTAATTCATAGTAATCATTCCATTATATTCCTAATAGGAATGTAATGTAGTTGAGCAATAGAAATTAATAGTCTAAGTAGAATTTTCTAATGCATGCATGAAGAACAGAATCTTTTACACACACACACATACACACACACAAATCATAAGGCTAATAATCTGGCAAATAAAACCGTATGAGTTTTAAAACTTCAGGATTCTCTTTGACTAACTGTCAAAGATCTAAAGTTTACAAGTGAGCTTTTTATTTTAACTTAACAGTACTTTAGTAATTTTTAAAAGAAGAATTCAACTACTTTTGAGCGTAATGAATTTAAAATGTTATTTGTCCCTGAAAATCCTACCTTATCCACGGTGTAAAAACTCCAAAAGTACATGGGATTTTAAAGATTCCTGACCAATGAAGAGATTTTTCAAGCTTTTCTGAAACAACCAAACAAATACTGACATTCTGAAATAAAGTCCAGGGCATTATATATCTCATTTATGATTCTCTTCTTGTAACAAGCAAGGCAAAAATCTTCCTTCAGGTATTTGATTAGATCCAGTGCTTGGACCATGAAGAATTGCTCAGTTACATAGGCTTACTTTTTCCATTGGTTGAGTGGGACAAGGCAGGGAACAGATGGTGATGATTATTGTTTTAAAAATAACCAGTTTATTTTTCTTACTTTACAACACAATTGGAGTTTATTTTGTTCCCTTTTTAAATGCATTTATTTCAATAGATACTCACTAAAGTCCTAGTTTGAATAAAATGTACTATTAGGTGCTGTGGGGCATGAAAATAAACATCTGCTATTAAATAACAGATATTCTGCTTGGGAATACAAGATAAAATTTTTAAAAATAAATGTGATATAGATGAAAATGTGATCCATTCAATACAAAAGAGTAAAAGTGTATGGGGCTTCAGTGACGACTAACTATTTCCATTTGGGACAAACAGGAAAGACTTTAAAAAATTGGCATTTAGGATGTTCCTGCAACACATGTATAATTTCACTTTATAGCATAAACGATCTATTCTTACATTAGACATATTTTGATAAAGTAAAATAAGAATTCAAGGTCTCAGAAACACATAAATTCTTCATATTCGTGGCTAATCTTGATTACAGATACAAGCTGCAAGTTGAGATGTTATCTACATGCTTATCTAACAGTGTTATTAATATTATCGAAGGAATGTGTCACTAACTTATATCGAATCCCAAATATGCCCTTGCAGATTTTATTATTTGAAGCAGATAAAGAAGGTTGATTAGTGTAATAGTATTAGATGACAATGTGGTAGAGCAGAAATATAGATGATGGAATTCATTATTTCTTATAAACAATAAATATTTCATTTATAAACACTTGAACTTAACTTATAACAATAGTAAAGTAGTTAACGGCATAAGATGTAGTAACATAATTGCCCATAATCACAATCATGTATTTGTTACATACTCTTGGTATTATCATGAGCAAGTTAATTCCTTCTCTGTGTATGTTTTCTGAATTGTAATAACAATCTCATTGGTGATCCATCCATTAAACAAATATTAACATTTGTATGTATTAACATACATTTGTAATGTATTAACATTAAATACTTATTAGATACTGTTCTAGATATCAATGAACAAAATAAACAACAAAAAAATCTTCACATGTGCAGCCAACATTCTCGTGGGAGAATATGGACAACAAACAATACATATAATAAAAAATTAAATTATATATATTAGAATTGATAATCTAAAGAGGTTTGGGAGTGCTCTAGGGAGTGGAGAGAGGTTTGCAATTTTGTCAGTATAGTTCAGGTAGGTTTTATTGGGAAGATGAAATTTTCCCCAAGGTTGGAAAGATGTAAGAGAGTGAACTATGCTGATATCAGCAATTCTCCAGTCAGAAGGAATACGCCTGACATGTTTGAAGGAGATCAAAGAGGTAGTGTAGTTGAAAAAGACAGAGTGAGGGAGTACTAAGAGAAAAGGAAGTTGGATGAGGTGTCAGACTCTTTAGAGATATATTAGCCATTTTTAAATATTTGACTTTTATTCTCTGAGAAATAAAGACTAGTGAAGAAATAGATGAACAAAGCATGATATAATTTGACTTACATTTAATGAGATGACCTAAGCTATGGGCTAAGAATAGACTAGGTACCAGGATAGATATGAAACAGTTTATGAAAGAAGTGGCTTAAAATTGAGTAGAAACCTATTGTATATCTCGCACTCTCAAGGATGTGGAGAGACAGGAACATTCTTACACTGTTGGTGGGACTGCAAATTAGTGTAACCTCTCTGGAAAAGAATTTGGAGATACCTCAAAGAGCTAAAAATAGAAATACCATTTGATCCAGCAATAGCACTATTAGGCATCTACCCAAAAGAGAAAAAGACATTCTATAATAAAGACATCTGCACCCGAATGTTTATAGCAGCACAATTCACTATTGCAAGGATGTGGAAACAACCCAAGTGCCTGTCAATTCATGAGTGGATAATCAAAATTTGGTGTATATATATGTATATATATATGAATATTACTCAATTATAAGAAATGACAGTGATCTAGGACCTCTTATATTTCCCTGGATTGAGCTTAAGCCCATTATCCAAAGTCAGGTAACACAAGATCGGAAGTATAGGCTCGCCATCAAATTGGTACAGACTGATTAACACTATGGTGCTCACATGGTAGTATATTCTCTAGGGATTAGGGGATTGGGGAGGTAAATTCACAACTAAAGGACATGGTGAGCATTGTAGAGGGGAAGGGCATGCCTCTAACCTTCACTAGGGAGAGGCAAAGATATAAAATGTAACCAAAATGTTGTACCCTCATAATACCCTGAAATTTAAAAAAAAAGAATTTGCTGTTGCTTTTCGTGTTTTAATTTCTGCAATACAACCTTTTAATCCCTCTAATTTAAAGTATTTGTGGTCCTTATGAGTGCTATAATGCTGATGAGCATTGAATTCCTTTAGTGTTGATATTGCAGCATCACAAAACAAGAAAATCTTCTTATCTTTAGCAGAAACAAGAGGATATTGCAACTCCCACTCCTCATTAAACAATGTTTTCTTCCTGAAAAAAAATATTGAGTAGAAGCAACAGTGTTGATGAGTAGTGATCATATTCTTGAAGTAGAATCAATGGGATTTCTGATAGGTTGACTATAGAGTATGCAAGAGTAAGAGGAAAAGAATGAGTTGAAGAATTGGGGCCAGAGGAAATGGAAGTGTGAATTTTCCATCGAGATGGGAAATACTGTGAGTGAAAAAGATTTGGAAAGGAAGTTTAGAAATTTTCTTTGACATATGTTCCTTTAGAACATCATTTGGAGATATAAAGCAGGAAATTTGAAGTTAGATATATGTGTCTCGAATTCAGGGAGAAGCTGTAATTCAAGCAGGAGATATAAATTTGGAAGTTGTTAATAAAGAATTATTGTTTAATTCCATAAAACTTTAAATAATAAAGAATGAATTCTTTAAATTAATAAGTACAGGTTCAACAGTTGAGTCTTAAGGCACATCAATGTTTGGAGAATTTGCAGTAAAGGAGAGAAACAAGCAATGGAGACTGAGAAGCAGCAGCACATTCAGTAAAAGGAAAACTAACAGAACATAGGATCTCAGAAGCCAGGTGATGAAACTATAGCCAGCTGAAGAAATCATTTTCAAGTGGGAGTGATAAACTACAACAAATGCTACTGATAGTTAAAATAAGATGAAACTAAAATTTGGCCACTAGATTTAGCATTAGATCCTTGGTGAGCATGATAAGAGTGATTTCAGTAAGGTAAAGGAAGCAAAATGTTGACTGGAGTGAGTTTAAGAGAGAAAGAGAAAAGAGGAATTGAAAGTAGTTAAAGATGGAAAATTATTTTCAGGATATTTGCTATGAAGTGCAGCAAAGATATAGGGAAATAGCTAGAGAGTAAATGTGTCAACGAAGAATTTTTTTCTTTTTTTTAATGGGAGCATTAACAGTATATTTGTACATTGATGGAAATAATCTTTTGACAGGGAAGCATTGAAAATCTTAGATAAAAAAGAGAATATTTTAGTGAGGTCCTTGAGTGAGAGAAGGTGGGAAATAATGCATAAAGGGAGAAGATATTGTAGACCAGTGCATGAACAGCTCTTCCTCAATAATAGGACAGGTAACAGTGAAAAAAGAAATAGATATTATAAAGGGAAATTTTGGGGAAAATCTCTTCAATTATTTTAATTTTCTCAGTGCACTACGAACGAAGATCACTTGACAAGACTATCAACTTGCTGAGGATAGAGAATATGATGGTGGGGGTTAAAAGAAAAGATTATAAAAAATACCCTTGTAGAAAAATGGAAAAGTAGACTAGGGAAATAGTGTGATTTTCTGGCCACCCTAAGTGCCTTCTTGACATTTATGATCATGAATTTAAAATGAGAACAACACACATGATATATTTATTTCTCTAGCCTCAAACGACTTCATAGAGGTAGAATACACATAAAATTTATTTTAATTAGAATTTTAATTCTACCTAATTTGTGAACATAAAAGAGGACCAACAGAACAAAAGATGTACATAAATGTTTGATGATATAATTTCAGCTGAGTCAAATAATAAAAAAAGGATGTTAGGGTAATGAAAGAATGTGACAACATAGCATGATAAATTAACCTTATTATATTATTTTATAAATCAGTCTTATTCCATATATATGTACATGCATGTATACACTAATTAGATTTGATTATCATTTATGTTAGCACTAGTATGTTTCACATTTAAACAGCTTATTTGAGTTTTAACAATTTCTTAGAACTAATTTTACAATTACTTTAAAATAGACATAATTTTCTTCATTCCCAAAATTAGAACAAAAGTCAAAATATTAAAAAATATGCCAAAGCCCATGTTTGTATTAAGTAATGCCAAGACTAAATGTAAGTCAGTTTTACACAAAACCGATAATATTTCCATTTTAAAAAATTGCCTATTCATTGTAACTAATGTTTCTCAAAATACAGCATGATTCTCAAAATAATAAGTGACAAAATACATGAAATTATGTGAAATAACAACTCTAAGCTATTTTTCTTATGTTGTGATTGTGAAAGCATAGAATAAGTTTAACTTATGAATGATAATATGTCTAGCATTTTTATATTATTAAATACTTTAAGAAATAGTTTAAAGTGCATTCATTCTAACACGATTAGGTGAGTAATGCTATCTCGCAAAGATTCTGAAGCTGAGTACTATGTGTAAAGATCTTTTACACAGACATATATCAGAATGAAACAGACAAGTGTCTTTCTATCTCTGGGTTGTTTCAATATACCTTAATGTTGGTCAGGTAAATTATGACAGGCCAAAAAATGCCATCAGATATATATAATACCATAAAGTTAATAATGTAAAAGAAAGTTTAGGGATTTAATTAAATATTTTAGAAATGTGATTACATATCAATTAAATAAAAGTCCATGTCACTGTAAGAAAGATGAACAAATGATAAAGATAAAAAATTGTTTAGAATATTTCAGGTTAATCATTCTTGCCTTTGGATAGTTCCATAGGTTTGCAAATTTCTTTACAAATGACCAAAATTACAAAGAAAAGTAACAAGGTCATTTGTATATGTGTGAAAGTAACTTATGCTATGTCAGAAAACACTTTCAATTGTATTTAATTTACAAAATGTATAAGAAAATGTGTGAAAATCCTGAAAACATTAAGTAAATAATTATACTAATATTAAAAAATGAACTATGTGTTTATTTGTGCAAGGGCTAGTTCTTATTAATTTATCAATGTCTTCACAAAACAAATTAAAGTTAAACCCTAATTTATTTCTTCATTTAATTTTTTCACATAGTATGTGATAATTTACATGAAGCATAAGAAAATGCCCTATATATTATAAAATTCTACACAGGTGCTGGTTATCATGTATATGCCATATGCCATTATAAAAAAGGAGTATCTGTTTCATTTAGGAAAACATTGAGATTTAATGTTTTTCCAAAGAAAATCCTATGGTAGACTCATTTAAAAAAGTAAAACAAGCCCAAATATTCTTGACTTTTTTCACCTAACCCCTCAATATTTATTTTTCACATTCATATTATTTCCAAGAAATTTGTGACACTTCACAATTTTTGGTTTCACTTCATATATTTTACCAAGCAAACTATAAAATTGATTTAACTGTACCATAAAGAATGATAATCAATAGACATTAGCCATTTATAAATAACTTTTATGTAGAGAAAAGCCAAGAAACAATGAAAAACAATTTGCAAAAATGCTTTGATCATCGAGCATTTTGTTTATTTTTTGTGTATTTTTAATCTCTCTAAAATAGTGGTTTCTTACAAAATAAAAATTATTACTTTATAATTAATTCTCAATATAACTATTAACATGAATTAGAAATTATACAACATCAATTGGCTTAGGAGAAATAAAAGAAGGAATTTATGACATGGTAACTTTATTTGCTTGAACCACCCGAAATTTTGGAAATGTTTGTCTATTTCCACTCTATCTATATTAACAACCATATAATGTGTGTAGCACAATAATAAACATTTATTCCTATTATTATCATCAATACTGTGTCAATAATGACATCCATCAACATCTGTTAGTATTATATTAAGCAAACTTCTCAAGCACAGAATGCTGTCCCATGGGACCATATTTCTGCTCATAATAAGTACAACTGAAAAGATTTTTTCTTGAAAATCATTTTGACTGTAAACAGAGAATAGGGGATTCTCAAGCCTCAGAATTTTTCAGTTTCCTAAAACAAGATCTTGAGAACACTGTTAGATCACTCAGAAATTAGCTGGAATGTTGTTATAGGCAATGTCAAAAATGCCTTTACAGTCTTAACATGTTTCATAAAAAAGAAGTGATGTTACTTCTAAGTGATATGTTATTTCATATATGATTATAAATGTTATATGTAAAATATTAGTTTATTAAATATTGCATATAGATATTAAGTACTATACAGATACCTAAAATTACACATTCAATTTGTCTATTTTAAAACAATATCTAATTTGAAAAAGAAGTATTTTTTTATATTGTATAATGCATAGTAGTCTTTTTTTTCAGAGAGAAAACAATAACTTTCATTTTATTTATTTATTTATTTTAATTTCAGAATATTATGGGGGTACAAACGTTAAGGTTACATACATTGCCCTTGTCTCCCCTCCCACCTTGAGGAAGAGTTTCAAGCATGTCCATCCCCGAGACGGTGTGCATCACACTCACTATGTATGTATATACCCATCACCTTCTCCCCCCTCCCACCTGCCCCACACCCGACAAATGTTTATTTTTCTTTTTTGCTTAACATTTTGGTTACATTTTATATGTTTGCCTCTCCCTAAAATGGGTTAGAGGTATGCCCTTCCCCTCCACAATGTTCACCACATTCCTCAGATGTGGGACTATCCCTCCAACCCCCTGAATCCCTGGTGAACACCACCACCCTTTGAGCACCATAGTGTTAATCAGTCAGTACCAATTTGAGGGCAAGTAAATATGAAGCCCATTATTATGATCTTGTGTCCCCTCACTTTGGATAATGGGCTTAAGCTCAATCTAGGATAATACAAGCAGTGCTAGCTCGCTGTGGTTTCTTAGAATTGAGTAATATTTCATTGTAAACATATATCAAATTTTAATAATCCACTCATGAATTGACGGACACTTGGGTTGTTTCCACATCCTTGCAATAGTGAATTGTGTTGCCATAAACATTCGGGTGCAGATGTCTTTATAATAGAATGTCTTATGCTCTTTTGGGTAGATGCCCAACAATGCTATTGCTGAGTCGAATGGTATTTCCATTTCTAGCTGTTTGAGGTATCTCCAAATTCTTTTCCACAAAAGTTGCACTAATTTGCAGCCCCACCAGCAGTGTAAGAGTGTTTCTGTCTCTCCACATCCTTGCCAGCATTTGTTGTTTTGGGATTTCTTGATACAGGCCAATCTCGCTGGGGTTAGATAATATCTCATTGTGGTTTTGATTTGCATTTCTCTAATGATTAGTGATGTTGAGCATTTTTTAATATGTTTGCAGGTCATTATTCTGTATTCTTTAGAAAAATTTCTGTTCATTTCCATTGCCCATTTCTTGATGGGGTTGTTTGATTTTTTTCTTGTTAATTCTTTTGAACTCTAGATAGATTCTTGTTATCAGACTTTTATCAAAAGTGTAGAGAGCAAATATTTTCTCCCATTCTCTAGGTTGTCTATTTGCTCTAATGATAGTTTCCTTCACTGTGCAGAAGCTTTTTAATTTGATCAGGTCCCATTTGTTTATTTTTGTTGCTGCGGTGATTGCTTTGGGGGTCTTCTTCAAGAATTCTTTGCCTAGGCCAATGTCTGAGAAGATTTTCCCAACATCTTCTTCTAGGATTCTTAAGCTTTCATGCCTTAGGTTTAAATCTGTTATCCATCTTGAGTGAATTTTTGTGAGAGGTGATAGGTAGGGATCCTGATTCATTCTTCTGCATGTAGCTATCCAGTTATCCCAGCACCATTTATTGATGAGATATTCGTTTCCTCATTGTATATTTTTGTCTGCTTTATCAAAGATTAGTTTACCGTATGCGGATGGTTTCATCTCTGGAATCTCAGTCCTATTCCAAATATCAATGCTTCTGTTCTTTTGCCAATCCCAAGCTGATTTAATTATTATTGCTTTATAGTACAGCTTGACGTCAGGAAGACTAATGCCTCCCAGTTTGTTCTTTTTACTTAAGAGTGCAGAATTGGAGCAGTAATTAACAATCTCCCCAAACGGAAAAGTCTCGAACCAGATGGCTACACATCAGAGTTTTACCAAACATACAAAGATGATCTCATACCTATACTACAGAAATTATTCCACAACATTGATAAATATGGTATCCTCCCTAACTCATTCTATGAAGCCAATATCACCTTGATACCAAAGCCAGGAAAAGATGCAATAAAAAAAGAAAATTACAGACCAATATCCCTCATGAATATAGATGCAAAAATACTCAACAAAATTTTAGGAAACAAGATTCAGCAGCACATCAAAAAAATAATTCACTATGACCAGGTGGGCTTTATTCCAGGGACGCAAGGCTGGTTCAACATACGCAGATCTATAAACGCAATCCGTCTCATAAATAAAAACAAGAACAAAGACCATATGATTCTCTCAATAGATGCAGAAAAAACATTTGACAAAGTCCAACACACCTTTATGATAAAACTCTTAATAAAACAGGAATAAGCAGCTCATACCTTAAAATTATCAAATCCATTTATGACAAACCCATGGCCAATATCATACTCAATGGGGAAAAACTGAAATCATTCCCTCTTCAATCTGGAAGTAGACAAGGATGCCCATTGTCTCCTCCTCTATTCAACATAGTACTCGAAGTCCTAGCTATAGCAATCAGGCAAGAGAGGGATATTAAAGGAATCCAAGTGGATGCAGATGAGATCAAACTCTAGGTCTTCACCGATGATTTGATATTATACCTAGAAAACCCAATGGATTCGTCCAAGAGACTCCTAGACTTGATAAATGAATTTGGTAAGGTCTCAGGTTACAAAATCAATATACACAAATCAGAGATAGTCATATATGCAAAGAACTATCAAACCGAAACTCAAATAAAAAACGCAATACCTTTTACTATACCCCCAAAGAAAATTAAATATCTAGGAATATATTTAATGAAATATATGAAAGACTTATGCAAGGAGAACTACAAAACACTAAAAAAAGAAATTATAGAAGATGTAAACAGATGGAAAAATATACCTTGTTCATGGATTGGTAGAATCAATATCATTAAAATGTCAATATTGCCTAAAGTCATCTACAGAATTAATGCAATCGCCATCAAAGTGCCACCATTATTCTTTACAGATCTAGAAAAAATAATTCTGCACTTTGTATGGAACCAGATAATACCTCGTACAGCATAGTAGTCTTAATATAAAATAATAAAGAAACAATAAATACAATCATTTCAAGAGACATGAATATGTGACAGTGCTAAAGATTAGCATATACTGCTTTAGAAAAATGGACTGGCTTTTAAAATACATTTTTAAAAAATAAATGATAAAGGTAGTAAAAACAAATTTTCAGTATTCTGTTATCTTACTATGACTAATGAAAAATGATATTACTTAAAAAAAATTCTATGATTGGTTTAAGAGGAACTTACTGACATGGTAGTTTCTTGTTACTATAGCCCCTACTCTATGTTGTATACATGATGTATACTGTATGTTCCTTCTCTCTCTCTCGCTCTCTCTCTCTTTCTAAGCATGTATTATCTTCATATGATGAATTCATTATATGAGTTTAGCTTTTCATTCTTTTCTTTGTTCTGTCTATACTTAGTGAACTCACCAAGTCTTATGACTCTAAATAGCACTTATATGCTGGTAACCCTAAATTTCGGTCTCCAAAGATCTCTTTCTAAATTCTAGCCTCATATATCCTATTGCCTATAGAATATCTCCGCTTGTATGTATGAATATATGTATATATTTATGCATATACATATGTATGTATATATATTTACATATGTCAATTTCAACACATCTAAAATTGAACTCCTGCTGGTTACTCCAAACCATCTATATTAGAAGACACTTCCACTTTAGCTGATGGATGCAGCATTTCCCTAGGTGTTTGGTTCAAAAACCCTGGACTCATCCCTGAGTTATCTCTCTCTCCATCTCTTGCTCCCTTGCTCTATTTCATACCTTACAATCAATGCAGCAGAAAATCCTACATGTACTCCCTTGAATATGACTACTTCTCATTCTTTTTTCACCATAGCATGCATTACCAGATTATATCCTATATTATCTGCTTATTTATTAATGATGTTTAATCTTTACATCTCCATGCTGGATAATATATATGTGTGTGTATATATGCATATATTTACACACACACATATATATGTATATCTGAGTGAGTACCAAGATCTTTGTAAATTTTATTCACCAATATATCTAAAATGCTTGGAACAGAAGTCAGCAAATACTGTTGAGTGAATGAATAGAGTTATTGTATTATTCTGCCACTATTCAGTCATTGTTGAATACAAGGTTTGGAATATAGGAGCGACTTGAAGTATTTGTGAAAAAAAATGAGTGAATATGTATAATGAATGGTGAGCATTCTAAACTGCAGCCACTTGAGTAAAAACACTTAGCTATGCAATCTATAGATTTCTGGCATCACAAAATTTAGTATCCCCTTTTTCTGATTCAATTAGACAATTTATATTCATATTCTAATTCATATAACCTTTTCACCCTCTGTCTTCACTCTGTTAGTGTTCAGTTTTTTTCTTTCAATTCATTTCCTGTGTTTAACCATATAGAATCAATTACAAAATGATACAGACACTCAGATAGACATTATCTTGTCAAACCTCACATTCCTAAGCACAGGAACAGCTATCAACTTGTTCAGATTCCATTCTCTTACAGAACCACTTATGCTTATCTACTGATTCACACAATGGAAGGAAAAGTTTAATTAATATTGCTATGCCCATCAAACTGAAGTTCTCTTGTTCTAAGAAGAACTAAATAATTATAGTAATACTCCTCTCTTTTTTATTTCAGAATATGATGGGGGTACAAACATTTTGGTTACAGGAATTGCTTTTATACCATTTGAGTCAAAGTCATGTGTGTGTCCATCACCCATATAGTATTTACTCTACCCATTAGGTGTGAATTTACCCATCCCCTCTTCCTCCCCCAACTGCTTGATTTCTATTGAATTTTGCTACCATATGTGCACATGAGTGTTGATCTATAAGTTTCAAATTAGTATTGAATATGTGTGGTTTTTATTCTTCCATTCTTGTGATAATTCACTTAAAAGGATGGTCTCCAGTTCCATCCAGGTTGTTAAAAAAGGTATTATTTTACCATTTTTTATGGCTGAGTAATACCCCATGGTATACATATACCACATTTTATTGATGCATTATGCATTGATGACCATTGTGGTTGTTTCCACATCTTTGCAATTGTGCTGCTATAAACATTCAAGTACAAGTGTCTTTTTTTATAAAATGTCTTTTTTTCCTTTGGGTAAATACTTAGTAGTGGGATTGCTGGATCAAATCATAGTTCTACTTTTAGTTCTTTGAGGTATCTCCATACTATTTCCATAGAGGTTGTACTAGTTTGCAGTCCCACCAGCAGTGTATAATTGTTCCTTTCTCTTTGCATCTACACCAGCATCTGTTCTTTTGGAACTTTCTGATAAAATACATTCTCACTGGAGTTAGGTTAAAAAAAAATCTCTTTGGTTGCTACATTAATACAAACTGTGGGCAGGGCCAACAGTAGAAATAGGGAATAAACCCAGTAGTCTAGGTGAGATGAAATGGTAGCCTGGGTGAAAATATCATACAGGGATGTGGGGAGATATGCTGTGACTCTGGATTTACCGTGAAGAGAAAACCAACAAGATTTCCTTACAGATTGGGTGTGGGTTATGAGGGAAACAGAAATGTCAAGGATTACTTCAAGGTCTTTGACTAAATAACTGGATGAGTGAAATTACTGTGAATTGAGATGAGGAGGCCTGTGGGTAAGGCAGATTTCGGTGGAAACACCTGGTGTTCAATTTTGGACATGTTGAATTTAAGATGTCTCTTAGATATTCAGATGAGAGATAAGGTACGCAGACAGTTCTATGTTGGAGTTTGGGACAAAGGTCTGGACTAGAAATACAACTTTAGGAGTCATTGACATATGGATGCTTTTAAAGTTTCAGAACTGGTATTTATCATAAAGATAGTTGTAACTTGAAATTATATAATTTTTCTGACTTCTGAAAGATATGACATTTATTTAGAAATAGGAAATCAGCAGGTTATGTTTACCAATTATGCAGAATGTCATTAGAGAATTTCCTTGATACTCTACCATAATAACTGAAGATGATACTGTAGCTTATCTCCTTGCACAGCTTATTTGAATACTAAGCCTTGTGATCTTTATTACTATACAACTCTCTGGAAATGCCTTCCTTATAGTTTTAATGGTTTGTTCTACATTATGTTTTTCTCCTGATCTTTTAATAGTTCTCAGATACAACAATAAATCATTAGTTCATGTTTATAAAGATAAAAAAATACATCTCTCTTTTGCTTATATACACTCATGTGCTGAGAAGACAGTGTACTCTGGATCCTAGAGCCATTTCAATACAATGTACAATAAGCAATTCTTTTCACATCAATATGAAGAATATTATTTTACTTAATTAAAGTTTTTTTCTTAAACTTCATTAAAATTTTAAGAAGCTTAAGTGGTATTTTTTAACTGGATATGAGTAAAATAGACCATCATTTAAAATTATTTGAGATATTTTATAAAAATTAATCTGCTCATTTAAAAAAAATCCAAGATAGATATATAGATAGAAGTACAAATATAGATAAAAATGTAGATATGGAGTCTTTCCTGAAATATTACTTTAAAATCTCTTGATAAACTAATAAAATATTCTTCTCTAGGATATTTTTCTAATAATTTTAGTTGGAATTTAATACATGCTAGTAAAAGTTCAATAACTTCAATGTTTTAATGTTCTTAACATAAAGATGAAGTATTAATAGCATATCATTTGGAATTTATTACTGTAGCCAAGTTTTAAACAGAAACTGAAAGGAGTCACAAAAAAGTCAACATGCTTTAATATCAATCAGTATGGAGTCATATGAAATGTTTACTGAATTTTTTCTGTATTTTTTCAATGAGTTACATTGTAAGCAAGGTTCTAGTATTACATGGAAGGCTCTTGTCAATGAGTAAAATATGTAGGTCTAATGATTGACAATGTACTTGTCAGAAACAGGCCATATGACTTTGCCTGCTAAACCAGATACCATGGCAACACCTGGTTAGTGAAAGTTGAAGAAATATTTTGTAGTTTTTGCATTTGTTAGAGCTGCTGGACTGTAACAGATATGTATTAATTGGAAGTAGATGTGACAGCTTGCAGCAGTTACTAAGATAGGAAGCAAATCATCAACACTTGTCAAGGCTAAGGACTGAAAAAAGATGAATCAAATGCTATGATGTGTGACTTCAAACACAGTGTCACTTTTGTGTACTCATCATTTGTAGAAAGTGTGAGGAAATGTGAGATTTTGTTAATATATAAATATTTTCATTAGTGTCTTGAAGATATGGAAAAGATTCATCACCTGTCAAGTTAAAAAAGGGTAAATTATAAATTCAAAAGAACACATAAAACTTTGACAGTTCTAATCATGTACCATCACCATGATTTCGCAGCACAAGATGAATGGATGCATCAATACAATCCTTATTCTAAATAGGGATTGGCAGTTTTAGTATACACAACAGCATTGCCCTTTTTCTGACAGGTTAAATATGATGCAATAGTTTTATATAACAAAACCTTCCAAAATTAAAATAATATTTCTATGTTCTTCTATGATAGACAGAAAACTAATTTTACCAATAGTGTCAGATTTTCAATTTGCTAAAAAAAATAAGATACTGTTTTCATTCTTTTGCAAATACTTGGTCTACAAATGTATCTAATAATTCACTAATGATTAGGTATAGGAGGTTCTTACACTTAAAGGAAATACACAATACCTTCATGTCCATTTGCTTGCTGTTGATTTCACTTCCTTCATATTTTTGCTCAGAATAAAGTAACTTTCTATTTGACGGAAGCACACTATTAAAAATCTCAATATCACTGAGAATAGTTAAAAAGGTAGAAAAGGAGATGACAGCAGAGATGCAGATATAAAATATATTCTTCATACCTTTTCAATCAATCTTGAGGCTATCATTACTATGTAATTGCTAACTTTTCAATTAGCCAAGAGTAATTATAAACAAACAATAATAAAAAGCATGGTGGGATTTCATATTACTTGAGGATTATATTCTATGTAAAGAAAATGATTTTAGACAACTTAGTCTTAACATTTCTTAGTAATATGCCCCTCTGGAGATGAATACGCATCTGACAAAGGATAATAACTGCTTTAGTGTTGGGGACTGGATGAAATAGCTGGCTTAAATTTTAAGACCATGTTGTTATAAAAATTGAAATGAAATATAAATAAATGAAAAAATAAAACATATTTTTAATAAACTAGAATCTTAAGTGGCTTAACGTCACTTATAGATAACAATCATACAGATTTGCTCATGACCATATATTTACTATCCAAAAACAGAATTAGTGTATATCACCCTCAAAAAATCTAGTCATATCATAAAAAAATTCAGTATTGCTCTTTTAAATTATTCTAGCTATACGTACAATATATTTTGTTTGACAACATGTTTACATTATTATGCTTTTTAGAGGCAGATTTTAAAGTAACTATAATGATGTACCACCTTAAATTTTTTACCCATTTAAAAATAATTTACCCTTTTATGAAGGCTGCATATTTTCCCTGTGTATTTCAGACTAATTTTAGTATATAGCAAAAAGAAAGCATTTTAAAGTCTAGTTTATCAATATGTGATGGCAAATGGCTTTTCCTTTCTACCTCATATTTGGAATCCACTATGTGATAGAGAATATGCCAGATGTTAATGTAAAAATACCAAAAACAAGTAAATCATGCTTCCAAATGTAAATTACTTTTTCTTAAAGTGATTTCCTTGGAAATGCTATTCCTTAGAGTGAAGTGTACTCTAATAAGTCTATTACACCCAATTTGGTAAAGAAAAAGCTTTATTTTTCATTCGAAACAAAAGGGACAGTCATAGACAGCCTTCAGTTAGTATAGTTTTTATATGTTAAAAGCATTTAAGTGGTAACTAAAAGGGGGAATAAGATATAGGAATATGGGGTGGGGAGTGGGAAAAGAAGGCAGCTGATATTTTGCTAAAATTAGTTAAGTTCTTAATTATCATAAGAAGATGGGCTGAAGGTGAATATGTCTGAGAGTAAAAACCTCATGGTTTTGAGCAAGAAAAATGGCTACATTTGGTTTGAGATTTGCAGCTATTTGTCTCATATGGATTGAAGAAAGATTCATATTCTTTTCTGTCCCTTATTTATAAATGTTTATAAATCAATCCTTCCCTTATTGATCACATTCAAACCTACACCACTCAGAATTCTTGTCAAGGAATGGCATTTGCAGTCTCTTTCATGGTTATGGGGTGTCTTTTAGATTATTCATGTTGACTGTCATTTGCTGAATAATCTTCCAGGAGCGTGTAGTAGGAGGGTTCTCCAGAGGGACAGAAAAGCCAGTAACATGGCTCAGTCCAAGGTCAAAAGCCTCAATAACCAAGGAGGCCAACAGTGTAGCCCTTAATCTGGGCTGAAGGCATGAGAGTCCCCGGAAAGCTGCTGGTACGTATCCCGGAGTGCAAAAGCCAAAGAATCTGGAGTATGATGTCCAAGGGCAGGAGGAAGAAAAGTGTCCTGCCACAAAAGGGAGAGAGACAGAGCTCAGCAAGCAGAATATCTCCCTTCTTACACTTGCTTTAATTCTAGATGTGCTGGCAGCTGATTGGATGGTGTTTGCCCACATTGAGACCGTGTCTTCCTCCCCCAGTCCACTGACTCACATGTTAATCTCCTCCGAGAACACCCTCACTGATGCACCCAGAAACAATGCTTCACCTGCCGTCTATGTCTCTCACCACCTGAACAGTCTCTTTGAAGGATATAACATTTGTAGCAAGATTTGGAGTACAACACTTTGAGTATAATGCATATGTCTCTCACCACCTGAACAGTGGAGAGAACAGGTATTCTTCCTTAGTTAGAGGGATAAGTGTTTTACCTTAGATTTTGTATTTCTTAACATAAATCCTATTGTGTTTTTAATTTGTTCTGTTTTGTTTTTCTGAGATGTATCCACCTAGTGTTGGAAGGTAGACACTGTAGGAATGAATGGGATCTCACCAGCCTCCAGAGGAAAATTTAAGCAAATCCAGAAATCAGACTAGGTTATATTACATATTTTGGCTAGGCTATGTGTGAGTTGTAGACATGAGTTTTCTTAATATCAAGTAGGCCAGGGGTGGGAAATCTGCGGACTTAAGGCCACATGTGGCCTTCTAGCTCCTTAAGTGCAGCCCTTTGACTGAAGCCAACTTTTACAGAATAAACCATTTTATTTTTATTAATACATTTTTTGTCTTTTATATGTTTATTTTATTTTTTAAATGAATGTACTTAAAATACCAAAGAATGAAATAAGTTTCAATGAAATAATCCTTCCAGAATGACAAGCACAATTGCAACATTAGTAAGCCATAAGGGCTAAATTGATGTATGCTGTGCACATGATTTAGTTCTAACTTCGCCTGCCTGATGGGCACCACTACCACCGCATGAGGATGGTTGGTGAGAGTTTATGGGAGTTGAATGCACCAGTCTGTTATCAGCTGTTGACAATGGTGCATTGATTCTGTTTAGTTACACAGCTCAACAGTATTTTTAAACTCTATCTGCTTAACAGCCCATCATGTCAAAGAAAACCAAGAGAACACTAAAGGAAAAAAACAGATTTTTTAATGAGGATTGGGAATTGCAATATTATCTTGTTTCTGCTAAAGATAGTTTGCTTACTTTGTAATACTGTAGTATCAACATTAAAGAAATTCAATGCTCATCAGTATTATAACACTCAAAATGACTACAAATGTTTTAAATTAGAGGAGGAAGTGTGAAAGTTTGTATTGTAGAAATTAATGTATGAAAGCAAAAGCAAAGACAATTATTTCAAGCAGCCCTAAGACCTGGAAATAATGCCACTGAAGCAACATAAAAAGTAGTTTATATAATAAAAAAAAAAAAGGAAGCCATTGAGTGATGTAGAATTTGTGAAAGAATGCATTGTCAAAGTTGTAGGATGCTTAGACCCCGATAATGTCTCAAAGTACAACTGCCTCTCTCAAGGAGAACCACAACTGATCAGTAACATGAATTAGCCTTCCACTTAACAAAAAAACTTTATGCAATGCTTCAAAAGGAAAATATATATTATTCAGTTGCTTTGGATGAATCAACACATATTACTGACTCAGCATAGGTTTTATACTTTATTCAGGTCATAACAGAAGATTTTCTTTGCTACAAAGAGTTATTCACTTTGGGCACTCTTCTGAACAGAACATAGGGAATAAATATCTTCAACAACTTTCAAGATAAATGTTGTGAAGTTGGACTGAATTTGGTAAATTTAGTGAGTGTATGTACAGTGCACCTTCCATGATAGGAAAACATGAAGGGTTTATTGCACAGACCAAAAAAAAAAAAACAAACGTATTAACAGATCCAGATGTTTTCATTTATTTTCATTGTATCTTGCATCAGCAAAATCTCTGTGCTAAAGCTACTATTTTAAGTGACACTTTGCAACAAGTTATAAGTATTGTTAACTATATTTATTATAATATAGTTAACAAATGCAACATGGCATAGTAAGTTCCATAACATTCTACTGCTGAAGGTTGAGGTATTCAGTGTGGATTTGCCCTATCATTCTAAAGTGTGTTGGCTATTGCAGGGACAGGTGTTAGCCAAAATTATAGCTCTGTGTGAATAGATAGTTAAATTTTATGAAGAACAGAATCAGCAATGTGAATTATTGAAAGAATATTTCTATAAGAATGCAGCAATTTTGTGTGATATTATGTCAAATCAAAATGACATGAATTTTTCTTTGCAAGGTAAAACTAAGTCTATATATGATATGTGGCAAAAAGAAAATCCATACATTTAGAAAAAAGCTATCTTTTTTCAAAACACTTCTTCAAAAGAAAGTTTTGGATGAACATTTCCCTAGTTAACAAAGCTCATTGATGAGCCGGATGATAAACGTGAGTCCTTTGAAGAATATGCAGCTATTATAAACCTATTAATTGGAGAATACAATGAAAGATTCACTGACTTTGAGAATCATGACATCACACTCAAATTAACATTTCAGCCTCACCTAGTTGATATTATTAATACCAAAGCACCTAAAGAACTACGGATAGAATTGATTGAGCTCTCAGTAGATGACATTTTAAAGTCATTGTTTGATGCTAAGAAAGATCCAACTGAGATATTGAAAATGCAGCAGAATACCCAATTCTTCAGCAACATGCCTGAAAAAACGCTTTCTTGTTTTTCAACCACTTATTGCTGTGAATCTACATTCTCCTACCTACCCCAAATCAAAATGTCCTTAAGGTCACAAATGACTGATACTCATCTAGAGGATCAACTGTAACTTTGGACTTCCATGCTGCAACCAACATTCAAATGCTTTCCAACAAAAAGCAGACATGACATAGTCATTAAAAGGTTATTTAATTTTAAAATTAACAAATAGTATTCATATTTTAAAATAAGTACATAGTAGTTAGATATTTACAAAATAATGTACATTTTTAAGTATAGCTAGTTGAAGTTTCTTGAATTTGGCCTTATTTGATCACAGCTAAATTAATGCAGCTTTCCAACATGAAAAGGTTCCCCATATAAAAAAATGCTCAACATCTCTAACCATCAGAGAAATGCAAATCAAAACC
>VBSM01000361.1:55481512-55523412 GCA_008086735.1 Cheirogaleus medius | reverse complement strand
ATGTATCCCTAACAATACTTGTACCCCCATAATAAGAGGAAATTAAAAAAAATAAAAAATAAATAAATAAAAAATGAAAAATAAGTTGAACTATCCCAACTTGTTAAAAAAAAATGGAATATTTTGCTATGGTAAGAGAATTTTAATCCTACACGAGAAAGACTTTACTTGTCCAAAACACAAGTATACAATATTTAACCTATAATCAAAATTCAGGCTTGGCATTGGAGTAAAATGTGTTTGTTAGTTTTTAAATAGATCTTGAGAGTCATTTCTTATCCCTATCCCACTTTTAGAGTTTTGCAAGGATTATTACATGAACAAAGAGAACAAATGACAGAAATATCCTCAGCAATATGGGTCAAGTTGCTCTACCAATGTTGATTTAATATTTGCCAATTTATCTTGCCATGTTAATAAAATTAAATCATTTTCTTACTATATAATATTAATCATCACTATCAAAATGGAAGAAAGTGAAATTTGCTCTTGAACTGTACATACAATTAATTATAGGTATATGGTTAACAGTTATTCTGGGAGAAAGAACATTTTTATGAACACAGAGGACACTAAAGAACCTTCAGGGCTTTTAAAATTTATATTAACAAGTAGTCCATAAATGTTCATGATTGATTAAAGTATTGAAAGCAAGAACCCATTATTACAAAAACCTTTGTCCTTTAGCGTGAATACTTTTTATTTTAACCTGACAAGTAAGCAATCATTAAATCATTGAACCAATAGTTTTAAGTAAAATAAAATTTGGAGAATTCCAAATAAACAATTATTCTTATCATTTCTTTAACAAGGAGAAGGAGAAAATCTCTATGTTGTTTGGTGGATAAAACCTAAATATAGCTTAAGAACAAACAACAGAAAAAATTTTAACACTTCCTTTCCTTTTTTTCTGAGCTTGAAGCCTGAATTTTGGGAATAAAAATTATAAAGAATTGTGAATAATAGTCATAAATGTTTAAAGACAAATATAAATATTGGTAATGTATTTTAAAAAGCAATTATAACAGTGACTATTAAGAATTTAATTTTTTAACTTAGAAGTAGATCATTTTTTTTATTTCATTATATTATGAGAGTACAAATATTGTTAGGATTACATATATTGACCCTGCCAACCCTCCCCCCCACCTGCTGTGCTAGAGCTTCAAGCATGTCGACCCCCTGGAGGTGAAAGTAGATCATTTGTATTAAAATGATGAATGTGTGTTTCACAATTGCAGAGATTTACCAGAATAGTTTAGTAATAATGAAGAATTTCTGTTACCCTAGAGTAAAATAACTTTTTCATTTTAAGGAAAAAAACAAATTATAATGTATTTTTTGTAAACATTTGCCAAGCAAAAATAATTCAGTTAAATATTTTAAGCCCTTATTCTTTATGACAGAAATCATCATAAGCATGTAAAGTATCTCAGTATTTTTTAGTAAAATAATTATTTGTATGCACTATTAACATAGGCAGCAAATGTTAGTTTATGCAAAAGTTCATCTTTAATTATATACCTTCAAATCTGTCTTTGATTATATTTAAACTTAATCTTAATATAAATTTGTATATATGTATTTAGATAAACAAAATATATGAATATATAATTAGATAATATCATTAAAATTTTTTTCATTTTAAAATTACAATTAACTGCATTAGAGTGTTGAATTTTTCATCTGAATAAACTAAAATTGACTTAAGGAAAAAAATCATCTTTGTTATTTGTTATAGACTGAATGTTTGTGTTCTCTCATAAATTGGTATATTGAAATCCTAACCCTTCAATGTGATTATATTAGTAGATGGGTATTTGGGAGGTAATTAGGTCATGAAGTGGAGCTCTTCTGAATTGGATTAGTGCCCTTATAAAGAGACATGAGAGTGTTTGCTTTCTCTCTCCCTTGTCTTTTCACCCTGTGAAGACACTAGAAGAAAATCATCGCAAAATCAGAAGGAAGATCCTCACCATATGCCAGATCTGCTGATGCCTTGATCTTGGACTTTCCAGACTTCGGAACTGTGAGAAATATAGGTATGTTGTTAAGCCACCAGTGAACAGGTTATTCTATACACTAACAATGTTGTTATGGTTCTATACACTAACAATGAGCTATAGGAAAAAGAAATTAAGAAAACAATCCCATTACAATAGCATCAAAAAATGATATATTAGGAACGTTTAACCAAGAAAGTGTAAGATCTGTACACTGAAAACTATAAAGCATTGATGAAAGTAATTGAAGAAGACACAAATAAATGGAAAGATATGTCATGTTCATGGATTGGAAGAATTAATATGATTACCATGTCCATACTCAAAGTTGTCTACAGATTTAATGCAATTTCTATCAAAATTCCAATGATGTTTTTCACAGAAATAGAAAAAAATCCCTAAAATTCATATGAAACCACCAAAAACCCTCAATAGCCAAAGCAATTTTGAGAAACAAGAACAAGACTGGACATGTCACATTCCCTGATTTCAAATTATATTACAAAGCTATAGTAATAAACTAGTGTGGTACTGCCTTAAAAAAACACACACAGACCAATGGAATAGAATAGATAGATAGGAAACAAACCCATGCATGTATGGCCAACTAATCTTTGGCAAGGCTACTATGACATTTTAATTAAAATTTATGGTATTGATGATGATCATTTAATGGATCTACATTTAGATTGTTTTAAAATGCTGCTTTCATTATTGTGCTGATAAACATGTATACCAAATGTGAAATTTCTGGGTGTAAAGTGGTGAGTAACTTCCAATTTCCTAGATGATGCATTGAGATTTTAGCAGACACATAGAGAAAATATCAGTCAGTGATAACAAATATGAGTTTAAAAGTCCTCCAGGTAGGAAGTAGAGGATGTATGAAGAATTTGAGTAGAGGTATGTCTGAAATGTTGATGGTGGCCAGAAAGGTTGGCAATAATTCATGCTGAAGAAATAAGGATAAGATAATATGTCATCAGTGTAATAAGGATTTTAGATGTTTTACTTCAGTCAGTGAGGAAACACACATTTTATCACCCTAAACTTCAAGCATTACTAGATTGAATTTTTATTTTTCTATATCACTTAAACTGCTATATGAAGAAGTGAATAGGAAATATAGTACATGTGTAGTTATGAATTAAGTGGCTAAGGTGGTACAGCATATCAAACAAGGATTTTTTTCTAAAAAACATATTTTGGCAATATAGACAGAAAGAATTGGACAAATATAAGCTATGTTAAGGGGAGATGATGCAATTGGATGCTTGTTGGGGAAGGGGTAAAGGGAGCGGTTAATACAGTTTTTCAGGTCTCTGACTCAAATAAGTACATGCTGATAATATTTGCTGAAATAGGGAACATTGGAAAGGGTAAGTTGGGGAAGAGGCATTATTTAATGGTTTTATATCAGTTTTGAACATAATATTTTGAGATGAATGAATTTATCTAAATGTGGATTTTGAGTATGTACTTAGATATACCAATCTAAAACTCAGAAGAGAGGTGAACACTAGCAGATACAGGATTGTGTGTAAACACATGATTTCTAATCAGCACCCTAGGAATAAAATCAATATCTAGAGAAAAGTTGTAAGTTGATAAGAAAAGTATGGCCAGAAAAAAAAAAATTGAGATCTACTTCTTCAGACTTGAAGAAGTAAATCCGACAAGAGAGATATCTTAATAGAAGGAGCATCCGGAAAGGTAAGAGGACACTAGAAGGAGCACGTATCATTCCTCTAGACTGGAGAAGACTGTGTTTCAAGATGAGTGACCAGTTGTGCTAAATACTGAGTTGGGGTCAAGTAGATTGGAGAATGAAGTCTACCCATTAGACTTAGTGACATAGACATTAATGGCTATCTTATTTGAGAACATTGTTTAGAGATAAAGATAGCCTTGGTAAACAAGTCTCTGGTCCTTCCGGAGGAGGCTTTTTTCATGTCCAAATGAAGGGGGAGGGGTTTTTTGGACACAAAAATCAGAAGCAAATCAGAATATTCTATTTGTTTAACTTGTAATCAAATACTAGCCAAACAGATGAACCAGAACAACTAAAACAAAATGGCAACCTTGTGTCATTTATTTGTTTCACTTTTTTAAAAGAAGCATTCCAATTTGCATGTATACAAAAAGAAAACTCTAGAACTTAAACAGAACTAGAGAAAAAGGATTGTAATTGGAATATTTACTAGAAATCATTATCATATCAAACTTGCCTAGAAGTGTTATCTGTTTTCACGAACTCTATTTCTAGCAGAATTTCTGAAGAATTGGTGCAAGCTGAGGATATAGGTCTCTTTCAGGGGCTTAGACTGTGTTGGATGATGCATAAAGGAATCATTTCAATAAAATAGGTAAACAATTTGGAATGTATTATTTTTTCAGCTATCCCTGGGGCATCATTTTAGTAGATGATTACAACCAAATGAATATTATCTTATAATTTTCTCATGAGCCCCAGAAGCTTTTATGTTAGCTCCAGATTGCTATTTATTCACTAATGATATTTTACAGAATCCTATCAGTTTGGAGGGAAAGCCCAGGGGATCTTCAATGATAGCTAGGGGGTTCTTTTTATTTTCTTCGTTTTTAAAATTTGCATGTCTAAAATGCAAATATTTAATAGAATTAGTTAATGACTCGTTATTTCCTGGTAATAAGTGGATAAAAGTAGGCCTAGGACATCAGGCCCCACTTCTATCTCTCCTTAGTTTCAAGAAGGACTTGTTTGGAAATATTTTCTGACATCCCACCCAAAATGCAGGCTACTTTTTTTAAACACAGAGTTATCATGTTATTTTGTCCTTTAGAATTGCATTAGCCTAATTATTATAAATGATTCCTCTTTAAAAATACCCAAGGCAAAGTTTTTACCAAAATTAACATTTTTTTTCAAGGCTAGAGGGAGACTTACTTGTTTGCATGATACATACTAAATGCATCAGTTCTTCAACTCCATGCATAAATTTATCTCACAATTCCACTTATAATT
Source organism: Cheirogaleus medius (assembly GCA_008086735.1). Lineage (NCBI taxonomy): Eukaryota > Metazoa > Chordata > Mammalia > Primates > Cheirogaleidae > Cheirogaleus > Cheirogaleus medius. Next base: position 55,518,405 of record VBSM01000361.1, on the reverse strand, counting down.
CCTGGACTATTCCTGAAATCAGATTAAGTTTTGTAGTTTTGTTTGTTATTGTTCTTATATTTTGGTAAATTCTCCTATAACACCTCTTTCCATTTGAGCCTCCACACCACAGGATCAAGACATCCAATTTTTTATATTTCCATGTGTTCTATCCTATTATCCCTTTGCTAAGTCCACTCCTTAGCACAAATCTTTAGTACAGAGGAACTCTGTATGTCACTAATTACTGTGTTGTACATGCTTGGGTAATTAAAAATGTAAAAATAATCAAAAAGTATAATTTTGGCTCTTATGATATATAAATAGATATAATGAGATATACGTAATTATATATATATATAAATGATATAATGATACCCACATAGACAATAGTCCGCTTTTATCAGTGGTATTGCTTTCTGCAGTTTCAGTTATCCATGAAAGAAAACATTCATAAGTTTTAATGTTGTGACATTCTGAATATTGCTGTAATTGTTCTGTTTTATAATTATTAAAAGTTGTTAATCTCTTATTGTAACAAATTTACAAATTACACTTTATTATAGGTATGTATGTATAGGAAATAATAATATATTTAGGGTTTGGCAGTACCTGTGTTTCAGGTATCCACTAAGTGCCTTGGAATATATCCCTCTTGGGGAGACTACTCTATATATGAGAAAACACTTCTCATAGTCTAATTCTTAATCTAAAAGATTAAGATAAAATCTCTCTTAGATGTTTACTCCTATTGTATTATACTCCAATTTTATTATTATCCTTAGCAATTCCTCAATACTTTTTATTCTGTTCACAAAAACAAAATAGTTACTTTTTATAATTTTCCAGGGGTTACTTTTTATAATAGGACAAGATGTGGAACCAAGAAGATTTGATTTCAAGAACTTACTCTGACACTCTACAAGTTTGTGCAGGTCTCTATTTGCGACACTCGTATTTTCCCCCATTAAGGAAATGAAAATAGTGTACCTATAAGGCATTGATTAGATTAGTAAATAAAACTGATCTTTACTTGATATTTGATAAATTATAATTAATCTTAAACCTAACAGACTTCACAATTCAGATTTCTTCATTTCAGATTACTTCAGGACTATCATAATAAATATCAGGTAATGTAATTCTAATTGTAATAGAGATACAGAGATTTTGTTTGTAGAGCTTCAATTAACTAAATATCATATAACAAAGTTAATTTACTATTTCTTTAAACTCATAATTAAAAATATGGATTTTATTCCCTTAATCATGATATAAATATATCATATGAACAAGCTGCCAAATTGTTCCGCTTTCATACTGCTGCCAAAATTTTCTTAATAGTACCCAATTCTGTATAAGACTTAGATGCTTTATAAGTATAGCTGGCATAAAGAGTATGAGGAGTGCAGCTTGTTCTGTTGGTTGCTTTTTCTGTTGATTGATATGACATTGACATATCTCATTTGACCCTCCATGTAGACATGATTGGACATTAACATTAACTTATTTAGATCTGTGTAGTTGTGTGTTTAGAAGTTAAGGCTGCCTCAGCACCCAGGTATTTATGCAAGATTTGAAAAACTCAAATATGGTATTAATTCCATACTATTATATAGAGTTATGTATGGGTTCAATCTAAACTAAATTTAATATCACTCCAAAGTCATATATTTGTTTTAAAATTTCTTACTTTAAAAATGAACCCAACAGTCACAGACAATGCTTCTCCAAAACCCACTTAATTTTTCAAGATGGGAGATATATCTACTAAAATGACTTACGATTTTCTTTAAACAAATTTCAATTTTGACAAACAATCTCATAAAAGAGAAAAGTTTGCTTTAAAAAGGCACAAAATCTGTTTCTAATAAATGTGTCCTGTAATTTTACCATGTTTTACATAATTATATAATCTCATTGTTTTGCACATTGTGATCAGGATTTAGTTGAATTGCATGCTATTTAACAGACTGCACACCACCAAGTCGTACTGGCAACACAGCTGGATTCATATTTCAGGATGAAAGATCACCCACTATAAACTTGCACTTCTGGTGAGACTGAAAAATGCTCAAATGTAAGCTATAAATTGGCTACAAGGGTAGACATTTCCTTGGCAACCTCTGTGTAAGATATTAAGCAAAACTGAAACATTTAAATTTAATTGGAATATTGAATTAGATTCTAAGTTAAATCTAGGACAGAGTTACAAAGGGAGCTGTCTCATTGTAGTTAAAAGTGTTAAAATGAATGTACTGCACCCTAAATAGAACATTCATAGAATTTCAACTAGAAAGCCGTGATGGAGAGTGACTGATAAAAGATGCTAGAAATTGTCCCATGGGCAGAAAAATACAAAAGATTATAATGCTTCAAAATAATATAAATGGACATTTACATAATAATTTTCCATGTAAATCCAATAATAGAACAAGATTTAACATTTGCATTAAGTGGTTTTGCTCAACTAACCCAAATAATATAATCTGTATTATGGTTAATATCCTTGATTTGGCAGTCATACCTTAAGTAACCATGAAAATATAATAGATTGCATTGGATGGCTCTTGTAGCCCTTTTCAAATACTTTCATTCCCACTTCCTACTCTTGTCACTCTTGCAGCTTGAATCAGCTTCAAAGCAAACCAACATTTCTTTGCATTTGGACTACAACCATGCAACTCTTGCTTCTTCCTCTTGTATTTCTTTGAAAAAGAAAAGTGAGGAGCCTGGGGTAACCCATTCAGGACTAAGATATGAACAATTTGGAAGTTTAAAACCAACTCTGAATCACTTTAACCAATAATAAATGGAGACCAATTTATGTATCATTCTGAGATGTTCATTGGTTTACTAAGAAGGCTTCAAGGAAGACAAGGAAAGTTTTCTTCAATTAACTACATTAATGTAAATAAAAATTCCTTAAACATAATAATTGAGACAAAATGGTAGCCCATGGCAAACTAATAAAACATATTAAACTTTTTGAGAAGAAAACCCTCAGCTATGTATTTGCCAACATAATACTAACTTTGGCCAGTAATCTCAAGTTGATGGAAACTTGAACTGCTAATAATGTAGCTCCAATCATTTAGTTTCTCCACTTTTAACAGTTTATATTCTAATTAACTGAATTATATCTTTACCCCTGTAAGAATCTGTTTCCTTGTCAATAATCAAGAAATAATGATAGCATTTATTTCATAGACTTGTTGGGAGAAATCCATATGTTAATTCATTTAAGCAGTCAGCACAGGATTTGGCATATAGTAAGTATTTCTTTAATGAAGCGTACACAGGCATATGTCCAAAGATGCTTATCATTGTCAATGAGAAAATTAGTACAAATATAAATGTGCTAAAATAATGAATTACTTATATTGTATGTGTATATACTACAATAATGTGCACTAAAGTCATAACAGATATTTATTTAATTTGACATAAAAATATGTCCCTTTGAAGCTGTTAACGAAATGAGTCAAAAAGTATCATTATAAAGTTTTCTATTATTGTAAAAATATACCTGTATATGTGTATGTATGTATGCATGTATGTATATATAAAAGAAGTTTAGAAGATTATATAAAAATACTTGATTCTGTGTTTTATTTTAATTTAGCTGATATATAACTCTAACTTTTTTATATCCTCTTGTGTGTGTGTGTGTGCGTGTGTATTTACAATGAGCATTTATTACTCTTAAAATTATAAGAACATCATTTAGATTTAAATTTAAATTAAATCTTAAAAAGTGACATTAAATTTAATTTAAACTAAATTGAAAAGAAAAAGTAGCATTTTAGTCCAAAAACTGGCACAAGTGTAAAGACTAAAGTTATTAAAAGCACTTCATAAAATAGTGCACAAAAATTTAATTTGCATAATTGACAAGCATAGAGTAGCATTAAGAAAACTTTTTTTCTTTGCTCAGGAAAGCATTCTGGAAATACGTGAATGCAGAGGGAAGACAGACATGCTGGCCAAAATGTTCAGAGAAAGCCATAGAACTAAAATTTGGTAAGAAATTCAGTCAGCTAACCAGGCTAACAGCAGGCTCATTGCAGAAGAGCAGAGGTTAAACTTCTATAGCCTTGGCATGCAAAGCATTTCAGATGCTAAGATGACAGAGCTGCTCATAAAACCATCTGCTATTTGCTCATCCATCTGTTGGTCAGCACAGAGCCATCGGAACTCAGAAAATTTATAAGTCTCAGAAACAGCACAATTTCCATTTTTTTTTAATTGGAAAATAACAAAAATGACATTCAGAGGCAGTACTTTATTACAGTAGACTATAAAATGCTGTTGCTATTTAGGTACAAACTACAAACTCTTACAGTTTGTATTCTTAATATTATTATCATGATTTATAATGAAGAAAATCCAGCATCTCATTTATGCCTATATAAAAATATAATATGTATAAAAATTAAAAGTTTATACATATATTAATTAACAATTAATATTTTACAAATATAATTAATTAACATTTCACAAATGAAGATGTACAGAGGCCTAATAAGCATGTAAAACAACTAACAATATTAGTCATAAGAAAATTCAAATCAAAGCTACATTGAGAAGGATACCCACTAAAACAGCTAAAATTAAAAAAAATAAAATAAAAAAATAAATACGAACAACGTCAATTGTTGTCAAGGATGTGGAGCAAATGCAATTATGAAACATTTCACTTCACTGTGGAAAATGGTATGACAACTATAAAAAACAATCTGGCAGATCCTTAAAAAAAATTAAACATTAACCAACTGTATTATCCATCAATTTCACTCTTAAAATACAAAGTCCACACAAAAACTTTTTAACAAATATTCATAGTAGTTTTATACATAATATCTAAACACTGGGGAAGAAAGCAATATCCCAAAACGGGTATGTGGATAAACAAATTGCAGTGTATTCAAACAATTGATTACAATAACAAAATGCAAAATGCAATAACAAAATGGGGTAGACTACAGATACATGCAAAAGCATAAAACCCAATAGCATGTTGGTATAGAAAAGTATGGATTGTAGAATTTCATTTATATGAAATTCAAGGACAGTCAAAACTAATCTATGTTTATAGATACTGGAAGAGAGGCTGCCTGTGGTGGTGGTGGTGGTGGTGGTGGTGATAATAATACTATGGGAGTGGAAATTGACCAGAAGAAGACATAAGAGAACTTCCTTAGGTGATGGAATCGTTCTATGTATTGATCAAAATGTATATAAACATATACACATAAGTGTATATGTTTCTCAAAACTTATCTAATTTTATAAAGAACTGTATATTTTGTCACATAAAAATTTACAACAATTAAAAAAGTTATCATTTGGATCAGTCTAGATACTACCTGAAAAGAAGGCACTCATTGTACATACACATGCACACCCAGAAGGATGTGAAGAAGTTAGAGTTATATACTAGCTAAATTAAAATAAAACATAGGATTAAATATTCTTATATAATCTTCAAAACTTCTTTTAATATACATGCATATATACATATACATATACAGGCTTATTTTTACAATAATAGAAAACTTTATAATGATAATTTTAAAATAATTTTATTTTGTTAACAGCTTAAAAGGGACGTTTTAAAGTGCAATTAAATAAATATCTGTTATCATTTTAACTAGTGCACATATACACATGCACTAGTGCAGCATATACATGTAAAATGTAGGTAATTCATTATTTTTGCACATTTATACTTGTACTGGTTTTTCTCATTGACAATGGTAAGTATGAAATAAAATTTTATTTATCACCCATACAACATAAAAATAATGAAGCCAGGTGTCTCCTCTAAGGATTTTTATCCAACTTCTGCTTTAGGTATTTTGGCTCCTTTCATCTTGTAGCTCTGGCATCTCCGATTGTTTCTTTTAACTGCATTGATGAGAAATTGGTAAACTAGAACGTAACAGATGATCTGAGAGGCTAGTCCTGAAGTTGGTGTGACTCACTTCTGCACCTTATTTTATCTAAAAGTAATCATATGACATATAAATGATGATGATACAAATATATTGACAAGTATCTATATATAGACATATGGATAGATACAGATATAGATATACGTAGATACAGATACAGATATGGGTGGCTCAGTAAGGAAAGCTAGGTATGTACCCTTTCTCCAATATACAAGAAAGAGAAAGGAGAGAGAGTTTAGTGTCTAACTCTTTTCTACCAGAGGACATATTATTGCTTTTTTATAATACTAACAGAGAGTAATTAAGCACATATGTAGTCTTATGCATATGTGCTTAATTGCTAAATGATGTCCTTTCTACAAATGTATAATTAGTAGCAAATATTTTGAGTAGTGTATTGGAAGAAAATAAACAAACTTAAAATCCTTGTTTATGAAGAATTGGCAACAAAAATGATATTTAATGTGAATTTAAAGCAAGTTTAAATGTGGAATAAATTTAAAAAAATAACGATGTAACTCAAATGTCCTCAGTGATTAAGAGTCTGTGGGTGGTAAAGATCTCATATTAGTATTTATATCCCTAATCAGAAACAGGTGGCCACTGTTGTTTTGCTGCCATATCCTGGACACGAAGATTTCCACTGCTACTTTGTCATCGCTTCTTTGTAAAGGAGCAATACTGCCTAGAGTGCCTCTTGGCAGGAATGACTTGCAAAAGATTTAAAGGGCTAAAACTAGTGCTGCATTCCTTTTAGTACTCACAACACAGGATCTACCCTACGTTCAACACAAATATGTTAAATTTTTCTCTGCAATCAGCTCAAAACTTGTAAGAACGTGCCAAAGACCAGATGCCAGAATAATCTTTGTATAGTCTTTTCTTTCTTGCCTTTCCTCCTAGGCACATATGCACTAAAGTTTTTCCTCTAAGATTTCTTCATCACATGTAAATCAGTCATGCAAATAGACCCTGGCAAGTTGATAACTAATGTTAATTTAGGATCAGTCAGAGCTATCTCACTAGACTAATAAGATCCTCGCCATAAGATATGGAAAAGGAATAAAACATACAGATGGAGATTTGTAAAATAAAAATAGACTGTATCCAAACAGAAAATATTATTTCAGTCATATGGCTTTGGGGTTTTCACCATTTACAGAGTGGAAAGTAAATGGGATCTTATAGTATTAACCAATTCCATGCTGTCCATTTACATGTGTGTATGTGTATGTGAGTGTGTGTAATAAATGATATTTATCATATATATTTATATGTGAGTAAATTTTACTTTGGTTAAATACTATACACATAGACCTCAGTAGAAGTTCCAAAATTCTTTAATTTTCATTCATCTTTATAACAATTTCAGGTATTGATGCTGATAACTTTTTGGATTGAGGACTCTTTGTAACTATTAAAATTAACATTCTGGTATTCAGAATACAAAGAATCCTAATAACTTTTTCCTACAGCTTATAAAAATATGCATTGGTTATGATTAATTATAAACCATGTCACAATTCCTTGCTATTGTTAATTAAAATACCAAACACAGTAGAGACTTCACATTTGAAATAAGTTAAGCAGATTCAAGTTGTCATATTTTGTTGATTTTTTAAATTAAGCTTTCCGTAAGTGAAAAATAAATGGTGAAAATATATATGAAAGAGTGAGTAAAGTATAACTGCTACACATATAATTACTTTAATAAATTTATATGCTTAAAGTTATTATGACCATTAGATTTTCATGTATAGCATCTCATTCCAATCTGAAGAGACTTTTGACTCTATTCTTGCTTGGGTTTGTACCAAAGTTTGCCTGTTTCCCAGGTTTTACTGCTCCATATTCAACTGCTAACCTAGAACACATGATTTTCCTTTTGCAACATTTTATTGTGGTTGATCATGATTTAGCTCCAGTCTCATTTGAGATACTCTGTTATAACTGAAACAATAGCCTACTAGTGTGAACCTATCTGGCCACTTCTTAATAGAGATATTGTTAGAACTGGAATACGAGGTACCGCGGGACAGAGAGACAGAGTCACAGAGGCTGTAATTACCAAAAGGAGTTTTATTATCCAGCTCAGGCTAAGGTCCAAGCCCAAGAGCACCAGCGCAGTGGTCTCTTGTGTGGGCAGGGACCCCGAATGGGGTGGGTGTAAGCTTTTTATACTCAGTGCACATAAGCTGTCCACGCGCTGATCATGCATCTGCCCTTTTACAGTGATTTGTTCTATATTTTGATCACGCAGCTGCCCGTTACAGTGATTGGTAAGCTCCTTATCTGCCGTTTTCTTCGGCCTTTTACTTTACCCTGTCCTTGATTGGTCCTAACCTGTTCCGGGTCCCAGTCGATGGGCTCTGGAATCAGCACTTTCTCTTGCATTTTGTTTCAGCCCATAATGCCCTGCGGTAAGCTGCGGTCAGCAAGCAAGCAGTAAACAGAAGCTAGAAGACAGCCGTTAGCCTAATAGCCCAGTATTCTACAATATATCCCTTTGTGCTGTCTCTGACGACCTCAAACTAACTTCACTTGTTTAATAGTGCATCTTCTTGTAAATAAATTTGACTTGTCTCTGCACAACATCTGCTCTTAAGTAGCATAAAGTAGAAGACCTAACATCCCAACAATATAGTTTTTGTTTAATTTTGTTTTTAGTTTAAATATTAATGGCTATTTTCACTCATTCATTTTCTAATCTAACTTTTAACTTCATTATTCTTTAGAGTAAACTTCAAGATAATTACAGTCAAATATTTTTATTGAATCAAAACTTAGTGCTCTTCAAAATCATAATTTTCTATTGTATTTGTAGTATACAAATACACATGATGAAAACACTATTTTAATTAAAAGTTATTTCATTTTACTTTATAAGAAGACAATCTAAAATCAAAGCATAGCCTTTCGGTTTAAAGGTAATACCAGAAAGTGAAAATTCTAGACAAATTTTCTTGGAAATAATCCCAAAGCTAAAAGAAAATATAAGAAACAAAAGCTTTAACTTCATTTTCAGTGAAACAAGAAAACAGCTAAAACCCAACACTGTAACATGGGTTGAAAGCTCAGAAAACATAGTGCAAATCATTGAGCACTGTTCCTTTGGGAGGAAACTGAAAGAAGTATCAACACACAGGAGGTACTTTGCTTCAGGGTTCAGAAATAGGCAGCAAAACCATACATTATACTTGCCAAAGGTAGCAGGCACAACTTAAGGGACTAAACCTAGTGTGTGTGTATGTGTGCGCACACACAAGCAAGTTGCAACAGTGAGGACAGTTAAATACCTAAAGTTAAATTCCTAAAGTAAGGAATGAAGCAGGCAGAAGATTCCCTGTACTAAGTGTTGTTCCTAGAAGTATAAAATCTATAAAAGATTCCATAATAATGAAAAAAGAATCAAAGAATCTACATGGCAGAAGAGAATATATACTAGAAAACTGCTGCTATAAAGCAGATAAAAATATTTGACACAAAACATTAAAAACAAAAATAGATACAAGAAACAAAAGACTTACTCAAATAATCACCTCTATTAAGCGGGGTTTTTACAAGATGCAAAGCCTCAGGGAATTGAAAGCATGACAGTAAGAAAAGATGGAACAAGAGTAAGAGAAATCACTACTCATAAAAAAATAAAGTTCATAAAGGTTAGAAATAAGGTAATCAAGCACAGTGAAAGGCACATAAAGAACTAACAGTGAAGTATCTCAGGAATGGAAAAACAAACACCACATGTTCTCACTTATAAGTGGGAGCTAAACAATGGGTACACATGGTCATAAAGTGATATAAAGGACATTGGAAACTAAGAAAGGGAGTATGGAAGAAAGGTGAAGAATAAAAACTTCCTAGTCAGGTAAAATGTACACTATTCTGGTGAAAGTCATACTACAAGCCCTGACTTCAGCATTGTTAAGATACATCCATGTAACAAGAATACTTATACGCCCTAATATTTTGAAATTAAAATTATCCAAAAAGGAAGCTTATCTCCTAATTTTTAGTAGAAAGTTCTTATACTCAAAGAAAGGAAACTTGAGGTCAATTGTCAACAGTTTGACTGTTGTTTGTAAAGTACACCAGACATCTTCTTGGTAGTGGTTTAAAAAATTTCATATCTATAGTCCCTATTATGGTTTTTACTTTTTAATGATGAAAGTAAAACATGATTTATTATTTTAAAAATGAACAGAGAAAATGTACATAGAAAAGTTAAAGAACATACAAAATATTTATACTTGGAGTCCTCAAGGGAAAAAAATAAGATAAAATAAATTTACAAAGCCTTATGGTACATATTGAAAAAGAGATAGAGTCCAAGAAAAAAATAACCCCAAATCATTAACTTTGACCATAATATAGTAAAATCAATGAACTCTAATGTAAATAAAGAATACTTTGGGGATCTAGGCAAGAGCCAATCATTTATACGAGGAAAGCACAGTATAGTCTCAAACTGTCCACAACAATATTTAGTACTACATGACACTGAGTAATATCTACATTTCTAAGAAAGGGAGCATGATACAAGGATTTTATACAATTAAATATCCCTTAATTATGAAGGGGACAGAAAATTATTTTTAATACACTGAAACTAAAAAAAAATACTGTATTGCTCTAATAATTCCTTCTCAATATACCAAGCAGCTGAAACAGAATATATGTCTATAGTCTATGAATATGTAGAAATGAAATGATTAAAAGAAATGGAATAGTATGAAAAGGAATAAAATAATGTCATTTTCAGCAACTTTGATGAAACTGGAGACCATTATTCTAAATAAAATACATCAGGAATGAAAAACCAAACACCATGTGTTCTCACTAATAAGTGGAAGCTAATAGATGGGTACACATATGCACAAAGTGATACAAAGGACATGAGACACTAAGAAGGGGGGAGCATGAGTGTTGGGTAAAAATTTACCTATTGGGTACAATGAGCACTATTCTGGTGATGGGCACACCAAAGGCCCTGACTTAAGCATTATATGAGATATACATGTAGCAAAACCCTTTGTACTCCCTTAATTAATATTTTGGAAAATAAAAGATAGAAAATAATGTAAAAAAAAGAAATTGAGAGGTAAATGGTAAATGAAGTTTAGAATATGTATGCTGAATTCTTTTTTATTTATGGCTAAAGTTAAAAAGTTATCATTTAAGACTAAAAATGTATGTGTCAATATATAATATTTAAGATTGAAAAGATAACCATGTTAATGACTAAAAATCACAATTTACTTTAATGAAATTAAATGGCAGAATATGAAGTGGACCTTTAACTAACACCATGTACAAAAATCAACTCAAAATGGATTAGAAACCTAAATTCAATATTTAAAACTCTTAGAAGAGAACACAGGGAAAAATCCTTGAAACATTGGATTTGACAATGACTTCTTGGATATGACACCAAAATTTCATACAACAAGAGAAATAACAGACAATCCAAGCTTTATGCAAACTTAAACGTGTGCATTAAAATACATTATCAATACAATATAAAGAAAGCCCACAGAATGTGAGAAGAATATTTACAAATCCTACATCTGGTAAAGGATTAATATCCACAATACAGGAGAAATTCTAACACTCAACAACAAAAAACAAATAGTAAAAGGAACTGAATAGGTATTTCTTTAAGGAAGACATAAAAATAGCCAACACATATATGAAAACAAGCCCAACATCACAAATCATCAGGAAAATGCAAGTCAAAACCACAAGGTATCATCTCATACCTGTTAGGATGTTTCTCTTAAAAAATTAGTTAAGTGTTGGCAAGGATGTGGTGAAATTGGAACCCTTATACATTGTTTGTGGGAATGTAAATTGGTGCAAACGCTATGGAAAACAGTATAGAGGTTCTTCAAAAAACTAAAAATAGAATTACCATATAATCCAATATTCACAATTCTGGGTACATATCCAAACGAATTAAAAAACATTGTCTAGAAGAAATATTTCTATTATACATCCCTTATCATAGTAGCATTATTTACAATAGCTAAAATGTGAAAGCAACTCAAGTGTCCATCAATTGGTGAATGGATTAGCAAAATATGACATATGCATACAATGACATTTTATTCAGCCTTAAAAAGGAAGGAAAGTCTTAAATATGCTATGATGTGGAAGAATCTTGAAGACATTTTTCCAAGTGAAATAAGCCAGTATAAAAAGGCAAACGCTGTATGATTTCACTTATAGAAGACCCTTAGAGTAGTCAAGACAACAGAGACAGAAAGTAAAATGGTAGTTTTTTAGTGGATGAAGAGTTTCAGTTTTGCAAGATGAAGAGTTCTGGAGATGGATGGTGGTGGTGTTTGCCCCACAATATGAAATTACTTAATGCCACTAAACTGTACAATTAAAAATGGTTAATTTTATATTATGTGTGTTTTACACAATAAAAAGAAATTGGAAAACAATGCCACACAGAGAAGAATGAGGAATTTCATATTTTTTACTTCATTCTCTCTCAACACACTCCCCAAGTAATTCTCTATCCCCTGTGAATTTCACCACACATATTCCTGCTATCTGTAGTGAAAACTAGAAAACTCTCAACTAGACAAAGAAAACTTTTTATTTTGGGTGCCTCTAATATGCTACCTCTTCCCACTCTTCCCCTTTCTAAACGTATATAGTCACCACTGAGATTCCAATGGCTTTATGTTCTCCTTATCATAAAAGATCTGATATCATGTATTTCAAAATGCTTTTAGACTGTGCCAAGATGCATATACAAGTGCAAAAAATGTTCCACACACTACAATGCGAATCTTTCACATATCACAGAATATGTTAGGTGTTAGATATACAAAGAAGAATACGGAAAAGTTTCTGCTCCTGAAGACTTCAAAGTTTCACAGGAAAAATAAGGTTTAAAAATAATTGTAATCTCTCTGGATAAGTGTGTATAAAGGATTCACATATGGAGTGCCTGTGAAAGCCCAGAGAACAGACCAGTTTTCTGCAGAAAGCAAATTTTCTTCACAAAGGAGCTTTTATTTGAACAGATATGTAAAAGTATAATAATGTAATAATCCACCAAACAAAATTGAAAGGAAAAATTATTCTAAAAAATAAGCAATTTATTCAAAAGGACAGAGCTGTGATTTAGGCTGGACAGCCTGGAGACCATTGAGTTTCTGGATGTGGTTGTTATAAATACATATTATGAAAGAGGAAAACTGTTTAGTGAATAGGAACAGATTTGTGAGAACCAATCTTTAAAAGGTCTCCTATACTAAATCAAGGAGCTCGGTCTTTGCTGTATAGGAAATTAGAAAACCAGATAATATTTTAAACTCTAAAGAAACATATACTACATTGCATTTTAGAAAAGTAGCATTGAGCATATTAGGCAAGGAGAATGAGTGAAGCAGGCATGATACATTTGGGGTAACTGATGAATTTGTTTCCAGTTGCCAAAGGAAGAAAAATGATGATGGTTAGAAGAAGGAGAAAGGTAGGGAGAAAGAGAGAAAAGATGTCTTGGATTTTTAAACCTTTTTTCTTCCTTTAAACAGTGTTATCTCATTAAAAGAAATGCAATAATTTTTAGAGAAGAGGATGGAGGTTCTACTGCTGTGGTTCTAGAAATATCTTCTCATCACCGTAAATGGAGAGCTCCCAATTATGCCTGGAAGCAAGAGAAGGAAATTTTGAGAAAGAGACAAACACCTGCATGAGTTTGGGCACCACACTTCCAGGGAAGAAAGAAAATACAATGACAGAAAATTCATGAACATATGCATTCAGATATGAAAGATGAAGAAGTAAACAGAAGAGACATTTTCAGTCTGTAAGAATTCTTGATGATTCTTTCCTGTCTCAGTTTTGTCCAATATTTTACATATTAGGATTTAGGGAAATAGATAGAATGAACAAGAACATTAATAAAATACTTCCTTATTCGATAGGTAATCAAACTACAAATATTTCAGTGAGATTTTTGTCAGTTCTCTCATGCAAATACCTAATAGTTAATCCATTCAAATTATGAGATAATTTATTTTTCATTTGTATTAACATAAACATTTTCTGACTGACTCTAAAAGTTTTAACTTGGCTAGTGGTCAACAAGTCCACCACCATGTGGACAGATTACCTTTTTATGTCAATTAAAGAAAAAAAAACATAAAATCACCTGGAATGCACTGATTTCTGTTAGTGTGTATATATGACTGCATTGGAATGTTTATTTTCACAAGCCCTTCTATAGTAAGATTCAAATTATTTGACTGCAAATCAGAGTGAAGACTTCAGGAAAGCTGTTAAGTTTTTAAGAGGGATTTTTTCCCTTTGCAATTTGATAATTATAGGGGAAAAAAACCAAAAAACCTCCAAATATCTCCACATTGCTTTTTCCGGCTAGTGGAATATGTTAGCTGTTTCTCAGGAGTGCTGTTATGCTGTATTACTAGAGCAATGTAAATGATAAAAACACAGTAACAGGCTCAAAGCAAGGGCCAGACTCACCAATTCTCTGAACATATTACAATGTTAAAGATTGAGTGTAGAAAGAAACACCTCAAGTGCTAACTTCTCAAGTGAAGTGTTCTTGGAGACATTAGCCCTAGGGATACTGCCTGTATCCTCCGTTTTAATCCTATGTCAGTGTTAAGTGTGTAAAACTCTTGGGATTATGATCAATCTAAATAATAGCTCATGTGGGTTGGAAAGGTTGCATATTTGCTCCATTTACAGTCTGTGCACAGTGTGTGATTGTTTCATTATAGTCCCCTGGTGTAATGTTAGCTGCCAAACGATGAGTTTTTTCCAGGCAGAAGCTAAGGACAAGTTCAAAGCCAGCTACTGTCTTACAATGTTCAGGAAAAGCAATGTAGTGCATAGGCTGGATTTAGAGAGAGAGAAGGAAAGACTCATGAAGCCAGCTTGTCTTGGTCTTCAATTTTAGCCATAGAGGAAAAACTATAGAGTATTACTAAAGAAGAAGAAAAAATAGTTAAAGAGAAATATCAGTTATTTTTGCTGGAATCGTTTAAAAAAATAAAAAATAAAAGTAGTAAGGACTTTCAGTTTTTGAGGGAACTAATACAAGAAAGATATTCATAAAATATCGTCCAAATTCACGTTAGAAAAAATGATAAAATTAGCTATTAGTTTTAATTAGCATACAAAAGAAATAATTTGAAAATTAAAAGTAAAATTGTTTATTAAGCTGAAATCAATTCTGGAAAAGATTTCTGAGGATTTTTTTTTTTAATTATCCCCCGATATCTCTAGAAGAAAATACATAAGCACCTCTTTCCAAGAGATTACCTCATGATTTATACAAAAATAAAGACACTTAATGGTTAATGAAATTTCCTGTCATTTGATTAGATATATTTGTCATTTGATAATGACAAATTCTCTAAAAATTTCACATGATAATATTTTTTATTTGTTTGATTATTTTATTGGGACTTTATCATACCATTTGTTTTCTTTAGCAGATAAAATCTAGAATAAATTTTGAGAGTTTATTGATCAAATTATTACTAGACTGAGCAAATCAGCTCTACTTAGTTCATCTAAGACTTACTCATGGGAGGGTTAAATAGAATACCCACGAGAAACATTTTCATGTAGAAGAGATGACAACTATTCAATTCACCTATAAATCTAAAAACAAAAAATCTAGAAACATTCCTGCAATACCTATTCTGTTTTTTTCTCAAAAGATATAATAAATAAAGCAAAATAAATTTCAATAATTTGAAGAAATTTAAAAGACTGTCAGTGAATGAACTGACTTATTGCATTTCTAGTCACTTATTAATCCAACAAGCCTTTGTTGGAAGCTATTGAGAAAGACATTGTGCTAAGTCATGGATCATATTCTAAAGATTGTTTCTGTTTCAAAAGAACTCTGTACATTATATATCTGATTGCAGGCAAGCCAGTATTAGCAATATTTCAATTAAATTATAAATTTATAAAAATTTCTATAATAGAAACACATTCAGAGAGCTTCCTGACCCTATGATTAACCCACGTATCTGTATAGAAGATGACAGATTTTGCTGCAGAACTTTTGGAGTGCTTTCCAGCAGTTTTTCAGCATACTTCTATCATAAAATAGTGTTAAACATTTTCAAAAATTTATTTACTTTTTATTTGAGAAATAAAAAATATGTATGTTTATCAAGTATGACATGTTGTTTTGAAATATGTATACATTGTGGAATGATTAAATCAAGCTAATTAAAATATACATCATCTTACATACTTAACTTTTTTGTGGTGAGAACACTTAAAATCTATTTTCTTACCAATTTTCAAGACTACAACACTTATGATTAACTTTAATTATCCATAAAATGTATATTTTAAAAATGAGATATTACATAAAGGCTTATTATACATATAAAAACAAAATTCCCTCTCATTAATAATCTAACTTTAAACTGTTTCATCGGAGGGTCGCTTTCATATCTCTAAACATATGCTTGTGCAGGAAGTTTATTCTCATATACTCTAATTTATAGATTTTTGTTTATTTTTATTAATGTATTACATGTACATAATCAGCAATAAGCAAAGTAAGAAAGACTCTTGAGAAAGGAATAGAACACTGTCCTACCTCTTCCCAGTCACATTTCTATTTCTTACATGATACATTTAAAATATTTCTTTTGAAGGTTAATTACTGACATTATTCCTCCTCCTGAAGTATTTTCTGGCTCAATATTAATAGAATTAATTCACTTTTCTTATAATTAGTGTCTTTATATTATTTTCCATTTTACTTTAAATCAGTTTGCATATTTGTGTTTATGCAAGAGTTCCTTTTAGGCAATATTTAGTTTGGTTCTGTCTGTTCTGAGAATCTTAATTTTTTTTTTATTAACCATCCCCACTTTACCTCTCCACCATTAATATCTTTAAATTTTAATTATCGTGCTCAGTCCATTAATGTCAATGTCATTAGCAATAGGTTTAGAATTTAAGATTATCATTTCACTATTTAACTTCTAACTGCTTTTCATTAATTTCCCCCTCTTTTTTTTTTACCATTTTAAATTGCTCATTTTCATTATGCAATTCTTTCTCCTGTATGGCAATACAACTCTTTTAACATTTTTAGTAGTTTTCTCAGATTTTTTGTATTCATCTTGAATTAGCATTATCTACCTCAATTTTATTGTTTGTACTTCTGGAAGAATTTCCTTTATATATATATGTGTGGGTTGTGTGTGTTTATATATATATACACATATATATATTTTTTTCCCCTGTGATCACTTTTTTTTGTCCTTGTATTCTTGTATTTTGATCTTTCTCTTTCACATTGTGGGGTTGTCTCAAACGTCTAATGATTCTTGATTGCTAAACATATTTAATAATGAGGCAACAGAAGTACTGCTGTAAACGTCATGCAAGTAGGTTGAACTTGACTGGCAGATTCTGCTTTTGAGTGTGATAAAGTGACCCTCAAATAGGAGTTAAATGATGTTTAGGATGATTTTGGGTTTTCAAAATTATTAGGAAACATTATCAAAAAACAAGTTGACATTTATTCAATGCTTATAATTTTTAGGTTTATTTTCTTTAATATTTTAATTAACTTAATCCATACAACTGCCCTATGAGATAGATACCAGGAGTATGAAAAACAGGAAACAATTGAAAGTGCAGCTTAAGATAGGGGATTAGTTTAAAATTTTCATACACTTTGTTAGTTCATTCATTTTTCTATTTAGAATGACCCTGAAGCTAGTGTTGTATTTTTCATGGATAAAAACTAAATTGTTCTTCCATGTAAATTAAAGAAGGTATCTAGAGAAGAAAGAGAGAAGCTGATGTGAGTGGTGATGTCAAAAGAAAAAATTTTGGGCCGGGCGCGGTGGCTCACGCCTGTAATCCTAGCACTCTGGGAGGCCGAGGCGGGTGGATAGCTCAAGGTCAGGAGTTCGAAACCAGCCTGACCAAGAGCGAGACCCCGTCTCTAAAAAAAAAAAAGAGAAAATTTTAATATCCTGGATAGTGGGAACCCAAATAGAAAATACATTTCACCTGCTTTTCGTACTCCAAACCTATGTTTTTTATGCAAAAATGGGCTTGCTCCCTGCCTGTGGCTTTTCTATGTATAATCTTGATTTATACTTTTACTTTTTCAAATTGTTTTATAAGTTATCATTGCACCACCTGAATTTTCTTTTCAAGTAATTCTTTAAAATCATGTATATACTCATGATATTTTCCAATATTTTTCATTTGGATATATTCCTTTACAAAATAATTTTATATTATTGCATCAGGGTCTTGGGAAGGAGGTTATATATAGTAATATACATACATGTATATGTAAATTAATTAAACGGGTTATCTTCAACTGAAACATTAAAATTTTCTGAAAATGTCCTTGGAGCCATTTGTTCTTTGCTTTCAGGGCTTTGTATGGCCCTTTTTAAAATTATGAGACTGAATCAGCAGTAGAAGTAAAATATATTCTTGATTAAAATGTTTAAGGATATTGTACTCTGGAATAATACTGGGAAAAGAGGATGCTTTTCCTCAACTATGTAGAAATTTGATCTGTAATACATCACTGAAAGTAAGGTAGAATATGTATATTCATACTCCATGTACCCAAATTGCTGCCTAGTTACCTCCTTTCTTCTTATTCTATGATTTCACAATCAGCTAGACAAATCAAAAAAGCTTAAAAATCAGAGATAAAAATTTAAGAACAGGAAAATATTCAAGGAAAAAATTAATGTTTCACTCTAACATAGTTATAAATGTCTCTCTTATGATTTCTTATAATGGAATATTCTGATTTTTCAATTCACATCATCACTGGTATATCACATGTAAAATTTCTCTTAGGATTATACCTAAATTTGTTACATTCAGCAATTACTAAGTGAGATAAGTAATAAATATTTCACATTAATGTCCTACAGTCAGACTACTACTAATTAAACTTAGAAATAAATCAGAATTGAGAAACCTGAATTCAATGAGCATTTATTCATAGGATCCAGTCTAAAATAACGGCATCCTTGCATTTTAAAAATAGATGGCATTGTTGTATATCTGTCAGTATACTGGAAAATTAAGATATTGGTGGAGAGTGACTTATGAAAAAAAAGTCTGTACATTTTATTAGTGTAATTATCAAATACAGTATATCTATTTCTGTCATATTCCTCATTTTATTTTAGTATTTTTTGTCTGATATTTCTCAATCCCTCTTTTTTTTTACCTTGTTGATTTATACTTGCTTATGTAATAATTTCTCTACCTACTTTCTTCTGATTTCTAAATGCCTGATTATATAAACTCCAGCAAGATAATTGGCTAACATTGGAATATGGTGAGTAGTAGATGTTCCTTTTAACCCATTTAAAATTTGACTGAAGGAGGTAATCTTTCACAAACAAAAGTATGCTGTAGGCGATTTGTCCTATTGTCCTTGTCAATTGTCTGCATAGGAAATTTAATACTGTCTCTTGTTAAACATTTTGCTTCTAATGACCACCCAATGTCAATAAATGTTATATTTCTCATTTAAGGTACATTTTGTAAAAAAGATGTTCTCTTATTACTTTTTTCTCACATAATTGTTAATTTTTGTTATATAGTTGAGATTGCATATATACTTAAAAATTTCTATATAAATATGGAATTTGCAAAATATTTTTCTAGTAATAAAAATAATAATCAATGTACACTTATAAATTATAGGAAATAGGTATAAAAATTTGGAGACAGTTGTGTTGGGATGCTTTTCATATATTAAAACATTTTATTTCAGGAAAAATATTTCAACATAAGTATTCATAGAAAAACTGGAAGTGAAAGAAATCAAGAAATAAAGTTAAACAAGAACAAGGGATATAGACAGGTATAATAAAATATCTTAATGGAGATATAAAATATTAAATGATTTATATGGGAGATATGATTGTGAGT
Source organism: Cheirogaleus medius (assembly GCA_008086735.1). Classification (NCBI taxonomy): domain Eukaryota; kingdom Metazoa; phylum Chordata; class Mammalia; order Primates; family Cheirogaleidae; genus Cheirogaleus; species Cheirogaleus medius. The sequence continues at coordinate 55,498,517 of VBSM01000361.1, read as the reverse complement.
TTTTTATGTTTTATTTTTTAAATCTGACTTTTCTAAGTTTTTACACAAGAGAAAGAAAAAATAAGATTAGCACCACATAAACAGTAACAGAAAAAACTCCAAATGTTTTATGGATCTAAAGGCAAAATATGAAACCATACAATATTAGAAGGCAAGATGGATGTAACCCCCTATAACCTGGATATAGAGAAGTGTTTTTTAAATTTGAAGTTAAACTTTTTCAATAGAATTGATTATATAAAAGTAAAAAAAAATGAATCATATGCAACACAAAGCTAAATTCCTATATGTTAACACCAAAAAAACTATAATAAAGTATTTGCTATATATATTCTATATATTCATGAATATATATAAATGTCATATATATGAGGTATATATAAATTGAAAATTATTCAGAAACCTCATTTAAATTATACAAAAATTATTTAAATATTTCTTAAATATAAAAGACGTTCAATCTCACTGATAATTAGAAAAATACAAATTAGTAGTACAATGAGACAATCAGGATTCCCTTAAGTGATTGGCAAAAATTAAAAATTATTGTAACTCACTCCTTTGGTAAGGCTTTGAGAAAAAGACACTCATACATTGCTAAGAGGAATGAAAACTAATGCAATTATTTCAGAAAGAAAGTTGGCAACATCTAATCAAATTATCTATTCATTTAAGTTTTAACTAAGTCATCCCACTTTTGGAAGTTTGGCCTGAAGGGGTAACAAAACAAAAATGCCTATGTACCTCATCATTTATTACAACATTGCTTTTAGTTGCAAAGCATTGGAAACAGACCACATGCCCAATCATAGGAAGTTTGTTGGGCAGTCTGTGGTACATCAAACAGTGATGTACTTTTGTGGCTTAAAAAAAGATGAGGAAGATCTTATTTGCAATGATTTCTAATAAATATTATGTAAAAAATATCTATTCCACTCTACTTCCTATGTTGGAATAAAGCAGGTGGTAAAAAGAGTGTGTGTGTATATATGTGTGTATGTATATATATGTGTGTGTATGTGTGTATTCATTAACACAAAGGAAGACTCAAAGAGAATGAAAAATGTATAATTCATTTTTTAAATATTCTCATCACTGAAACAAATACAATCATAGGGCTCACAGGGAAAAAAACTGGTTGTCCAAATCTCTAAATTTCATTAGCACTTTTGAAATCTATGCCCCGTGGTTGCTATAATATAAAGACATAGGCTACCTGTTCTTAGAGAATTGAAAGAAAGATATAGTAAGAAATATATAGTCATGTGCCACATAACAGCATTTCACTCAAGGATGGACCACATATATGATGGTGGTCTCATAAGATTATAATACTGTATTTTTACGATACCTTTTCAAGGTTTAGATTTGTTTAGCTACACAAATACTTACCATTGTGTTACAATTGTCTACAGTATTTATTGCAGTAACATGCTGTGCAGGCTCACAGCTTAGGAGCTATAAGCTATGCCTTCTAGCATAGGTGTGTAGTAGGCTACACCATCTAGGTTTGCGTTAAGTACCCTCTATGATGTTTGCACAATGACTAAATTGCCTAACGATGCATTTCTTACAGTGCATTCCTGTAGTTAAGCTATGCATGACTGAATATCAACATTTCAAAATTAAAAAGCGATAAAGATTCCTTGCTGGTGTGATAGAAATATGCATAAGATGAAGCAGGCTAGACAAAAATGTCAGTTTATTTCAAAAGCACAAAGAATGCTGAATCTAAGATTAGGCTTTTCTACTTTGGTATAGGACCAAATTTGCAAACTACAAGTCCAATAGATGCAAGTGACTGACATGGCTTTGGGTTTCTCACCAATTGTTCATGCAGGTAAACCTTCTGTTCAGTGATGAGAGCTACTGCGTGAAGTAAGGTTGCTATTCTCACAGAAGAGGACATAGCGATGTCTCACTGCCTTTTTCCCCACTGGCTGAGGAGGGTGTCCCATCAGTACTCAAGGTCTATCCACTAACACACAAAGAAAATCTTCACCTTCTCCTAGTTATACACTGCAGGGTTCCATTTCTTCCCATGTCTTTAGGCCTGAAGCAGGCTTGGCCATGGTTATTCACAAGATATTAACCTTGGGTCAGGTCAATTTTGTTAACGGCTAATGGGAGAAATCTTTAGAGAGGGACTGATATTTAACTTGAGACTTAAAAATGGTTTATTCTTCACCAAGTAAAAAAGAGTATAAGTACATATTTAAGAATTAAACTGTTTTTATTCTTTTAAGTATAGATTCACTTGCATCTGTAAGAAATAACAAAGAGAAATTCCACCTACCCTTTACTCAGGTTCCCCAGATAGTAAAATCTTGTAAAACTGTAATAAAACACTACAACCAAGATACTGACATTAATACAATGAAGATACTGAAAAATTCAATCATTACAAGGATTTCTCATGTTGCACTTTCATAGCCATACCTAGTTCTCTCTTACATCCCCTCCTCCATCACTGGCAACCATTACTATGCTCTTCCTCTCTATAGTCTTGTCATTTAAACAATGTTTTATAAATGGAACTTATATAAGTACATAAACTTTGTTCCTTGGCTTTTTCGCACAGCTAATTCTCTGAAGATTGTCTACATTGTGGTTTATGTCAATAATCCCTTCGTTTTTATTACTGTTTTTCATCACATTGATGTACTGCGGTTTTCCCACTCACTTATTGAAGGATATCTGGGTTGCTTCCAGTTTGGGGCTATTATAAATAAGGATATTGTGAACATTCACATACAGATTTTTATGTTAGCATAAGTGTTCATTTCTCTGGGATAAATGCCCAGGATTACAATATCTGGGTACAATGTTAGTTACATTTTTAGTTTAAAGGTAAGTTCAAATTGTTTTCCAGGTTTACATTTTCATCAGGAATGCATAAATGATCCAGTTGCTCTTCATCCTTATCAGGATTTGACACTATCAATATTTTTTATTTTGGCTATTTTGATATGTGTGTAGTGTTATTTCATTGTTAAAGACTAATGGCAAATAAAATTTGAGCATTTTCCTAATGACAAATAGAAGTTGAGCATATTTTTATGTGTTTATTTGTCATCTGTATATTTATATTAATCATGACCTTTTTTTTTGATGCTTTGACATCTTGACCTTGCTGACTCTGGAGACACTGCCCTTCTTAGGGCTGGCCAATTCCTAGAGATAGTAAAGAACTCACCTGAAAATGCCTTTTTATACACAAATTAAGCAATGTAGGGCCAGTCCCAAATACACATTTCCTCTGTTATGCTCTTAAACTCTAGACAACTATCTTCCTGCTCCAATCACCCTATGGCCAGGTATTGGACAACTAGAAACCATCCCTACACCCCAGAGCCTACTACAATTGTTCAGACTAGCCAATTTACCAGCTTACTTTGCCTTGCACATTTCTTCTTATGGAGACCACAAGAAAGACTTTTGCCAAGTTTTCCTCCCACTCCTGCCTCCTGACCAACCCCACTGCTTGCCCATGTGGGCCTGCATGGTATGGTGTGCTTCCCCCTCTTAGGAACTGTGTGTAGCATAATATCTTTTCAGTGAAAATCATTTCTTGATCTGTTGACCTCGCCATACCTGAGCAGTAATAAAAGTTACGTTGTAAAATAATTTTTCTTTCTTGAGTGTCTTTTTGCATCTTTTTTTCCTATTATCTAGTTGTTTTTTTTTTGTCTTTATTGTAGAGTTTTGGAAGTTCTTTATATATTCTCTACATTAATGCCTTGTTGGATATGTGTCAGATATTTTCTCCAAGTCTGTAGCTTGCTTGTCCTTTCATCCTTTTAATAGAATCTTTCACAGAACAATACTTTTAAATTTTGATGAAGTCCATTTCTTCATTTTTTTCTTATTATTGGCTGTGCTTTTGGTAGCAAAGCTGAGAACTTTTTGTCTAGATCCTTAAAATTTTCCTCCTACTGTTTTCAAAAAGTTTTGTCCTTTTACATATTTCATTTAGTATGTGGACTATTCTGAGTTAAACATCCAATTACTCCAATTATACTTGTTGAAAATACTGTCATTACTCCATTGAGCTGTTTTTTGCACCTTTGTCAAAAACCAGTGGGGATATTGGTATATGTGCACGGGTCTGTTTCCCGGTTCTCTATTCTATTTCACTAATCACTAATCACTATATGTGTGTGTGTGTGTATGTGTGTATATACATATATATATATATAGTATGTGTGTATATGTATTTATATATCTGCCAATAAAGATACCTGTTTATTTTATATTATAAACTAGAAAAAAGCCTATCAGATAAAATGTGCCTTGAAAATAGGTAGACTGATTTTTTTCACTTTATTCTCTCTTTTTTATTTTCCAAAAACTATTGGCTATTAACATTTCTTTCTCTACTCATATATATGTTAGAATAGTTTTGCCTATTTCTACAAAAATTCTTGTTGGGATTTTGATGGGAACTATAGTTTGGTAGTATTCTCCATCCAGTGTGTATGAAATCCCAGCTCTCTACTTGGCTTTTTCTGATACCACTCAGGCAAGGGTGTTGAGATACTTTTATAGAGCCTCACCAGTGTGAAAGTCCAGGCTGTCTACTTAGTCTTGGTGTGTGTGTGTGGGTGTGTGTGTGGTGGGGGTGGGTGTGTGTGGTGAGAGTGGGAGAACCACATTTTTTCTGTGTTGCTTGGGTAGGGGATAGTGGCTAAGTCTAATTCCCCGCCCCAGGTTGCCTCTTTTTTTCTGGTCCTTTTATTAGAGAGAGCAGGCTTTTGGGGGTGGGATGGGGCATTTTTTTCTGCATTTGTTAGTGTTTCCAGATTGCCAGATAATTCAGCTCCAAGTTTGGGATAAATTATACAAAACCAAACATTAATAAAAAAATAAAAACCAGAAAATTCATCACCATTTTTTCCCTCAGCCCCTGTGTCCCTGTCTAGTGAGCCTTCCTTCCTTACCTTTCAGTTAAGTCTCTATTAAAATATTATTATTAAAATTTTGGATGATTTTCGTATAAAACTGGTGGCATAGTATAATAAATACTATTTCAGTACACTAAAATCACAGTATATTAACTTTTATTCCCCTCTTTCTTTCATATTTACAGTTTTATTTTTGTTCATAGAGTACAGTTTCATCACACATAATTCCACATTATCTTTGGTTTTATATACATGTCTAAATTTTGCATATATTGTGATATAATATATTAATAGTAAACACCGATTATTGAAAAAATTTGGTTCTTTGTAAGCTTTATAAATGAACAAAATATGACAAATAAAATTCAAAATAAAGAATAATTTTAGACAAAAAATGTTTTAAATAATATTATAAAATTCCATGTCATTTAATTTCAAAATGTAACACCGATGGCAAAATAACGGCTTGAAAAATATAAAATTCAAAGTAAAAGAAGAAATGGAAAATGTAATTTGACTAATACACAATAAAATAGAAATAATATTCAAAACCTACCACCATCCCACACCTGCCAAAGGCCTACTTTTTAAGAATTTTTTAAAAGATTTGATACATTTTCTTTAAAAAAAAATTCTGCCTTAAAATTGTGCCATGTCATAGGAGAAGAAAAAATTAACTACACAATGTGTTTCATTGGATTACTAATAAAAACTTACTTTGAAAACCATTGTCACCCATGGGCAATCTGGAGCAAAGCTAACTAATTATATTATGTAGACACAATATACTAAAAAAGCAAACAAATACCAGATGGCAATAAAAGGGCAATTATCAATAACTCAGCAAGAAAGAACTTGCCCACATTAATTAGATCTATCAACTGGTAGGAATGGAAATAAATTAAATAAAGTTAATTTGCATGCATCTTTTATTCCCATATATATAAATGTTTAGATTAAATATCCATATATCTATCAGTAGGCTTACTGCAACATCAAAAATTGACATTCCATTTAAACACATTGGCCAGTAAAAAAGTTTTTAATAGATCAAAACTGAGATCCCAATTAGTGTCTACTGATTTTGCTATCTTATGACTGGCAAAAGACTACGTGGCACAGAAGGTCTTACTGTAGTCAAAAGATAAAGTTCCAAATGCTCAATATGTTCTTGAAAATCTATGACAAGTATGATTAAGACCATTGCACAACTTCCCAGAAACCAAGTTTTCTCCCAATTGAATGGTCACTTAATGCTTTTTTCACAGTCTTCATCACAGCAGGAGCAAACGTAAAAGGAGTCTGAATATGATATTTGGATTGCGATTTTCTGGAAGCAAAATAAAAACCCTTTTTAAAGAGTCCATTTGGCAACAGTTGATTAAATTCTAATCCATCCATTATTTTAACCACATGTACCATTTTCTCTTTTGATGTTTTAACAGCGTCTTACCAGCTTTAGAAAATTTGTAGGGAAAAATTCAGTCTGGCTAGTGGTTATACTTTCAGGTTGATTGCTATTTAGTTAGAACTTTATTTTCTGCTCACTTACATAGAACTTTTTCTTCATAGAAGTATGTTTAAACTAATCGACCAAAACAAGTTGTGCCAAAAATATGAATGACCTCATGTCAGGCTATCTTGGCTTAATATCTGACATTGAAAAAATAGCTTCTGTGAAGTGAAATAAGTCAGGAACAGAAAGACATATTACTGCATGATCTCACTCATACGTGAAATCTTAAAATGTTGATCTCATAGAAGTAGAGAATAGAATAATGATTACCAGAGGCTGAGAAGAATAGGGTGAGAAAAGAAAATGGAGAAAGTTTGGTCAATGGGCACAAAGTAATAGACAGGAGGAATAGATTCTAGTGTTCCATTGCACATTAGGTTAACTCTAGTTAACTAATATATTATACATTTCAAAATAGCTAGGAAAGAACGTTTTGAATATTCTCACCATAAAGAAATGATAAATGTTTGAGATGATGGACATGCAACTACCTGAATTTGATCATTAAATATTATATACATGTATCAAAACATCACACTGTATCCATAAATATGTACAATTATGGAATATAAAATAAAAATAAAAAATGAAATAAATAGCTTATATTTATGGCCCAAGGCATATTATATATATTGTAGTTTTACCAGTACAAACTAAGGATTCAGTCATATAATCTAAGCAAGATGTTCATTAAGACCTATCACCAAAATATTGAAAAAGATCTTAAAATATACACAATTATTTAGGTGTTTACCTGCCTAAAATCTGTGATAAACTTTTCTGTAAAAACTTTCCAGATTATTATATTGTGGACTTGAACATTGTAGTTACTTACCACTTGGAAAATATTAAAGTTGCCTGAACAACAAATTTATGAAGTATATCTATAAACATTTTTTTCAACATTACTTTGAAATAAATAGTTTTAAGCTAGTTAGATCAGAAGATGGGGGCTCAAAATTTAAGTAATTACCTAAATCTGTTCAACTTAAACATGACAGATGTAGGTTTTAGCCTTGTACTTTAGACTGAAACATTTGCTGTCTTATTTTCATAATCTTTTTTGTGTTCATTATATTTTTAACACCAGAAAATAGAGCGTGTTTAATTGATATTATTCTTTGTATAATTATTTGTTCAATACAAAGAACCCTTTGTGAATGTTTAGAATAGCTTTATATGTAGTCACCAAAAATAAAAACAACTCAAACATCCATCAACTAGTGAATTGGTCAATACGTTGTGGTACATTCATACAGTATACTGCTACTCAGAAATAAAAAGGAGCTGACTATTGCCAGACTCAGCAATATAGATTAATCTTATATTCAAGCCAGACTCAAAAACTCAGTGCAAAGTCTACCTACTTTATGTTCTATTTATATGAAATTTTGAAAAAGGCAAAATTATAGGGATAAGAAACAGACCAGTGGATGCCACATGCTGGTATGGGAGAAACAAATTGACTATAAAAGTGCAGAAGTGAAAGTTTTTACTGTGATGGAAATATTCTAATTCTTGATTGTTCCAGATGGGTACATAACTATGAACAGTTATTGTGACTCAGACAATTGTGCATCTAAAAACAAGTGAGTTTTAACTGTATGTAAATTATATATTGATAAATCTAATTTTTATAAATTACATTTGTAAATTTTTCTGACTAGATGAAGAGATATGAAGTTTTGATAATTTTTCTAAGTTAGAGATACTTGTAACAATTTAAGAAGCCAGTCTCAAACATACATATAAATATCAGCAGATTCTTATATAGAATTAGTTGTAGATTTGAAATATATTTTAATGCAAAAGCGGGTGAGAAATAAAATGGGAAACTTGCTGAGAGCAGTCAGAAGTGACAAATACAGTGACAGCAGAGATAGAAAACCATACAGTTTTGTGTTATGGTATATTTGAATAAAGCCAATATCCTCAAGATGTGAAGTGAAAAGGTAAGTAAGCAAAGTCTATTTATTGGAAATAGGCTTTACATGTGTGTGTTGTGTGTGTGTGTGTGTGTGTGTGTACAGTCTCCAGAATTCAAAACCCCTGCCTATTGCTTAAGCAGGAGTATGCCCAAATTTTGTAACTTATTGTCCATGTATCATCAACGCAAGTCAACATTGTCAAAGAAAAAAATGCACTGGACAAGTCATACAGTCAAGAAAAAATCTCTATCCAAGATGATTGTAATAGAAAAAAGAGATTTAACTCAGCTCTGCAAAAGATATTTTAAGTATTGGGATAAGCTAGTGCCAAAGTACTGGAGGTCATTAGTAAGGAGGTTGGTTAATATGATCAATCATCTGTGTTTGCTAATTGGCACTTCCTAAAGGTAGGCTCCTACCCTGCCATAGAAACTGGGAGAAAGGGGCACTATCTTTATTGATTACTACATTTTAAATGGATGGCTCCCAAGTCCTCCAGAAACATATTCCTGGGTTATCATACTTGAATTTCCATCTCTAAGGGGCAGGGTTTGTAAGTGTAAAGTGTCTAAAGTAGACATTCTGGGAAAATGTAGGTCAGGGTGTTATCATCAGAAAGAAACCTGTCTAAAATTTAGTTAAGCTTTACAGAAGTTTAAGACAATCTTAGTGAATATAAAATAGGTATCAAGACTATCATAAATCTAGGAATGCCAAAAACATTCTATATAAACATTTCACTATGCCTGTTCAATAATGCTTCTTCATGGAAACTTGTGAGGAGATGATCCTCTGAATATTGGCAGCAAAATAAAAGAAAGAGAAGTCTGGCATGGCTGGATAATAAACAATTTGTAAAAGACTGTAAAATGTGTACACTTGAAATGGTTAAGGACATCAAAAGAAACTGAAACAGTAGGAAAAAGAGAAAGACACTCTAATGTTTTAAAATTAGATTTCAAAAAGGATAAACATGACTTTCTAATAATAAAAACATTCCTTCCATTATATTCACTGAACACTTCTACCATCCATCTTTGTGAACATCACCATCCATCCTCAAACTTAATTGCAACCATTCCTCTGGAATTTCATATATTTCAATAGCGCTACAAATCAAAAAAATTGACTCGATAGTTCTGGAAGTATTTACTTTGCAACTCCATTGAAATAGGGCTTAGTACTCTGACTCATACCTAAAAAATATAAAACAAAAATAAAACAAAGCAAAATTCACTTCCCAACAAGGAGTAACCACCAAATAAACATTTTAAAAATCATGTCATGGATTTATAAGGAAGGATACACCAAATACAGTACCCAGCTAATTCCTTAATTATGCTTTTAAACAGTCGCACATTGTTTCCCTTTCTATAGCGAAACAATACCTTTCATTGTCCTATTAACTCAGCTATGAATTTTGCCTTGCATTTATGATATAGTAAAAGAGAAATCCAAACATTAGCCAAATAATCATCTGATCTTCCCTAAGCATCCTGCCTGGAATCAGCTTACTCTGCTTAAGTGAACAAGATTTTTTCGTTTTCTTGACTTTATGCTTTCTGTTGTTTTTTATAGAGATGATTTTGATGTCCCCCAAAACATGATTTCTTACATATTGTTAATAAATGGTTTGTTTGCTAGTTCTCTTCTACTTTTAGACTATTTGAATCTTGAAGGAAATTATATCATTAATTAATAAATATCCATAGAATAAGCAGGTGGCCTAAATATATTTGAAGTAGATGCCAAATTTATGTTCCTTTTTAGAGAAAAGCTAAGATTCATTATACAAGTTTGGTTTCCAGTATAGTGATATTTTGGTTTAGGAAGCAGAGAAAATATATGAAAAAATGTTTGATAAAAACAGTTATTTTAAAACTATTAAATATATTTCACTAATAACTTTAATTCCATTTCTTATACTATATCAATATGAAATTTTTACACAAGAGTTATTAGAGATTTATTAGAGTGTTAGAATTTGAGAAATAATAGAACTGTTTCAGAAGGGATGAGGATAAAAAGAAGTAAATATGGCTCACTAAAATAAAACTTCTAAAACAGAAGTTTTAAAAAGAAAAAAATTGGACCAATTCTTTTGGTGGAGCTGTTAAATATTTTAGTAGTGTCTCTAATATAAAAAATATGTGATACGAGCATACTAGTTATTATATTTCTGATTTATTTAGAGCTTCATAGTTTCTAATTGTAAAACTTGCTGCTCTAATTTGTGTAGTGAAAAATTATATTTTATCATACTTGAATTTTCTACTAACTTCCTCCACTACCCTATTATCTCTGTCACGTTATGGATATAATCATAAAATTTGTCAAACATAGCAGAACTACAGCACCTTTAACTTTATAGCTATTTTTCTTCATATATTCTTAGTAAAACTGACATTCATATCTTCATTCTTGGGGTATTTGAGTTTTTGAGTGAAAAGAAAGTCAAATATTTTCTTTAAAAAAACATTATGACATGAATTATTACATTTAAATAGAAATTTTTAAGAACAAAAAAATTGAAATCTAAGAAAATAACCATATGCTGTCAATCATTATGCCACCAGCATGTCATTACCAATGGGAAAGTGTGTCCCGTGACCTCAAACAATGGCATAGTTATCTTTTTATCACAGTCCATATTCTGGTCCTGGGATTTATGATATTAAAACATAATTCATATAAACATAACTCAAGATGTTTATATGTAATATCAGAATGACAAAATATGAATGGAAAATCATAAACTCTAATTATCAATATGATGAATGTATACATTCCTCTCAATATATTTATGAAAAGGAAAATATTAATTAAACTCGGCTGGATAACATTGGGGGGAATGAATATAATGTTTAATAAAATCCCTAAGACAACAATGCATTAATAGATATTTAAAAATACATATTATTCTGTCATTGTGGCAGGAAACAATCTATCTTATGAATATACACACCAATGGAACTGAATAACAAAAATTTCATTTTCTAAACCGGTCTCTCTGGAAGTTTGGATAGAAATATTATTAATCTGTGACTCTTCTTTTTTATATTCCCTGATAACCAAACCCCCTTTATTTTGATAAATTTTCTCTCTGTGTATATTGAAATATGTAATCAGTTTAGATTACAATTTTCTTGGAATGGAAGCTAATTCTGTTCCTTTCATGTAGACATTAAACAAGGCAAGCTATTTAGGAAAGACACTGTGTTCTGTGATAATCCATAGACCATTGTGGCTAAGACCGTAAGTGTCAAGATCGATTAAATCTTTCCTATTTTACTTAATTTCTGTGTCAACTTCAGCAAAGAACTTAACACATTTAATCTTAATTTATGTCATAAGTAAAATAAAAAAAGAATAATACCTATATCAGATAATGCTTTCTAAATGGATGAGAAATAATGCTTGCCAATATATATGGCACATAAAAACTACTTGATAAATATCAGTTAATATAATGAACATTGTTAATTTAAGCCAATGAAAGAGCTACTGAAACTCAAAACAATACTTCCTATCAAAAAATGCAAATGTACCTTATTTATTGAGCCTTGCGTCATTATGCTTCACAAATATATGGGATATTTTACAAATTGAAAAGTTTGTGACAATTCTGTGTCAAGCAAGTCTATTGGTACCATTTTTCCAATAGTCCATGCTCATTTCATGTCTCTGTGTCATAGGTTAGTAACTCTTGTAATATTTCAAACATTTTCATTATCATTATATCTAGTATAGTGATCTGCTGTCAGTGATCTTTGATGTTACTGTTGTAATTGTTTTGGGGTACCACAAATCACTCCCATATAAGACAGGGAACTTAAAGGAAAAATGTATGTGGTCTGATTATTCCCCTGTCCAGCTATTCCCCCATATTTTGCCCTCTACACAGGCCTACTTATTCCCACAGACACAACAATATTAAAATTAGATAAATTGATAACACTAAAATGGCCTCTAAGTACAAATAAAAGGAAGAATTGCATATCTCTCTCAGTTTAAATCAAAAGTTAAATATAATTAAGCTTAGTGAGAAAGGCATGTTGAAAGTCTATATAGGCCAAAAGCTATGCCTCTTGTGCTAAAAATTTAGCCCAGTTGGGAATGCAAAGGAAAAAGTTCTTGAAGGAAATCAAAATTGCTACTCCAGTGAACACACAAATGAGAAGAAAGTGAAAGCCTGATTGCTGGTACAGAGAAAGTTTGTTTTTCTTTTCTTTTCTTTCCTTTTTTTACTTCAGCATATTATGGGGGTACAAATGTTAAGGTTACATATATTGCCCTTCCTCCCACTCCCTCCTCGAGTCAGAGCTTCAAGCGTGTCCATCTCCTAGATGGTGCACATCACACTCATATGTATGTATATACCCATCCCCTCCCCCACCTCCCACCTGTCAGGCATCTGATAAATGTTATTTCTATATGTCCACTTAGGTGTTGATCAGTGAAACCAATTTGCTGGTGAGTACATGTGGTGCTTATTTTTCTATTCCTGGGATACTTCACTTAGAGAATAGGTTCCAGTTCTATCCAGGAAAATGCAAGAGAGGCTATATCATCGTTGTTTCTTATAGCTGAATAGTACTCCATAGTATACATATACCACATTTTATTAATCCACTCATGTATTGATGGGCACTTGGGTTGTTTCTATATCTTTGCAATTGTCAATTGTGCTGCTATAAACATTCAAGTGCAGGTGTCTTTTTTATAGAGTGTCTTTTGTTCTTTTGGGTAGATGCCAAGTAATGGGATTGCTGGATCGAATGGTAGATCCACTTGTATCACTTTAAGGTATCTCCATATTGCTTTCCACAGAGGTTGAACTAGTTTGCAGTCCCACCAGCAGTGTAGGAGTGTTCCTATCTCTCCACATCCATGCCAACATTTATTGTTTTAGGACTTGTTAATAAAGGCCATTCTCACTGGAAATAAGTGATATTTCACTGTGGTTTTGATTTGCATTTCCCTGATGATTAGAGATGTTGAGCATTACTTTTAATGGTCTGGACAGAACTTTACACCAGTCATAACATTCCATGAAGCCAAAGACCAACCAGAGCAAGGCTATAACTCTCTTCAATTTTATGAAGGCTGAGAGAGGTGAGAAATCTCCAGAAGAGAAGTTGGAACCTGACAGAGGTTGGTTCATGAGATTTAGGAAAATAAGTCAATTTCATAATATAAAAGTTCATGATGAATCAGCAAATGCTGATGGAGAAGTTACAGCAAGTCATCCAGAAGACTTAGCTAAGATCATTGATCTCAAAAAAAAAAAAAAAAGATTTCCTTTCAGATATTACTGTTCATTGACAATGCACCTAGTCACTCAAGAACCATGATAGAGAGGTACGGGGAGGTTATTGTTGTTTTTATGCCTGCTAGCATGATATCTATTCTTCATCCCCTGGATAAAGTAGTAATTTCAACTTTCAATTCTTATTATTCAAGCACTACATTCTGTAAGGGTATAGCTGCCATAGACAATGATTCCTCTAACGAATACAGGCAAAGTAACTTGAAAACCTCTGGAAAAGATTCACCATTCTAGATGGCAGTAAGAACATTCATGATTCACGGGAAGAAGTCAAAATATTGACATTAATGGGAGTTCAGAAGAAGTTGATTCCTACCCTCCTGGATGACTTTGAAGGGTAGAAGTTTTAGTAGAAAAGTAATGACAGATTTGGTAGAAACAGCAAAACAACTAGAATTACAAGTGGAGCCCAAAGATGTGACTGAATTGCTATAAACTCATTATAAAACTAGAACAAATTGAAGAGCTGCTTCATATGCCTAAGAAAAGAGAGTAGTTTCTTGAGGTGGAATCTATTCCTAATAAAGATGCTGTGTACATTTTTAAAATGACAAGAAATAATTTAGATATTACATAAACTTACTTGATAAAGCAGCAGCAGGATTTAAGAGTATTAATTCCAATTTTGAAGAAAAGTTCTACTGTGGGCAAAATGCAATCAAACAGTATCACAAGCTACAGAGAAACCTTTGGTGAAAGGAGGAGTCAAGCAATTGACAATCTTTGTTATTCTCTAATTTTAAGAAATTACCACAGCCATCCCAAACTTCAGCAACCACCACTCTGATCAGTCAGAAGCCATCAATTTGGGGGCAAGACCACCGGGAAAAGATTACAGCTCACTGAAGGCTCAAATAATAATAATTTACATTTTTAGCAGTAAAGTATTTTAATTAAGCTATGTACATTTTTAGACATAATATTGCATGCTTAACACTACAGTATAGTGTAAACATAACCTTTAAATGCACTGAGAAGCCAAAAAAATTGTGTGATTTACTTTATTGTGATATTTACTTTATTATTGTGATCTGGAACTTGACTTGTAATTTTACCAATATATGCCTATATTTTGAATTTTTCTTATAGTTTAGTTATAAATAAATTCTAAATATTTCAATATCTATTAAAATTTTCAAAATTCCTGGATAAATTATTCTTTAGGATTTTAAGTTCACTATCTTTAAGGACAAGTGCTGGTAAAATTGCATTTTAAGTTACATTATAAATTTAGACCTTTCATTAATTTTCTCCAAAAGTCAAATTAATAAATAAATATCCTGTCAGGTTTGGGTAATTAACAAAGCATGTTTAAATAGGAAACATTTTTTTCATTTCCTTTATTGTTGGTATATAAAAACACATCTAACTTTTGAATGTTGATTTTTGTATCTCTTAATTTTAATTTATTAATTTATTAGTTCAACAAAGTTTTTTAGTCTTCAGGGTTTTCTACATGTAATATAAGGCCATGTCCTCTGCAAACACAATATGACTGTATTTGTTCCTTTCTGATAAGGATGAATTTTATTTATTTTTTGACTAATTGCTATGACTAAGACTTTTATTACTATGTTGAATTGAAGTGCTGAGAGTGGCCATCCTTCTTTTTCTAGATCTTGAAGAAAACACTTTTATTTTGTCATGATTGAGTATGATGTTAGACGTAGCCTTTTCGTTTATGGCCTATACTGTGTCAAGGTAAGTTTATCCTGTATCTAATATATGGAGAGTTTTTATAATAAAATAGTGTTGGCTTTCTCAAATATTTTTCCTACATTTATTGAGATGATCAGTGTTATTTTTCTTCTCTATTCCATTTATATATTGTATCACATTGATTTATTTGCATATGGTGAATCAATTTTGCATGCCCAAAAGAGTAACATAGTCTGTTCAGGCTGCTGTAAGAAAATACCATAAACTGGGTGGCTTATGAACAACAGAAATATATTCCTCATGGTTCTGGAGGGTGGAAAGTCCAAGATTAAGGCACTAACAGATTCAATGTCTTGTGAGGGCCCATTTCATGAATGCTGTTCTTTTACTCTCTCCTCACAAGGGAGAAGGGGCTGAAGTTTCTTCATGGCTTTTTTTTATGAGGATACTAATATAATTCTTCAAGCTTTTTTCCTTACAATCTAATCACCTTCCAAAAGGCTGCACATCCTGATACCATCACCTTGGTGGTCAGGATTTCAACATATAAATTTTGGGAAACATAAACATCAATTCTATAGCAGAAATAGACCTGACCAAGGAATAGAAAGACTTTTACACTAAAAACTATATTACACTTATGAAAAAAATTAAAGCAGACACAAGAAATAGAAAGACATCACATGTTCATGGATTGAAAAAATTAATATTGTCAAATTGTTCATACTACATAAAACAATATACATACTCAATGCAATGTCTATCCAAATGTCAAAGATTTTTTTCAAAATGCAAAAAAAAAAAAATCCTAAAAATTCATATGGAAGCAAAAAAGACTTCATACAGCCAAAATACTTTTGAGCAAGAAAAAAAAAAGTAGCTGGGAACATTGTACTTCCTTATTTCAAAATATACTACAAAGCTAACAGCACTCAAAAGACTATGATACTGGGATAAAAAAGAAATATAGACTAGTGGTACAGAATAAAATCCCAGAAATAAATCCACCCATATACAGTCGATTGATATTCCACAAGGGAGTCAAGAATACATACAGGGGAAAAGACAGTCTCCTCAATAAATGATGTAGGAAAAACTACATATACACATCAAAAAAAAATGGGTCCAATTTGATGGAAAAATAAGTCCAATTTTATTTTATCATACACAAAAATCTACTCAAAATGGATATTTCAATTACCTCAATTTGATCAGTACACATTGTATGCATAGATCAATATATCACATGTGCCCCCTAAATATTCATAAATATTATCTATCAATAAAAATAATAAAGATTCAATTGTAATATCTAAAATAATAAAACTCTTACTAGAAAATACAGAGAAAATCTTATTGACATTGGTCTAGACAATAATATCTTATATATGGACCTAAACACATAGACAATACTAAAAGCAAAACTAAACAAGTATGAGTATATCAAACTAAAAAGCTTCTGCCCAGCCAAGCAAACAATCAACAGAGTGAAAAGACAATCTAAGGAACAGAAGAAAATATTTGCAAACTGTACGTCTGATACAGGATTAATTTTCAAAATATATAGGGAACTCCTAAAACTCAACAGCAAAAAATAAATACAAAAATAAATAACCTGGCCGGGCGCGGTGGCTTACGCCTGTAATCCTAGCACTCTGGGAGGCCGAGG
>VBSM01000361.1:55470326-55481412 GCA_008086735.1 Cheirogaleus medius | reverse complement strand
AAAAGACAAAAAAAAAATATAAATAAATAACCTAATTAAAATGGCAGGAAAGGACTTGAATAGATATTTCCCAATGAAGCCATAAAATGTCCAGTAGGTCTAAGAAAAGATGCTTAACATCACTAATTATCAGGGAAATGCAGATCAGACCACAATGAGATATCACCTCACACCTGTTAGTATGGCTATTATCAAAACAAAACAAAAGATGAAAAATGTTGGTAATATTGTGGAGATATCAGAACCCTTATACACAGTTGAATGGAATGTATAATGGTGCAGCAGCTACTAGGGGAAACATTATGAAGGTTCCTCAAGAAATTAAAACTACCATATAATACAGCAATCTCACTTATGGGTATATATCCAAAAGAACTGAAATCATGATTTCAAAGAGATATCTGCATTACCATGTTGATCACAGCATTATTCATAATAGCCATGATGTAGAAACAACCAAATGCCCATCCCAAAATAAATGAAAATGTGGTATATAGAAATAATGGTATATTATTCACCTTGAAAATGAAAGAAATCCTACCATTTGTAGCAACATGGATATATCTGGAAGACCTTATGCTATGTGTAATTAGTCTGTCACAGATGGACAATACTGCATGGTTGCTCTTATAGAAAGCATTAAAAATAATCAATGAAAGGATCGGAGGTGGGATATATTGGGAAATTTTTTTTAATGGATATAAAGTTACAATTATACAAGATGACAAAGTTCCACAGATATGCTATACAACATAGTGTCTATAGTTGACAATCAAGAGGAAAATGTTGGAAATATTCTTCTAGACATTGGCCTAGCCAAAGAATTTATGAAGAAGACCCCAAAGGCAATCATAGCAACAACAACAATAAATAAATGGGACCTGATCAAATTAAAAACTTCTGCACAGCCAAAGAAACTGTTGTGAGAGCAAACAGACAACCTACACAATGGGAGAAAAGTTTTGTAAGCTACACATCCGATAAAAGGCTGATAACTAGAATCTATTTAGAACTCAGAAAAATCAGCAAGAAAAAAATCAAACAACCTATCAAAAAGTGAGCAAAGGACATGAACAGAAACTTTTCAAAAGAAGACAGAATAATGGCTAACAAACATATGAAAAAATGCTCAACATCTCTAATCATCAGGGAAATGCAAACCAAAACCACAATGAGATATAACTTATCTCCAGCAAGAATGGCCTTTGTCAAAAAGTCCCAAAACAGTGAATGTTGACGTGTATGCGGAGAGACAGGAACACTCCTACATTGCTGGTAGGACTGCAAACTAATTCAACCTCTGTGGAAAGCAATATGGAGGTACTCTAAAGAGATACAAGTAGATCTACCATTTGATCCAGCAATCCCATTACTCGGCATCTACCCCAAAGAACAAAAGATACTCTATAAAAAAGATTTCTTCACTGGAATTTTTATAGCAGCACAATTCACAATTGCAAATATATGGAAACAACCCAAGTGCCCATCAATACATGAGTGGATTAATAAAATGTGGTATATGTATACCATAGAGTACTATTCAGCTTTAAGAAACAATGGTGATATAGCCCCTCTTGTATTTTCCTGGATAGAGCTGGAAACCATTCTTTAAATGAAGTATCCCAAGAATGGAAAAATAAGCACCACATGTACTCACCAGCAAATTGATATTAACTGATCAATATGTAAGTGGACATATAGGAATAACATTTATCGGGCATCGGGCAGGTGGGAGAGGGTAGGAGGGGTTTGGTATATACACACATAATGAGTGCGATGTGCATGGTCTGGGGAATGGCCACGCTTGAAGCTCTGACTCCAGGGGGGAAGTGGGGAGGAAAGGCAACACACATAACCTAAACATTTGCACCCCCATAATATGCTGAAATTAAAAAAATGTTAATAGTATATATATCATGTTAAATTTTACCACAATAAAAGGAAAAAAACAAACAAACAAAGGGACACAGGAAACTTTTGGAAGTGATGAACATGTTTATTATCTGTTTTGTGGTGATGGTAACATGAGTATCTGTGTGTGTATGTATATATATATATGTGTGTGTGTGTCCAAACTCACCAAATTGTATACATTAAATATATGCAATGTTTGTATACCCATTACATCTCGATAAAGGTGGAAAAATTGAAACATAGGAATCTGTTTGCATTATTGAAGAATTTAAAATTAATGTATGATAAAGAGTTGACTTTCTTTGTGACTTTAAATATAAACTTGAAACAAACATCAAGTGGCAGAGAAATACTGAAATTATATTCTTAAACATAATATGGAGTCAATAAAATTTGTTTATTTTCATTCACACAGTGGATCATCTTTTATTTGGATATATGATAAAGTCTCAATTCTATATTGTATTATATTCTCAGCTATATGTGTTCTTAATATTTAAATCACTATCACCACAAAGTTAAATTGGCTGTTTGGATCTGATTTATAAAATGAACTAGCAAATGTAGTTAAGAGATTCTGTAATCTCCTTTTTTAGTCCTTGTGAACATCCCTAGATTTGGATACGAATTCACTTGGCTTCAGTATCATACAACAAATTACAATTTCAACAGGGCTCTGGGGAAGTAGTACTTCTGGGAGTATGCATATATCATTCTACATGTTTAGAGACGTGCTATGGCATTTGCCCTGCTTTCTTTCACTTCTTTTCTTCTTCATATTCCCTAAGAAAACCTCAGGCATTAGATACTACAATAAATTGTTATGTATGTTATGTCAGAAAAGAAAAGGTACTCTGAGGCACAGCACAGGGGCGCATTGTTTATTCTGTGAGGTCAAGAATATCCTCCCTGAGAAATTTTTGAAGTAATAGTATGAATACTCATTAGATGGGGCAAGTTTTCCAGGCAAAGACAATAGCATTTTTTAGAACTTGAATAAAAAATAAGGAAAAACCAAATAAAAATATCTACCTATCTAGCTATGTGTGTGGAGGGTGTGTTTGTCTGTGTGTTCTCAGCTCTAGCTGAGGCTCCAGCAGCAATTATATCCACAGATTAAAGCCACACACTAGAGGACATTTGCAGAAACTACAAGATGTCCTAACACTAATTTTGTGGCTATTAGCCCACTCTAACATAACAAACTTTTGTTAAAAGAAGCTGATAAATTTGCACAGAAGATATTTGTTGAAGATACTCTCTTTTCCCAATGGAAATAGGAGATATTCACTTTGCCCTCACCTCAAGTTAAATGAGCCATATTTCAAAGGAACTTCTAGGAGAACCAGAACATGTGTCTCCATAACTTATAAGACATGTAAGACAAGTTTCTGAATAAAAAGGAGAAAGGTTTGGGACATTGGCTTGAAACGGCAGAGTAGTAAAGTGACTCCAAGTTAGGATTAATGCAGAAATTGATGAGTATTTCTCTGGCTCAATTATGGGTCACAAAGTAGAAGCATTTTTTGAGTCATAACTAAAAGCCTTCTCTATAGAGGAGAGTGACCCCAACAAATTGGATAGATTTAAACTAACCAAAAGCTAAGTGAGAAATTAGAAAGTATTATAAGGAAATATTTTTCTATGTGTCCGAAAGAGGAGTCTTTAAGAAAAAGAAAGTTATCTAAGACAGAAAAAGATCAGTTTAAAATATACAGCAAGTTTAAAGAGATTCCATATTATATTAATACTATCATCCTCTAAGACCACACTTATTTATCATGTTTTGTTCTTCCCTGCTCCAATGTCATAAAGATCATAAACTGTAACTAGCAAACAAGAGGAAGAGGAGACAGAATAAAGAGAGGAAATATATTATATTTAATACAAATTTTGGAATTCTTATTGTTAGGGAGAAAAATAAAACAGATAAACTATAAGATGATGAAACTAAACAGCAATTCTTAATGCTAAAAATAAGTGTTTAAACAGAGAGCTCTAAGTCAAGAAACCTTGTTTCTGGGCTACAAAGCATAAAGAGACCTCTGGAAACATGACAGTGCTCAGATCCTAAGATGTGCTAAGGGGAAAATTATTTTCCTACCTTTGAAAATATTTGAATCCATAAGTGCATTGAATCTAACTAAACTTACAACAAAGCCCAAACACAGTTCAACAATAGATTGGATTTAGATCTCCACACAGGACACTTAACAGATCGAAAGACATGCCATTTCCAGAGGTGCATATTATTACTTCAGTCTCTACTGTTTTTTCATACAAAATCCCCAGCATACAACAAATTGCTACCAGTCCTCTATCTTAAAAAAGAAAAGCTGACCAATTGTCGAAAAAGAAAATAGTCAAGAGAAAAAGACCATGAGATGGTTCAGATTTTGAAATTATCAAACAGAATTTCAAACTAGCATGATAAAAATATTAGAGCATCTAGCAGAGAAAGTAGACTACATGTATGAGTAGAGTTAAAGTTTGTGCAGAGAAATAAAAACTATAAAATGAACCAAATGGACATGGTAAAAACATGTCAGAAATGAAGAGTTTATTTAATGTTAACAGTAGCCTAGGCAAAGCAGAGTAAATGACCAGTAAATTGGAAGCTAGGTCTATACAAAATTATCAAACACTAAAAAGAGAAAGAGTGTGAAAAAATGGAACAATATATCTGATTAGTTTTCAGGTTATTCACATGGATACCTCAGGACTTCAGATCAGTTCTGCAGGAACTCCTGTAGCTGGGAGTCTCACTCCTTATCCCAGGCCTCATTATCTATCTTATAGTCTGCTGTTCCCTTAAGTACTGTGCTAAGACTGTAAATTAAAGTAGTAATGTTATTGTCATGCAAACCTTAGGTCTATAACCACACAGCCACGAATACTTGAAGACAGCTGGAAAACATTTTAATTCTTCTTATCCTGGGCTCAACCCCCTATCCCCTTTGTCAGCAGGAAGAAGCCAGATCAGTCATTTGCTATTTTCCATCTCCTTATCCCACACCTCAGGAATGAGGCTGGATGAAGCCCAGGGTGGATTAAAACCACCCTTTATAAAATTAATAAAGGCCACAAGGTAGGAACTGCGGTGAGGAAATATATATATTTATAAATTTAATATTTAATACTACCTACCAAAGAAGATCAAAATGCTCATAATACTCTGTTGTATTTATTAGGCACTTAAAAAAAGTTAGCTATTATTTCATTAACTTTTCTATATCTTCTTCTCTAAGAAGAAAGGACAAAGATTGGCCAGCAAGCCTATAGGTATTTCTAAAGGTGTTGGAGTGAACTAGCCTGTATTGTAGATTTATTTGAATGGAGGAAGGATAAATTCTACCACATCTTAAACTAACTGAATTAAAGAATTGGCAATACATGGTGTGGATTTTAGTAGTTTACTAATCGTTAAGAGGATTTCACACAAAATGTTACATAAAGGAAAGATTTGATAACTTCAATACTTTCTATTACTTTCTAATACTTTCTAAAAGTATCTCCTACTATGTATTTTTCCAGTTGATTACTTCCCAAAATATTATCCCTCAAGCTCCAAAATGATTATTTGCCTTATTCAAACTATCAAAGTCATTATTGATTTCAATTAATCATTATTAATAATCTATCTCATCTTACTCCATCAATGTAGTGTTATTTAAAAACTAAATAAATTAATTTAATATAATTAATAAGATGGTTTAAATTAAATTGTAAAGGACCAAACCATTATCCAGGATATAGTTGCTTTTTAAAAGATTTTTAATCTAATAAGTCTATTGTTGGAATATATGAGGGATGCAAATGAACTCGGGCCTTCTTGGCCTTTTATATCATCACAATTTTTATCTCATCCAGTTACTTGCCAGGATCCAAACATTTAATTACTTTTTTAAATGCCAAATTTATTTATTATCTTTCCTATTCTGTCAAGGGATAGTAAAACACAGATATCATTGGGAGAGATGATGAGTCAGTACAAGGTCTAAACCTAAAGACCAGAAATGCCACAAATTTATTATATTTTTATTCCCATGTCATTTCTTGAACATGTTGTACATATCAGGAAAAATAACATAGTGATGTAAATTCAACAATTAATCGTATAAATTACATAATCAAAAATATTTATTTTAGGCTATATGAAAAGACCTCACAAATGACCATGTACAGAGCTCTAATGGAGAAGTATTCTTGAGTACATAATTACCTCCTATGAGTGCTATGAGAATTAATGAGTTAATGTTTAAAAAGTGATTTGAAATATTTTGATGAGAAATATCATTAAGTTTTTTATAACCTCAAATTGCTAATTAAATTTCCCAAGGAATATCATTTTATTACTGTCAAATCCAAGTACAAGGTGTCCCTCCAATATGACCTACAGTATAAAATTAGAGCTTTTACTGCCAGAAATTACAAAGACAGTAAAGAGTGTTTTTTCAAATTTACATATATAGGGTTACAATCCCAAAGAAAAAAGCCTATTACTCAGAAGAAAAAAATTATTTTAGTCCATTTTAGAACATGGACCTTACCTGAGATGAGGCTGTTAATATATCAAAATGCATATAGATTCTAGATTAAAGTATTTAATCATTTATAAAACACCAGTGAAGAAATAATTTCTAGATAAAAGCTAAATGAAGGTCTGACTTGATACTCAGCTGAATTAACTGATGTGCAAACATATTAAATTTGTTCAGTTAAAGGGTAGAAGAGATGGCTAGGGAGGAAGCAGTTATTAAAATCTCTGTGAAAAGACATTTCCATATCTAAAAAATACATGCAAAGCAGATAATCAATTTCTTTGTGGTGTTTTGGCCCAAAACACATTTATATGAATGGCATATCCAGTGATCATACCCATTGTGATTTTAAAAAATATCAAGAGGAAGCTAAAAAACAAGTCATTGTTGCTAGTACTAATTTCCATAATACATAGTATGTAGTATCTAGGCAATAGTATAAAATGGCATTACATAGCTTGGTTTATCATTTAGTGAGTTCCTTCATTTCAGGATCACAATTAGTTTCTTCACTAAAAGGTACCTGAAATTCTTTAGTAAAATAAAAATCAAAACATGATCAAGTCAGGAGTCTGTCTAAAATTAACAATATTATTATTATTTACAATAGTACAGAGTTTAGACTGGTAAAAAGAATAACACTGAATATGTTAATAAATCAAGTTGCTGCTAAGAAAACTATTTCTCTAATTGATATATTTTCTTTGATATTTTCTTTGAAATATATGCAGTCAGAAAAGTGAGATATTGCCTCAGCAGCATTAGGGAGAAAAATGTCTTCAGAAGCACTGAACTGATTTAAACAGTAACACTTCTGCTTCATAATCAGGTCTATGTTAACACTTCAATTATCTAGTTATAAATACTAACATCTATCAACTATCAATAGAAACCTTTAACCATGAAAAAAGGGAATCATATATTGAAATGTCAATACTATTTAGACAGTCAATGTTAAACATTTACTTCTGACATATTAAAGAGTTATAAATATATGCTTTTGTGTAGTTTCATGCTAAGTCTCAAAAACATAAAGATTTTCATTACTCTATTCTCCAGTAATAAGGCTCTAAAGTTTTTATATCACTAGATACATTTATATCAGAATGCCATGTGACTGAATTCTGGTCAAGAAACTTTGGCATATACTTTGTATATGTCTAGAAACTAGACATATACAAGAGCCAACTCATAGATTCTTTCTCCACCCTCTATGTTTCTGTCATCTCAGTGACTTTCACTGTTATATGAGTGGTACATTGATGACAAATGACGGCCTTGGCAAACCCAAACTGTGTGATCCATAGGACCCAATATTGTAGAGGGAAGATAGATCATGTCTGTCTTTTCTAGTATCCATACACCTCTCTGAGAATTATTTTTTTATTGGCCTACTTGGCTTGAACGGCCTAATCTGGGGCCAGTTAGTGAGTAAAAGACCTTGAGTATTTTGCTTGGTCACTTTGTTTCAGATACTTCTCCCTGGATTGAGATCAGAGCCGTAAAAGTTGGGAGAAGATCAATATCCCAACTAAAGATAATTTTGGTTATCATAAAAAGGAGAAAGGGAAAATCGGCATACCAAAACAACAGACACCTGCAATGAGTGATGACAGGCCATGATCTCCTTGTTACAAGTCAGGAGAGTACAAAAAATGAAATCAAAATGAGCAATTTGACTGACCAATGTTATATCTATTGAATCTAATAAAAATGGGACCATTTATTTCATTTTTCTAATAATTCATTTTACTGCATTTTATAAAAACATTCATCTTCCATGGATTTCAATTAAAAAAATTGAAATTATCTTCACCGATAATTTGAGAACTATACTATAGCTTCCAAAATCTTCTTTCAGCTGCAAAGGGCAGTTCTTGATGAGCACATCAAAAGCTTTGCAAAATAATTCTTATTTTTTTAAAGTAAATGATAATATATACAGATGCTCCTCAACTTACAATGAGGTTACATGTAATTGATTGGCTACTATGCTGAAATGGAAAAGCATTGTGGTTGTATGGGTACTCATGTTTTGTAAATTTTGATGTAAAACTCTTTTGTCTTCTTGGTTAAGTTAATTCCTTAGTATCTCATTCTTTGTGACACTATTGTAAATGGGATTATGTTCTTAAATTTGTTTTGGATAGCTCATTGTTAATGTAAAAATACAACTGATTTTTGTATTTTGATTTTGTCTCTTATAAGTTTACTAGATTCATTTATTAGCTCTAACTCTGTGTATGTAGTCTTTAAGATTTTCTACATATAAGATCATCCTATCTTCAAACAGAGATAATTGTACTTCTTTCACTATGATTTGAATGCATTGTATTTCTCTTTCTTGCCTAATTTTTCTGGTTAGGATTTCCAGTATTATGTTGAATAGAAGAGATGCAAATGGGCATCAGTAATTAAAACATTATGGTATTGGAATACAAAAAGACATATAGACCAATATGACAGAATAGAGTGCCCAGAATTGAACACACATTTATGGTCAACTGATTTTTGACAAGGATGGCAAGAATGCACAAAAGGGAATGAAAATCTTCAATAAATGGTGTTGGGAAAACTAAATATCCACATGCAAAATAATAGAACTAAACCCTTATTTTATACCATACATGAAATAGATTAAACACTTAAATATAAAACTCCTAGGAAAAAAACGTAGGGGAAAGACTTCTTAATATTGGTCTTGGCAATGACTTATGGATATAACACTAAAAGCACAAGCAACAGATGCAAAAATTGAAAAGAGAGAGTATATCAAACTAAAAAGCTTCTGCTCAGCAAGGAAACAATCAACAGAACAAAAAGAAAACCATAGAATGGGAGAAAATACTTGCAAATCATGTATATGACAAGGTATTAATAATCAAAATATATAAGAAACTTCTCAAATTCAATAGCAAAAAATAACAACAATAGCCTGATTTAAAAATGAGCAAAAAGCATGAATAGACATTTTTTCCATGAAGACAGACAATGGACAGCGGGTATATAAAAAGATGTTACATACCATTAATCATCTGGGAAATGCAAATCAAAACCACAATTAAATACCAGCTCACACCTGTTACGATGACTATTGTCAAAAAGAGAGAAAACAAGTATTGGTAAAAGTGTAGAGAAATTGAAACTCTTTACACTTTTGTGGGGATGTAAAATGATGATATCGCAAAAGAAAACAATATGGAGGTTCTTCAGCAAATTAAAAATTAAAATACCACATGATTTAACAATCCCACTTCTGTGTATGTATACAACTAATGTTAAACCAGAAGAGATATATGCACTTACATATTCCTGGCAGTAGTCTTCACATAGCCAATGTATGGAAATGGCTTACTTGTTCATGGGCACAAGAATGAATATAGAAAATGTGGTATATTTATGATAAAAAACTCTTAACGAAATAGGCATAGACAGCCCATACCTTAAATTTATCAAATCCATTTATGACAAACCCACTGCTAATATCATACTAAATGGGGAAAAATTGAAATCATTCCCTCTTCGAACCAGAACTAGACAAGGATGCCCACTATCTCCTCTCCTATTCAATATAGTGCTCCAAGTCCTAGCTATAGCAATCGGGCAAGAGAGGGGTATTAATGGCATTCAAGTGGGGGCAGATGAGATCAAACTCTCACTCTTCACCGATGATATGATATTATACCTAGAAAACCCCATGGATTCATCCAAGAGACTCCTAGATTTGATAAATGAATTAGGTAATGTTTCAGGTTATAAAATCAGTATACACAAATGAGAAGCATTCATATATGCCAAGAATCATCAAGTAGAAACTCAAATAAAAAACGCAATACCCTTCACTATAGCCCCAAAGAAAATTAAATATCTAGGAGTATACTTAATGAAAGATACGAAAGATTTATACAAAGAGAATTACGAAACACTAAAAAAAGAAATTGCAGATGATTTAAACAGATGGAAAAATTTACCTTGTTCATGGATTGGTAGAATCAATATTATTAAAATGTCAATATTACCTAAGGTGATCTACAGAATCAATGCAATCCTCATCAAAGTACCACCATCATTCTTTACAGATCTAGAAAAAATAACTCTTCACTTTGTATGGAAACAGAAAAAACAATGCATAGCCAAAGCAATCTTAAGTAAAAAGAACAAACTGGGAGGCATTAGTCTTCCTGACTTCAAGCTGTACTATAAAGCAATAATAGTTCAATCAGCCTGGTTATGGCACAAGAACAGAAGCATCGATATTTGGAATAGATCTGAGATACCAGAGATGAAACCATCAGTATATTGTAACCTAATCTTTGATAAACCAGACAAAAATATACATTGGGGAAAAGATTCTCTCTTCAATAAATGGTGCTGGGAAAAGTGTTTAGCTACACGCAGAAGAGCGAATCAGGATCCCTGCCTCTCACCTCTCACAAAAATTCACTCAAGATGGATACCAGACTTAAACTTAAGGCATGAAACCTTAAGAATCCTAGAAGAAGATGTTGGGAAAACCCTATCGGATATTGGTCTAGGCAAAGAATTTTTGAGGAAGACCCCCAAAGCAATCACTGCCACATCAAAAATAAACAAATGGGATCTGATCAAATTTAAAAGCTTCTGCACAGCCA
>VBSM01000361.1:55393063-55470226 GCA_008086735.1 Cheirogaleus medius | reverse complement strand
GGGCAATATATGTATCCCTAACAATATTTCTACCCCCATAATAAGAGGAAATAAAAGGAAAAAAAAGAAAAAGAAAATGTGGTATATACATACAGTGGAATATTATTCAGCTTTAAAAAATCAGGAAATCCTGTTATTTGTGACACTATGGATGAACCTGAGGACATTACACATAGTGAAATAAATCAGTCATAGGACACATACTACATAATACCACTTATATGATGAATCTGAAACTGTCAAACTCATAGAAACAGAAAGCAGAATGTTGGTTGCCAGGAGGTAGGAGGAGAATCAAATAGGGAGGTATTTTTTAAAGAGTACAAAGTTTTATTTATGCAATATGAATTTTTCCTAGAGATCCACTGTACAGCATAGAGCCTATATTTAACAATAAACATTATGTTGCAAAAATCTGGTAAGAGGGTGGACTTGTTGTGTTCTTAGCACACAAAAATAATAACAATAAAAAACAGGGTGGGAAAAAATGATGGATATGTTTATGGCATAGACTGTGGTGGTGATTTCAAGGGTTTATACTTATCTCCAGACTCATCAAGTTGTACACATTGAATAAGTACAACTTTCTTTCATGTCAATCCTACCTCACTGTAAGTCTTAAAAAATTAAAATATTCAGTGAAATAATATATATAACTACCAAATATCCACAAGATTTCAGATAAACAGATAATAATATTGTTAATTATGTGACTAATTAGTAGGAAGGCCATAATTTAAAATCACCCAGTCATCTTAAAGAAAGCAGAAGTGAAATGTGGAATTAGAGAGTTTCGATAGAGAATGGAACTTCTGGTGTTTAAATGGTCACAACTCATTAATTGAGTTTATTATCTTGGTAGGAAGAATTTGAAAAGGAACTAGATATGAAAGTATATTAGAAAGAGTAAATATAAATTAGTGAGGATGTTTAGCCTAAGCACACACATAAAACACACACAGATACAGGTAGAAAAAGTCCTATTTAGCAAGCCAAAAGTATGATTTTAGCAGAAATAATTCAGTGAAGATGGTAACCAAATCACTTTTAAAGGATTTATATAGACTTTAAAAGACAGAGGAGCACAACTTACTACTTTGCAATTTCGCATCAAATTGTGTCAGGCAATCTGCCGGGAACTGATAAGCAAATGAGTGGAAATAGTAAACAAATAAGAGTGTACATTTAAAAAAAATTTATTCTGACAAAACTAGCCAAACTACTCTCCATGAAATTCCTCAGGTACCTTCATAGAGGTACACAGGTAAGTGTGATAGTGAGAGGTTCTGAGTGACCCAACGATAACCTGATTAGTTGAAAAACATGTCAATCATGGGATAGTTCTCCTGCTTTGGCCTTTAATGGTAGTGAATTTCCCTTTAACAAGATAACATGTTTGTGTGTGTGTGTGTGTGTGTGGTGCATTTTAATGTTAACATACATTAATTTTCTTATTAATTCGAGAAGAGAAATTCTTGATCCTAGGTCACATAGTGAATAAGATATACCATTAAAGGATACCATATTGAGTACAGGAGCTTATTTATTTAATGCATCGAATAAGTTATTGCTTTCTGTATCCTCAGTATCATATATATATGATATATATATATTATGGGGGTACAAATGTTTAGGTTATAAACATATTATGGGGGTACAAATGTTTAGGTTACATATATTGCCTTTGCCCCACTCCAGAGTTTCAAGCTTGTCCATCCACCAGGTAGTGCACACCACACCCATTAGGTGTGAATATACTCATCCCCTCTTCCCCCTTCACACCTGCCCAAAGCCCGATGAGTATTACTACTATATTTGCACATAAGTGTTGATCAGTTAATACCAATTTGATGGTATTACATGTGGTACTTGGTTTTCCATTCTTGTGATACTTCACCCAGTAGAATGGGCTCCAGCTTTATCCAGGATAATACAAGAAGTGCTAGATCATTGTTTTTTGTGGCTGAGTAGAACTCCATGGTGTGTATATATATATATACCACATTATATTAATCCACTTATGTTTTGATAGGCACTTGGGTTGCTTCCACATCTTTGCGATTGTGAATTGTGCTGTTATAAACATTCGAGTCCAGATGTCTTTTTTGCAGAATATCTTTTTTTCCTTTGGGTAGATGCCCAGTAATGGGATTGCTGGACAGAATAATGGCCAATAAATATATGAAAAATGCTCAACATTTCTAATCATCAGGGGATGCAAATCAAAACCACAGTGAGATATCACTTAATTCCAGTGAGAATGGCTTTTATCAAAAAGTCCCCAAATCATAAATGTTGGCATGGATGCGAAGAGATAGGAACACTCATACACTGCTGGTTGGACAGCTAACTAGTATAACCTCTGTGAAAATAATATGGGGATACCTCAAAGAGCTAAAAGTAGAACTACCATTTGACCCTTTATTTATTACTATTCTTTTAAGAGAACCTTTACACAGCTTAACCTTGTTCATTTAAGGTGTTTATTTTGGGATTTATTAATGGTAAAATGTTATTCTGAGCTCAAAATGTGTCTTTGAATGTAACTTAACCAAATAAGTACCAAATTATCCAGTATGGTTCCTTCTTGGCCTTTTGGCCAAGATCAAGTGAAATTATCCAGTATGAAAAGAGATGAAATGCCCTGTGTATTGAAACAATGGACAATTTTCTTTCAATAAAATGACATAAACTCTTGTTATACTCCATAACATATATAAATATTAAAAACTTTATGCTGAAAAAAATTTAAAAAACCACAGCTTATGCTGAGTTAAAGAAGCTGGCTCCAGAAGATTCCATATGGTATGCTTGTGAGGAGTAGGACCATGGGTTGACAGGGAAGGGCATGAGGGAACATTTTGTGTTGGTAAAATGATCGAAATTTTTTTAAGGATATGAGTATATAGGCAAATGAATATTCCAAACTTTATGTAAAGGCACACTTAAGATGTGTATATTAAACTTAATGTATTTATGTGCTTAGTTATAAATAAGATGTACTTAAGATAGCTGACCCATGAACAATGCAGGGGTTGGGGTGTCTACCTCCCCACCCCTTGCAGTTGAAAAAGAGGCTCATCACAAGAATAAAAAACTGGAAAGCCATGCCCAGAGTCATTTTTCTGGCAGTCTGGCTAAAATGCCAGAGAATGTGAAATGAGAAAGCCTGGATTTTAGGTTTCGATCTGACACTTTAAAGAACTCTGTGGCATTGGGAAAATCATTTAATCTCCAAAATTTATCACAGCTAAAAAGTGTGGGCAATAAAAATAGCAATCATACCTACCATAACCCCCTTAAATAGTTTTTGTGAAAGTTGCTAAAAAGCTTTCCTAACAGCTGTGTGATCCTGCTTTACTTTAGCCCTTCTTTAAGGCCCCAATAAAACTCTACCATCAACCTGGTCTCCCTCCTACTCCCAAGTCTTCAATAATATGTACCATTAGAAACTATAACTCAAGGAAAATCCTTTGCTTTATCACAGACTCAAAGAGGCCACTGTAAAAGGAGAACAAAAGTTCAAAGAAAAGTATTAATTGGTAGAGAGTCATGAGCTAAGTATTTAATTCCTCAGATATTTTTTTTCTTTTTATGTTTTCCTTGTGAGTGTATTACAAATTATACATGCAATAATAATTGGGAAAGAAAAATCTCCAAACATTTATAAGAAGGTTTGAAACAAAAGACCCAATATTTATTCAATATTCAATATTTAAATTTAAAAAGCCAGTCATTTTATATTTCATTAAAAGGATACATAACCTCCAGGCAGGTGGTGGGTTGCCAAGGGGCTCCCTGGGCTCCATGGGAATATCTTCCACCCTCCTGCCCAGGGCTGTACGCTTGGGAACTGTGCTTCTTCCATCCTCACTTGTTCCCGGTGAACATGTTCCTCCCCCTGGGTGAGTGGGAGGGAATGGGCATTTGCCTGGTTAGATGGGGTGAGTGGGCAGGAATGGGACTCCAAGGAGGGAGAGAGAGGCTTAGGTGAGGGAGGGGAGAGAAGAGACCACGCTGGGATGCACCTTCCAGACACCAGCTGTGCAACCTGATGAAAGGTAAGACTCCTCGTCAGCACTGCAGTGTCTCTGGGAGATGAGAGCAGATGAGGACATCAGAGAAGGTGGAAGTAATTCTGCAGGACCCCTGTCCTGGGAGGAATAACATCTCCCGCAAATTCATGTCTACCTAGAACTTGGAAATGAAACTTATTTGGAAATAGTGTCTCTATAGTTGTAATTAAGGTAAAGATCTTGAGATGAGATCATCCTGGATTAGATGATTCCTAAATCCAATGCCAAGTGTCTTTATAGGGACAGAAGAGGAGACACAGACACTTAGGAGAAGCCACGTGGAGATGGAGGAAGAGATTGGAGGGATGTGGCCACAAGACAAGGGACCTGGAGCCCCGAGGAGCTGGCAGAGGCAGGAAGGAGCCTCCCTTGGAGCCTCCGGAGGGAACGTGGCCCTAAGACACCTGGATCTCAGACTTCTGGTCTCTGGAAGTGGGAGAGGATAAACTCCTGCTGTTCTAAGCCTCCAGTTTGTGGTCAGCAACCCCAGGACGCTCCCATGACCCCAAAGGCCTCAGCGTCCTCCAACGAGGACCACTGGCACATCACCTGCCCCTTTGAACCCATTTTCCACATGTACTGAAAAGGGTTAGAGTAAGTGAAACTCCCAGGTTCAACTCCCCTCCTCCCAAGCCCCTAAACCTTGTACATGCCTCACCATCCTGTGGAGTCCATTTCTCAGGAATCAAGGTCTCTGGTCACCGAGTTGGGGGCACACCCCAGGCACCTCCACAGAAATCTTCCTCCTTTCTCTGGGGTTTGGGCATCCACCCTAGACTGTCAAATATTGAAATTGCTGAATTTCTCTAGGGAATCTCTCCTTCTGCAGCGTGGGTGCCGTTTGGAATTTGGATCCATTTCTGAGATCCAAATCCAAATCCAGGTCCAAACAAATCCGCTGAGTTGCCCTTCTGCATTCCTTTCAGCTCCATCTTGGTTTTCCTGCTTTTTAATTACTAGTACTTTCCTGGATGCACAGACAGCTCCTGAGAGTGTTTGCCATTTTCTGATGTTTGAAGCTGGGTTCTCTTCTTGAAATTCTGTCTTCTTGCAACTTTTTCAAGTATCCTGGCACTCCTGGCACGGCTTTGTTCTGGAATAACACTTCTCTCAGCTTCCTCTGTCTCAGGGCCCCGTTGAAGTCATGTTTTTTTCCTCCTGGGCTTGCATAGATCTGCCTGGGCTGCTGTGCCATCCTCACAAAAAAGGTCTGGGATCACCCCCTGTCTCCCCGTTCCTATCTTCCCCGGGGTGTGACAAATAAACCCACAGAAAGTTAAAAAAAAAAAAAAGGATACATGATCAAAAATCTACCCACATATTTCATTAATGATTCATGTCAAATACCCAAATAAAATATACTGTGATCTATGCACTTGTCAATGAAACAATAAGGTGTATTTTGTTGTAATCTTCAATCAAAAATATTTTGCAAGTCAAGTTTGCATGCTGAAATGCTATTGTAATGTACTAAGGTTATATTCCAATAAATTCAAAATTAATACTCAGTATTATCTCTGTAGGATAATATAATAATAAATAAATATAAATATCTTATTCTAGTTTTATATGTTTAAAATGGATCTCAAATGTCCCCTAAGATCTTAAAAATGTTATATAGCCTAAGACTAAAATTAAATTTGAGCTTTGAATTAGTTTTTTAAAAATATTATATATAGAGATACTTTGAAGTATACAAAGGTCATTTTATTTAGAGTTGTAAATATTATAAATTTTTAAGCTTTAATTTAAAATAAAAAATATTTTTTCTCTTAGAGCAGCAGTCTCCAACCCCCAAGCCACAGCCTGGTACTGGTCTGTGACCTGTT
Organism: Cheirogaleus medius; assembly: GCA_008086735.1. Lineage (NCBI taxonomy): Eukaryota > Metazoa > Chordata > Mammalia > Primates > Cheirogaleidae > Cheirogaleus > Cheirogaleus medius. The sequence goes on along the minus strand of VBSM01000361.1, from coordinate 55,464,321 downwards.
AGGACCCGGACCCTGCACCACCGCCTGAGCTCACCCCACGGTGCGTGGAAAAATTGTCTTCATGAAACTGGTCCCTGGTGCCAAAAAGGTAGTGGTCCATGCAGTTCAGAACATTTCTAAATGTTGCCTGTGTAAAAAACCTGATTTAAGAAGAAAATTGTAAAATCTGTAGTATCTGATAATTCCATCATCTTGCAATCCCTTATTTTTTTTATTGTCCATTGTTTTTCTTTGTTTCATTTATGTGGGATAGACACAGATCTGAACTGTATGGATATTCCACTTGACCTAAATTATTTGTTTACGTAGGTAGCCTAATACTATTAATATAATATTACTTTGAGGTGAAAGCATAGATTAAACAGGTTCACAGTCCCCTATATAAAAATCTTGGAACATAGTGTGTTTTACAATTCAGTATATTTCAAAGTTGAAAAAAAAGTAATACAGTACAGATTGTGTAACACTCTCAATTATATTCTATGAATAAATACTTTAATATTTCTGTATCAAAATGATGAATATTCAAAGTAGAAAATTTTAAAAGACTATTCATAGCCTAGGTCAGTAAATTTTATATTTACTATCAAATGAATTTACTGAAAACTTTTAAAATACTAGCTTCCAATTTTCAAAGCTTTTTTGGATTTCTGAATTGTGAATAGAGATTTGAGATCTGTAGCATATCCACTGTTGACAGAATGAAACAATTTGAAATGATATTCCTATATATTTTACAAGCAAGGAATTTGATAAAGTAGGAAAATTGTTTCATTTATGTCATCTTTCCTCCTTTTGTGCCTGATAATTTTTATTTTGCTTAGGACATTGTTTATTTTGCAAATGTAATAGGAGACCTAGAGCTATATCAGCTCTCTCTTGAGAAGTTTATATTTGTACCCAGAAAGCTTCGGGGGAGCTAGGGATTAGGTTCACCCTTAGTCCTAGGGTGTTGCACTTAAAGGTACCAAATTAAAGTATGGACAGACTTTCTTCTAGATATACCTCCTAATGTTGAAAGACTCTTAATTCTAATTTTTGTCTACCTATCAATGAAGTGTTGTTAAATGTGTAGTGTGGGTTCTTGGCTACTTCATCCAGAATTGAAAAACACCTCTGAGGGGAAAATGGCCCACAGTACCCAAGCTTAACTCTCTGGGTTGTTCTCTTCTCTTAGTTCTTGATTCTGTAATTCTTTGCTGCCTTTTAGATACCTAAAACTTTCATGAATTTAACAAACAATCTTATTTTTTACATGTCTTTAAAGGGATAGTTATAGGATTTCTTGGTCTTCCATTTAAGAAACCAGATATTCTTACATATATTTCTTGTCTTTTCTAATCTGCACTAAATTATCTGTACTTTATTACAATCTATCTTCAGTTTATTAACTATCTGTTTTGATATTTCTAATCTATGCTTCAAGATGATTATTTAATTTATAATTTGTTTTATTATATTTTAATCTGTAGAAAATTTATTGTACTTTTTTTCAGATTTTCTTAATTCATTTTGATGGTATCTTTCTGCTTAATATTTTAAGGGCATTTAAGTATATCAGTTATACTTAATATTGTGTAGCAGATAATTCTAGTGACCATAGTCTTGACAGGTATAATTCAAAGCCACCATCATTTATAGTGGCTTACTTTCTCATGGTTGTTTTATCATGAGCTTACATTACTTGAAATTTTAGCAGTATGTGTTTTTTGAGACCTGGTTATAAGCTACATTGCTCCAAAGAGGATTTGCTTTTGCTTCTGCCGAGTTCCTGAAAGGAACTAAAAATCCATGACTACTTTAATCATCAGCTTGTTTATTTTACCTTTTTTATTTTTTTTTTCTTTTCTTGTTAATTTTGTCTTACTTCTGCTTTTATCTAGTTTTGAGTTTGTAAGCTTGTTTATTTTAGAACTATAGGATATTGTGTATTCTGGTCCCAAATCCTTGTCAGAGTGGAATTTTCTTAGAAATTGTAAGGATAGACTTTTATTTTTTTTTCCACTTTCACCTAGAGCACAATGTGACACAAGTATCTCTGTCAGTAAAGAAGGGATTTTTGTGTATTCGCTTTTTCGTTTTGTGCTGAACTTATAGACTGAAGGTAAATTATGTTTTAGGAATCTCTGAACCAAACTCACCCCATGTTGGCTCTAGGCTTGTCTCCTGCTCCACTGCCGAGCACATGCCAATGAAAGCAATGCTTTATGATAGTGACCAGAAATTAGGGGATGTCCTCAGGACAACGGCCAGATCCTTTACAAATTCAATTTCCCAGATTCATGTTTTCACTGTGCTTTTGGACTTTCATTTCCCCTTTATTTTGATCTCAGTAGTACATTCAAAATATGACTCTTGTATTTAATCCAATTTGTTCTCAGAACTTTTGCAGCTACATCATTTAATACTTAATGTAGTGTAAGAGTATGAATACAGACTGACTAGGTTTGAATCTTAGCTGGGTTACTTAGCAGCCATAAGACCCTGAACAAATTACATAACTTACATGATCCTCAGTTTCTTCCTCTATAATTGGGGGGAAAATAATAGTATCTGTATCATGGCTTAACTGGTAAGAATACATGAGTTATCTTATTTCAGATACTTAGGTTTCAATATTTTTGGAATACTTGATATTCAATATTGTGAAAATTAAAAGTTCCAGTTATTTCATCAATATAATAAAATGATCATATTTCAAAATCAAAATTATAAAAAGAGCTACTTAAATCAACAAAAGGTTCTTAAGAAGCAGAAGCAATTCTCCAAAGATCAGGACAATGATGATTTCAAATTAATCCATTATGTAGAATCACTTGATTTCAGAGAAACACAACCTATTTTAATCAGCAAGTCTGGTGGAGAGTTGCCATGTTACTTTTGTAACTTTTTGTAACTTTTGCTCTTTTGAGCATAATTCTGCCCTTATCATCACAATATGAAGACACAAGATTCCAATCTTCAAAGACATGGGGTGAAGTTTTCCAGTGTTAAAGAATTATCAAGATGCTTATAGCTTTTAAAATTTTGGAATCAAAGTTCTTGGTTTATTGCTCAAAATGATTAAAGAAGTTTACATATTTTATGCAACATGAAGAAAGCCTCAATTTCTGTGTAAATTTCCAAAATGCAACTTTCTAAAGAAAGAATTTTTGAGAACTTGATGCCCAAGTTTGGAAAGCATGCTGTTATCTGGAAAATTGTAATATGAATTATGGGTATTAATACAATAGTATGGTGATATGAGACTAATAGATCTCTCTAATTATCCATATGAGATTTCACATCAAAGACACAGGTAAGATGATTTTAAGAGAAAAATAATATAAAACACAAATCTTTAAAGCAACAGTTCATCCAGGAGTTTGAGACCAGCCTGAGCAAGAACGAGACCCCGTCTCTACAAAAGATAGAGAAATTAGCCATGTATGGTGGTGTGCACCTATAGTCCCAGCTACTCCAGAGGCTGAGGCAGGAGGATCACTTAAGCCCAAAAGTTTGAGGTTGCAGTGAGTTATGATGGCATCATTGAACTCTATCCCAGGTGACAGAGCAAGATTTTGTCTCAAAAATAAAAATAAGAATAAATACATAAATAATATAAAGCAACAGTTCATAGAAACAAAAGAAAAAGAAAAATGTTTATTATTTTCCATTTGGTAACCATTTTGTGGCTTTTGTTGTTTAAAAACCACCACCCATAATTTTGCATTTACAAAAGTTTAAGTTAAAGAAAACTGGTCCTCTAGAAATGAAAAAAAGTCCTTTAATTAAGATTAACTTCAGATCAGTCATTAAAGCAGCTCAATCACTGAGTTTGGCACGTGCTAGATGCATACTAAATATTCATAAATAACTCCATAGATAAATTATTATCAGTGAATTGAAGAGATGATTTTTCTGAACACTACATATTCATAAAATTTAAGATATTTCAAATTTTTACTGTGTTAATTTAATTTCATTATAAATATTTTGATACACTTGCACTTTACAAAATAAAATTTATATCTATTATATTTTTATATTTCCTGGCTATAATTGTCCAATTGATCCTTTTTTCTTAATTGATTTATAATCTCAAATTATTTATATCAGTTTCTAAATTATAAAAGTTTCACAGATTGTGATGTTACAAGTTATCATTTTTTCTTTTATCCTTAACTCCTTTATGCATGGTGTTGATGCACAAATTATATTACTAAAAGTCATTCCATACATTGCCTGCCCATTTATTTAATATGGCATTAATAATTACATGTTCCTCTTTACATTTTCTTCTTCTTTAACACTGCCATTTCATTCTTGATCAAATATTTTAAACTCCAGAGAAATATGATATATTCATTTGTTACAACAACTTTCCAGAAGTGTCCATCTCAGCAACGTGACTAGATATGCAGCAGTAAGTTCTGTCTCCCATAAACTATGCAATTACCTATGCTTCCATTTTTTCCAAAGAAATTTTCACAGTGAAAGTCATTCTCTTTTATTACATTAGGTCTACAAGTGGCAACAGATGCAGTCATGTAATGAAGCACAAGGCCCCAATTTGGCATTGCTAGTCAAGAGTTTCCTCTTATAGGAGATGTCACTTTTTGCACACAACAAGCTATCCTGCTAAATTAATCTTTGGTTGGCATTTATGTCTACTTGAAACTAGCTTGCCACTTCCTCAGTATGGCACCATGACAACCTAGCAGATGGGCCTGAGGACATGCATTCCAGATGATCTGAATGACAACCAGGTTTAAGTATCATGGGATATATTTTTTTTCTTCAAAGACTGAAATAATGACCCACACCAAATATCTGTATATTAAAAAGAAATGAAAAGGTGAGCACCATTTCAGCTTTACATATATTTTAAGATTTTTTTTGAAGCATATATCAAAATTAAATTAAAATTATGGTCATATCCCCACCTTTGTGTATGTCTGGGCAGATACTGGTTAAATGAAATTAAGGCCAAACTCAGTATCCTGAGTCTTTAGAATTACAGAGAATATTAAAGGCACTTTCCCTTACATGAAGCATTGAAATATCCAAAGTCAGCTTAAGAAAATGATTTCTTAATCAGTGTTCTTCCCAAATATCTTATCTTAGTTACAAACCGGTTTTTTGTCCTACTCCTTGGATAAGGTGTACGTTCTGGCTCCTGATTTACTATACTCTAGATTATTCACTTTTCCTTATTCTTTGCTACCTATCTCTTTCATACTTCTGTCTCCTGGTCTAGCTTTTAACCGTTATGATTATTCCAACTTCTAAAAATCTTGGCTTTTCATTATTAGTGTGGTTGCACTTGTTTTAATTTATTGCTATTGTTATTTTCTTTTATTAATGTTATTTTGTTTTGGTAGTGTTAACTTCCCCTTTGAACTGTGATATGCTTAGCTGTTGCATACAATGTTTAAACAGATTTTATTACTAATACTTTGTTATGTCTTTATCTCGTTTTTATCTTTTTTTTTTTTTAGATTTGAGCCTATTGTTTTCTCTGTGAAGAAACTTCAGGCTTATGTGACATTCTTAGTGACAACATTAAAAATGTTCATAAAATGTGAGTGGATTAATGTTCGAAAGTGATATGGTTAAATATGAGAATTAAATAATCTCATTTGCTTCTGAGGAGTAGGAGAATTTAAGGGTTCTACAATCTGGCTAGGTTTACCAAATATAAGTTAAAATAGAAATCTCAGACAACTAGACAATTTGGAATTAGAAACATTTCCATCAAATCATGGCATTGAATAACCTGGTATATGATGGAAATGTTTTATTGTCCTGAATCTTATCAACATTGAACTTGAATTTCCAGTATACTTCCATAAAGTTTTATCATTTAGTTACAAAGAAATTTACATTATAATTTAGTCTAGCACTTTACTTTTAAAACACTAAGTTTGCCTGCCATGTTATAGGTATATATTCAATTTCAGAGAGCTTAAATGTTTCCTGTAGGGTCATCCAAGCAACTTCTTAAGAAAGCTTATTATCCACCCTTCTGCACACGTTTTGTATATTCTTTCCAGTACACTTGTATATACAGTTTATACTTACATAAATATTTCCATAGGTATAAGTCAACTTCTATTAACTGTACTAAATTGCCAAATCACCTGAGTCTGGCAACTAATTACTGCTTGATAAATCACCATATTTTTTATCTCAATATCATTAAAATAATTCTTTAAGTGGAAATTAAATAAACTATATTGGCATCAATTAATGTATAATTGACATTTATTAATAGAAAGAGGGAGTGACTAATAGAATTAGTCAAATGTAGTCTAGCTATGTGGAGCTCTTGACTCCATCTCCAGGTCTAATTCTCTCTCTCTTTTTTTATTTCAGCATATTATGGGGGTACAAATATTACGGTTATGTATATTGCCCGTGTCCCCCTCCCCCCTCGAGGCAGAGCCTCAAGCATGACCATCCCCCATACGTTGCACATCTCACTCATTATGTTTGTATATACCCATCCCCTCCTCCCCACTCCCACCCGCCCAACACCCGACAAATGTTATTCCTATATGTCCTCTGGGATCTTTTCCTTCTTGACTTCAGGTATTTTTACAATTGCTTATTGCATGACTTTTTGGCTCACCAAACCTTTTTGTACTGAATTTTAGAGCTTCAGTTTTCTTTTAGTATCATGTTTAACCAAGATAGGAAAGCAACACACATAGGAAACAGGTTACCCACATGCTGTAACTCAAACCTGTGACAATACCTTAGTGCTAAATAGTTATTACATTCTCCCTGCTGGCCTTCACTTCTGCAGTCTCAGGTTTTTTATTATTATTACTTTAAAAGGTGATCACAGTTTGAAGTGAGATTTTCATTTACATCAACAAAACTTAATGAGACTGATAAAAATTATAATGATAATTAATTTAAATATAGTTAAATATGATAAGCAAGTAGACCAGATATTCATAATTACTAATTTGCTTATTTTCTCCTTGTGGATGAACCCACATAGGAAGTCAAATTCTAATTAGAAGATTTCTTAGTGAACTTGGAGGCAAAACATCAGCTATTAAGTGATGTTAACACCTAGTGTCATCCATGGCCAGTACTACCATAGAGCTGCTAAAAGGGCCACACATTCATATTTAGGGCATCCTCCAACCTAGTCAGAGCTTTAAGAGACTCTGATTTTTTATTTATTTATTTATCAATCAGTTTTGTGATCCTCCCTTTATACCAGCATTATTACCCAGTTTTAGCTTTTAATCATTTTATTTATGGCCACGCATAGTGGCTTTGCCTCTATAATCCCAGTGATTTGGGAACTCTAGAGGTCAGGAGTTCATGACAAGCCTGGGCAATATAGTTAGATCCCATTTCTAAAAACAAAAAAACAAAATAGCCAGGCATGGTGGTGCACCTGTAGTCCCAGCTACTCAAGAGGACAAAGTAGAAGAATCACTTGAGCCTAGGAGTTCAAGGTTACAGTGAACAGTGATCATGCCATCGGACTCCAGCCTGGGCAACAGAGTGTAACATTGTCTCTAATGATAATAATAATAATGATGATGATTTTATTTAGAATATCAGCATCAGTAGAGACCTGTCTATATCATGTAAGCAAACATATTTTATTGTTTATCTCTCAAAGGGAAAGTCACCACTGTCTCCTGGTGTTTGGATTGGGGGACCTTTATTAGTGAAAATAATTTAGTGAGAATGTAAAAAATAAATATTTCCTTAAATGTGTACATCTCACTTAGTGATTGCATACCTGTGTCACCTGAGGTGACATACTAAACTTTTAGTTCCTCATAGTTTCTAAAATTCAATACAATAAATCATCAAAGCCTTTTAATATTCCTCAGGTCCAAGATTTCTGGCTGCCTCACTGCAGGAGGCTAAATAGCCTTGTTAAAACCCTGCAGCTCTTAAAAACAATGAAATTTTGAAAATATGTTTAAATATATTTTTTGTTTTGTTGACAAGTCAAAATCTCACATTGGTCCATTGAGACAGAGATATTCCAGTAGATAAGCACATTTTTATCATAAATTCATTTTTTGTCTATTCTTCCTATATCAGACCTCCTCTAACTTAGGGCAGGCACCTAAAAAGCCTGTGGTTTTCTTTCTTGAGCAAGTTCTAAAAACCAGCTATTGGCTTTTACTTCTAATATCTATAGACTAAGCATACACATGTTTATAATTAATCTCATTATCTTTGATCACTTTTCATCTTCTTTGATCTAGAAAAACATTTATCTTATTGATACTGCAAATTTGTGTTCTCTTAGACAAGGGAAGCATTTGTATACATCATTTGATTTGGGGCTCATCTATTTTATGAATGAGGATATCATCAACACAAAAAAGCATTTATATATATTTGCCATTCATTATCTCTTCTCTACAAACCGAGCATATCATACCTATGAATTCCCTGCTGCCATGGAGCAATTTCTATCAATGCATGCATTTTTTTTTTGACTTTGACTATTTTCCAGCTTTTTATTATGGACTAAAAAGGTGACAGCACTTCTGAAATTCACATATGTGTTTTCCATTTGTCCCTTTCCTCATCTACGTGAATGAGCATTTAAGAAATCTAGATGAAAAAAAAAAATACACTAACTCCTGACCATAAAGAAAAGGAAGACAATCAGAGTTTTCACATAATACTCCACACTGTATTTTCTACAGTAAATATAACAGCACCTGTCTGAAACCATCTCACTTAATAGTTGCCAAGAAAATTACAAGTTTAAGAAACATATAAAAGCCTTTGAAATTGTTAAAGATGACAGGGTGGTAAGATAGTTGTCCAGGTTGACTCTTTGCTTTGAAGAATCACAAGTAGGACCCATCCCAGGGAGTGATGACAGACCCAAAGCACTTCCACACAAGCACCTTTTATCATAAAATGAAAGTACATTCTGGAGAGAGAGAGAGGAACAAGTTTGTCCTCATGAGTGGAGAAGACTCTGAGTTTAAAGACAGATTATAAAAAGTATAGCACACTCTCAAAGTCAGTAGAGAACAGACTATTCCAATAAGGAACAGAATCATCCTAGGGTTAGGGTCTGTCTTTTATGCAAATCCCTAATAATATGTTACACTGGGGGTGGAATATTCATGAATTTGGGGGGAAATGGGTAGAGATTACCAGAATCATATACCCTCCCATTTTCCATCCTTGTATGGCTGTCTCTGGGACTGTCATGATGTTAGGGGGTGTGATTTTTTACTATGCTAATGGGGAAAGGTTACCTGCAGACAGGTTTTCCATTCCTCTGCTCATGCCCTGGTGGAGGGAAAGTCTCTAAACCACCATTTCCTGCTGTTGTGGTTTCTAATCTTTATCCTCATTGGTCTGTGCCACCGGTACATCCTCATCCCTACCTAACAAAGGGAGCAAAACTTGAGTTAAATTCCTATAAGAAGTTTAAATTACATGTCATACGACAATAGTGGTATATTTTGTTTTCTTTAATCTTCAATTTTGCTACAAATAGTCTTAGAATTTTGCCAGTGGACTATTGTGGTTCTTGTATCTTCTCAAAAAAGAAAACAAAAACAATAAACAATACTATATACATGCACACACACAATACAATTACATTATCATAGTAAATCCTACAATTGCTCCATTCATAAGTTCTTATTTAGAAATTGGATTTCATTGAGAAGAAAGCTGAAATGTTCAAGGTAAAATTCATATAAAATTTCTCTTGATATCAGAACTCAATAATTTTTGTTTTTTGTTTTTCAAAATTCTGGAAAGCAAAATCACACTAAGTATTGTAATTTAGCCAGCTAGTATACATATTAGTGCTTTCCATCTAAGAACTTAAGAAGTGAGATTGTATTGATATTATTGATACTAGAAGGAATTCTTTCTAGCTTGAAATCCAACAGTACTATACTTGTAGCTCTTTATTATTTTACCTTCTGTGACAATAATGTACCAATCTGACTTCCCCATTAGTTTGCATGCTCATTGAATATAGAGTCCACATCAAATACAAATTGATGTCACCTATCATCTACAGTACCTTACACTTGAGATTACTTTAATAAATATCTGTCATATTAATATAAATGTTTAAGAAACAATAAGTAAAGATCATCTCTGTCTCTAGGTAAAACAAACCATGAGCATGGATCATCAAGTTGTATACCAACCTTTACCACATGAAACTGAATATGCTCAAAGTTCCTTTCAAATTTTGGGTTTCTAATAGGTAATATATAGAAACATTATACATATGATTACAGAAATCTGGCCAAGCAGACAGCCCTTAACTTTGAGTAACTGCATCATGGTCTAAACCTCAATCAGCTGTATGTCTGTCTCACAGCATGCCATGACCCCCTAATAATAAAGTACAGAAAGGGAGGATTGGTTTATAATATCCATTTGGAGGAAGCATCTCAGAAAAAAAAGATAATAAAACATGAGTTTTAAAACAAGTTGTCAGTTCTTGAGCTAATGTACCTGGCAGATTATACCCTAGATGGGATGGATCCAAGTCCTTATCATATAGATAAAGTCAAGAAGAATATTTAAGTAGACTTTCTGTATTTAATATTTGGGTGCTATAGAATATTGGTATAGTCCTTTAGGTTTGGGGAGTGAGCTGGCTAAGGATGTATGGAAATAAAGAATACTCGGGACTTAGCAATACTTGAAGGTTTATGAGGCTTGTTAGCCTGATCTTCAGAGGTATGTGCTGTGATCCAAACTTAAGCTGCTCTAGGTGGCTGTATTGAGGAAAAATGGTGTATGATTGAAACTGATTGAGCAGAAATTAACACAGAAATAGTGAAAATAGCATCTAATATTTTGTTTCTGTGAGCAGGAATTTGAGGGACTCTATTGAACCTTGAAAAGTATATACTATATAATTTTTTGAGCTGTGTGTATCTGTCTTTCTTTGGCATCACTTTGGAAAATATTACTCTTGCAGCAAATCATTAATGTACAATAGACTTTCTTTAAAACATATTTTATATCTATCACTTTGTCAGTAATAACTAAAAAGAAAGCTTACACATGGTAGAAAGGAATTTTTCCCAGAGAAAGTGTCATAATATAAAGGGCCAGAAAACTGAAGTGAAGTGGCCTGACACTGCTAAATGAATTAGCCTTGCTTATGGCCTAGTTATTTGAAGAATTAAAATTTACAAGAATGAGGAGAAGAAGTAAGGAATAAAATGGAGTTGATCAGAAAAAAACAAATGATATGATTCCTCCATTGGAGAAAAATATATAGGCAATAAGGGAGACCTGGGAGAAAGTAGTGAGAGTTCTCTGAAAGAATGCTCTGTTTGTGTATGTTTAGGCAAAGAATACACCCATTCGGGGGTCATATGTTTCACTTGAAAACAAATCCTACCTGTATAAGAAACTACTGATGAAAATGAACTCAGAAAATTTTGTAATAGGTAGATACCATTCCAGACACAGAAAAAAATAAAGAACTAGTGGCTCCTAGAAAGTGGTTGCAGCAGGTACTGAGTGTTGCAAGTAAACAGAGAAAAGCCAACCCAGAAGCAGGACAAGACAGATGGGGAATCAGGACTCCCTGCAAATCAAATAGAAAATCTCTTTCACGTTATGCCAGAAAATCTCTTTGTGCCCCTGGTCTCAGTCACAAAAGTAATTGCTCTAGTTAGTAAGAGTAACATTCCAAAAATAGAATGTATGAGTCTTAAGCTCTGTTGGATTCTCCAAGTCAATGACTTTGCCTCAGGGCTTCACATCTGCCAATCCTGGATCAAAAAGATCAAGGGCAAAAGAGAGGGAAGTATATTAGAGAAGGGAATGATTCACTGACCTTTCTGATCGAGTTAGCCAAAAAATAAATAAATAAATAAGTAGAAGAAAAAAACACACAAGGAAAAAAAAATTGCTCTAACATGATACCTGCACTAGCTGCAAGAAATATATAATATTTTCTTGATTCTAAAGAAATCTGCTTAACACTAGGTGAAATTCATTTTATTTTATTTTTTGCCTTGAGGGAAAAAATATGTTTGTCTTAGATAAGTCCTCACTTTGAAAATAACCTGTAATTTTCTTCATAAAATCCAGTATTAAGAGATTGAGAATTTAAAAATATAATTGTAATTCAGGAAAGTCATCTCTAGATGAATGATTGGCACTGTTTAATTGGAAACAGAAAATCTCCTTGTTAAAATTATGAGTTTTGGTACATGTGCTTGGTTTATGTGTCTCCTGCTTAGAATCTGAATGCTTTCCTCAGCTGTGTTTGTATACAGTTGTAATTTCTCAGTTTCCTCACTGGGCTAAAATGGAGCTATGATTTCAACAGTAACAATTTACACACATTAATATAATTATTATAATCAGAAGATTATTTTACTGTAGAAAAATTGACTTTAAATAATTATACCAAAGTTTTATTATTGATTACTTAATTTTCTTATATATCATGATTTTTTCCTTTTATGGTAATTCCATTTTGCATTTCACGACTTTTGAGATTTGCTGCTGCTGCTGCAGTTAGTATAGTTATTTTTATTGTTGGTTTTATATTTCAAGAGTAATATCCCTGCCTTATAGGAAAGGATTTTTTTTCCATTTTAAAAGTAGAATTTATTGATCTATAGAGCTGGAAATCAAACAGCTAGGAATGGTAAACATAGAACAGATATTTTTTACTAGTTAGGTAAACACTTTTATACCTCTTTAGAATGTAGCACTGTGGCACAAGGTATAAAGAACAGCAGACTAGACAACTGTCTCCCCTATTTAAAAATAACAGCCTCAAATAAATAATTTTAAGAGGCTTATTACCATTATTTTAAATTTAAAATAAAAGGAGAAAATAGTGCAAAGCATTTTTAACAAAAAAAATTTATTTTTTACCTCTGAAATTTTCTTACCTAAATATCTCAATTAAAATAACCTGATTTTATATTTGGCGACTTTGAATGTGTATTTTTGTATGTTAGTGAGTATGTGGAAGAGGGAGCATTGCTTTTATATAAATAAATGTATGTTTTATTTCAGGTTAACAGTACTATTACTACAGAATGTTATATCATTACATGCAAAAAATTTGAAGAGCTGCTGGAAAACAAATCAGAGATTTTAACTTTGTCTTTATCTAATGGATTTTGAGTATATACTCAGAATGTCTGAAAATAACAATGTGTACATGTAATGTGAATGTTGTGAATATTAATATAACTAAATACATTATTGTTCACACATATTGTGTCTTTAGAAAAAATAATTGCTAGTATTCTTTTAGTATGATCTAGTATGGTGCTTAGACCCCAATAATGTTTCAAAGTACAAGCAACTGCCTCTTTCAAGGAAAACTGTAACTGATTGGCAGTATGAATTAGCCTTCAACTTGAGAGAACAATTTCATGCAATACTTCAAAAGGAAAATATATATTATTCAATTGCTTTGGATAATTCAACAGATATTACTGACTTGGCGTAGGTTTTGTACTTCATTTGTGTCATAACAGAAGATTTTCTTTGCTATGAAGAGTTACTCACTTTGGGCACTCTTGCAAACAGAACACATGGAATAGATGTCTTCAACAACTTTCAAGATAAATGTCATGAAGTTGGATTGAATTTGGTAAATTTAGTGAGTATATATACAGACAAGATATATACAGACAAGACTTGTCATATATACAAGTGTATATATGACAAGAAAACATCAAAGCTTTATTGCACAGATGAAAAAATTAACAGATCCAGCACTTATTTATTTTGTGTTATTGAACCTTTACATATAGGTTGTGCAGCAATTCTTCCCTTTCCCCTATGCTTCAACAACCATCACTTTACTTTCCATTTTATGAATTTGACTACATTAAATACCTAGTAAAGTGGAATTATGCAGTCTTTGTCTTTCTGTAAGAGGTAATTTCACTTAGAAGATATTAGGTCATTAAATATGAAATGTTCCATTTTGAATCAAAAGTGTAGTCTATTATATCTCAAGCAAGAAGCAGTACAATTAATCAAAATATGCACCTAAGCTATCAACACAGTTTTGGCACCTTAACGGTCGCTTGCAGCGACCAGCAGCGAAGAAGCCTGGAGAGCGAGTGACAATGAAATCGCCAAAGGTGTTTTCCACAGCTTGTTGAGAATTGAATATTTTTCCTTGCAAGAAATGATCCAAAGTCTGGAAGTAGTGGTAGTCAATTGGTGCAAGGTCTGGTGGATACTGTGGATGACAGATTTTCTAAGTCAGCATCTGTAGTTTGAGGTGCATTGTTTGTGCAACATGTGGTAGAGTGTTGTCTTGGAAGCGGATTGGCCTATCTCTATTGACGAATCTCAACTGCTTAATTGCAAGCATCCTCATAATTTCATCCAATTGCAGTAGACATCTGCTGTAACTGATTGACCAGGTTTCATGAGGATATAGTAAGTAATACCAGCACTGGGCCACCAAATAAACACCATTAGCTTTTTTTGACTAATATTCAGTTTTGGACTGTGTTTCAGCACTTCATCTTTATCCGACCATTGTGCCAAATGCTTGCAAATGTCAAAAATAATCCATTTTTCATCACACTTGTCAATAAGGTGTATAAATGGTTCGCCTTTATGTGCTGACAGCAAGGAAAGGCAAGCTTTCAGATGATTCCTCTTCTGAGACTCATTTAATTTATGCAGAACCTATCTATCCAGCTTCTTTATCTTGCCCATTTGTTTCAAATGGTCCAATATTGTTGAATTTGTAACGTCAAACCTTGCTGCTAATTCATGTGTAGGTTAAGATGGATTCACTTCCACTACAGCTTTCAGCTCATAATTATGCACCTTGGTCTCAGGTCACCCACGTGGCTCATTTTCAAAATTAAAATCACCAGAACAGAACTTCTCAAACTATCAACATACTGTGTGTTCATTAGCCACATCTTCCCAAATACTTTGTTGATATTTCAAGCTATCTGTCCTGCATTAGTTCTACCATGGAACTCATATTCTAAAATAACTTGAATTTTGGACTTATCTATGGTTTTACAAAAATTGCTCTAAAAATGTTTTTGAAAGATAATCACTAATAAAATGTGGTATATGTATACCACAGAGTTCTACCCAGCCAAAAAAACAATGGTGATCTAGCACCTCTTGTATTATCCTGGATAGAGCTGGAACCCATTTTACTAAGTGAAGTATCCCTAGAATGGAAAAACAAGCACCATATGTACTCACCAGCAAATTGATATTAACTGATTTAGCTGACCAACACTTAAGTGAACATATAGTAGTAACATTCATTGGGTGTCAGGCAGGTGGCAGGGGACAGGAGGGAAAGGATATATTCACACTTAATGAGTGCAGAGCGCACAGGGCAAAGGCAATATATGTTACCTAAACATTTGTACCCCCATGATATGCTGAAATTGAAAAAAAAAGATCACAAGCCAAACCATGCATTTGAAAGAATGCATATGTACCTTCACAATAAAAATAAAACAAGATGTGTCAAATTGTAATGTCAGAGATATCAACTGTCATACTTAGTACTTAAGGAAATAGGACATTTCATACTTAATAACCTAATATACAAATAGCCAACAGGTAATTGAAAAGATGCTCAATGTCACTAATCATCAGAGAAATACAAATCAAAACCACAATTCAATATCACCTCACATTTGTTAGGATGGCCATTATCAAAAAAACTCACATAAGATAACAAGTGCTATTGAGGATGTAGAAAAATAGAAACACTTGGACACTGTTGGGGAAATGTAATAAAATGGTATAACTGTTATGGAAAACAGTAGGGAGATTCCTTGAAATATTAAAAATAGTACTACCATATGATCCAGAAATCCCTTCTGGGTATATACCTAAAATATTTGAAATAATGTTCTTCAAGAGATATCTGCACTTTGGTGGTCATTGCAAAATTATTCACAATAGCCAAGATATCAAAAGAACCTAAATGTCCATTGACAGTTGACTGGATAAAGAAATTTTGATATATATATATATATATATCAAAATATATACACACACAATGCAATAATAGCCTTAGAAAAAGGAAATCCAACTATATGTGATAATATGAACGTGAATAATATTTTTCTCGATTTTTTTTATTTTTATACATTATAGATATTAATCATTTGTTGGTTATTTGTTTTTGTTGTTTTTTGTTTTTTTGAGACAGAGTCTCACTCGGTTACCCAGGCTAGAGTATCGCGGTGTCAGCCTAGTTCACAGCAACCTCAAACTCCTGGGTTCAACTAATCCTTCTGCCTCAGCCTCCAGAGTAACCGGGACTACAGGCATGTGCCACCAGGCCCAGCTTATTTTTTACCAATTTTTTAAATGTCTAATCCTCATCTTTCATATGATTTTGGTAGTTTCCTAACCATCAGATTGCTCAGTAGAAATAATGGTGGGAACACTTGTTTTATTACTGATTTAAAGGTAATACTTCCAGGGTTTCATTATCAAGTTTTTGCTATAGAAGTTTTGTAGATATCTTTTAGTAAGGTAAAGAAAAAAAGTTCCTATTTTCAAGACTTTTTCTGAATTAATGTAACTATATTTGCAATCTTTGTTTTTTTATTATGAAATCTTTGTCTGTTTTCTTCTAGAAATATTACAGTTTTATAGTTTATATTTGAATTTAATTTTGTATGCTGTGAAATATTTTTCTATCTATGTATGTCCAATTTTTCCAGTGCCATATTCCTTTACTGAGACCATCTTTTTTCATCGAATTACTTTGGCACTCCTTATAAAATGAATTGTGTGAGGGGCTCCACTTCTGGACTGTATTTTCACCCATTGATATCCATTCTGTTGCCAAAACCACACTATCTTGGTTAGGAAAGCTTTATAATAATTTCTTGAAATCAAATATTTTGAGCCCTATATGTTGTAATTTAATTACATTGTTTACCATAGTATGGAGTACAAAATATAGAATTTTGTAGATTATATCATGTGTATGTGTAACAACATAGCATGTCAACTGAAAACATAAAAATGATCTAGTGATTCTAAGGTTCTTGTGCTAATGCTCCATTAGCAACAAGAAAATATTACTGGGGATGCACACAGTCATTTTAATGTATCCATAAGCATCCACACTTTGATCAGCTCACTTTTACATCTGGACTGAAATTGGAGCTTCTGATTGAATGCTCGCATGACATCATAAACAGGTCAAAATCGAAATGAATCTCACAAATTTTCCATATCTGGAAACAAAAATATTTTCAAGTATACTTGGACTTGTGTTGAAAATAAAACAAGAGTACAATTTGAAGAGGATATCCACTAGAGAAGCATTCACTAACTGATAATTGAATATATAAACCTTTGTACATGTTACATATGCATGCGCAAGGACATGCCCCTCCTTCTTTTTAGATGTAAATATAGATATCTTTGCTGCTGTTTGACAATTAAATTACCACAGAATGTAGAGATGGGTGGGTACAGTCATGTCATATTGTAATTCATAAGAAATAATATTTATACATTATTAATGGAATAAATCTAAGACAAATCATAATAAAATATTGAAAATACTATAAAGCTGCAATAAAAACACTGATTTCTAAAGTCTATGTAAAGATGCTATATATGAATGAATCTTTGCTTGGTAAAATTTTCTATGCCTTTGCCTTTCCTGTCAATTACAAATATATATATATGTATATATATATAAAGAGGAGGCATAAATCGAGTGGATCTGAAAACTCATGAAAAGTTATCATAGGTTAATTTTAAGTAAAAGAATATTGGAAGAATCTATATACACAGATATATATATATATATATATATATATACCATGTGTGTATGTGTGTGATACACTAGAATCTAAAATAATGACATTGTAAAGATAGATACTACACAAATGTGTATACAAATTTTGTTCACAGAAATATTATTTTTTTCAATAGTATCTTATCATACAACTCTTTTATACTAACAGTTTTCTTTTAATAATACTTATTTCCTCTTAAGTCTCATTGTATTTTTGTCCTCTGTAAACCAATCCAGTAACCATCATGGATGCTTCTCGTGGAAGCAACATATTTCAAGAGGTCAGAATCACTGGTGTAATTATAATGGAAAATCTCTAACTGCTGAAGGTCATAACCTGCTACAACATCTGGAGTTTTCTTTAAAAAATGGTTCAAAAGATTACTACTTTTATAAGGATTTTAGCATTAGTATAGAAAAACATTAGGTCACAGATGGCATAATTCTTTTTATCTGTCACCAGAGAGCTCTAATGTATCGTATGACAGTGGTATGGTTTAGACATATGAACTTCCTAAACTATAAAATTTACTCTTCAATTCCTTGGACATGTTCTCAGAGGCCAGACATAATATGGAGGTCAAGTATTATTAACCTTGAAACATAATGACAATATAAAAGATAAAAAAATAGAGACAATTCTCTTCCAAAAACTTGCCAACCTCATCCATTTTTTCTAAAAAATAACATTGACTATTCTTGAATTAATTTTAATTTTAATTAATTTAAATATAATTAGTGTATACCTAAACAGATAGATTGATATATAGATAGATATCTTTGTTTCAGCAAGTGTACCACTTTTCTAAGTTTTTATGTTATATATTTATTTATTAAAATGCAGGTTTAAGCATATATATAAGAAAAAAGAAAAGCTAAAAATCTTTTATGTCTTGATTGATTAGTGGAACACCAGATGAAGCAGAAAAATAAGAAATAATATAGAAATAGTAAAATAAAAAAAAGAAAATACAAGCATAAATTAGTAAAACAGAATTACATATTTAGACATAGACTATCAACAAAACCATGAGTTGTGTTTTGAAAATATTAATAAAATTGATAAATTCCTACATAGATATCTCTAGAATAAAAGAAATTTAAAAAATAATTTTAGCATGAAGAATATACTAGAAAACCATAACACAGTCTGAAGATAGTACAAAGTAGTTAGGTAATATTATGAATGTGTTTTTACAGTAAATTTCTCAAAAAAGTTAAAATGAAAAATTACATGACAATACAATGTTGCAAAACTTACAGAAAAGAAAATTGAAAATCTGCTTATTACACTATTAAGGTGATTGACTCTTTTCTTAATATTTATCCTTAAACAAAATGTCTAACAAGGTGAATTTGCCATTGAATTATCTTAACCATTTAAGGAATAAGTTATACAGTCTTATCTCAAAACTTCTAAGTAATAATAAAAAAAATTGAGGGATATTTCCAAGCTATTTATGAATGCAGCATAACCTTGAAGTGAAAATCTGACAAAGACACTACAAGGAAGACAAAACTAAATTTCTCCCATGGGTCAATATAGAAAAGTCTTAAATAAATAATATATAAAGAGTGATTTATGAAAAAATATAATATGTGAAAAGAATACTCTATTATGAGTATTCTTATGAGTATACTCTATATCAGAGTATTATAATACTCTGATTATTTTTCAGATGCCTGCATGATGTAACATTTTATAAGCAAAGAAAAAAAGCCATGTAATTTTTTCAAATTACACAGAAGTCATATGTACTGAAATAAATTGATATTGAATCTCAGCAAGTGTGATTTTTGTTTAAGACTTTAAAATCTTTGTCCATGAGAAGTATAGAAGGCAGCAGGATAGAAGAAAGTGGCAAAGAAAGCTCATTCTTTGAAAAGATCAATAGATCAATAAAATTAATATAAACCTCTAGCCATGCTAAACAAGAAAAAAAGAGAAAAGACACAAATGACCAATATTAGTAATGTAAAAGCGGTCATTACCACTGATTGCATAGACATTAAAAGGATAAGAAGGACTACTACAACCAATTTTATGCCCATAAATTTAATAATATAGATGAAATGAATGAATCCCTTAAAAGACACAAATTACAGGGAAAATAATACTGAAAGAGAAATTCACAACCAGACAAGCCCTATATCTTTATGGAAATTTAATTCACAGTTAACATCCTTTCTGTTGGGAAAATATGATTGAGGAATTAATGAGATGTGGCTAAAAAGACCATTATTTTATTGCATCACCCAATATTGCTATATTAAATACAGAAACAGGAGTTTTCAGGGTTTTGCCCTGAAGGAATATGTGAGCTCATTAGTTCACTTATTGGGAGCTGCTCTCTTGGAAGGGCTCTCAAGGTTCTGGTAAGGATGCTTTCCAAGAAGGCTTCCCTGGTTATCTCATCTGTGGAGCCCTCCTGTTTCTTGAAAGGCAAGACAGGGTAAATATGTGGCTCACAGGATGGGAGCCGAAGACAATGAGCGTCCTTTGCCCAGAGACACACCACTACGGTTATAAACAATTTGTTTTGTAGAAATGGGCTTCCTGCTCTCTCCTGACTGTCTGCTTTGAGTCCACAATTACTAGATCAAATAAGTATAGAGCCACTATACCTTTTTGTTATACCTCTGTTAATTGATAACTACCTCTTAGAACTTAGAAGTTAGCCCTTGAAAGACTTGGTACCTGTTTGTTCACCTAGATAGATCAGAATTTGTTAGAAGCCCTTTGAGAAGACTTTTGACCCTAACCCACTACCTGTGTAATCCTGTTCCTATAGCAACTGCATTCCCTAATATGTAAATGTGTCACTATGGCAACTGGTAATTGATATCTGTGATTATAAAAACCTATGTGAATCTAAACATATGGTTGGACCATTCATGGGGATATGGTTCAGACTCCTGAGTACCTCTGCTGTTATTCTGATCTTTTTATATAAAACTATAAACTATAGCTTAGTCTCTGTGTATACTTTTATTCTATTGCCTATCAATTTTCTTATCCGCTGTGGTGATCCCTATCTAAGGGACCTGGCTTTGTGGGGAGAAGTAGCTAATCTCCTCACAGGGCTGCCCCATCCCCACACCTTTTCTTCCCCTCAAAATGCTTAGGCCCAAATTTTTCACTGGTGACTTACACAGACCACTTAAATGTAGATATAATACCCATTTTATACAAGTTTCAGCAGAAAATAGAAACAAAGGAATATTTCCTATCTCATTTTATGAGGCCAAAATTACCTTGAAACCAAATTCAATGTAAAGAAAAAAAAATTTAAAAACCACAGGCCAATAGCCATCATGAGCATAAACTCAAAATTCTCAACAAAAAGTCCATCAAATCTAGCAATGTATAATAAAATCTAACATTTAAATAGGGATCATACCAAAGATGCAGGTTTGGTGGAACATTAAAAAATTAATTGATGGTGACAAGTACAACCAGTACAATTTTGGTTTTTAATACCATTCCCCAATTTAGAAAAACAGGGCTCCTTGGATAAATGGGCTATTTTAGCACCGAAGTATGGAACACAAAAGGGACACAGGGGCCAAGTGAAAGAGATACTAATGGCCAAATCTGGAACAATTTGAACAGTAATATAAATAATGTGGTATTGGATTACATTACTTTACATTACTATATTACTATAAAAGAAACATCCATTGCCTCATATTGATATAAAAATGATCACTTAACACAAAAAAAGCAGAAAGACCAATTGGTACAGAATAATTCCAAGCAATATGTGTAGATATTCCCACTCCAGGAAGTGGAGAATAACCTCCTACTCTTTTTTTTTCTCCTTTTGTGGGTTTTATAAGCTCCAGAGAATTCTTTACTAGTATTTCACAGATGATATAAGAGTTTCATTTATTTATTGAATCTGAAATTCAACCAATTTCAATGAGAAGCAGTATCATTAAAGTACTTTTTCCAGCTATAGATAGTCTTACTAGTCTGGGCCCATTGCCTTTTTTTTTTTTTTCCCATTTAAAAACTATTTTATTTTACTTTAATTTTTTTACTTCAGAATATTACAGAAGTACAAATGTTAAGTTTACTGGTTTTGCCTTTGCCCCACCTGAGTAGAGCTACAAGCATGTCCATCCCCGGACAGTGTGCATCGCACCCATTAGGTGTCAATATACCCATTCCTTCCTTCCCCCTCCCACCTGCCTGACACTCAATGAATATTACTACCATATGTGCACATAGATGTTGATCAATTAGTGCGAATTTGATGGTGAGTATATTTGGTACTTGTTTTTCCATTCTTGTGATATTTCACTTAGTAAAGTGGGTTCCAGTTCCATCCAGGGTAATATAAGAGGTGCTAGTTCACCATTGTTGTTTGTAGCTGAGTAGAACTCCATGGTAAACATGTACTGCATTTTATTAATCCACTCATGTATTTGATGGGCACTTAGGTTGTTTCCACATCTTTGCAATTGTGACTTGTGCTGCTACAAGCATTCATGTGTAGATGTCTTTTTAATAGAATGTCTTTTTTTCCTTTGCCTAGATGCCCAGTAATGGGATTGCTGGATCAAATGGTAGTTCTACTTTTAGCTCTATGAGGTATCTCCATATTACTTTCCACAGACGTACTAGCTTCCAGTCCCACCAGCAGTATATGAGTGTTCCTATCTCTCCATATCCATGCCAACATATGTTGTTTTTGGAGTTTTTGATAAAAGCCATTCTGACTGGAGTTAAGTAATATCTCATTGTGGTTTTGATTTACATTTCCCTGATTATTAGCGATATTGAGCATTTTCATATGTTTGTTGGCCATTAGTCAGTCTTCTGTTTTCTTTTCATGTCTTTTGCCCACTTTTTAATGGGGCTATTTTATTTTATTTTTTCTTGCTGATTTTCCTGAGTCATATATATAGATTTTAGTTATCAGGCCTTTATTGGATATATAGCCTGCAAATATTTTCTCACATTCTGTAGGTTGTCTATTTGCTCTAATGATTGTTTCTTTGGTTTTGCAGAAGCTTTTTAATTTGATCAGTTTCCATTTTTTTATTTTTGTTGCACTGTGATTGCTTTTGGAGTCTTCATAAATTTCTTCTACAATTTTTACGGTTTCATGCTTTAGGTTTAAAAGTCTGTTATCCAACGCAAATTGATTTTTGTGAGAGGTGAGAGGTGTGGATCCTGTTTCAATCTTCTACAAGTTGCTATCCAATTTTACCAGCACCATTTATTGAATAAGGATTCTTTTCCCTAGTGTAACTATGGACAGTATGTTGTGAGTTCCTTCCAAAGAGTACACTATGAAAAGGGAAAAGGGATAGAGTAATTTTACAGTGGAAAAATGTGACAAATACTCATTCAGCCTGTGGGTTAAAGGGAATAGTAATCATGAAAAATCATGTTGATAGCATGTATCTTTGATATGACATGTTGAGAATGGCACTTGATCTCTGTGGCCTGCCCTCCAAAATCCCATAATCCATTTAATCATGAAAAAATGTAATAAAATACTAATTGAAGGCATGATGCAAAATACCTGACAAGTACTCCTCAAAACTATGAAGGTCATCAAAAACATTAAAAGTCTGAGAAACTGTTACAGCCAAAAGCAGGCTAAGGGACATGATGACTAAATGTAACATGATATCCTAGATAGGATACTGGGACAGAAAAAGGACCTCAGGTGAGAATTAAGGTCATTTGAAAATGTATGGATTTTAATTAACTTGATGTATTGGTATTGATTCATCAGCAGTGACAAATTTAGCATACTAATGGAAAATGTTAATAATAAGAGAAAATGAGTGTGGAGCATCTGGGAACTCTCTATACTATCTTTACAACTTCTTTATAAATCTAAAACTATTCTAAAAGTAAAAGTTTGTTTAAAAATTTCATCAATATGAGTTGACATTTTAACAGACTTTAAAAATCCACATGATTATAATAGTACCATTTAATGCAGAAAAATGTTGATGCTGACAATATTCAATATATATTCAAGTTAAATATTCTCAGCAAACTTGGAATAGAATGAAATTTTTTTATTCTGATAAAAGGCATCTAAAAAATACCTACAATCAAAATCATACCTTGTGGTAATAGATTAAATGTTTTACCCTAAGATCAGTTACAAGGCTAGAATGTTCACTCCCATAACCTGTATTCAACATTTTGTTGAATGTTTTAGCAGTACATTAAGGCAAGAAAAAAATAATAAATGCAAGCAGATTGGAAAAAAAGAAATAAAATTGCCCCCCTTCACAGATGACAAGATAACTACTAGAAAATCCCAAATAATCTACCAAAATAAGTTCCTGGAATTATTAATAATAAATGAGTTTAGTAAGGTCATAGTACACAACATAAAAATGTATAAATATATCTTATTTCTATATATTAACATTGAAAGGTTGGAAACCAAACATTTTAAAGATGCTATCAACAGTAGGTCAAAAATCAAAATACTGAGATATAAATCTAACAAAACTTGTGCAGGAATTGTGGGATGAAAACAAGAAATCAAAGACCCAAATAAATAGAAAAATATACCATGTACATAGATTGGAAGACTAAATATATTGAAGAAGTCAGTTCTCCCCAAATAAGTAGATAAATGCAATGCATTTTATTCTATAAATAAAATTCAATCTCAATAAAAATCATCTAAGGGTTTCCTTTTAATTTATTGGCAAGCTAATTTCAAATTTTTGTGGAAAGGCATAGGAACTAAAACCACTAAAACATTTTGAGAAAGAAAAACATAATTGCGTGGCCCTCATAAATCAATATAAAATAAACTATAATGTTAAGATAATCAATAATCTTGTCTCCTTTGCAAAACCTCTTGAACCACTGCTGCACTGTATGTTCGTTAGCAGTTCCTAGGCCAAATGCATTGTGGATGTTGTGAGTTGTCTCTGCTACTTTACGACCCATTTTGAACTCAAATAAGAAAATCGCTTGAATTTGCTTTTTGTCTAACATCATGTCCATAGTCTAAAATTAACATAAAATTAACAGCAAGTGGTAAGTCATCAGCAAAAAAACATAAAGCAAGAAATGCTCATTAAAATGATGTGTAGAATAACCATCTTCATTTAATAATGTATTCCAATATCAAACGGCAAATGTCAACAATGCTAAAACTGCAATTACTTTTGCACCAACCTATTACATCAATTATACACCATTAAAGTGGTAAAAATTTTCAAAACTCACAAGGACAAAAAAACACTTCATATTGTTATTGCAGCTTATGGTATCCATTAATCATCAACTATTTAAAGAGATGCTTTAGTGTATATAAGAGATATAAAAAAAGAGCATAACAATTATTGAACAAATATCTGTCAGGCAGTGTATTAGTGCTTATACTCTTAATCCTTACTACTGCCTTTGAGACAGTAACTTTTCTTAAGAAGTACAGTCAAAAGCTCAGAGAAATTTTGCAACTACAGGTTAAAACAATGTCAAAGGAACGTTTATAAAAATACTGAACCGAGCTTTTCTAATAAGATGTGTATCTTCTTAAGAATATAGTTGCTATATCTGGATATAACATCATCAGATTAGCAATTTGAAAATATCACTGTAGCTTCGATGTGGAGAACAAATTGAAAGGGAGTGGTAGGAACAAGTGGTTGCAGGAAGACCAGATAGGAGGTTAATTCAGTACTCTATAGAGCAGACAATGGTAGTCCGGACTAGGATAGTCACAAGGAAGAGAAATAGGCATATCCAAAATACATTTAGAAGAAACCTCACTCATGCCAATCCTAGTGACTCCAATAGAACATGAGAATATGGTTTTCATTATCAAGAGCAAATGAAATAATTTAAAAAAATCAATCACCTTTGTTTAACTTGTTTGGGTTTATTTGAACATATGAAAGCTATGGGCTCTACGTGTTGCTTTATTCAACTCTTTTTCATTTAAATTAATTTAACTCACATTTATTAAGATTCTACATTGTTCACACTACTTAGCTAAGACAATATAATTAAAACCATGTTATTGCATATATAATCCTAACAAATACCAAATCCAAGAACATTAATATCTGTGTGGATTTCAGTTATCAATTTAGTATGAATACCATCTGCTTTCAGTAGCTATAATCGCCCTAAACCTCTTTTCTTGTGTGATTACCAGATAGAGTCTCCTAATAAGAGACACTAGTGGGATATTCACAAGGAGGAAGAAAAGGGGAGAACATTATTTTCCATAGCCAGTTGTAGACCTAAAGAATGTTCAAAGCAGCTCCAGGGAAGTGCTTCTATAAAGCAATTGCTTCAGTACTATGGCTGCTGAGATGGCTGGCAAGGGCTCCCTCAGAATTTTTGCTTCTTGTGGTAATGGAGGAGCTCCCCATAGGTTATTAATATTCAGAACTGCTGCTGTGGAAGACCTCTTGTAAAACCACTTGATTTGTAACAGAATGAGTTATTTTATTTTTATTTTTTTGACAATGGCTTCTGGCTTCCCTGGTTATTCCTTTGCTCAATCCTTACTACAGGTGAGTAAGGTTCATACTCCCTGTATACAACCTTGTATACTTGGAATACATATAATATCCTCTGCTCCTCCTGGCTGAACCCTGTCTAATATAATGCCTAATTTTAGAAGTTGTTAAACTATGTAAAGATCACTTCAGATGCATTCTTAGGCTTCTATTGTGCTTTCCCTCCCTCCTGTATACTTTAATAAAACTTCCTGCAAATGCTTACTAGGGTTTTGGAAAATAAATAGAGCTATTTTTACCAGGCTCACAATTTTTAAATACTGAGACCTTTAACTTTGTGTCTATAATCCCTAGTCCTGCAGAACTTCTGCCTAGTACCCGCAAATGTTCAGTATCTAGTAAATGATTATGCAATAACATGATTTTAATTATATTGTCTTAGCTAAGTAGTGTGAACAATGTAGAATCTTAATAAATGTGAGTTAAATGTTCATAGTATTAAGTGAACTTATTTTCACCCAGATATTAACTGCTATGCTATACATTTTGAAAATTATAAAAAGGGTATTATGTCAGTAACCACATGGGATAGGAAAGTATAAGGATGTGTTTCATGTAAAATTTTATATTATCCTACACTGTATATAGTAAAAGAATCCATAAAACCAATATTGCAAAATTAATGGTGTGGAGCTATAGTTTTATTATTTTCAACAGGTCTAAAGTTTGAGTAACCCATAATAATTTTTGATAACTTACGAAAGCAGGAAACTTATCTCATTCACTTAAAAGAGAAATGTGAAATGAATTCCATGAAGAAAAATTTACCCAGGGGATATTCTAAATTTTGCAGCATAAAAGGCTTGTCCATTTTCCTTTTATTAGCTTTGTAGACAGAAATGCAAAATTAACAAACCATGAAATTCAACACCACACCAAACAGTAACAGATGCCTGACTTTGCAGTTGCTGGAGCAAAAACCAACGAATATATTTCAAGAATTGGAAGAAAGATCATTTTGCTTCCTTTGAAAATTCATACATTTGCATGTTTTATACTTACCCATTTAGAAAAGATTCATTTTAAACATACACTCTAGATCACTGGTGCAATATAGAAAACATTTCAAAAATCATTGGAGCATTGCCATCATATGTCAGACTTGCAATTATACTTTGTAGACAACAGTGATAATCACAGATACTTTACAGAATAAAAATTAAATACCATATCTTTATGTGTGTTATTGAAGCTTTACCCACAAGGACTGTGTCTCTTTCAGATGAGATATCAAAATTATAAAGAAAATTTTATCTGTAATTAAAGTAATTTAGTGATGATTGAAGTTTTTTCTTCATATATCACAGAATTATCAATTTTAATTTTGTAGAGAATTATATTGCTGTATGTGTTTAAAAATTCTTAAGAATGCTTAATCTTTATGTATAATAACTTTGAAATTATTGAGAATAAATTCAGTTTATAAATTAATTGCTGCATTAAAAAATCAAATCATATTATTTGATCCAGGTATTTAATTCTTAGAATCTTATTCTAAGGGCATGAAAAATATGATTTATATATTAATATATCCAATGGAAAAATGGAAATAAATTAAATATCCAATGATAGCAGAATGATTAATACAATTTATCCATACAATATACCATGTAGCCATAAGTATCAGTATTTCAGAGGGCACTACTAAATGACCTCAGGGGAAATGCTTACATTATAATCATGAAAAATAATTTTTAAGAAGGTTATAAAATATCATCTCCCACTCAAATGCAAATGCACAAACAGGCACTTATATATGCACAAAATTTGTGATTAGTATATGTAAAGCAAAATGTTAACAGAGTTTATTTCTAAGAGATGGGAACATATGTAATAGGTCTTTTAACTAGCTCCCCATGCACATTTCTGCCTCTGATAATTCTCTACCATAAGCATTAGAAAAATAGGATAATTGTTATTGTTTTAAAAACTTGATTGTTTTAAATTTAAATTTAATTGTTACTGTTTTAAAAACAGAACATAGTTTTACCTGTCAATAATTTATATAACAATCAAGACATGTAATATTTTTTGAATTTGGTATTAAATGAATTTTGTAAATGATGTTATGAGACCAGTAGATTGTGAAGCCTTGACTTAGAAATTAAGGAAATACATAATTTTTTATATAATGATCAGGCAAAAATGTTTAGAACACTGAAATATTTTCAATCAAAGTCAATGTAATCAAGTAAATCTCAATTTTTTGATAATATGCTAGAGGTAGGAATTCAGTGATATTGAAACATAGGTACACTCTGTGCTGTTATAGGTATTGCACTTTGGTGAAGGTTAAATATTTTTAAAATTTATATGATTAAAAATGTTCAGTTTTCCAAAATATTACCAAATAGTGTGAGGTACAGGAGAACTCAAAATGAGTGTACCTCCATGGGATGCATAATCTATTTTATGAAGACTTCTAATAGAAAAAAGTATTTGAGCTGAGATGTGAAGATGAATAGAATAGTTATAAAGCAGAATAAAAGAGCATTCTGAACTGATAATAGCTTTAGCTAAGATACAAAATTGAAATAGTAAGCATTTAAGGACCTGTAAAATCCTAGCATTGGAATGAAGATGACATGACAAAGTAGCACAAGGTGCTGTTGGAAAGGAAGGTGGGCTCTGTTTAGGCAAGGTCTTCCAAGCTATCTGAAAAACATTCTTTTTTTCTGGGGACGAGAACCCACCACCTAGTTTTTAGCAGAGAAGTGGCATTATCGATTTTTTTAAGATGTTTATTTTCTCTGTATTGTGGACACTGGGTCAAAGAAGGAAGGGTAGCAATTGGATCTTGGAAGATTACCAGAATAAATTGAGAATGTTGGGAACCTGGACCATTATCATGGCAATAAAGATAGAGTGTGATAGACAGATTTTCGAGATTTGAAGCTGATGGAATGGGAGAAATCATGCATAACGCAGAAGTTTCAAGCTTGAGCAACTGGGTAAATGATGGTGCTGTTTATTTAAACTGAACATTAGATGTGGGGAAGATTTAGAAGAAGATAATAACTCCAGCTTGACATGTTCAATTTGAGGTATCTTTGTGATAAGTGGAGATTTTGAGTAGGCGGTTGGATATTTAAGGAGGGAGCTCAGAAAAAAGTCTGGGCTTAGAATTTGCAAGTACTACTAGAATTGGTCAAATTTCTCTTTATGGCCCAGCATATCCCTTACAACTTGTGATTCAAATAAAAATGTTTACATTTTTTTCTTGGGAAAATACGGGATTAATAAACTATGAATATTAAGTAAAATACACAAATAGGTGTTTCTTTCAAATATTGTTACAAAGGAAATAATGATAATAATGTCAAAATTCTGATTCAAAGGTTTTTTTTATGAATATGTGTCTGCGTGTTCATATATGTATGTATATATATATGTGTGTGTAGAAATAGAGCAGGACATTCCATTTACTTTTGTAAATGAGATAGCCAGGTTGTGATAAGATGTCACCAATAAATCCATTCCAAATATTAATAGAAATATGTTATATTAGAACCTGTAATTTCTGTCTCAAGAAATATGGAAAATAGTGGGTCAAAACACTGTTCAATTTGAATCAGCTTCCTAGCCTTATCATCTGAGTTTGTCTATCAATTACAGGTAAATACAACTTTGCCCACCCATTTATTAAAATTGGCTCTAATAATTTAGGGATCAACAATATTTAGAAATCTCTCATTTGATAGAAGGCTGAAAGCAGTGCTGATAATATTTTAATGTCGCTTAGAATTTTATTAAAAATAAAGCAAATGGCCTGTTTAAAACATAACACACTGAAACTCTAACAGCTGGAATCTTACAACATCATTTTCATTAGTATAAAACAATCAATGTAGATTCTATATCTTTATTAAGGCTTTTACTTCTTTTTAAGACATCTTTAAGAATTCTCACTATTTTACCTGAGGCCCTAAATGTTTTAGAATATTTACCTATGAATTACAAGGTAGTTAAATATCAATTTCTTAGAACACACCTTTCACCTTTCAAAAATATATAGGTAGGGCTGTACTATTTCTTAGTTTTCAATATAATTGTGAAGAAGTCTGAGATCAAACTGTTTTATTTACTGATGTCATCTTCACGCTTTTACCTGCCCTCTTGTATTTTTTCTCAATATTTCAAAGTTCCGTAACTTCACCAGATATTGCTGATTTTCTGTGTGTGCTTTTCTCCTGAAATATTGTATTTGCTTTCTATGAACAGATTTTGTTCTCCCATCATCAGAAAGAAAGAAAGAGAGAGGAAGAGAGTGTAAAGAAACTAAAGTAAAAAGCTTTCCACTATTTTGATTTTGACTTATCTCTCCATTTTACAGAAAGAGACATGATTTTTCATTATAAATATTCCATACTCTCAGTAAGTTTAAAGTTAAAAAAATAGAACAAATATAAGATCATATGAGGCCTAAGGAATGTGATATAAAAGAGATATAATACATTAAGACCAAAGCTTAAGAATAGAGAAACTGATATAAAACTATCATAGAACTTAAAAATAAGTAAAGAAATACTAAGACAGAACAAGGAAGAATAGATGTAAACCTGAAAATGAATTAGTGACTTTAGAAGAAAGATCTGAGATAATCAGATAGACTATGGATAGGAAAAATATGCAGATGAAAGGAATTAGAGAATAGTAGGAATGGTGATGGAAAAGGTGATTCAACATGAAATCCATCGACATGAAATAAATGACTCATGTAACCAAAACATAGAAGGAATAAAAGATATATAAAGAAATAGATGGATATAGAGAGATTGTCTTTTGTATACTTTGTATCAGTTTTTAATTTTGCAGTATTTCTGTGCAAAATTTTTGTTTTTTTCTTGTTTTTTTAAAAAGAGTATTTGTGTGTTTTAATCTAATTCCATTTTATTTTACCACCATATATATCATTGGTGCAATCTCTTTCTTGCTTTACAACTATAACATGTTATTTGTTCAATTACTTCTAAACACCAGTTTGAACACTGCAAGCTGTTGATCTTTATCTGGTGTTTCACTTCTATATAGCTGAGGGAGACCAGATCAGGGGACGGAGGCCATGTACACTTATTCCAGTCTTCTTTCAACTGTTGGAGTCACTTTGGGAAAGTTTTTGTGTTTTAAAGTACTCAACAATAGTGGGTGCAATTATAAGTTTTTGCTTTGCTCAGAAAAATCTGTTCGTTCCTCAAATTTACCTATTACCTTTCAGTCACCTTTCCATTCTCTTTGCAGCTAGAATAGGGTAAACAGGCAAAATAGGTACACTTTTATTTTGGCCTTCTATTGTTTATCTATTTTATGGTAATTTCTGTAATGCAAAATCATCAGCTTGCTTGAAGTCATTCTATGGTGGGGAACATGGCTTATTTGAGGAAACAAAATTCCAATGTGGATGTAGAGCAGAAAAGGAGAGAGAATGGGTAAAATGGAAGAGTTGATGTTGGAGGAATACACAATGGACAGTCTATGCAGGACTTGCAGAGACACCAACATATTTAGAAGGGTTTTAGCAAGTAAGTGTCATGATGTCATGATCAGATATATATTTTTTTTAAAGGTCATATCTTTGTGCAGCATGGACAAGAGATTAAAGGGGTCAGTTTTAGACAAGTCAGTCAGGTCTAGAGTGATGATCACTTTCACTTGATTGATAGTAAGGAAAATTGACAAAAGCGCATGGGTTTGAGAATGTTTAGTTGGCAAGAAATAAGACATAGAGAAGCTGGATTAGGAGATATAAATTTGAGAAATGTTTAATAATTAAAGCTATAATTATGAGCTCCCCTAGAAATCTAATATTGATTAAGAAAATTGGGAAGGGTTAGATATGAACCTTGATTTCCAGTATTCAATGAGGTGACAAAGAATAATAGGGGAAAACGCTGCAAAAATGTGGTTAGGCAGTTAGAATATGTCAACTATTTTCTCTAAAATAGATTGTTTCCCTTAGGTAAAAATCTTTGCTATGTAGTAGTTTTACATAGGTCATTAGCCTAAAGTTGTTAAGAGCATGACTTCTGGCATCAGATAATTGGTCTGGTGTCAAACCTTGGCACTACTGACTCTCACAGTGTGAACTTCTATAAGTTATAAACCTCTTTATGTCTCAATTCTTCTTGAGTATAATAATTATTTTTATGTCACAGAGTTATGAGAGTTAAAATATGTCTTGACATATAGTAATGCTGACAAGTGACAGCAACCATAGTTATAATGTCTGCCATAACTGTGAACTCTAGCACTATGTTCCAATTCTCACGTTCTCTGTCAGGAAAGAGCTAAAATACATAGTTATGAAGGCAAGGATTATATTTGTGAAATAATTATAAAATTATAATTATAAAAAATTCAATATCAATATAATTGTGAAGAATACAATTTCAAATACATATTTTCAAATACATATTCAAAATATCATGTCAATTTAATAAAGTGAAAACATTCAGAGGTCTATGGTAATTAGAAAAGTACATGAAAGTCATCAGTTGAAGTTTCTTCAAATGAAGTGCTAAGTTTGTAATATTAAGGGAAACAAAGTGGTACCAGATGTTTGTTACTGAATAACAAAACAGCCCCACACTAAAGGAAAACAATCATTTAATTTGTCCATGATTCTGTGAGTTAGGAATTTTGGTTGAGTTCAGCTGGATAGTTCTTCTGCTGATATCAACCAGAGTCACTCATGTGGTTGAAGATATCTGGAGGCTTGAGTAAAGGCAAAATTGTCAGTGATGCCCTTCATCTCATGTCTGATAGTTGGGGCTTGCTTTCAGATAATTGATATGTGGAGGTCACCTGGGTTCATATGTCTCTGCTGTGCTTAATCACTTAATTTCTCTCCCTCTAGTAGCCTAGACTGGGTATCTTCCCAGATAGACTTGGGGTAGAAGTCCAAGAAAGTAAAACTGGCATCTATAAGACTTCCAAAAGTCTATACTTAGTACTACCACAACTTCACTTCCTCTGTATTTTGTGGGTCAAAGAAAGTCACAAACCCTAAATCAAGAGAATGGAAAAATGGATTCCACTTCTTGATAAGAACAGCAAAATTTCATCAAAGAAATACATGCATACAGGGATGGAAGAAAAATGTATCCAAAGGGATATTCCAGATGACAGAAACAGAAGCAGCAAAGACATGACAATAACATAAGCTATTACATGTTAAAGAGTTGAGATAGTATGCTCAAGGTAAAAATGTCTTATGAGAACGTGTTAAGATTAGTATTAATTCATGTATTTTTTAAGAACATCTCTGTCCAAAGGAAATATATTGTGAGCCACAAATGTGAGCTAAATATAAAATTTAAAATCATTTCAAAAATTCAAAATAGGCAGGTTAAAGAAACAATATATTGTATTAGACCTATATTTATATTCAAATATTATTATTTAAATGGGTAATTGATGTTCTTTAACTGTTAAAGACATCTTACATTCCTTTGTACTGAGTATTTTACATCAGGTGTGATTTTATACTTACAGTGTGTTTCAATTCAGATTAGATACCTTTCACATGCACATCAGCCAAGTGTAGTTAGTAGTGAAACTTTTAGGAAGTTCAGCTCTTTAATGCAGTGTTTAGAATTGTTAATTTAATTACTGTAGAAATATAGAGCTTCCACCTTAGAGTAGTGGAAATATACTAGCTTAGAAAGATGATATCTGGCTTCTAAAACTGGCCAGGCCACTAATGTGTATTTATATTATAAAAGTTATTCATTGTTATCTTTATTTCTTCCTTAAAAAGTAACAATATTGACCAATATTCTCTTTGATCTGCTTTGGACCTGTAATATTATATAATCCTACTATTCATAGTGTCTATTAAAAGGAATTTGGCATCACAATGAAGAAAGAATATAGAACTTAACTATAGTGCAACATTGTACAGAACTGAAGTATAGAGCAACTAACACAAGACCACCAATTAAGAACTGACAGTGTAGAGAAAAAGTGCTGAAAGCAGAGAGGAAGAGAAAAGCCAATAACTTATTCTCAGAAATAAAGAGACTGAGCCTGAGCCTACACATGTTAAAAGCTTAATCATTGATTGAGAATGAAGTCAGAAATATAAAACAGTTATCAGAAAGAGTGAATCTCAAGTTCAGCGAGATTGGCTGTTTTTACATAGTGGTTTCAATCCAAACCTTGGTCAAGAACCTGGACAAACTTTTCCCTTTAAAAGAAAGGAAGGAAAAAAAATAAAACAACAGTTATACTTGGTGCCAAGGGAAAAATATCAAACTATCATCAATGAGAAAAGAAAGGGATAGCCTAATATACTGCGAAAAAGTTAAGAAAAGTTTCAAGGGAAAAAGAAATATTCAACATATTAAAAACTATAAGAAATCAAGAAAAATGAGAATTAAAGAAAAAATTAGGTTCTGTAATTAAAAAGGAATTGTTTCACTTAAAAGAGAGATTTTAGAAGGAGGCCCATGAACCAAACTATTAATGCTATTGAGATGAAATGGAAGCAATGAACATAAATTATTTCTTAAAAAATTTTATGATAAAAAAAGAAAGACTAAAAAATATTTATTGACCCATAGCCATAAAGAGTAGATGAAATCACCCCAAGAATGTCTATAGGAAAAATAAAAATTCTAAAGCACATGCTAAATTATAAATTGAATGTGAAAAAGGAAAAAAATCAAATATAGAAGATGTTAGAGAGGAAAGAAAATTAGTTTAAAAGGGACTTAAAAATATACGACAATACTTTCTATTACATTCAAAATTCTCAGCAGTGGTACCACACTTTCAGGTTGTATATTTTGAAAGTTTTTATAAAAACTGTTGTTGTTTGCAATAATCTGGACGGAACTGGAGACCATCCTCCTAAGTGAAATATTGCAAGAATGCAAAAACAAACACCACATCTACTCATTATTAAATTGGAACTAACTGATCAGCACTCATGTACACAGATGGAAGTAAAACTCAAGGGAAATCATGCAGGTTTGGGGGGAGAAGGGTTAAATCATACCTAGCAGGTACAATGTATACTATCTGGGTAATGGAAACACTTATAACTTTGATTCAAGAAGTACAAAAGCAACCCACATAACCAAAACATTTGTATCCCTGTAATAATGGAAAAAATGAATTTTTTTTTGTATTTTTCTTTTTAAATAACCAAGACCCATTTACTTTTTACATAATTTCTCTTGCATCCTATCACACACATATGGACATTTGGATGAACAGATTTAAAATAACGAATTGATAAAAAAAAATCAAACATTGTCCTCATTAAGAAACTAATCCCCAAACTCTTGTGTGAAACAATTATTTAATAGCAGACATTTGAGAGCTGGTGTGTCTTGATGGTGAGATAGAATCACCAGAATAAAGATTTCCTCATTATGTGACTAGATAGTACTTGTGGGTACATTTCATAACTAATTCAATACTGTACTCTAAATATCACCATTGGGAACTTCAAGACAAGTAGACATATAAAATATTTTAAAAACAATTTCACTTTCTCTGAAATCTATATAATATGCCCACAAAGATGGTGCCAAACACAGTGCTGGAGGGAAAAGGACTAGTAACAGTACAACTTTTCTCATTCCCTTCATCTAACTTGACAGATGGATAAATGTAAGGAAAAGAGGTAAAGACAGGAAAGGAAACAAGAATCTGGTCTTAGAGTAGGCGCATCACTGTAGCCTGAATATGGTTTAAAAGAAAAGAGTGTAATTTGAAACAGTGGCAGTGGAAAAGACAGCAGGAAGCATCACACTGATTGGGAAACTGTGTTACTTCTACAGCTCACATATATTGTGCCTTAGACCACTTGGTTCCATCAGACTTAACTCAGATTGTTCAAGGACTTCGTATTTGGCATATGGACATTTCTAATAATAAATCCACCTGTTTATGTAAATAAACTTTCTTATAAACTCAGTTTCTGAATTGCTAAATTAGAACTTAGATATTTAATTAACATCCAATTACAGGTATGTGCATTGATATTTTGCTGAATTACAAATATTTTTCATTAAATATGACACATTCCTGGCAAGCTATTTCACACATTTCCTTTACTACATAATCTAAAAGTCTAAAATATTTTTACTTAATATTAAAAGATTAAAACTATTATTAGCATTATACTGTCAAATGAAAACTGCAAAAACAGTGACAGATAATAGTATATGACATATTAATATAACTCACTGGAAGATCTAAGTATTCTAATTTAGCAGCCTGTAAAATTCAAATAAGCAATAATTGAGGTGAATTTAGTATCTAAGATATAATTGCAGAGTAAAAAAAATATACATTGGTAAATTAAAAAGAAATTTAAAATAGTCCTATTGTGCATTAAAGGATAAGTTGTTAAAGTTAGAAAAATTAGTAAGAAAAAATGGATTTAAAAATATTCCATGTGGGTAAATTAAAATGCTAATAAATTACTTGGTATCTATGTTTAAATCTTATTGGAGTACTCAAATTAGTAGGCATTAGAACTTTGAAATTAGGCTAATTCTTACAATGTTGAAAGTATTAATATAGGTGTGGTTTATAGTCCAAAAACAACTAAATAATCTAGTCATAGGGAACCCTGTCAACCACATAAATACCACTGAAATATTACTTGCAATCAAATCCCAAATCTACACCTATTGGGTCCCTACTATTATAATACTCCTGCTAGTCCTGCTAATCTTTCTTCATGGTGAGTCCTACCTAACACTTGGTCCTTGTTTAACACTGACTTTTTACTGCTACTGTCCTGCCTTCTGAAGACCACAGAAGTGGTGCCAATGAAGATATAGGACTTTGCTTCCTCTGCTAGCATAACTATGTTTCTTGCCACTCTTTACTGTCCCAGCAGGAGTACCCTTAGAATCTGAAGAAAGCCCTTCACTTCAATGATTCCAGGTGTTGTAACCAAATCTGAATTGTGTTTCCTTCATGATTACAGATAGGTAAGCAAGCAAGCCTTGGTTTTAGAAAGTACTCTTGCTTTTCAATTTAAATCCCTATCAGGATACTGGGAAAATTTCCCCTAAAATACTGTGCATCTCTAGAATATTTTCATTTTCACTAGGTTATCTGACAGGCAGGGCACTTATCCATATATGCTATCCCACATATTCCTTCTTTGTTCTTAAATAATATTACAACCTGAGTCTTGTGAGTTTGGGCTGCTTACTATTCAGGGTAGTTCTTTCTATGCCACCCTCCTAAGAGACAAATCAATTATGTCCTCCTATTCTACAAAGTGTTACTCACATGTGCACTCATCACCATTTTCCCCAAAGGTCTTAGGTGCTGATGCAAATCCGCCTCCTGCTGGCATGCCTTAATTATAGTTTTTGAGTTCTGAAATAAGCATGTTGAGTATAATGCTAAACTTTTCATTCTCCTACTCTTCTCTATTTGACAACTTCTCTAATAAGACTTTGACATGTTCCTCTTACTTCATAAAGGTTTAGTCTATGCAATAATCTATCCATTCTAGAGAAAAACTTAGAAAAGGTGCATGAGCTCTGTTCTTTGTGAATCTACATTTACATGTTTGTTGTTTTAGATCATATGCATTTATAAGGAAGAGCTTCAATGGGCATGTTCTTAGACAAATCATTCTCTAGATTTGGAGATATGTCCAAATAAATTACTCTGACATAGTTATAGCTTAGTGTATCTTTTCAAAATGACCAATTTGTCACAAGGTTGTTTTTTTATTAACAAAAGACTGTACTCTAAAATGTTCTTTCGATTAGCATGGCCCCTGCGCAAGGATGACACGCAAATTCGTAAAATGTTCTTTCCAGGATTGTATTTTAAATACTAATTTCATATGATATTTTTAAATTTGTCATAATGTTATTCATGACAAGCTTAATCTTCTTTGACAGAAGAAATAATGATTTTATAATTCAGGCTGCATTGTAAAAAGAGTGGGAAGTTTTATATTTAATAAAATATATTTTTCATCTTCTATAAACTGAAAGCAACCAAGTTCAAAGTATGTTTATGATACAACCTGACTATGGTAATATTAAATAAAGGCTAAAGATTAATTTCACTTATGTGTAGGGTAAACACATAACTTATCAACCAAACTGTGATACATTTGAGAGTAAAATGATGTGCTACTGATGATTATGATAGAACAATAGGCATAAAATTCAGCCTGCCCTGAGAAAAACAGAATATATAGTCACCATACTTATCTAATTTTTAAATCGCTAACATATTAACTGAATGGATAAATACATTACTTCCAAGCAAGGAATGTAAGACTGATTTTATAACACTGTCCCTGATTCAACTAAACTATTGTTTGTGAGATACAAAATTGATTTAACAACATTATTAGTTATGAGAGCAAGGAAAAAAAATAAATACATTAATGCTTTCTATTAAAGTCTACATCAGATATATCCTAATACTTGAAACTTAATTATGTCAAAAACACACAACTTAGAATTAATGAAAGACTATGTAATGAATGCATTATTATATTATCCCATGATAACTTAGCAAATAATTTAAGATAATATGAAAATTATAGTAAACATTGAAAAGACATTTCAAAAATATAACATATTTTTGTTAAAAGAAAATAAAAAAAAATTGAAGACAAATATTTCCATGTTAAAATATTTTTATTTCAAATCATTACCACCTTTTAAATATGATATTTAACAATCCACTAAATGTGTACTAAAAGTCATACCTTTTATTTCTCATTTTAGTGAGAATACTATCAGTCTAGTTCAGCACACACTAATAAAGGTGATAAACTTAAAAAACATTTGGATTTTTATAATAGGTATTTGAGACTCATCTCATCTCTATTGACCTCATCAATAACATATGAAGGGGAAAACGTAAAGAGAAAGCATGAGAATGAAAG
The DNA here is from genome assembly GCA_008086735.1 of Cheirogaleus medius. Lineage (NCBI taxonomy): Eukaryota > Metazoa > Chordata > Mammalia > Primates > Cheirogaleidae > Cheirogaleus > Cheirogaleus medius. The sequence continues at coordinate 55,425,124 of VBSM01000361.1, read as the reverse complement.
CTAAGGAAGAGTACCTTGTTAATGTCTTTTTAGCTTCATCACATTTTAGACCAGATTAAATCATATTACCCAAGGATTCACTGCATCTCTATGCTGAGAGAGTGGGTTCTGTAGAATATATATTCCCTATAGGGGCAGTAACATCCCTAGGGGGTTCTGGGAAGTCTTGGGAATTAAAAACATTTTTATATTATAATATTTTGTTTTTCCATAGGGCCATAGTACATAAACAGATATAATAGTATACATGCAGTTTTAAATTTTCAGGGAAGGTTCAGAAAACAATGTTAAAAAGGCTCCTGAGGGAGGTGGCTATAATTTTTAAAAGGCTGATAAACATTGCTCTAGAAATAAGTAAAATAAATTGTGGCTAGAAAAGGAACAATGGGAATTAAACATAGGGACTCTTCTTGCACAGCTTTTTTGGCCTCTGTGGAATTCAAGACCAACTGCACCAGTGATCCCAGGCAACGAACAGACACTCACAAGAGTATTGAATCTCACTAGTGGCAAGTAGATAAAATGGTACTGAAGGACTTTATAAACAAGCAGTAGCTATGAAGAATCGAGGCATAATTTGAGGGTAGATGCTAGAGGATAAGGACTTGTTTAGTTGTATCAAGTAGCAGACTACTGATTTCAGTGTCATGAGTTTTAGAAGAGCTTGTCCACTGAGAATATTGATGAAGACTCCCTATGAAAATCAAAATAGTGGCCAAAGCATTTGTTGTTTAAAGCGTGAATATATTGTTATCGTGCAGAGCACAAACCAGCTACAACACTTTAGGCATTTGCTTGTCTGAGAAGGTCTTTATTTCCCCTTCATATACACTACTTAGTTTTGTGGGGTACAAGATTCTAGGCTGGGCATTATGTTCTTTGAGAAGAGTGAGAATGGGGCTCCAGTCTCTTCTTGCTTGTAAGGTCTTAATTGAGAAGTCTGATGTTATTCTGATGGGTTTTCCTTTGTAGGTTACCTGCTTTTTTCTCCTTACAGCTCGCAGGAGGGTCTCTTTCTTGGTTATTTTGGTCAGTCTAATGACTGTGTGTTGTGGTGTCTTCCTGTTTGCAATGAATCTCCCAGGAGTTCTTTGAGCTTCTTGTACATGGATATCTAGATTTTTAGCAAGGCCTGGGAAATTTTCCTCTATTATACCCTCAAATAGCTTCTCTATCCCTTGTGTATTTGCTTCTTCACCCTCAGGAATGTCTATGATCCTCACTTTAGGCCTCTTTACATAATCCCACATTTCTTTTAGACTTTGCTCTTTTCTCTTATTTCTCTGTTCTATCTCCGTGACTGACCTATTTATTTGAAAGGTGTTATCTTCAATCCCTGAGATTCTTTCTTCCATTTGATCTACCCTGTTCTTGAGGCTTTCCATTGTGTTTTGTAATTCCTTGAATAAATTCTTCATTTCGAGAAGTTCGGTTTGATTTTTCTTTAATATTTCAATTTCTCTAGTGAATTTTTTCCAAGTCCTGGATATTTTTGTGTGGTTTCTTTGTGTTATCTATCCATTTTTTATTGCATATCATTGAGTTTTCTTACAATCCATGTTTGAAATTCTTCTTCTGTCATTTTAGTGTTCTGAATTTGGGGTTGATGTCCATTTCTAGAGAGCTGGTGTTCCTCTTTGGTGGTGTGCTTTCTGTTTGATTCTTCATACTTCCAGAGTTCTTTCGCTGATTCCTTCCCATCTGGATCAGCTGTTGCTTCTTACCTTTAGATTTTCATTTGAATAATGACAGTCTCTGAGCCAGTAGGTGGTGTTTGTGGTTGAGATTCTACCACACTCCAAATGATAAGTCAATAGATGCACTTAAAGGGTGTGGAGAATGACCTCCCTTCAGTAAGTGGCATTTGCTGGGGGGAGCCAGCTACAGTGTTGTTTTTGGGTGCTGTAATCAGCTCTTTTTCTTCTGAAGAGGCACTCTAGTGCCTTAGGTGGTGGGTGGTGCCCTGGGACTTCCAGGTGTGTCCTTATTGTCCACCTCAGTAGGGGAAGGTGGGGGAGTGAGTCTGGGCAGAGCTGGGTTAGGTGAGCCTTCCCTTAAGCACCACAAATGCTGTTAGCAGGGGTAAAAGTTCTGTTCTCTGCTTCTGGACAAAGCTTCCAGGAAGGGGCTGAAATGGCCCCACCCAGCCGAAAAGTCTGCATGTGGGGGTAGCGCTGTCTGAGACCTGTAGTCTAGAACAGGCCTCACTCCCCATTTCCACTCTCCCCTATTCCGCAGTTTCTCCCAGATCTCTGCCAGCAGGCAGGACCTCAACCCAGTAGATCTCCTTTGGCTGGATGCCAGCCAGGAAGGTGCCTGCCCAGGATCCCAACCTGAGTTGGGTGTACGTCCCTCCTGTGGGAGGAGGGTTGCCCCTAAAGCATGCTGATCTGCTCCTGAAGGCACACACACCTCAGTAGGCTCATTCACAAATATCCATTCTGTGCCCTGGGGCAATGTGATCAAGACCTAGGTGTATGGGAGCTTGTCTACATGCCTGTCCCCTGGGCTCTGAAGATCAACCCTTGACCCTGCCAGGGAGAGGAGTGCTGGTCCAAGTCACCCACTGGGTGGGAGGGCCAGTGGGTGTGGAGCTCATAGTCTGAGTACCCCTCAGTCCATTGTAGGGCTCCAAAAGGAAAGGTTCCATTCCCTGCAGATGCCTCTGGGTGGTGGCTAAATCGCCTCTCTTGGCAACCATGGGTAGGGCAGGGGAAGATGAGAATGAAGCAGTATGGTGCCTGCAAATGGGGCTCGCATCTGCAGGCAGTGAGGTGCCCTGAGGGAGCTAGGAGCCTGGTGATCTGTCCGCAAGAGGCTCACTGTCCACTGGTGGTAGCTGTCTTTGGGCTGGTGTTAGCAGATCTCTCCAACTTCTGAGGAGCCCACCCGCAATCTGAGATGCAAGGGAGGGGAAAGTTAATCGTTTCACTTACCCTTGTCACTGATCTCCAAGCCTCTTGGGCCTTTTCTCCTTCCAGTCCTCCTCCGCAACTTCTTCCCATGGAGTCTCCTATAGTTTCAGGCACCCTTCCTTCTGACCCTCATCTGATCTGTTTTTGCCTGTTTATTTTTTTTACTTTCTTCTAAAATCTGTCTTTCTTGCAAAGACACTCTGGCTGTTGGGTTTTCTCATCCACCATCTTGATTAAGCTTTGTTTTTTATGACTATACTTAAAGAAAATTATTTAAATGGTGAATGTTTGTATAGAAAAACTGAACATCTGGTCTCACATCTGGTAGCATTATGCTGTCTCACCTATCCACCAATTCAAAAGGCAACCCATGTTCTTATGTCTGAGCAGCAAATATTTGAAATATTTTGCTAACTGAGAACCACTGTGGATCCGTCCAACATATCTTAAACACATCTGCTTACACTATTAAAGGGTATCAATGAAATATAAATTGATTTCATAATATATACTGTATTCTTTAAGTTTAAATGTCACTGATTCAACAGATCCTATTGATATCAAATGCAATATCAAGTCAATTTCTCTCTCTCTCTCTCTCTCTATATATATATATATACATAATTTTATCCAAACATAACATAAAGAACTATTAATATATCCAGTGCCATACTCTTAACAAAAGAACACAGGCTATAACCTTTAATTTCTGCTAGGTTAGGATATACTTAATTAAGTCTTTGTCAGATATCAATAACTATGTAACCTCTAACAGAATTTCTAATAGTCTTTATGTTTGTAATTTTTCATATTTACTTTGAAGCATTCTAAAAATTTGCTTGTCTAATCAATCAAATATATACATCTGGCTTAAAAATCCTGCTTTCAATCATAGATGTATGATTAATTTGTATAATGCATAAATTTCATACATACAATAATAAATGCAGACTACAACAAAAATACATTATTATAGGAAGTGATAATATTTTTGAATACTTGCTATCTGCACAGTACTGTGGAATAACCGTTATATGATTTTGCTTACTTAATCACTGCAGCATAATAAAGATATAGATGTAACATTATCTCTGTTTAGAGCTCAGGAAACTAAAATTAAGAGGTACTAATTTGCTCAAGTTAACAGTAATAAAATAAGGATTTTAGTAGGGGGACAGTCTGACCTAGGAACATAGGATGCCATATTCTTTATCACTGTATAGTAATTTGCTATACTACTCTTTCTTTTCCTCCCTCTCTCTCTCCTTTTTTCTTCCTTCACTCTCACTTTTTTCTCTCTCTCTCATATCTCTCTACTTTTCCCTTTCTCTCTCTCTCTCTCTCTGTTTTGTTAATGATCAAATAAAATATTTTTACTATTTTTAGCTGTTTCTACTTCCCTGTGATAAACAGCTCTATGTAGCTTTCCCATTGTATCTGTACTCAAATACATATGATGAGTACATGTGTATGTGTATATATCAATCTTAATGTTTGTGTGGTCTTCTGGTGTTGTTTAAAAAATACATTATGCTAGAAACACCAGTTAGAAAATAGGGATAAAATAGGGTATATGTAGTAACTTCATTAAAAAGAAAAAAACACAATAATTTATGTTTTAAAAGATAAGTAAGAATTTATCCAGCAAAAGGAGTCATGAATAATAGAATAATAGAAACACAAAAATGTGGTATAAATTTTGCCCCATTGTTTGTCAGCATTGTGATGTTTTACTGATTATTTAGCAGCAGATATATCAAAATAAAGACAATAACACTATGTATAGGTCTAGTTTCATTTTAATGATAAGATAAATTTATGTATATAAAAATCTAGCCCATATCCATCAACAGAATGCAAATTAAATTAAATTCCCCACATCAGTAAACAATTATAAAAATCAAGAAATTAACCTTTTAGAGTCCACTTGATTGTTACGTAAATTAAGGTTTTTGCCTATGGGAAGTCAGATTTTATTGCAGTAATCTACAGTATTTCCTTATGTTATGAATAATGTACCGTAAACATGGTTTACTTGTTGATCCTACTAATACCATTGCTCATTCTATGGGAGCCATGATGTACAACCTCCTATGGCATTATTATGGGTTGAATTGTGTCCCCTTAATAAGATATGTTGAAGTTCTTAACTCCAGTATTTTGGAATGTGATCTTATTTGGAAATATGGTTATTGCAGAATTAAATTAAGATAAGGTAATGTTGGAGTACAGTGGACTCCAATCCAATATGCCCTGTGTTCTTATAAGAAAAATACCATGTAAAAAGAGAGACACACAGAGACAACGCTATGTGATGACAAATGCTGAGAGTGGAGTTATGGAGTTGTGGGCCAAAAAAATGTCAAAAATTGACGGCAAACCACTAGAAGGTAGGAAGAGGCAATAAAGAATTTCCCTACAGATTTCAGAGAAAGAATGGCCCTGTGGACACCTCAATTTCAGACTTCTAGCCTCCAGAACTGTGAAAAAATAAATTTGTCTTCTCTTAAGCCCCACAACTTCTGGTGCTTTTTTACAGCAACCCAAGCAAACTCACATGTAAGGGAAGTTGTGATGTGTGAGAATCTCCATTGTGGGGCACAGTTCATTTTCATAAAGGCCAATAATCTATGGAAAGTGGCTGATAAATGACGTGCTGGGAACTAGTCTGTAAAAATGAATTGAGCTGATCAGATTCTCAGAACATGCCAAAAGAATGGGACATTTAATGGTAGGAGCAGAGCTGAATTTGGAAAGGAGACAGAGGCTTATGGGACTCTGAAGAAACACAGGTTAACTGAGCTCACAATTAAAAAAATGTTGAATAAGTTATATCACATAAAAAATATACACAGAGTAGAGAGAGGTAAAACCACATGCTTATACAATGGAATATTACTCAATTATAAGAAACGACAGTGATCTAGCCCCACTTATATTTTCCTGGATTAAGCTTAAAACCATTATCCGAAGTGAGGTGGCACAATATTGGAAGAATAGGCTCCACATGTACTCACCATCAAACTGGTACTGACTGATTACCACTATGGTGCTCATATGGTGGTAGTCTTCTCCAGTGATTAGTGGGTTGGGGAGGTAGACTCACAACTGAGGGACACTGTGCACATTATAGAGGGGAAGGGCATGCTTCTAACCCTTGCTAGGGAGAGGCAAAGATGTAAAATGTAACCAAAATGTTTGTACTCTCATAATTTCCTGAAATAAAAAAGAAAGAAAGAAAGAAAGAAAAAAGAAAAAGGAACAAAATAACACATATGCTTGCAGAAGGAGAAGCAGGAAGAACATGGTAGAGAGAGATTTAAAGACAGTCTAAATCATATTAGAAGCAGTATTGCTGTAATGAAGATCAACTCACAAGATTGCTTGAGATTGTAGAATAGATCCTTCAATCTCATTCTATGGGGCTTACTGAAGTTCTCGTTGAATTAGCCTGAGATTGTTTCAATTATTGTTCCACATAAATCCTATGGTAACTATTCTCTTTCTGACTTGAAAGTTGAGTTGAGTGATCTACATGTCTTGTAGAGTAAAATGTTACAACTAGCAAAAATTTCTTTGAAAACATAGAACTATTTTAAAAATTGATAAAGCTTTGCTTTCTTAAGTTTTTATATTTATCTTTTCCTACCTGCCCTTTTGTTTCTTCCTTAAATCCTTTATATCTTCGCAAAACTATAGGGATGAAAGGGGCTGAAAAAAAAAATTGTTAAAGTGAGGTAAGATTAATTCCATACTTAAGATACAACTGAAGCTAGGCATATTAGAGGGTCAGAAAGATATTACCCCCACTACAAAAAAAAAACAAACAAACAGAAATCATGATGAACATGGAGAATGGAAATAATAAAAATGAGAGATTGGGAGAGTCAGAACAATAGGAGACTGTGATCAGAAAAATAGGATATTCTTATAGGGAGAAATAATTACTATTATAAAAGTAATAAAACCATACCACAAATCAGAATTTTATAGTGTTAAAAATTTTAAATTAATCTTTCTAGATTATTTAATGAATATATATTATATATAATATAGAAACATTGATATATGATATGAATCATATCTGTGTGCTATATGGGACTGTCTATTTGATATATAATAGACATATACACCTACCACTTTCACAACTTTCAACTATTATGTCTTCGCAACTTTCATAGCTTCACAACTTTCTAACTAGGTATTTTGTAGAATTATTTAAATTATTATTGTTTAAATTATTATATCTATAGAAGTACTATATTACAACATTACCTAAATAATATATTTATACTAAAAATTAAAAATAAAGCATACAGTATTCTTAGAACAGCTCCTTTCACATAGGAAATATTCAACAAATATCACTTAATTTTTCACTAAATATATCTGGACATGCTGACACTTTCACATGGTAGGATATTGGCGTCTAATTTAGCATACTTATTATAAGCTACAAGTTTAAAAATCCACTTAAAATCTAATTTCCTGAGGTTTTCTCTGATGAAACCATAATACAATATACAATAATTCTTGATTGATACTCTTAAACGTAAATGCTTAAAATTTAGTGTGACATTGTAAGTTTTAGGAGTTCCTTAGTTCATGTGTGACAATTAATTTCCATCAAAGAGATGTGGCAATAAAATAACTATATTAGAAGATAGTTTTGCTTTTGCTTAGGTTTCAAAATGCCAAAAATTAAGATAACTCTTATCCTAAAATTAAGAAAAAAAGCTAGAAAACTCTCAAAATCATAATTCTTTAAGCCCATCAGAGAGCTGATGTGACAAATTTACCAGGCGAGAGCTGGATTCTAAATGATGACAAGCCCCTCTGAGGAAAGAAAAGACATAGAGATTGCTTCGCTTTGGAAAGACCATAAGAGGAAGAAGCAGTTATCATAAAGTGGTTAAGAAGAAAATAACAAAATTTAGAAAATTCTTAACAGCTGAGTGGAGACTGATGTGATACTTAGAATCTCTCGGAGCCCCAGACAAAAGAGGAGTCTGCCCCATTTGCCATCAATTGCTCTCACTGGACCTTCACTAGGCAGTCATGAGAAATATTGTCAGCAGAGTAGTATATTTGAGAACACTCTCCTCAGGGCTGCTGATAGCCAGAGCCTGCCAAGACTTGATGGTGGAATAGAAGTACTTGGAGAAACCCATCAGGGCTCTGGGCCCTGCGTGAAGACAAGCTGGTAATCAGCAGTTGTTTCCCTCCTGCAGCCCAGACACCTCTCTGACATGAAAGCCATCTTCTGCTTGAAGAAAAGCAAGAAATTCACCTTTGTTTCAGACTGGCTCCTGAACTTCCTTGAGGCCAAATCTGTCTGCATCTGAGGAAAGGTCAAGATACCCTCCTGCCTCCAATTTCTGCTCTGATACAGGGAAAAGTTGAGGTGGTGTAATTGGAGGGTCAGAAAACCTGCTCCCTGACCCTGTGCTGTCACAAATTAAAAACCATCTACCACTAGAAAGAGGCAAGAAACACATCTGAGAAGAAGCATGCATTGATTTAAAACAGAGTTCTAATACCACTTTAGGAAAGGAAGGTATACTGCTCATTTCCAAGACCCCCACAAATAAAAGGAATGGAGTTTGTCTGCCATGATGGGAAGAAGGAAAAATCCTGCCTATAAACTAGACCCTGCACTAATGTCTTAGCTTTCTATCATTATGCAACAAATCACAAATTTAGCAATTTAAAACAGCAAAGATTTATTATCTCACAGTTGCTGTGGGTCAGAAGTTTGAGTACACTCTGACTGGATTTTCTGCTCCGTATCTCATCGAGCTAATGTCAAAATGTTAGTTAGGGCTGCAGTTCTCATCTGAAGTTTGGGATTCTTTCCCAAGATTACTGCTTTTGGCAGAATTAATTCCCTTGCAGTTGTAGGACTGAAGCCCTAGGATTTCTGCTGGCTATCAACCATGGGGAAGGGGTACTCTCAGCTTCTAGAGTCTGTCCACATTTTTTGCTACATGGCCTCCTCCATTTTCAAAGCCACCTAGGGAGACTCTGCCTTGAATTGACTTCTCCTGCCTGAAATTTCTCTTGTCAAGAAAAGCCCTATTCATTTATACACTCTTAAACTTAGATCAGACACAACACGGATATCTTAAAGTCAAGTAGTTTGGGATCCAAGTACATCTGAAAAATTCCCTTTGCTATATTTAAGGTAACATAATCATGGGAATGATATCTCATCATATTCATAGGTACTGCTCACACTAAAGGAGTGAGAAATAGGCAAGAATAAAAGTCACTGGGAGTCATCTTAGAAATTCACCCACTGCAACTAAGTAGGAGGTAAATGTTGTCATCTACTGGGGGCAACAAGAAGTTCTGAAAAGCCCCACTGAGGCACAGGAACACAGGGACTTCTTAAGACTGAGTTTGGAGCAGGAAAAGTAACAATTTCACATGTAAAATATATCTAGCTAGAGTGTCTGGCACATAGTAAGTGCTATATTAGTATCTAATTTTTTAAATATTATCATAATTTAAGGAATTTAACTAAAATTTGGAGAAACCAGGGCTGCAATCCAGGTCTCTGTTGTAAATGCATTCACTCCTGCTGCCACAAGAAAGAGCATTTATTCAGAATTCCAATACTGTCAATGTTATACGTATAGATTAAAACAGATTCAGCCCTCCTGTTTATGGTTATAAGAAAAGATTGCCTCAATTTTGTTTTAGGTTAGCTTCTTTGGATATAAAAACTAAAAATAAAAAGGGTTCATATATCTAAGATACCTTCGTCTTAGTCTCTATTAACATCTTTGTCACTAAACAATCCTATTATCCCAAGTTGTAGCTTTTAGCTTTCTTCCCAAGGTTCACATTGCTGGCCACTGAATCACATAATATTTTCTTTTTTAATCATGCTCCAGTTACTTTTTACATTATCCTAAGTTGTGCACCAAGGATATTTCAGGAATTGAACATTAAACTTCAAGCATTATTAGCTTGTAGCTAATAAACTCAGATATTCATTTTTATCATGCTATAAGTAGTTAAAATGACACTAGAACTTTATAAAAGTAGTTTGTGGACTTATAAATGTTATATTATTTTTAGGTTGTAACCTCAAAATAATTCTAAGACAAGATTGTGACCTGATGGACAAAAGACAGACTTTGGCACTACATAGACTTGGTATAAATCCTTACTCTCTCACAAAGTACCAATTGTGTTATTCTTAAAATGTTACTTTAATTTGAGTTTTTGGTGTCTTATTTACCCAGGCCATAAAATGAGATAATAAAAATATACTTTCATGTGTTGAGGATTAGAGGTATTACATGAACTGTCATTCTATAAGTAGCAGCTATTTTAAATTCAAGTTTTACTTCTCATAGCCACAACCAATGATATAACAATCCTTGGCTTTTCAAATTTTGTTTATATTCATAAATCTGTGAGTGAGTTTGGAGAGAATAATTTTGATGAAAATAAAATTACATGTTAGTATTTATTTGTCAATTAGACTTTTAATATTACCATAATTTTTTGTCAGCCATCACCATCATCACCATCATCATCATCATATCTTTCCTACAAGCCTAAGGTAAAATCCATAATGATTCATATATCTGCATGAAGGGCTAACTATGTAGAAGCTATTAATATTTTATTAGCAACATAGCTGCATCTGTCTTCAAAAAATTTAATCGTAAGAGAAGGTTTTGATAGATTTTTCTCCATTAAACAATAGAGAATATATCTATTTTCATTTTTTCTAATATGGCTTTTAGCTTCAGCTCTGTCATTGAATTCAGAAAGGAACATTCAATCATATTTAATGGAAATAACTTATTAAATATTGTAGAGAGATGACTTTGGTGATACTTTCATTAATTGAAGGTTACCATAACAACTGAAGGTCTACATTCACCACCTCATAGTTACAAAGGAAACTAGCTGTCCTATATCACCTTTATTATAATTCTTAACACTTGCACATGTGTGGCATGCCTAATTTATCTCAAGATGATATTGAGGTGAAAAGGACATGATAAAAATGCAAATATAGAGACTCATGTCCATTTTTGTTAGCACAAAGCATCAAAGGTAACTAATTTTCTCTGTCTCTGAATGTCTTAGAAAGTATTTACTGTTTTCAGACACATAATTGTAGTCAGGCAATGCTCCTAAAATTGGATCTTTATGAGATTTTCTGAATATGTCATTTATGAATTTCTTTTTAACTAGGCTGAAATCTAATATTTTTATGTAACATTTTCAGGTTTATTGAATGAGTATCATATTAGAAAGTAAATAAGGGATTTAATTAACATAAAACAAATATAAGTAATTAATATTCTCTGAAGATCAACATAAAGTTGTGCTGCCAGGTAGTGTAGTAGTAGTAGTAGCAGGTGGTATGTATCTCAGTCATCAAATGCAGAGGCAAGATATATGCCAAACACATAAATCTGTATAGTTTCCACACTAGACAAAATATACTCTGAATCTAAATCCCCATTTGGAGCCAGTGATTCAATATTTAACTTCAACTTTTTCTGGGTTTCTTTCTCCTACCCACAGAACCAGCAATTATATTTAATTACATAAAAAACTAGACAACAATTTTAGGCAATGAGAAATTTTCTCTGTGGTTTAGTTTAGTATGGTCAAAGGCCCTTCTTTCACTCAAATAATTTGCTAGTTTCTATTAGCAAACTATAATTCTCCCATTACAGTAATATTCATTTAATTTAAATTTTATTATTTTTAATAAATTTCTGGGTAGAAAAGTAAAGTTTTAATTAGTCATTTGTATCTTTGTTCAAACATTCTAATAGGACCTACACTCCTTTGACCTACCAGGCCTGACTACCTCATCTGAATTTGTTTGAGTGCATTTTCCTCTGACACCATAGCTCCAGACATACTGGTGTTTTCTCATGTGTGAAAATAAACTTTAATTTTTCCTGCCTTAATTTTATATAACATGCTTCTCCCTTGATTTAAACTATTCTCAGCTAAGTATGATGGGGCTTTACCCAGGCAGATCTGCCCAAGAAGATGAGGTCCTCATTCCCTAAAGCTCCTAGTCTAGGGAGATGGTTCTTGTAAGAGGAGCAAGTGACCAGAATTTCTTCTGTCCCCCAGCTCCATGTTGTAGAAGCTTTATTTTATGAAAACACAAGTGAGATAGATTGGGTTCCCTTCTTCCACCCAGCCTCCACTTGGTAGGGCGGAAGCTCTACTCTAGACATTGCAGGCCAAGAACATTGGGTTTCGATTGTTCTCACCCCAACTGACACTTAGGATGGGAGTTCCACGTCAGGAGAGGCAAGCTGAGAAGAGTAAGGACTTCCACCCCCACTCAATGTCTCATTAGTAGAAAAGATGTAGCACCCCAAGAGAAGCAGACAACTGTACCTGCCCCAGTTCTGGTAATCAGTGGTATGGAGATTCTGCCCAGGGAGAGAGGCAAGCAGTAGGAACAGAGAGTTCTGTTGTTCTCTCAGGGAAATGAATTTATTTTAAAAAGCTTTAGGAAGTTCAAACCTAAAGTCTTTATCAAAACCACAGAGATATTGGTGGTGAGGAATTAATAGGTCACTCCATGATAACAATATATAAAATGGTAAAGACACTAAAAAGTTTAGCAGAGAAAACAAGAGTGACACACCGACAAACCCTCCTTGAATTGTTTTGTGTTTCAAAGATTGACCTCAAAACTATTCCTGTAAAAGGGTGCTATTTTTAATGGGATCCGACTGTGGAGCAATTGATACCCCACTGTAATGTGAAACAATAGAGCAATCAGCTACCAATCAGTGGACGCTAACATCTCAGTATGAAACCAATAAAGCCAGACCATCCAAAGTCTTACTTTGGGAAATAGGCACTCAAAGAATCCAGTTAAAATCACATCATCCCTGGAAGTAGAAGTGAGGTGTCAGAGAAACTGTGTACATGACCAAAATTGTGCCTTCTGAGAATGGACTTTAGAGGCTGCACAAGGCAGTGTCAAGGGACTTTAGTACAATAGCCCAGCCAAGTCATTAAAACAGTAAATAAGCAAGCAGCAAAGATAAAGAAAACCCAAGGAAGGTAAGTATACAGTACACAGAGTTGCTATAATGCAATATATAAAACATTTGTTTGGAACAAAAATTGTGCGACACACAAAATGACTTTTTATATATTTAGCTTAGTATCTACCATAATTTTTACTGACTTCTGTTCATTGCCTTTTTTTCTTTAGATCTTTTCTCTCTTTTTTGCCTTCTATTGTTTACATAAACATTTTATGTGATTTCATGATATCTGCCCACTTAGCATATCCATAAAACTTCTTTAAAAATATTTAAGTACTTTTTGATAAGACCATTCTTACCGGAGATAAGTGATGTCTCATTGCAGTTTTGATTTGCATTTCCCTGATGATTAGAGATGTTGAGCATTTTTTCCTATGCCTGTTGGCCATTAGTTATTCTGTCTTCTTTTGAAAAGTTTCTGTTCATGTCCTTTGCCCACTTTTTGATAGGGTTGTTTGATTTTTTCTTGCTGATTTTCCTGAGTTCTAAATAGATTCTAGTTATCAGCCTCTTAACAGATGTGTAGCATGTGAAAATTTTCCCCCATTCTGTAGGTTGTCTGTTTGCCTCTCATGACTGTTTCTTTGGCTGTACAGAAGCTTTTTAATTTGGTCAGGTCCCATTTATTTATTTTTGTTGCTGCTGTGATTGCCTTTGGGGTCTTCTTCATAAATTCTTTGCCTAGGCCAATGTCTAGGAGAGTATTTCCAACATTTTCCTCTAGAATTCTAATAGTTTCATACCTTAGGTTTAAGTCTGTTATCCAGCGTGAGTTGATTTTTGTGAGAGGTGAAAAGTGTGGATCCTGCTTCAGCCTTCTACATGTGGCTATCCAGTTTTCCCAGCACCATTTATTGAATACGGATTCTTTTCCCCAGTGTATGTTTTTATCTGCTTTGTCGAAGATTAGATGGATATATGAGGATGGTTTTATATCAGGGTTCTCAGTTGTGTTCCACTGGTCAATGTCCCTATTTTTGTGCTAATACCAAGCTGATTTAATTACTACGGCTTTGTAGTATTGTTTGAAATCTGGCGTATTGACACCTCCCATTTTGTTTTTATTGCCTAGAATTGCTTTTGATATACAGGGTTTTCTCTGGTTCCATATGAAGTGTAAAATTATTTTTTCTATATCTGTGAAAAATGATGTTGGAATTTTAATAGGGATGCATTGAATCTGTAGATCAGTTTAGGTAGTATAGATATTTTAACAATGTTGATTCTGCAGACCCATGAGCATGGTATGGATTTCCATCTGTTTACGTCCTCTGTTTCCTTCCTCAGTGTTTCATAGTTCTCCCTGTAGAGGTCTTTTACCTCCTTAGTTAAGTATATCCCTGGGTACTTTATTTTCTTTGTTGCTATTGTGAAGGGTATTGAGTCTTTGTTTGGTTCTCAATTTGACTGTTATTGGCTTATAGGAATGCCTCTGATTTGTGTGTATTGATTTTGTATCCTGAGAATTTACTAAATTCATTTATCAATTGCAGGAGTTTCTTGGTTGAATCCTTGGGATTTTCTAAATATAATATCATATCATCAGCAAAGAGTGAGAGTTTGATCTCTTCTGTTCCCATTGGATGCCTTTAATTCCACTTTCATTTCTGATTGCTATAGCCAGGACTTCCAGCACTATGTTGAATAGAAGTGGAGATAGTGGGCAACCTTGCCTGGTTCCAGTTCTAAGTGGGAATGCTTTCGATTTTTCCCCATTCACTATGATGTTGGCTGTGGGTCTGTCATATATGGCTTGTATCATTTTTAGGTAAGCCCCTTCTATGCCTATTTTGTTAAGTGTTCTTATCACAAAAGGGTGTTGAATTTTGTCGAATGCTTTTTCTGCATCAATTGAAAGGATCATATGGTCTTTGTTTTTGTTTCTGTTTATGTGGTGAATTACATTTATATATTTGTGTATGTTGAACCATCCCTGCATCCCTGGGATGAAGCCCACTTGGTAGTGATCAATTATTTTCTTGATAAGCACCTGGAGTCAGTTAGCTAGTAATTTGTTGAGAATTTTTGCATCTATATTCATAAGTGATCTTGTCCTGCAGTTTTCTTTCTTTGTTGAATCCTTTCCTGGTTTTGGTATTCAAGTGATGTTGGCTTGATAAAATGAATCGGTAGTCCCAAAACAATGTTGCATGGATGTGGAGAGATAGGAACACTCCTACACTGCTGATGGGACTGCAAACTAGTTCAACCTCTGCAAAGAGCAATATGGAGATTTCTTAAAGCAATATAAGTAGATCTACCAATCCCACTAATGGGCATCTACCCAAAAGAACAAATGACACTCTACAAAAAAGACACCTGCACTCGAATGTTTATAGCAGCACAATTCACAATTGCAAAGTTATGGAAACAAACGGAAGTGCCCATCAATACATGATTGGATTAATAAAATGTAGTATATGTATACCATGGAGTACTATTCAGCTATAAGAAACAATGGTGATATAGCACCTCTTGTATTTTCCTGGATAGAGCTGGAACCCATTCTACTAAGTGAAGTATCCCAAGAATGGAAAAAAAAGAACCACATGTGCTCACCAGCAAATTGGTATTAAGGGATCAACACCTAAGTGGACATATAGGAATAACATTTATCGAGTGTTGGGCAGGTGGGAAGGGGGAGGAGGAGACGGGTATATATATACATAACAAGTGAGATGTGCACCATCTTTGGGATGGTCACGCTTATATGTAACCTTAACATTTGTACCCCCATAATATGCTGAAAGAAAAAAGAAAAAATAATTTAAGTAGTTTCCAAAGAGTTGGCAATTTGCCTTTTTAATTTATTTAAGTCCATCTTCAAATAAGACTGCAATACTTCCTGTGTAAGCAGATCTTAGCTATGCCTCTCTGGATTTGTCTGTCACTCTGAATTTCTGAGTGGTGATTTGCCCTGCAACCTTAGTTATCTGATAGGTTCAAGAAAAGTTATTGATTTTTCAGTTTGTTCAGTTTTTCTTCTGCTAAGGATAAGACTGATAACTTGAAAACATTTCACATGGCAATCTGAAAGCAGAATTAACTCTGGGATTTTTTTGGAGGGTGATAAAAATATTCTCAAGTTAGATTACACTTATGGTTCCACAACTCCATGAACATCAAACAATAACAGCAACACAAGAGTGAATTTTCCACTTTAAATGTATAAATGTATGTCATGTGAATTATATATTATTAAATGTATTTTAAGAATAAGTATATTGAGAACATGTCCATGATATAACCAATAGTATTTTAATTTATTAATGCTTCTAAAGCCAAGCATCAGAGTAATAAATCTGGATTATCATAAATTTTGTCTTGGGAAAATTATGAACCCACATTTTCTGTACTAGATATTATAGAGTTTGGTCACTTTGAGATCACTTTGCATATCTCTCCCTCCCATGATTTTTTAGGTATGATTTTTATTATTTATTTACATTTTCTGAACATTATCTTTTCAAATATTTTAAAGAGGCACTACAATGTTTACTCAACATCTAATTTGAAGCTACCATATATACATTTGGGAGCAAAACATATTTTACTTGTCTGCTAAAAAAACATCAAAATATAACTCTTTCTGAATTTCATACACTGTTTTGAGTTATCTCATTTTGCTTAAGTTCATACACAAGAAATCTAAAGAAACTTATGTTACTCAATAGTTTTCAAAACATTGTAAACATTCTCATCTTAGGGTATAGGAAGATAACAAGCATATGTGGTCTTTAGAGTACTTAAAGAAATTGAGAATACCAAGACATAATTCCCTCAGAAATTTTATTTTATTCAGCTAATTGGGAAGTGACCAGAAGACAAAGAGTTTAACACTCTGGTCAAATATATCTGCCACTTTCTTATGACCAGTTTTTATTTTTTCTTACTTTTTCTTTCATAATGTCATTTAGCTCACACTCTGGATTTCTAGAACAAATGTTTTTCATTTTTTTCTACAACTATAAAATCCATCTTTATTTTTTGCTTCTTCATCTTGTTATCATTTTTCTTATATTCAGAAAACAATTCCTGACTTTTTCTTTGAGATTCATGATTCCAGAGCATCCACTGGATATACTTAAATTGTATAACATTGCATTTCCAATGAAAACAGCAACAATTATTTGAAATATTTTTCAAAGTACATGCAACAAATTGAGCAACATTTATTTAATATTTTAGAGTGAGTAGCACAAAAATTCTGCAGATATTTATCCTGGTCAGAAATCAGGGTTTTTGAATAAAAATTATATAGTAATATACTTGATTTTATGATATAACTTAGTTTCTCTACATAATTTATTGTATTAGTTTGCTTGAGCTGACACAAAAAAATACTATAGACTAGGTGGCTAATACAACAGAAATTTATTTCTTATAATTCTGGAGTTGGGAAGTACAAGGTCAAAGTACCAGCAAAGTTGGTTTCATTCTGAGGTCTGTTCTCTTGGCTTGTAGGTGGCCACTTTCTCATGGTGTGCTCACATGACCTTTTTGTGTATGAGTGGAGAGTGATGTCTCTCTTTCTGTACTCTTTTAAAGCCACCAATTCTATTTTATTAGGTTCCCACCCTCATGAACTCATTTAATCTTAATTACCTTCTAAAGGCCCTAGCTCCACAGTCACATTGGTGGTTAGAGTTTCAATGTCCAAATTTTGAGGGGGCACAATTCTATCCATAGTATTTATATTGGGCTTTTACTTTATATCAACTGTGATATTCATCCATTGCAATAGTAGGATTTGATTTTAATGCTTTGTATCAAAGTGGGGTGGTTAATGAGTGCAAAAATATAGTTAGATAGTTAAATAGAATGAACAATAAGTTAGGGTATACTTTAAAATAACTAAAAGAGTGGAATTGGAATGTTCCTACCTCAAAGAAATGATAAGTGCTTTAGATGATGGATACACCAATTACCCTGATTTGATTAATTCACATTGTATGCCTGCATCAAAACATCACATGCACCCTCTAAATATATACAATTATTATTTATCCAAAATAATTAAACATTTAAAAAATACTTCATATAATTTAAAATATTTATTGGGGACATTTTCTAGCCTGATGCAACTTAATGTCTGACCTGTTTTTCCTTTTAGGATGATTGCCAAATGGTCTATAACCTCTGCTATTACCAATTTTATAGTTACTTTCAAGTCATTATCTCTCAGCAGTTTCTGAATGCTTTTCCAAGGATATTTTGTATGTTGAGCCTGAAAACATTCCAGTGTGATATTTGCTTACAATTTTATTGTAGAATTTTCAAATATGACTGCATAAAATAGATTGACTAAGACTGAATTTAATATACAATTTTAAGTTAGCTTGGCAACAGAGTATAGTAGCTCGCAAATGACAGAGGTCTAAAATATATAAGCCAAACATTGGATATTAGCCTATGGATATTATTAAAATGATCTGGACTATAATATTTAAGTTGATGCTAACACAGTTTATATGTTTAAAGTGTCAAATGTTTTAATGATAGTAATGGATGCAATATTGAATTGTTACTGTTTTCCTCTAAATTGCTACAATAGATAGTCACTGGCAATATCATGAAATTTTAGCCTGCAGTTTTATTGGAAGAGATATATTAACACTTCTAGGAAATAAAAATAAAACTGAGCAATGAAAAGACAATGTAGTAAAAATATAAAGGAGAGCAAGTAGTTTCAAAAAATATTTGGAGTAAATTAATCTGTAAATACTATAATAAATGACTTGATAATTGTAATTAGCAAGCATTTTTAAAAATTAAGGGTAGCTGCATTGCTTAGTTAAATAGTTGCAACTGAAATATTTAGCATGTATAAATTTGAGATTCTAATACCTGAGATTTTTTTCCTTAATTAAATTTTTGATGGTAATTAAGAAATTATTATTTTTAAGTGTGTTAAATCTTGAGTTACAAACATTTTCTTTAAGGAAATAGTGTTACTAGTCCAAAATAAGTAACAATTCACATATGTTCACATTTATTATTTTTATTTATTTATTTTTTATTTCATCATGTAATGGGGGTACAAATATTGTTAGGGTTACATATATTGCCCCTACCACCCCTCCCCCCCCATATGCCAGAGCTTCAAGCGAGTCCAATCCCCAGGTGACACGCATGGCACACATTATGTAACTCTACACTTCCTCCCTCCCTCCCGCCTGCCCTCCATCCAATATGTTCACATTTATATTCACAATTACTTGTAACAAATGCATTTAAATTAATAAAAAAACTCCATTTGACTTTAGTTATTGATATTAAAAACTATGTCCTATGTCAACATTTCAAAATAAATGCTTTAAAATTAGAAGCAAAAATATCTTCATCTGACTTCATGTTTCAAAACATTTTTCATACATTCCTATTTGTAGCATTCTCAATTTGCTGTTTTTATACTAATATTTCTTAGTTTGGCTCAAGAACACTTCAAGCATAATGACAATAATTTGTTCTGTATTGGAATATCCAAAGAAACGTAGACAGCCTGTTCCGATTAAACCAAATTGAAGGAGGACATTTTTAGTTACTCTAAATCACATGTCTCCTGAAGTTCCATTCCATTTCAAAGGGTATAATTTCTCTATTCTGACTTTGAGTGAAGGGGGTCATGAACTAGGACCTAATTCCTAACTACTTAATACTGTGGCACATTTTCTACATAATTATAAGACCAAAAGTTTATATTGACATTTACATTCTTATAAATAGACCTTAATAGAAACTTCTGACAGCGTTGTCCCAGAGTAACAGCAATATATAAAGAAGATAAAACTATAAGACATGGGGAGAGGATATAAAGTATTAACCTTCAAAACTTTTCATATATGAAGGATCCCTCAATCTGCCAACAAAAGGAACATAGTTTTAAAAGGCACAATTTTTCCAAGTCAAAATCCCAAGCTATCTTGTAGATTCTGACACATGGATTCAAAGTTCATATGGACAGGTAAAAAACCTAGAATAGCCAAAACAATACTGAAGAAGAACAAAGGTAGAGGACTGACACTATCTGATTTCAGTATTTATAAAGCCAGAGTATATCAGTACAGAATGGAATAGTAAAAGAATAGACACATTGATCAATAGAATCAAATAAAGACCACAGAAATAGACACAAAACATTATTTCATTTTCACAGAGATGCAAAGGCGATTCAATGGAGAATGAAAAATTTTTCAACAGATGGATTTTGGATTCAAAGTATATATTCAGAAATGAAAATTACTCAGATGCAGAACTCATAACATACCTCACACACAAAAAGATTAACTAAAAATGGATATGGACTTTAATGTGAAATGCAAAATGGAAAACAGTATGGAGTTTCCTCACAAAATTAAAAATGGAACTACCTTATAATCTAGCAGTTTTCCCTCTGGGTTTATATGCAAGGGAAATAAAATCAGTATTTCTGAGAGATATCTGCACTCCCACATTTATTCCAGCATTATTCTAAATAGCCAAGATATGGAAACAATCCAAATATCTGTCAATAAATGAAAAGATAAGGAAAATGTATATTTACAATGGAAATGTATTAACATTTAAAAAGAAGAAAATCCTGCTATTTGTAGCAATATAGATGAAACTGGAGGACATTATGTTGAATGCAATAAGCCAGACACAGAAAGACAGATACTGAATAATTTCTCTTATACGTGGGTTTTTCTTTAAAAAAAAAAGTTTAAATACACAGAAACAAAGAATAGAATAGTGGTTATTCATGATGCAGAAGAATATTAAATGACATGAAAACACAATCCTGATATATTATTACAAAGAGAGGCAACTGGACATTATTTATTTATTGTGTGATGCAACAGTAAGCATATAGTACTATGAGCTATTCCTTAAAATAAATGACAAAATCATACCTGAATCCATTTAACTTAACCCCCAGATCTAACTATCTTGGCTGGAAATATAGGGGTGGAGTATCTTAAATGACACCATGAAGATATGATCCCCAAATCCTGAATATGGTACATTCTGCAGGACAAATATACAGGTTTGTTCAACAAACCAATGACATCTTTCCTAAGAGAAATGTCATGCATTACCTTGTTTGGATTTTGACTGTTAAAAAGCCAACTATAAAATACAATCTTGAAATAAAAATAATTGTACATAGATGGGATATTGGAAAAATTAAAGAGTTACTGTTAAATTTTTTAGCTATATGTTTAAAATGCCATTGCTATGTTTTTTAAAAGGCTTTACCTGTTAGAACTAGTATATACTAAATTATTTATGTGTGAATAGATATGATGCCTAATTCTTGCTTTAAATTATTTAAGTCCCATACCTTTTCATCAATCCACTCCCCCCGCCCAAAGAAAAAAAGAAAAGAAAAACTGGCAGGGGGCTAAATAAGTAGAGGAAGTAAAATGTCAAATGTTGATAATTGTTAAAGCTGAGTGATAGGCACTAGAGCACAATAGAGTTCATTATATTATCATCTCTTTGCTTTAGTATATAAAATTTCCTTAGTAAATGTTTTTTTAAAAGAAATGAAAAATAAAAACAAATTTCCTGAAGAAATTTGACTTTGTGTTGTTTGTAGACACAATACCAAAAGGAAAATTCATGAAAGAACAAATATACAAGTTAGAATTTATTAAAAGTATGCTTTGTAAAATAAACCAGTAAGAAAATAAAAAAAAAAAACAACAAAAAACTATTTGCAAAACACATTTCTGATAAAAGACTTGTGCCAAAAATACACAAAGAACTATTTTTTGTTGTTGTTGTTTTTTGAGTCAGAGTCTCACTCTGTCACCTGGGGTTAGAGTGCATTGGCCTCATCATAGCTCATTGCAATCTTAACCTCTTGGGCTCAAGCAATCCTCCTGCCTCAGCCTCCCTAGTAGCTGGCACTACAGGTGCACACCACCATGCCTGACTAGTTTTCTATTTTTAGTAAAGACGGTTCTCTCTTGGTCAGACTGGTCTCAAACTCCTGAGCTCAAGCAATCCTCCCACCTCGGCCTCCCAGAGTGCTAGGATTATAGGCATGAACCACTGCACCTGGCCTGAAGAACTCTTAAAATTGAACTATAAATAAACAACCAACCTGATTTAAATTTTGCAAAATACTTGAAGAGACACCTCACCAACAAAGATATACTGAATGCAAAGACATTTATGAAAAGATGCTCAAAATCATTTACTTGTCATTAGGGAAACACAGATTAAAATAATGAGATACCTCTTCACACTTATTAAATTGCAAAAACTCAAAACATTGGCAATACCAATTGCTTCAAGGGTGCAGAGCAACAGAAACTCTCATCCTTTGCTAATAGGAATGCAAAATGATATATTCAATTTGGAAGATATTTTGGAAATTTCTTACAAAAATAAAACATAGCTTTACCATATTATCGTGTCATTTTATCATTCCTATTTTTATCCTATTTTTCTGTGATAATTTCTATATTCTATGTTCTTTTAAATATATTAATAATAATTCTAAATTTTTCTTCTGAAATGCTGCTGTAATTAATTGTGTCACATATCTTTTGTTATACTTCTAACCTTGTCCTGGAGTATTTTTCTCATAGAAAGATTATTCCTGGAGAGATAGACAAGTCTTTTTTTCTTACTTTAGAGCCACCCACCAAATGAAGTTAAATGAGTATTTGTCAATGTATAGCTGAATAACTTGAAACCTTTTTCAAATATACAGTATAATTTTTAGCATATTTCTTTAAAGCATGTATTTTCCTAACATTCTTCTCCACAGATTTGTATTTTCCTCCAATCATTCATTTATCTGGTTTTTCATACTCTACATATATACAATATTATATAGAAAATTAAAGTACCAGCATGCAATGTTCTAGAATAACATTGTCATTAATAGCCTTTACTCATGGACAATAGAAATCTAAGATTGATTTTGGTGGCAGCTATTTCATTCCATTTTATTCTGAGTTGTTTCTAGGACTTCCAGCAACTCATAATTTACAGGATTATGGTAAGAAGTGATAGATGAGCAAGATTAGCAGGAAAACATTCTAGTAATACTTGGGCAATTTCAATTTTCCCCCTTTTTTCCTCACTCTTTTAATTAGTCAAAAAGTTTTAATAAAACTCTTATTAAAATCTCATTTGGAATCTATAGATTTTGGGTGCTGATAGTTACTACCGAAATTTTAATATTTATATTTGACTATGTGTTTTCTACAAAAATCCAATTACTCAGAATTTTAAATTTTCCTCTGATTAAAAAAAAGGAATCTTAGTTTATTTTAATTGTCCATTGAACATATTCACCAATATAACATATAACATTCCATGTACATATAATATTCCATATTTACTCTTTCAGTTGGAAAAAAATATGGTAGTAAAAGTTTTGGTAAGATTGCAAAAGAAGAAAGAAATATAGAACTTATGGTGTGGTAAAGCATTTTCAATTTATCATATGATCTACTGTTGTGTTGTAAGCCAAAAGGACGCTGTCATGTGATGAATTTTTCAACTTTAATAATAGGAGATATTTATGTTGTGATAATTTCTATTTCAGGTCCAGATGTGAGTCTTCTTTGTTTAGCAACCTATGAGTAATCTTCCCCCAACCCCTATAAATTGATATGAAGGTAGTAGGCAGGCATAGGATAAACACAAAAACACTCCAATTTATACAAGATAAGGCAGTTCTGAAATTCTGCTATGGAAAAATACTGTGAAGACCACCACCGTGTGGAAGAAGAATGCTCCTTAATTCCACCCAAGTTCTGCTCTTTGCACTATTTGTTCATCGTTCTTGGTTCCTCTGGGAGAGCTCCTTTTTTAAAATTAACTTTCTAAAATGCAGGATGAAGTAGTCATTGGGAATATATACTCCTTAACCACTTCAGTACGGCGCTCACTGGCCGCGAAACCTTGCCCACAGCTGGCACTCATAGTCCACACGATAGTTTGTGCTGTGCATTGACTAGGAATCCGTTTTGCTCTTGTGTGATGAGGAAAGCTTTAAAGCACTGAAAGCTTGTTTTACTTTACAGGCAGCTTTAGGAAAATAACTATAACTCCTACTAAGGACTTGTTAAAATGTCACAGATTCATAGTAACTTATTAGCTGAACGTACACACTGCAACTGCAGAGATAAAAGCTGTAAAAGTAAAAGCTTTTGGCTGTCAACTAAAGTCGATGCTCGGCTGTGCCCCTTCATATCATGGCTGTTGGCTAAAGTCAAGGCTCAGCTGTGCACGTTCATGTGTGGCTGTAGACTATAGTCGACGCTTGTACTGAATTGATTAAGTAGACTGCATATTTTTAAGATCTTTTCTGCTCAAAGGAGGTTGGAGGTCCAAAGTTCTAAGTCTCTAACTACCAGAACCATAAATAACTTGTGGTTTCTTGGAAGGGCAACTCTCATACAAATGTAGTACAATTTGTATCTATTTGATTCCTGATATCTTCATTTGTCAGGAACCACATTCATAGTTCTTTTTAAGTCTTATTTCCTCTGTAAGTTGTATTTCTCTTGTTTTCTTGCTGCAATTTTATTCTTTCAATTTAAACAGGACTACCTTAAGCTGTTGGGATTCCATGAGAAAGGCTTAATCAAACCTTTGCCCTGAGATATTTTATTCAATTAAAAAGATTTAACAGACATCACACTTTTAACCTGATATCAGTCCTAATCCAAAATTATCTGTTGAAAATTTTACAGAGCATTTGTCTCTAAAATATATTCTCAATCTTTTTTTTTTTTTTGAGTGGGAGAATGAAAGACTTAGCATTTCATTTCTTCTTTCAAACCTACCATTACTTTCCTCAACTTTTATTTGCCAATACCTTTCCAAATATAGCCAATAATAACAATATTACTTACATTCTAGTTTCTGAACACTTCCTATAACTATAGGTTCAGAAGGCAAACTCTGTGACTTCCAATTTTCCAGATAATGGTTTCACCAAATGTGTTGCCACTATACTCTGTGGATATTCATTTTTCCAGTTTTTCAAATCATCGCTTATTTTCCTAAAGCCATAATATGCCAAATGATGCCTTTTATTCCTTTATAAGGGTTAAGCTATTCAAATGATTTGATTTTTCTTTGTGAGAAAATAGAGTTTCTAGTATATGTTTAAAAGATTTCTTTAATAATTGCTAAATTTAAAATTTGGTGTATTAATATTAAACAAAGACCACTATTATCAACATTTTAATAACATAAAATAATTCCTCCCATACCAACATTAGATGCCATAGCTTTACCTTGGTTTTTTTATAGAATAGACTAAGAAAGTCTGTTTATTATTGACTCTTTACACCTACAAGGGTAGGAGAGATATAAAAAATTCTGGTGAATGTTCAAAGAAGATGCCCAAATTAAAGCAAGAGTGTTAAGAAAACTTTTTGAAGAATTTTAATCTTTCTAAATATGCATATGACACTGTGTTTGGTAGGTAAAAGTGAGGACTTGTATTTTTAATAACAAAAAGTTAGCAATCAGTTATAGAACCCGAGCACATGTAGGAAACTTCGGCCTCTGAAAAGTTTTACAGGTCAAAAGCCACAAGATGTCAAGCAGAGAATCAGGTCAAAGATTTAGGTAAAAAGGAAATATATAAGACCCTAATTAATCACAATGAAAGGTCATCAAGTATTTTGTTATAATCCAGTGGACTAGTTACTATAATCAATGTAAGAAGGAATATTAAAGGTGATTCAAAGTTGAGCTATTTATAAAATATTTTTAAATTCTAATTATTTATTTAAAAAGTTATCAAAATCTGGATGCATCTCCATTGAAAATAGGTATTAAGTGACCCACAGTAAAAATAATAATAATAATAATAAATTGGTAAGATACAGAAATAATGGGGCAAATGTATTCTTATATTAGTCACTAGGAAATACCTTTCTTCATAGTACTTACTATGTTATAATATCTTTTTATAATAAATGTTTTAAATATCCATATAAACTGGAACATAAACCACTGTTCCATCAATTTTCCTGATTATTATTAGTAAAAATGAAATATGTAAAGCTTAACAATTATAAAACACAAAGGAGGTGAAAAAAAGTGGAACCTAAGTATATGCCAGGCAGTACCAAGTGTTTTATTCATATTATGGTGTATAATACTGAAAATGATATATTGCTACTATTTCACAATATTTGTATAAATATATATATATATATATATATAACCATACTATATCTAAGTGCCAAAACTGGGAAAATTATGAGGAGTTGAGTTATGAAATCAAATCACCAAATATATACATATGCACACACACAAATATACACACACATATACATGCACACACACACAGTACTACTTGAAGCCTCTATTTTGAGGTTATAGAATATTTCCAGCTGGTAGGAAATGGTAATCTGATATTATCTAAATCTAATATATTAATCAATGCCACCTTTAGTGCCTGTTTCAGTGGCACATTAAGCAACTTTTATATAACAAACCCCTCCAGTTTTATTGTAAAGCTGGGAGCTGTTTCACTATTGCAAAACACACGGAATAGAACATTTATTGCTATTATGCCAAATAAATGAAGTGAAACAACAAAGAGGCCTTTAAATGAACTGTATTTTATGGCTAAAGCACACAGAAGATTAAATGAAAAACCAACTTGGAATCCTTTCAGCCATTTTACTCATTCATTTGTGTGTGTAAGAGAGCACAATCTATTCACAGCAGGAGAAGCCCTAGGTTCTACTGCTCCATTATTTTGGAAGAGTTGTGAAAGAGCTAAACCAAAAGTAAAGAAAATAGACATGGTATATAATATCTGAATTATATAATTTAAAATACAGAGAGGAAAAAGAATAAAAACTATTATATTCTAACTACCTTGTAAATACAATAAAACCAAAGAGGTTTAAATTTCATTGGGATAGTTTGTTTATATTTAAATATATATTATAATAACAAATAATGTATATTTCAATATCCTATTTAAAACTTAAATTCTCAGAACTTCAGTTTTCAAACTTTTAGAAATGTCATTTTGGAGGGTAAAGTATGAATTTGTTTTTTCATATGTTGATAAATGTTTTCTGTCCTATTTTATATTTAATTTAGCTCTCATATTTTTGCATTATTCTTGTTAGCTTAAAAGATACATGTTCCCATAAAATAAATTTGATGATATGGGAATATTAATTTGTTTGTATCTGTATCAAAGTTCACTCTAAAAAAAGGAGCCTCTCCTGTCACAGCTGTTGCAGAAAATCAGTTGTCATACGTACTTAAAATCAGTTTAATATGGGAATGATATTATTGATCTCCCCTTAACATTTTATAACAACTATAAATCAGTTTCCTGGGACAATAGCATTATCTATATATTTAGCCAACAACAGTGCTTATTTAATATCTCTGTTGATTATTCACTAATCCTTTTTTTTCATAATAGTAAGCTAAAAGCAGAAATTTGCTGGCCTTAAGGCAGCTGACAATATCCGTCTCTCTCAGTACTGGTAGGTTTGTTCCCTTTTTAAAGTATGTTTAATCTCCCCCTTTCCACTGAGCTGCCAGCCTTCAAAATGCACAAGAATTTAAAAAGAGAGACAGGAAATAAGAAATTTAGCTAATCCCATTGCCTTCACTAGACGTAGTAGAAAATTCCTGGTTTAGTTTCCTTTTCTCACTGCTAACACATTTGAAAAAAAAAAAAAAAAGTTCATTTCAAATGTCTCCGATTCTCTCTTCCAATTCCATTTTTTTCCTACCCATATAATGGTCTAGGAAATCTATCACCCTCTCCTCCGTGGAGTTTATTATTATTTTGACTTCAAGTACATTATATTTTTGTCATTCTTTACTATATTTATAATTGTTGCTACTATTTCATTCAATGTTTAATATTATTTCCACAAACCCCATTCCTGACAATATTCTGAGGTATCATCCAATGTTAATCAGTAAAAATAGTTGACCAATTTCATTTTTATCAGTGCTCGTATGTCCTGTATCAGTTGCAAACTGGTTTAAATCTTTCCCTTTTTTTCTCTCTCTTTCATTTATTCCATCCTTTTTGGTCCAGTAATATATTGTAAAAATGAGTAACATATTGCTGATATTGTTTCTGGAATTATAGATTGGTAGGTTAGCTAAAATAGGATGAAAGTTATGTACTTGTGCTGTAGGATCTAGAATTCAAACAAGGGCTGTAGAGAAGTCCTTTATTTTTCAAGTGACTGCAAGCATGTCAGTTGAAAAATTCAAAAAATAACTTGGTATTCTGCCTACCAAAGATCTACCCAATATAGATTCCATTTTCTCATTGCCTACATGAGAGTTCTACGTGAACCCAAATCGATAAAATATATATATATATATATATATATATCAGTCATTTGGGGATAAAGACGTCTGTTTTCTAGGATTCCCAATTCTTAAAGATTTCAAGTGTTGAAGATCTCAAGTGCAGCAATATAAAGGAGGCAATTTTAATCACAACCTTTTTAAAGAAGTATACTCATGAGTAATGTCGCTTGATGCTATATCACAAATATTCCATCTGGGGCTAACTGGCCTGTCTTGACTCCTTCTGGACTATACACATTATCTGAATACATTGTACTTCTGATTAACATTTCTACTAAGATGTACCAATTACAATTCCAGACACACTAAACCATCACTATATTCCATTAAGTCTATTTCATTAGCCAGTCTCTCTAATTCCTACATTTTTTGACTTCTACTTCAGATCAATCTGTCAATCAAAATAAATAAGCAAGCAGAGCCATAGGTGGGGCCATTTGGGATTTAAAATGACAGTCTTGTCTCCAGCACATATGTTTTTCTAATATTTTTCTAACATGAATTGAGATTCATTAGCCTCAGTGTATAGTAGAAGAGGGAGGGAATAGAAAGGAAAAACTCAAGGGAATTGACTTTTCCTTTATGTATGTTACTGGAAAATAGATTACTTTAGAGTTCTCAACCCTAAAATGTCATGGATAGGATGTTGTCAGCAGTGTATAATATGTATGGAACTCTTTAAAGTGATTCAAAAAAAAAACCCCACAATATGGGGATCTGTACATATATAGAAGGACAGAGAAAAATAGAGAAACTAACAGAGAGAATGCAAACTAAATTGTGCAAAATGAAAATCATGTATGAATCAGAGGAAAATGTATATTGCAACTTCTTGTACAAATTTTAAAATATAGAAGGAAAAGATTGAGCAAGATGGAGAAAATGCCAAGATGAGTTTGGAGAGGTAGATAGGAATAGAATCACCTAGGGCTTTAATGGCCATAGCTCATTAAACTTCAACTTGAATGAGGTTTTTGTTTGTTGTTTTGTTATTTGTTTGTTTTGTTACATTTTTGTCCTTTTCTAATAAAAGCTTTCAGTTGTGTCATGTCAACTGTGTTTCCCAATAGGAAGCAAGTTTATTGACGTAAGTCTAGATCATAGTTTTTCAATTACAAAGCTACTCCCTGTCCCGCAGGGCAATATAATATTGTGACTTCAAAAGTGAGGCATAGAAGATTGGAGTACTCTCTCATCTTAAATTCATCCTCTCTGCTTGATTTTCTGCTCTAAGTATGTGAGAAAGATTGAGAAGCAAAGGCAGTTCCTTGTTTGAAGTTTTTGGTGAATTGAATTTTCTATTTGTTTTTAGAATCAATGTTTCTGAATGAAAGCAACAATATAGCCATGGCAGTGAATAAGCTGAACTCTTTATCCTACCTCTGAGTACATATTCAGCTTTGTTTTTACTGTTGTGGCTAAGAATTTAACTTTAGTTCATATTTTTCTTGTCTTTGTTAAGGCCAGCCCAACATTTTCCTCATGGTTATATATAATCATATTTATCATTTTTAACTAAAAAGAACTGATTTATAAAAAATAATTAGAGTGGGCTTCTGTTCACATAGTAGCTTTAATAAATAAAAGCTTCTATGCCTGCCATCATATAAAGTTTATGGCTTATGAAATTTATTATTTGTTATAAAAAATATAGCTATGACTAAGCAATTTATACAATACATACCATTCTGGATATGACATAGAAAAAAATAAACAGCAAAATATAACAATATTATGCTGAATTTTTATTATGAACCTGCATATGTAGATCATTGATTTTTTTCCTTTTTTTTTTTTTTTTTCTTTTTTGGTAAATTGTGTCCTAGAACTCTTCATTCAAATAAAATGTCACAGGAAACCCAACATAAAATAGATGAAATCTAATATGATCTGGTAAAAGCTTTTGGGACAGTCCTAACACCCTACCTTTTCCCAATTCCCATAACCTGTAGAGACTCTAGAGATCACTTTGGATCTCTGAAGAGCAGATTTTAATACTAGCTTAAATGATACTCAGTGTTTTCTGTATCTCTTATTTTTCTGCCTAAGCAAATGTTAAAAATAATCAGTGCTTATTAAATAATTATATGATGGAATATTATGAAGTATTTAATATCAACCTTTTAGAAAAACAAAAATGCTATTGATGTTTTTAAATAAATTAAGATATAAAATGCTTATAATATGATATCTATTTTATAAAAGACTAGATAGGAATATTAAATATATTAAAGTAGGGAAAAATGTTAACAGTATATATCTCTACATTGAGGAATTTTAGAGTGAATTTTATTTAACTTTGAAAATATGTATGTTTTCTCAGTTCTCTACAATATATCACACCAATATAGCATTTATCAGAAAAAAATAGATTACTCTCAAAAAATACTTTTGTTTAAATTTAATTTAAATTGTCTTTAACCTAGACTTTTCCCTAATAAAATTGTTGTTAAAATCATAAAATATTATAGTTGAAAGAAACAATATAGATCTTCTCCTTAAGTCTAAATAACATTAGTGTTCTACAAAAATGCTGTTGTTATTATGCAAATAATTAAGGAAATACCACATAGTAACCTTTACTTTTAGAGATTCATAATTTTATTAGTATTTTAAAGACTAAAATAATAAAGATAATTTACTTGGAATAATAACTAGAACAAAGATTTTTAACCTAAGATTCACAGTCTGTCAATGCAGCCTGCTGCTTGGTACCTTGCTCTATTATTTTCAAGAAATTTGAAGCCTGGATATTTCATTGAAGGCATACCAAAATATTTATCATATACAGGCAAATTATTAAATGTTATTTTAAAATTATTAAATTTGCGAGAATCTTCAGGAATTATTAAAAGTTTATTCACTATCATTTTATTTGAAGTATTAATTATAAATAAATATGCTTTATGCTGAGAAGAAATTAG
This sequence comes from Cheirogaleus medius, assembly GCA_008086735.1. Classification (NCBI taxonomy): domain Eukaryota; kingdom Metazoa; phylum Chordata; class Mammalia; order Primates; family Cheirogaleidae; genus Cheirogaleus; species Cheirogaleus medius. The sequence goes on along the minus strand of VBSM01000361.1, from coordinate 55,393,891 downwards.
AGCTGAGAAAATGAACAAAAAGAAAATAAACTAAATATAAAAAATTATTTTAAAAATAATTAGAAGGAAAGGTTACTATGTATTTGTGTATGTTCCTGATTCACATATAAATGTTTTATTTCATTTATTTTATTCACTGTACTTCTTTATTCACACTTTTACTCAAATTCCAGAGGAACATTCAAAACAGTAAAATGGTCACTGTTTTTCTTTTCTTTTTTACATGAGAATTTTTATCAATGCTTAATTAAATAGATGTCCTAAAGAAATTTGGCTTGCAACAACTATCTCTTTCTAAAAAGAAAATCCCCACATGCTTATGAAAGATTCCATGGCCTACACTTCCCTGGAAATTTTCCGTTTACTAACTCTTGTTTAAAGTAAATAGTACTGACTCAATAGAACCTTTACCTTCCAAAGAAATAGTTTTGAAAAAATAATTCATACAAGAAGCCTGGACTAAAGTTATAAACAACAAGAAGAACAAGTTATAAATTGTTCTTTTGAATAATGATTGAATGAGCTTGTATTTGACCTTCCCAACCTCATCTTCCTCCACAATGAACAATCATCCTTCTCTGAACAGGTCATGTACTTTCTCACACACACAATGATAGAATGAATTCATTTTCTTTAACTGATAAACTCCAGTTTTCCCTTAAATAACCTACTCCGCTATTACCTACTCTATAAAACATCATTCAGTACCATTAGAGAGAATTAATGCATTTCCGCACTGTGCTCTCAGAACACAAAACATGAGTAACCAGCGGCAAAATCTAAAAGAAATAAATCTTTTTAAAACAACTATCTTTTTTTTTTTTTTTT
>VBSM01000361.1:55368724-55392963 GCA_008086735.1 Cheirogaleus medius | reverse complement strand
CTCTCTCTCTCTCTCTCTCTCTCTCTCTCTCTCTCTCCAAGAATATTTGCCGTTGGAAACTACCCACCATGCTGTGAGAAAGCCCAAATTGGCCCTCACAAAGAGAGCATATGAACAGAGAAACGGGGCTTCTGGCCAAGAGCCAGCATCAACCACTGGGTTTGTAAGTGAATCAGCAGCCATCATATGATTCCAGCTTCTAGGTTTCAACTCTTCCATTTTGCCCCTTCTTAATAAGATATTAGCAAAAATTCTTAATTTTGGTGTAGCAAAATAAAATTTATTTCTTTTGTTTATATTTAGATCTTTTCTAAGTTTTTTTCCTTCCCTTTTGTCCATTCCTTGATTTTTTTGACCATATGCAAATGTATACAGAGATATCCTCCCCTTGAATAAAACCCATAGTCTCATATTTATTAATAAACAACCTCAAAATTCCTACAAAGGTAGTTTTAATCAATCAAGTTGCAAGGAGTTGACTGCCTAAAACATGTTCTGTGAAATAGCTGGCCACATACTATCAGTTAGCTTTGGAGTGGCTTTTCTTTCTATCTTTGTGACCCTGCAGCTTTCTAATCTTTAGTTCTGTGCCCAGGGTCAGGATACTGTGTTCTGCCAATGCTGCGGTGATGGTAGGGATTAACTCTCATTCTGTGCAACTATAAAAGTACCTTCCTGTGTTATAAGCTGATGATTGACTTTCACAATTGGACAGTACATGAATGGCATGACACCATTTGTGTGGCATTGTGAATAGCTTCCCTGTGTGAGGGAGCTCAAAAGTGTTCTCTTTCACTCTTGGTCACCTCTGCAATAGACACTAGTCAACCAAATTATTTGTTTATTATTTTATTATCCACCTGGCTAGAATCTGAGTTTCATAAAAGCAGAAAATTTGCCCTATCTTAATTGCTACAATGTTAAAGATAATTTCTTATGTAGGGGATGCTCTATAAATATTTTTTGAGTGAGTAGTTCATTTGGAAATCTTAAAATTAATACCTGACAATAATACTGTTCCTTCAATTCTTCCCCTCAATTATTCACTCTGCAGATGTTCCTTAACTATTTCAAACACTTTCTAACTCTAGTCCTTTTTCTCAATATTTCAAACCTTATCATATATTCTTATTTTCTTAAATAATCTATTTTTCATGTGGATCACTTCAGCCAAGCCTCTCCCTATACCCACAACTGCAGTATGTATAATTGTCAGTCCAGATAACCATAATGTATGCTATTTTCACCCCTCTACCAAGGCAGCTGCACCTGACCAGAGAAAGATTTCATAATAGATTTTTAAAACCAGAAATTTCCAGTTTCCAGCCCCCATGGTCCTTCAGAGTTATGAGACAGTTGTTCTGTTTTCCCAGTAAATTTATCTACCATTATTTTCCAAAGCTGTTTCAAAACTTCACTTACTCAATTCCCTTAACTCATTGCCTTTCCTCTCTTTCTGAATAAATGATCCCTAATTTATTCAGAAGATAGAATCTATAAAGTATATAATCATTCCTTCATGCCCATGTAGAAACTTACTGCTTTTTACATCCATCCTTCCATCCCTCTGTCCACTCATCATTTTTCATGTCTAATAGATAAAATATGTTTCCCTCCACTTGTTTTCTTAATGAAACCAGCCATCTCTACCAGCCTCTACTTCACTCCAAAGATCTCTGGACAAATTATTCCACATCTTTAATTCATCAATATCTCAGTTATGACTGCCTCTTCATATCCACATTTAAACACAAATTTTTTTGCACATTTTGTGGAAAAAAAGCCCAGATAATTCTTCCATTTTGTACTTCATTCTAGGTGCCACCTTATATCTCTACATCCTTTCAGATATTTACTTCACTTGAGATTTTTTTCTTCCACATTCCTAATGAATTCCTAAAATGCTTCATTCTCTTTGCTTCCTCCGTTTCCCTATCCAATCGCCTTTTCACTGAAATAATCAACTACTCTGGTAAAAGTAATTGGCATTAATTGCAATTTTTATGTTTTATCACCAGACCACACTTTAGCTTTTGATTTTTAGTTTTGGCTTGTTATTTTTACTTTCATTTATTCCAATGACACCATTCTGGATTTTCTGCTACTTTTCTAGCTACTTCTAAATTTAATTAATATAGGTCTTTTTCTCTTCTTACACCCTCAGTGATTGTTTACCTCTGCATAACAACCTATTTTTCCTCTCTTCATTCTGCCATTTCTCTGAGTGATATATTAAATATATATCATGCTTTAATTACTATTTAAATGATGATAAATTCTAAATAACTATGTTTATCCCAGATCTTCTGTCTCATGAACTATAGACCCATATATCCAGTTACCTAATAGACACTTACATTTGGGTTTTCCATAAGTATCTCAATTCTTACAAATTCCAAAGTGACCTCATAATTTACATATCCTTTAAATTTTTTTCATGACCCTATGTCTTAATTAGTTAACTAAGTTAAGTAAGAGAACTTCCTCTGGCTTTGCTATTTCTAAGCCATACTTAGATGTAGGAAATTTTGGTAAAATTGTACAAAATTCATCTTCCAAATATGCAGCCAGGAATCAGAGTACAGATCCCTTCTGCTCTAAGGAGCCACTGTCTTTGACCCAATGTCCACTCTGTGGATCTTCCTTTAGCTCCTACTTCTCAATTCTCAAAGAGCACCACACCTCTCCCAATTCCCTTATTATGTCCGTGGGATATCTAGCATAACTTCAACGGCATTTTACACAACACAAAAATCCTCCTAGAAGCATCTTTTGTCAGTCTTGACAAAAATCCCAGAGGAAAAAGATCCATGTGTGGAAGAATCCAGGAAGGACAAAATACACGTAGAACAAACAAAATTTAATTTAATATTTCAACAAATTATTCTGTCATAGTTATACAAACTTAGCCAACATTGTAATGAATGCTTTTTAAATTAATATGGAAACCTAAAATAATTGTATTGTCTCTTTAAAAGGATATTCCAATCATTCACATTTAAGAAACGTGGATATTGGCTACATTCCCTTTCTCTCACATGAAGAGGATTTAGAAAAGGACTGTAAATCATCAAAGACACACTCAAGACCTGAGAGAGCTAGCACCCTGGGACAAAGAGCCATACTGCAGCTGCAAGCTCTTACTCATAGCACCCCAAGGCAATGGCATGGTGACTATAGCTCCAAGCTCTAAATCCACAATTGCTTCTGAGTGTGCTTAGTCTCCTATCATATATGATCATTGTTTATTCTCCTCCTAAAACTTCTGCATTCTCCATGATTCTCAACCTTCACATTATAGGACCCAACATTCTTTACCTTTGATCGAACTGCACCTTTATCTTCCCCCAAATTCTCTTTTTGTTACTGACCCATACTTCAATTTCTCTATCTCTCAACATTTCATACTTACCTTCTGAAACTATCTCTCATATTTATCACTCTAAACCCGCAATCTCTTCTCACTTCCAGCATCTCCCTTCTTCAATCAAAACCAACTTTTTTTCTTAAAGATTCCCTATGATCTTCAAGTGCTGCTTCTTCATTGTTTTCTCTTATCAAATACTTCAGAATTGACAGGTTACTCTGCTGTAGCCAGACTTTATTCCCTTGTGAAAGGCTTTTGTTTTGAGACTTACTTCCATTTTTTAAAGAACATTCTTTCCATTTTCTATTTTTCATACCTCATTAAAAATATTTCATTGATTTTTTAATTGACATATAATTTACATACAATAAAATGCACAGATTTTAACTATACACTTTGATGAGTTTTTTACCCACTGTATTAAAATGTGACACATTCCAATAATCTCATAAAATTCCCTCATGTCCCATTTATTTATTTATTTATTTATTTTGTTTCAAAGTATTATGGGAATAGAAGTTTTTTGTACAAAGGGAGTGCAAAGTTTTTGGTTACAAGGATCATTTTTGTAATGCTTGAGTCAGGGTTATAAGTGTGCTTGTCACCCAGATAGTGTTCATTGTACCCATCAGGTAGGTCTTCACCCATTCCCTCCTCTGCCCTTCCCCCTGGTTGATTTCCACTGGGTTATACTTCTCTCTATGTACATGTGTGCTCAATGGTTCGCTCCAATGTAGTATATCACATTTTGTTAATCCACTCATGAATTGATGGACATTTGAGTTGATTCCACATCATTGCAATTGTAAATTGTGTTGCAATAAACATTCAAGTGCAGGTATCTTTTTGATAAAATGACTTTTTCTTTTCCTTTGGGTAAATACCCAGTGGTACAAGAAGTAAAAAAAAGCAATAAGATACTACCTAACAGGATGAACAGAACAGCATCCTACATATCAATTCTATCAATCAATGAATGGTTTGAATTCCCCACTCAAGAGACATAGGCTGGCTGAATGGATAAAAAAAAAATACAAGTCAAGTCTCTTCTGTTTCCAGAAAATACATCTAACCCACAAAGATTCATACAGACCCAAGGTGAAGGGATGGAAAAAATATTCCATGCAAATGGAAATCAAAAGAAAGCAGGTATAGCCATTCTCATATCAGATACAATTGACTTTAAATAAAAAATACTAAAGAAAGACAAAGATGGTCATATTAATCTAATGGTAAAGGGAGCAATTCAACAAGAACAATAACATCCCAAATATTTAACATAACAATCCTAAATATTTATGTACCTATAATAGGCACCTATAATAGGAAAGCTTCAATGTTCACTTAAAAACAAAGTGAACACTGGGAGAAATGTGATGATGAGTCAACAATGGTAGTTCACAGAATAGCTTTCCCTAAAAAAAAAAAAAAAAAAAAAAAAAAAAGTCAGATGTTTGGTCTCAGGAAAGCATTATCATTTGTTGGGTATAAGGTACTAAATTAAGAAGAATATAGTATTAAAATAAGAAATTAAAAAGGTATATAAGTTTTGGGATGTGAGAGTAAGGTATTTTAAGAGAGTTAGAAGAAGTTGAATGGAACCCAGGTCATTCTGTAGATAAACTGTCAGCAGGGAATCAAAAGTCTATAAGTTATGCAGAGACTGTGGATTTGCTTGCTTGTATGGGTTCATAATCCATTGCCCAAACCACATAGAGAGATATGTTTTGGATTTCAGACTTCTTTTTTTCAGATTTTAGAAAGGTAACACGGTACATACACTGAATATTATTACTTAGCAGCCCTGACATGGTCTCAGACAATGTGCTGTAATCATAGACATTTATTTGACTTAAGTACAATATATGACTATTTTCGGTAAGTGAAATAAATAAAGACTTAAATTGCTCCATTCAGGTCAAGTTTTCTATCCAAATACAATTATGCTAAACTTTAAAAAAAATAATATTATGATTTTAGAGACATTGATTAACATATTGAAATCACAGGAAAAAGTAATATGTACCTATATCTTTTGAGAATCAGAATGCAATGAATAATAGTGAAAATGAAGATCAAGAGCTTCAACACATAATTGGAAATGTAGGTATATAAGCCACAGACTGTATACTATACGTTAAATAAAACTGGAAATAATTACCTTGATGGAATTCACTTTTAAGTTCAAATGAAAATGGGACAAAGCAAAGTAGAAAGAAACATTCTTAAAAATTAAAGTACATTCTTAAAAATTCAAAGGATTTAATTGTGCAGCAATATCCCAGTTTAGATAAAATAATCAGACCCTTAGTGTTTCACATGCCTAATTCCTAAAATGAAAACTGTTTCTGACATCTCTGACTTGTAGAAAACATTATCTTATCTCAAAACATACATAATTTGAAGATTATGGACTAAAAATAACAATCTTTATAAATATTATGAACTATTAAATTAATAATATATTCTATTATATTATTATATTGAATATATTATTACTTTAGGAAAATTAAGCTTTAATGAGTTCATAATAAAATAATTAAGAACTTCTATTCCCCAGGAGGAACTATTTTTATTCAAATATATTATTAAAATAGTGAGAAATATTACTATAGATTTTTTTTAACCTGTATAATGTTCTGAAGGTACAACAACCCACTAAGTTTAAAAGATTAATGAACATGACTAGCTTAAGTAATGCTATCAATTTAATTTTATATAGAATTTGATTTAAAATTCCAAATTGATTCTTTTATCACAGAGCTTGAAAAGATTTTAGTGGAGTTTTTCCTTTTTGTTTTCTAGATGAAATTAATTCTCCATCTCACCAATTTGTAGTTTAATTGAATGCTAATTTAATTTTAAGATTTTATATGCTGAGTTACACTTCTGTCATAAACTCCACATATTCTTTTCAACTTTAAGCATTAGATACCCCTTTTCCATATCTGATTTACCTCTAAAATAATCCTGAAATCTGTTTCCATCTCTCCATTTTATCCTCCATTTCCAGGACACATGACCTAATCTTATGTCACTTGGATTGCTGTGGTTTTTTTTACTATTGCTATGTTTTTTTTTAATTCTTAGGAGGTTCTCTCCATGGAAATAAATGCTAAAATGTGTATTTCATTTATTATTAATTTATTGGAAATATTCATCTAAAAGCAAAACATTAGAAATAAAAAATAATTATTTTGCTTTAAAACACTGATGAAAATTTTGATATATTAACTTACTGTAAAATTAATCTGATTGCAAATTCACTCAGATGATTCTTTTGAAAACAGCAAGTCCAATGTTACCATTAAGAAAGAAAAATGCATGGTCACCAAAGAAATTATGGATGCTAAAATATTTATAAGGCAATATTAAGAACACATTTATATAAATAATTTTGACAACCTACAACAAGAAGAGTCAGCAAACTACAACCCATGGGCCAAATCTGCCCACTGTTATTTTTGTATAACCCATGCACTAATTTTAAGCGATGGTAAAATAATCGATAGAAAAATAATATTTGACATGTGAAAATTACATGAAATTTAAATGTCAGTGCCCATAAATAAAGCTCCATTTTAACACAGCCGCACTCATTCAGTTGTATAATTTTTATTGCAGCTTTCATGCCACAATGGCAGAGTTGAGTGGATGCTATGCACACTTTACATGCTGCTCTCATCATATCACTCTACTCTTCTTTTTGTACACTACAAATTTCAGCGAAACAATTGTAACTCTGCAGTGTTTCAAGTTGACCTCTAATTAAGTGAAACATAATTCCTCAGAAAAGAAATGAATTATTCCTATTCATTCATCTGTATTATCAAGTGTAATAGACCTGTATTAAAAAATGTATACCCTGTGTTATTATTTATAAAATTTCTCTCTTATTTAGCATATAGAATTATCCACTTAATAATATTGATGTTGACTCTTAACCTACAAAGCTTAAAATATTTACTATCTGATGCCTTAGAGAAAAAGTTTCTGACCCCTGGCCAAGATGAAATAGATAAATTACTTGAAGTATGCATACTTGACCAATAAAATGTAAGAATAAATGGAAAATCTAAGTAATTTTATATCTATTCAGTAAATTGAAATTATAATTTAAAAAATTTCCACAAATAAAACTGCTGGCACAGATAACTTCACTGATAAAACATTTCATTAAATATTTAAGAAAAAATAATAGTAATCTATGTAAACTCTCAGAAAATAAAGATGGATCATTTCCCAACTCATATTATGAGACCAATATCACACTGATCAGACAAAAAAGTCACAATATAAGAAAACTACATAATAATGACTTTTATGAGCTTTGACCAAAAAAGAAATATATTATCAAATCAATCTATCCATATATAAAGTGAAAAATCATAACCAAGTGGAGTTTATTCAAGGAAAGCAAGTTTTGGTTTACTTTTAAAAATCTAATTGTAATTCACCATATTAAAAAATAAAGGAGAGATGTTCCTGTCACTAGATGAAGAAAAAATGAGTATTTTACATCCATTTATAATAAAAACTCAGCATACAAGGAATATAAGGGACCTTTCTCATTGTTATAAATATAGGACAACTATATAAAACCTAGAGCTACTATCATGCTCAATAGTGAAAGGCAAAATGATGTCTCCTTAAAATGGATACTAAGCTAAGGGAGTCTAATTAGGTTCTAATCTGTTCTATAGATCTATGTGATTCCTCTTATTCAAAACCACACTGTCTTGATTGCTGTACCTTTATATAGTATGTCTTCTAATCAGGTATTATGAATTCTCAAAATTTATTCTTTTGTAAAAGATCTTTTTCTTCCTATATAATTTTTAGAATGAAATAGTCACTTTATACATAATGAGTGAGATGTGCACTGTCTGTGGAATGGTCACCCTTGAAGCTCTGACTCGAGGGGGGAGGGGGACATAGGGGAGGGGGAGCATAACCTTAACATTTGTACCCCCATAATATGCTGAAATAAACACAAAATAAAACAAAAACAAAAACAAAAACTTTTCAAAATTTGTATTGGTATTGTGTTGAACCTGCAGGTACATTTGAGGAGAACTGGCTTCTTAATATTATTGAGTCTGTTGATCCATGACTGTGATCTCTCTCCACGTATTTATTTAGGCTCTTTAACATATCATTCCAAAATATTATACAGTTTTAAGTGTACTGATCTAGTGTACATTTTGTTAAATTTATTTTTAAATAATTTATTTGGAGTATTATTAACAGTGTATTTGTTTCTATTTTATTTGCCAATATTTTCATTGCTAGTACTATATAGAAAAAATGATTTTTCTATATAATAAACTTGTATTTTGCAGCCTTGTTAAATTCATTTATTTCTAATGGCTTTTTCCCCTAATTATTGAAGATTTTCTAAATGCACAAGCATATGCTTTGTGAGTAAACCATGTTCCTTATTCTGTTCCAATCTGATTTCTTTCATTTCCTTTGTTTCTTCATTACACCAGTTAGGATTACAATTACATCATGAGCCACATAACAATGTTACATTCTACATATATTTCTACCATTTTTAGTTCTCCATATAACATACAAAATATTTTCATATGTTTTTGAACTGCTAGTCTCTAGTTTGATCCTAAATATTTCCTCATTGTGTAATATTTTACATTCCTATTTTTATGGCAATCTGTGTGATTAAGAGATCTATAAGCTTTCAAATTTTATATGGGTACTTACCACAAACCTTCTAATTTCCAAGCACTTTTCCATATATTCTACTTCCTAAGGTGACTTTGCTGGTGTTCCTAAAACATGGCAGGCACTTCTCCAATTGTGAATCTTCACTGTTGCTGTTTTCTCTGCATGGAACACACTAACCCCAAACATGAGCTGCATGTCTCATTTGCTCACTTCCTTCAGGTGTCTGCTTATGTCCCCTTATCAGTGGAATTTACAAAGACTACACTATATAAACATATCAAGCCTTGTCCACAGGTTCCCTGGTCATGCCTTATTTTTCTCAATGTCATTTGTTAACATTTGGCAACTACTTATATTTCTTTCCACATTAGAATTTAAGCATTTTAAGTACAGGAACAATTTATGTAACAATTTATGTTTGGCTCACTGTGGTATCCCTGTAAATTTTAATAGTGTCTGAAAATTAATGGACACTCAACAAATATTTTGTGGAAGAATGATGAATGATTAATGTATCCTTCATTCTGATGAACTCAAAATACTTTAAGTGCATTCATTCGATATATTAAGTGCTGATCATGGTCAATGCAATGGGAAAATATTTGAAGATTTTTACAAGTCTGTTTAAAATATAATATTTTGATGAACATTAAAAGTGCACAAAAAGTATCCAAACAAGATGTGACATTGGACACATACTTTAAAAGTGGAATAAATAACATGTGTTTCATAATTTTATAAGAGGAAAAGATAAGAAAGGAAATACGATATTTCTTGTATTCTTCACGAAGTTGAAAACCATTGCCTAATGCGGACCAGAGATTTCGACATATGGGAAAGCATATCCCACATTTTCTAATATTATAGAAAAATCTCTTATTACACATTTCCTAGACCAGAAAAAAGGAGAAAAAAATTCATTTCCCTCAAAGAAAAACTGAATATAACACATCTACCTTCATTTACAAACCATACTTATTTACACACCATAAAATGACTGGATTCCCTAAGCTACTGAGGGATTCGTTAGAGAGCTCTTGAAGTGATTACATGGTCAGCAGCAGTAGTAATGATAGAGGAACACAAATAGACAGATTTAAAGGCAATAGCATTACTGCATGGAGATGAACCCACCCAGCAGGAAACAACACAGTGTATTCCCAGACAGAGATGCACTTTGCAGGTTCCCAAGGTTTATACAAAATTATACAGTTGCTGATTATACTTGCCTATGAATGGTGAATTTCCTCCAAGCTCCAACAAGTTGATTTCTGGCTGTGTGGCTGGCCTTTTATCACACTTTTAGAAGAACTGGCACTACAATCTATACATTACCTTTTAATGAGATAATAATAGTAAGCATTTTTAATCAATAAAGGCGTACATTTTTGTCCAGGTATGGGAAGTATGTGTGAGAAAAATGAGGAGGTATACAGGTACCTGTAAAAAGATTCTTTGCCTTTTGCTATATGGGATCCAGGAAAACCCACTTCTGAAATAAAACACATAAAGCTATAAAAAGAAAGACCTCATGAAGTAATACACTGATAGTAAGGTCTATGTAATGTATATTTGCCTAGGTAAATACTAAAATAGTAGGGCAGGATAAAAATTGAAAAATATAAAACTTAAAGTTTTATTTTATTTTTATATACATATTTAAAAAAATGAATCATATTAAAGAAAAATAGAGGCAACAACAACCAAATCATACAGTGAAATTTCTTCCCACTGTCATTATATCATTACAGTATTTTTGACACTACAATTACTGCCTCATCACATATATATTTTATATAAATATTTATATTTTATAAAAATACATATTTATATAAAATATATATAACATATATATGTAAATATCAACAATATCTATTGGCTAAAAATATATAATAGGAGTTAAATTCTGCTTCTCCAAAAACTAGAGTGTTACTATCAAGCTGTAAGATTCACTTACCATTTTCAAATAATCATAGCTATTTCTGTGAGTTAGGTCCACGTGCTGCTGTGCAGTGTTGCCTACACTAACATTATTCAGCACTTTGGGTAATAATAGTTCCAAGATAATTATGTAGATAGAGCACTTCTTTATTATAGGGTTTTCTATAATGTACAACTCTCATATTTAACTCTCTTTTGTCTCATCTTCAATACGTCTTTTCATTGAGAAACTATAGTCAATTTTAGGTTGGAACTGAGCAAAACTCAACTAAAATTAGAAAGAAAAGTTAAATGTCAGAGTAGCAAGTGTCTGATTTTCAAGAAATGACTACATTTAAGTGATCTTCAGAAAATATATATTTTTCTCCAAAACACCTGAATGAAATTATCTAGTATTAAAAATATTATTGATATAGTTTTATATAAAAACAGATTTTTATATCTATCAAAATATCAAAGGCCTTTGACATTATTTTATTATTAACTTTTTTCTGGTTACTATTATTTGTGAGCTGTTTAGGGGAAACAAGGAAGATTGGAAAAAGAGAAAAATCTCAATGAACAATTGGTAAACACAGAAGCAGAAATATAAATGTCAAAATTAATATTCCTGGATTGATATATTAAGATCTTTTATTCTTTTACTCAGTTTGTTTAAATATTTTCATGTTAAAAAGTTAATTTTTACAATAAAATTTTATAGCACAGTTTGTATTCCACAAACATGGACCATCAAATCAACTAAATCACAGAAAGCAATCAGAATTAACATAGTAAAATTAGATTTTGCAAATAAACTGCAACATGCCACATATTTATAGTCTAGACTTAAATTTCAAGGAGAAACCTCATATACCCTGTATGGTAGACCGAATAACTTCCCATGTGGGCATCTGCCCAAATAAATATTAAAATAGTGGAATCTATGAATATATTACCTTACATAGCAAAGAAGGATTAAAGTAGCAGATGGAATTAAGGTTGCTAATCAGTTGACTTCAGTATAGGGAGATGATTTGATACTATCTGAGTGGGCCCAATGTAATCACAAGGGTTTTAAATGCAAAAGAGGAAAAGAAAAGTTTGTGTTTGAGTGGTGCAATATGAGAGACTCCACCAGATCTTGCCGATTTGGAAGAGAGGAAAGGGCCAAGAGTCCAGAGAATACAGGCAGCTTCTGAGAGCTCAAAACCACAGGAAATAAGTTTTTCCATTAGACCCTCTTGAAAAGAATGCCCTACAGACAAAATGATTTTAGCTCAGTGAGACAGATCCAGGTACATTTTCTAACCTGTAGAATAAATTTTGTTTCTAAATGTGTGATAATTTGTTACAGCAGGAATGGAAAATGAATACATCTGCCAATAACATATAGATAACTAAAGAAAAGAAAATGTTTGGTGTGAGCCAATTTTATATTCTATAATTATCTTTTGTCACAATGTATAATGAACTTTAAAAACATGAAATCTAGTCATTAAGCTGTTTTGGAATGTATTTTTATATCTACTGATGTTTTAAGAGTCTCTTTTTTTCTCCCAGCCCTCTCCTGAAAAACTCAAGATAAACCTAGTATTTCATATTTTCTAGGTTTGCAGGAATTTGTGAAACAGTTTTTGAGGTATACATAATACATAACATACACATAATAAAATGTACAAATCTTAATTGAAGTGTTCAATAGATATTTAAATATTGAATCATTTAGAATGTTAACTAGTTTTAGAACTTCAACTGGACTTAGAATATTATGAGGAAACTCAGAAGCCTTTTTTAGTCTTCCTCCCAGATAATACTGAAAGGTAACTACTATTCTGAATTCTAGTGGTGTTCTGATTTATTTTGACAGTTTTTATACTTTGTCTGCATAAATGAAGTCCATAAAATATGTGCTTTTTTTTCTTGGGATCTTTTGCTCAATTTCATATCTGTTTTAATCATTGATGTTCTTTTTGATTGCTGTATGGTATTTTGGTGTACGGTTATATTATGACACAGATGGAATTAAGGTTGCTAATCAGACTTTAATATAGGGAGGTTATCCTGAATTATCTTGGTGGGTGCAAAGTAATCCCAAGGGACCTAAAATGTGGAAGAGGATGTCTGTGCACACACACATACATTCACATACACCTGTCGAATTATGAATATATCAAATCATTGGAGAATTGACATTTTTCAAATATGATGATCTTTTTAATATATGTTTTCCAATCTGTAAAACTTCATAATCTCAAACTATTTATGCTTTTAATTTATCTCATATATCTCTTACATGTGTCCTGTGCCTAGTGTTAATTTTAAAAGGAAACAAAAAAGGCAAAATTTCATACTCAGGCCCCTGTCACCTTGGATTTATATTAACAGATACTTTTGTGTATTGATGGTATTCTGTGAAATACTTTTCTGTGAAGAGATAAGAAAATATAAGAAAACTGTAACTGAACAAAAAATGTTCATGATTTATATTATTAACTCAATACAAGGGCCCAATAACACTAAATTTAACTATAATATATATATATATATATATATGTATATGTCATGGCAGTCTTATCCTTTTATGATAGCCTGCTATACTTGTAAAGGAAAATAATTCTGCTTTGGTAAATTACATTTTTTCCCCTAAACTGTCTCAAACACATGCAATATAACCTTTAACTTCTATGCTTGAAATAATTGCTTGGCAAATAGTGCCAGTGTATGAAATATATTCCTGTGAAATTATGTGATAAAATGGTAAATAATATATAACTTTTCCTTTTTGCTTCTTGTTTTTGTTTTTATAATTAAATATATACTTAAACTAAATATTATATATGTATATAAATATATAAGTATATTCATACATCCTTTTCTATAAAAAATTTGATGAGATATTAATGTTATTCATTTATGAACTAATCTCTCCATTCTCAACATCTGATTTGTTGTTGTTGCTGTTTTTTCTGGAGTTAATAGTTCCTTTATTTTCATTTTGTTAATTTTCTATTAATTACTTATTTTTTAAAATTTTTTATCAGTTTCTCAAATATATAGGAATATTTTATCATTTTACAAATGCCTAAACATCTGAGGTAATCTATCAGTTTCAGAGCCCATAAATCTCCTATTCTAATCTGGAATGGTGGGTAGATTTCCAAACTTGATTCTGGGACTTCCATGCACTCTTCTCCTCCCTGGTTGTACACCTCTTTCCTTTTAAGTACAATGTCATAATTTTCTTGGTTTCATCTTTTGTTTTCTGAATTAGAACACTTCAGTTGATTCATAAGAAAGTCTACATATGATATAAAATTTTGAGTCTTTTTACATCTTAAAAATATTTTTATTCTACTCTTGTTATTCATTAATGTTTGGCCTAATATATCCATTTATGAAATATATTCCTGTTATATACAACTATATATTGATTATATCAATATGTTTATTTTTCTTTTTGCTTCCTGTTTTAGTTCTTTTAGTTTTTTTTATCATGTTTTTCCTGCCTATCTTCTATCTTTGTTTCTTTGCTTTACTATATTTAAACCTTTCTGGTAATTTTTTTCTTGTACATTTTAGTTAGCATGTTTTAAATCATTAAATGTGTTTTCCTGTCCCCAAAACTTTATCATAACATTATGTGTTTGTTTTATGGAATCAAAATGTAACTTCTCTGAATATGTTCATTATATCTTCTTTCTGAACATGTGATTGGTTTCTTAATTTAATAGTTTGTTCTTCACTTCGAGTAGGAGGAGCTACTTATAGTCTAGTGACTTTTAGCTCTCCTTGGTATTTAAGACTGAAGCACTTAAAAGGTAACTGGGAGCTTTGTGTACATGGAAGAGTGTGTGAAGAATTGGCAATCAGTGCATTTTCATGTTCGTTTGTTTTTTCTCATGGTTTTTAAATGTGATTCGGCCTTGTCTTTGAAGATTCCCATGTCCCAGATGTGAAGATCTTTTTTCTGGTGTAGTTCAGTTTTTGCAATTTAGGGGGATAGGAGAAAGGAGCTATATGTTTAGAAAATAAAATAGAAATAGGGATGCTGAAGTTCCATAATTCACTCTATAAAGTATCATTAAATATAGCTTCAAACCTCATGTCTTATGCCTGACATGAGTGTGGTCGCCTGTGGTGTCTGGAGTCCTCAGGTTCAATTTCTCCTGTGAGTGAACCTCAGTTTTATATGGAGGATATAGAGTCTTAAGTATCCAGTTACTTGGAAGACAATACTTTGTTTTATTCAGGTTCTGTATATGTCAGGGGTCTTGTAAATAAATTAATTTATATATTAGTTTTCTCCTTTTTCAGACTTAAGTTGCAATTTCTTCACCTGTCATAAGTAAATTCATATTTTTACTTCTAGTTTCTATCTTCCAAAATCATTTTAAATGTTTGATTTGCTTTTTCCTCTCCAATTCTCTTCATCTTTGTAGGATAGTGACACCTTTATTCCTCTAATACAAGTTGTTTAAGATTTGGGCAAGAGGAATATATAAAATATGTAGCATATTTTCCTGAAAGTCTTTCTCTTTCTATACTCCTTACAGAGAAATTTCAATAATTATCATGGCTTTAAAAATGCAAAATCTATGCAGACCATTATTATGGCTTTAAAAATGACGAATCTATACAGATATCTCTACAAGCTGTCACTCCAGTTATAACATCACTACTATCTATTCTATTGTATACTTGACATCTCATTGAATAGTCTATTGCCACTTCAAATGCTACATGCTTCAATACAAATTTGTAAATTCTCCAACTTCCCACTCTTGTACATGTTTCTCCTATTTTGGTGAATGATATCACTTTTTCTCCATTTTCCACATAAAGCACCTTATTGGTGATTTGTTATTCCTTTTTTTTTTTTTTTTTAGAGACGGGGTCTCGCTCTTGGTCAGGCTGGTTTCGAACTCCTGACCTTGAGCTATCCACCCACCTCGGCCTCCCAGAGTGCTAGGATTACAGGCGTGAGCCACCGCGCCCGGCCAGGTGATTTGTTATTCTTACCCCATAGTTAGTCACTATAATTTATCAGTTCTTCTTTCTTTTATCTCATTGCCCTTATCTTGTTTCTAAGATTTCTTATTTCATACTTTCTTAACTATTTAACCTGAGCTTTAGTGTCCTTATTTGTAAATGAATAAGGAAGGTGAAAAATAAAAGTAATAAATATTAATTTTTATACCAGGCAATGGTATATATGCTTGATACACACAATCTAATACTCACAGTGTTCTTGTGATATATTTTTTATTATCCTTGCTTTACATTTTTTTTAAATAATAAAACCATTTAATTAATCTATATAAAACAAAACTTGGAAGTTGTCAGTTTCAGGGTTGTTTCAGTGGTTCACCAATATCACCAAACATCTGGGCTGGGTTCTTTTTATAATATCTTTTCCATTCTGCCTCTTTGGTGTGTCAGTGGTATCTCCCTTCATGGTTTCCAGATGGCTGCCACAGCTCTAAATATCTCATTCTTATGCATCAGTATCCCACTTGCTTTACATTTTTATTGAAATACAATAAACTTTATATATACAATAAACTGAATTAAATATATTAATTTGCAGTATTAACTAATGATAGCTTAATGAATATTAACATATGAACATACACAGGAAAGTTTCTAAATGCCTGTTCTACTCAATCCTATTCCCCAAGCACTAAATGAAATCATAATTCTGACTTCAAATAGCATTGAATAATTTTATATCAACTTCATATAAGTAAAATCATATTATATGTACTCTTTGGGTATGACTTCTTTTACTGGAACACAATGTCTGTGAATTTATTCATGTCGTTGTATCTATACTTTTTAATTTTTTTAATGTATTCATTCTCTTGATAATGGACATTTGAGTTTTTTCCAGTTTTAATATGTAACGAATAGTATTATTATCAATATTCTTACACATGTGATTTGATAGACATATACTGCATTTCTTAGGTATTTAGAAAAATATTACTGGCTTAACTATGTTGTTTTAATTATTGCCGTTGCTGTTAGATCATGTCTGGAATCATCTAAAGGCTCAAATGAACTAGATATCAAAAATAGCTTGTCTCATGATTGACACTGAACACTGACTGTCAGTGGGGAGTCTACCCAGGTGTTTCAAACAAATCACCTACACATCACATCTGCTTCAACATGTCATTCGAGCTTCTCACAGCTATGGACACTAGGATCTGGGAGAGAGTGTCCAAAAAGTAATCTTTCCAAAAATTCTAAGAGGAAGTTGCAAGGCTTCTTTCTGATAACCTATTCTCAAAAATCTCAAAACATCACCTCTGCCTCATTCAATTGTTTCAGCCAGTAACAAGGGGCAGGCCAGATTCAAGTAGAATGAATATGAGAGTCTGAATAGCAAGAGTCACAGTACTTTTGGAGGCCTTTGTTAAGGACTTGCTACCGACCATACATTTACCTTTTGTAAACCACTGAACAGTTTTCCAAAATGGTTTCAGCAATGTATGTATGTTCCAGTCAATCCATACCATAATTAACATTTGAAATTTTCAGTATATTCTTTTAGTTTTAGCAATCCTGGTGAATGTATGTAGGCACATTTTTTAAGCTTTAATCTGCATTTTTTTAAATGAGTATGTTGCTGAAGAGCTCTACATTCTTACTGGCTGCTTGAAAATCCTCTTATGTGAAATATCTATCTAAATTTGTGCCTTGTTTTAATGTTTTATTTCTTTTTCTTATTTATTTGTAAGAGTTCATTATACATTTGAAATATATATGTCAGATATATCTATTGCTCATATCTGCTCCTATTATTTCGCTTGTCTTGGTATCCTCATAATGGTGTCTTTTATGAGAAATTTCTTATTTACAATAAAGTCTATAATATTTTCTTTTATATATAGTGTATTTATATCTTATTTGAGAAATGTTTTCTACTTCAAGGAAGATCATGAAGATATTTCAGAATGTTTAAATCCTAGAAGTATTATATTTTATATTTTTAATTAAAATCTATAATCCATCTCAAATTATTTTTTGTATAGTTTTGGTAGGAATTAAGGTTCATGCTATCCCATAAAACTCGTTAAGTGCTCCATGAATATTTAATGAACAAGATATTCTTTCCCCTCCAAATTTCAGTGAAACTTTTGTTGTAAATCAGAGGACCATATACATGCAGGTCTATTCCTAGAGTTTTAATTATGTTCTTCTTATCTATTTGTCTATATACTTTGCATATATTTTTTTATATTCCATTTTATAGATATGTTGGTAGTGTTTTAGCCTCTGAGAAAATTGTAACCAATAAATTCTAGGTAATCTGCACAAAATTAACAGCTGGCAAGTGATAGAACATGGTTTTATGTCCTATTCTATATAACTGGTCAATTTGTGTTATTAATATTTTATCATACAAATTTCTATGAAAGTATCATTTATCACATAGAACGGTTGTATAGATCAAATAGAATAACAAAAGTTAATTCTTTTTACTAGTTTGAAAGAACTAAAAAGACTAAATAACAAATAATGAAGAGGTAGATATAGTACTTTTTACTGGATCAGAAGATATCAGTTGTGAGTCCTGACTGTCTCTAGTAGTTATATGGTATTGAATAAGGTATTTACCATTTATATGATGCAGAATATTTGGTTTCAGATATGTTTCCTTACTCTTTGGCATAAAGTTATGCTATATACATTTTTAGTATCCTTTTTAGTTATGGCTATACAATTAAGTTTTGGCAAAAGAAATATGGACAGCAATCATGTGTACCTCTTCCAGTTCTGCCCAGTGAAAGCTTCCCATGAATTGTCCTCCATTACCTTCCCTTCTCAATCTGCTGGTTAGATATTAACATATGGGATAAATTCAGAAGCCACATATTGAAAAAAGCAGAGCTTCCATTATCCTGTATTCTGGAATGTCTATGTAAACCAGAAAATTTCTCTCATACTCCATCCTTCAAGCTGTTGTCAAAACATTGTGATCAAAAAATAAATATCTACTGAATTACCATTAAAGACTTTAAGGTATATCTTAAATTACTTAATTAAATTACTTAAATTAATTAATTAGTTAAAATTGCCTTAACTAATACATAAAATTTCAGTCTTCCCATATATACTGTAGGATAATATTAACTGCACAAAAGGCTCTTGTGAAAATTAAAAAAATGATAGTGATAAATTTGTAAACAAATTATGCAAATATGTTTATAAAGCATAAATATTTCTGCTATTGAATTTTCAGGAGTCTATATCCTGTTTTTCCAAACAGACATAACATGCAGAACATAGGTATCATATAAGAAATAATTTCTATGATGCAAAGCAACTACCATAATGCCTTGTACATAGCAGATTATTTATTTTATTGAATAATTTCATGATAATAAATCATGTCAATCTAGAAGTTGACATTCTGGCCTCTAAAATCATCATGTTTTTAAATTATCAATACATTTATATTACAATCTGTATACTACTTGGTGTTTAATTTTGTGCTCATACAGAGATCTTTTTGAATATTTAAAATTTTATAAACTTACCCATTCCATATAAATTTGTTTCACCTTGTACTTGTTACAACATCTTTAAATAATATCTTAGAGCACTAGTAAAAGAAATCACAGAACTGACACTGTCTTTGCATTGCAAAGCTGAAAAAACTGCTTTAATAATTGAGTAAGTACCTATAGTAAATTTTAGGCAAAATATGTATTGAAAAATGCTAACTCATCTCTAAGTATTGCCTTTTTTTATATGCTATAAATTTTAAAATCTTAAAACTGCACATATAATAAAAATAAAGTCTTCAAATTGCAAGCTCTTGCTTCAATGCCAATACACACACTAATGTGAAATTTTATAACATACTTTTAAAGTTGTAAACAATTTCTCTGGTGCACTCACATTGGAGTTTTATATTGAGGTTCTTTCTGGAATAAAAATATGTGCTGTTTATAGAAGTATTTGCATTTAAAATGTAGAGTTTCAGAAAATATTTTGTAAACTTAAGCAATCAAAGGACTGGTTCAATTATTTTCTATTCTGTGGAATGGTTAAAAAGGCCAAGACATTTATTACTAAAAGACTAAAGAATGTAGTATATATGTTTTTATTTATTTGTACCCATTTTTTCTCTTTCTATCAGTATCAGAGTCATAAGAAGTAAAAAGTATCATATAAGAAGTAGCTGTGTACCTATTACACATATTTGTTGAGGAGTGCAATTGACACTGGTACTAGCATCCTAGCAGTTGCCTGTGGCTCTGGGAAGGATTAATCTTTTGAAAGATAAACAGTTTTTAATACATTGCTCTTTCATAATCTCTTAGATTTCTGTGATATTACATTATATTACAATTATTTTTTAAGTATTTTTTCTTTATTTCAGCATATTACAGGGGCACAAATGTTTAGGTTACATACATATATTGCCTTTGCCCCACCCCAGTCAGAGCTACAAACATGTCCATCCCCCAGACAGTGCACACCGCCACTCAATAGGTGTAAATAGACCCATCCCCTCCTTCTCCCTCCCACCTGCCTGACACCTGGTGAATGTTACTGCTATATGTGCACATAAGTGTAATCAGTTAATACAAATTTGATGGTGAGTACATGTGGTGCTTGTTTTTCCATTCTTGTGATACTTCACTTAGTAGAATGGGCTCCAGCTCTAGCCTGAATAATACAAGAGGTGCTAGATCACCATTTTTTTGTGTGTGTGTGGTTGAATAGACCTCCGTGGTATACATATACCACATTTTTTTAATCCACTCATGTATTGATGGGCACCTGGGTTGTTTCCACATCATTGCAATTGTGAATTGTACTGCTATAAACATTTGAGTGTAGATGACTTTATTTTGAATGTCTGTTTTTCCTTTGGGTAGATGCCCCGTAATGGGATTGCTGGATCAAATGGTAGTTCTACTTTTAGCTCTTTGTGGTATCTCCATTTTACTTTCCACAGAGGTTGTACTAGTTTGCAGCCCCACCAGCAGTGTAGAGTGTTCCTATCTCTCCACATCCACGCCAACATTTATTGTTTTGGGACTTTTTGATAAAAGCCATTCTCACTGGAGTTAAGTGATATCTCATTGTGGTTTTGATTTGCATTTCCCTGATGATGAGAGATGTTGAGCATTTTTTCATGTTTGTTGGCCATTATTCTGTCTTCTTTTGAAAAATTTCTGTTCATGTCCTTTACCCACTTTTTGATAGGGTTGTTTGAGTTTTTCTTCCTGATTTTCCTGAGTTCTATATAGATTCTAGTTATCAACTCTTTTTAAAAGCACGTTTTATTTTATCATTTCATTCTCAGACATATTTACTAGCTTTACATTAACTAAGTAATAAAATATACATACTTTAATATGGAACTTCATATATCTAATATCTGGATTTACCTTTTTAATATCTCTTCCATTAATACTACGACAAGAGAATTTTCTGTTCTAGTTGATTTGTCTGCTCTCTAATATCCATTTTCCCCAACATTTTCCATGTTGATTACCTTTTCCAACTGTCCACCTTTGCTCAAAATCTATTGCTGCTTATAGATTAATCTTGAAATTCTGATGGTCATCCATTTGCTCACACAACAAATATATATCAAGGATATAATACATGTTCAACAAACAGGATAAATTAAAGAAAAGAAAAAAGATATTGACTTATCTCATTTTATAAAATAAGACAGGAAAAGTATCAATTTCAATACAGTATAATAAGGAAAATGAAGATATGTATAGGAGCACAGACGGAGGTGCAGAGAAACCAACAAAATAACAACAGAAAATGAGAGCAGACATGTAAACAATCCAAATAATGCAATATTTAGAATAAGTATGGTAAATATGATCAAGAAAATAAAGGACAATATCATAAATGTCATCGATGAACCGGGAACTATTAAAGAAGAACCAAATGTATATTTTAGAATTTGAAACAATAACTGAAATTAAAATCACCAAAGACTGCAGCACTGCTTTGTTGAAAGGACACTTCTCTGCTCCTGTTTTCCTTGACTTCCCAGAGCATTTGAAACTGTTGACTCACTGACTCTTTTTGCTCTTACTGCTTCCTGTCAATTTTCTCCCCAGGCATCCTTTTAATTTTCTGTCCCTAAAATCTGTGCCTCCTAAAGTTGTTCCCATTATGTGACTTCAGCTCTATATGTCCAAGATTTCCAAAAATATCTTTTATCTCATCCTACACAATTTCTAATCAGTTGCTTTTGTCTGTTATTATTATTTATTACTAATATAGCAAGTATTTAATTATTAGAATTTTTCTTTACCTTTTTATCATCTATTTTCCAAAACTAAGGCTGTTTGAGGAATTGTACTCCTTTGAAAACTTAAAGCTTTTAAGACTGCGATTTGCGTATAGTAGATATTCATATTGACTAATACAAATTTTACAAGGAGCCTTACTATAGTTTAATGCTACATTATTACAGTCCAAGAACAAATGAAGCATTCTTAGTACTTATGTCAATATCAGGTTTTCAAAATTAATCATTAATAATTTCTTTCACCATGATGACATCATTTAACTTGTTAATGTTTTAGAAATGGCTTCCTTGCAAAATTAAAATGTTGGTTTTAAAAATCCTGTTATGCAAAGCAGAATTTTTTGATTTATTGTCCTTAATCTTGAAGCTAAATAGATTGTTTTTTCTCATTTATTACATTTCCCCACTTTAATTATTGAATGTATTCAGAGATGAAAATAACTATGGAAATAAAATGCCTTTTTTTCATGAGCAACATTTAATAATTATTTTTGCTTTAACAGGTACTTTGGGAATGAAATGCAGTTGTTCAGTGCTTGTAGCCTATTTATGCTCTGAATTGCTCGACACAGTCACTAGATACCTATTTATGCAACAGAAGAACTAATATTCCTGATGAGGGCAATAAATAAGGCAATCTATGATCATCCTACTACAGAGTGTGTATAGGCAGAATGGAAAAACTAATCAAGCTAACTAGAATGTACAATGAGAAAATGAGATGAGGTATATGAGTTCACTTTTTAAGTGGGGATGCAAGACATAAATATAATAGAAGCATAATTATTTTCATAGTTTCTGTTTATTTTTGGGGTTTAAAATCTATTTGAAATTTGTATTAAGCATTATATATCATATCAAATGTAAAAATATTTTGGGTGAGATAAAGTTAAAAAAAATAGAGGAAGGAAAAAATGGAGTTTTTGATGACAAAATAAAAGGACAAGGAAGAAACCAGAGAGCAGGAAAGAAGACTCCATGAGAAAGGAAGAGTTGCAGAACTTTTAGCATCTCAAAGCCAAAAACATAAAAGGTATGAGAGAGAAAGAAGGGGAAAGGGAGAAGAAGATAATTTCTATATACATTACAATATGGCTAAAATTAAAAATAGAACTGTACATGGAGCAATCTATTATTATTATTACAATCATTATTTTGTATAAGGTGGTCAGAGTTGCCTTCTGATGGGCCTGATGTGACCTCAACTTGCTAAGGAAGGTTTCTTAAGCAGATGTAGCTGCAACAGTCAATTGAAAGAGGAAATGGTAGTCAAGAGTGGTGGCTCACACCTGCAATACTCAAGGAGGCTGGTGGGAGGATTGCTTAAGACTAGGAGTTTGAGACCAGCCTGGGTAACATAACAAGATGCCAACTCAAAAAAAACAGCCAAATCAAAAAAAGTGAAAAAAGATAATTAACCAAGGAGAATTGTATTATGTCTACTATATTTAATGTTCACTGTCCTACACATCCTATTTGTAAAAAAGGAAAATAAATTTGAATAGTTTTTCTCAACCCTTTTAAACTCAGGCCCACATGATACACATAAACACTGCATATTCTTATTTAATATTTAGCAGTTAAAAACTAAATATTAGGATAAGAATAAATCATTACAATATGATGTTTTATTTTGTTTTAAAAACCCCTTTATTCTTCTCCATTCTTACAAATTACCACAATGAACCAAACTAAAAAATGATTGACATAAAGGAATATGTTTTGAATTAGCTTTTTATGGAAGAAAACCAATAAATTAAACATCACTTCTTCTTTAATATCTCCAAGAGATTCTTGAAACAATGTCACGGAAAAACTACAATTGTTCTTGGAGGTCAGGCTATAAAATTGATCAATCAAATATGGAAATACCTTGAATGTGAGCCTGACTTTTTAAAGAACTACACACAAGCCTGGAAGGATTGAAATCAGTGGCTACGGATAGTATCAGGGAAAAAA
>VBSM01000361.1:55331966-55368714 GCA_008086735.1 Cheirogaleus medius | reverse complement strand
AAAAAAATAAAAAGCACTAAATAAGTTAACTTCCAATTCACTTCCAAAGTCGTCTCATGGGAAATCTATGCATATACATGCACACGCATACCGTGTTTCCCCAAAAATAAGACCTACCCATAAAATAAGCCCTAGCAGGATTTCTAAACATTTGCGCAATATAAGCCCTACCCGGAAAATAAGACCTAGTGATGGGCGTGGCTATGCAGTCTATCTGCACAACCCATGCATTTTGTTGCAGAGTGGTAAAGAAGAAGAGCAGCCCTTCTCATCTGCCCCATGAGAGCTCTATTGCTCGACATGAGAGCTTGGGGCCAATGGTTCTAAAGGAAATAGAGTCGCAAGAAATTCAGGATGGAATTCAGGGTTTGGAGAGTTATGATGATGGTCCAGAAGAAGACGACTTAACTATATTTGAATAAATGTAGATTATTGTACCGTACTTAAAAAAAATAACACATCCCCTGAAAATAAGCCCTAGGATGTCTTCTTGAGGAAAAATAAATATAAGATCCTGTCTTATTTTTGGGAAATACAGTACACATACACACAGATATATGAAGGACCTTCTAGAAAATCTCCATCAACCCAGGCTGCCAAATTCTCCTAAATCATTTACTTTTACCTTTTCACACAGAGGTAAATGCAGACTAACAAAACTAGCCTTTACTCTGAGCCCAGAATGATGAA
The DNA here is from genome assembly GCA_008086735.1 of Cheirogaleus medius. Lineage (NCBI taxonomy): Eukaryota > Metazoa > Chordata > Mammalia > Primates > Cheirogaleidae > Cheirogaleus > Cheirogaleus medius. The sequence continues at coordinate 55,368,024 of VBSM01000361.1, read as the reverse complement.
TAGCAGCCCCTTCCCTCCAGCCATTCATCAGTTCACTCCCTCTCCCACCCAAAATTCATCAGAACAAGTTTGCATGTAGAGGACTTTTATTCAAAATCTGTCATAATTTCATATTTGGCATGATTTTTAGATAATTTTAGGTTTACAAAAAGGATACAAAAATAGTACAAAGAATTCCCTTATATTCTTTATTCCACTTTCCATAATGTTAGTATCCTATATAACTATAGTAAACCATAATATCAATGTTGATACATTGATATAACATTAATTAAATGGCAGATCTTACTATGCTCTTAATCAACTTCACTTACTCAAATCTTCCTTGTACTTTCCAACTGGGAAGATGCAATTGAGAATCACTTAATCATCTTCAAAGTCTATAGAGTTGAGAATTTAGAAAATGAATTTTTATTTAATAATGAACTTAGGTACTTGCAGTATCATCTCAAGGGTAAAAAATCATCTAGAGAGTAAGATACACCTACCATAAGTTAAGACATTATTTACCCCTCAATTTTTATTAAGAGTCAATGTATTTTATACTGCCTATAGTGTAATAATTTTTTTACAGAATATCTCATTCTCACAAATATTTTGCAGGTAACAAATATGTTAAAAGTCCATTTGGGATATTTCTAAGTTATAAGCCATACAGAACATACCTTGTTCCTGCTCTGTTTTGACCACACTTTATTCTTGCATTTTGTGGACTCTTCCTAAGAAAGACTTCAAAAAAATTTAATTAACAGATTAAATAAGACACTAATGTCAACTCTGCATGTATCTTATTTTATTGCTTTGTTGATTGAGAGTTTGTTGTAGTAACTGGAAGAGACAAAGTTTTATTATTTCCATTTTTATGGATTGATGTTGGTAATCTAGCTCCTAGTCAATATTATATATTTTCTTCTAGTTATATTGATAAAAAAATTATATAAATATTCCCTGTAAGATGAGTAGCCTTTTATAGTATACTTTCTTACCATATGTTTTAATACCCCAACTAAATCAATAAAAAACAAATAATTTTAAAAATTTGACACATGCTAACTACAAATGAAAGGGTTTTTTTTGTTTCCTAAATAAATCATTAAGTCTTTATACTATGGATATACATTGAAATTTCTAAAGGCCTTTACAATCAGAAATATTTTAATATATACTCCATGCTGTTAATAATTTCTTTTTCTGATTTTCCCTTAGATTTAATGTGTTAAGAAACTTTGCAATGTCAAGATAATATAAATAATCACCTATTTTTCCTCAATTAACATGGCTCCATTTTTTATATTTATATCTTTGAATTGTCAAGAGACCAGCTTTATGCATGGAACTAGGTAGAAATACAATTTTTCATTATTTTTAAATGCCCTCACTGTTATTATATTATTATTAATTTAGCAAGCACTTATATATTTTATTATGTCCATGATTATTATAAGTGGATTAAAATATTAACTGATTTTATCTTTATCACAAACTTACGAGGTTGGGAGTACAATTACTTTTCTTTCACTGATGTAGCAATTAAGATACACAGAGATTAAATAATTTATTCAAGGTCATTCAACTCATGAGAATTGGTTTTGAGATTTAACTCAAGCAGTCTAGATCCAAAGCCTATGCTTTTAACAACTATTTGTCCCCATTTATTTAAATTTTGCCATGTCAACCCTATATAAAATTTAATTTCATATTTGGACATGAGTCTGGCCATTGTAGTTTATCTGGTCCATCTGAATATAGACTTATGTTAATGTTGTATTCTTTTAATTACTATAACTTCATCATCAGTCTTCATATCTAATGGGATGTGTCCCTCTAACTTTTATCATCAATTTAATATAAACTCATGATCTATTTTATGTGCACATATAACCTGTTAGCTGATATTTTAACTGGTCTAAAGTTGGTGTTGTACACAGAAATAATATAATGTTATTTTCTTTTATATTTTACCATCTTTTCTGCCTTCAAGTACATTCTCTTGCATCCCTCTTTCTTATCCTTTGATGACATCCCTAGAAGGATACATAGCTTTCTGGCCATAAAAACCCATCTTCAGGTATTACAAATTCAAATCCATTCCACTAAAAAATCTAGTCTTCCATCTGAGTTAAAAGTTCTTCCCCAACACGTTCCCACTTCCTGCCCTTGCCAGTCCAGCCTTCACCTACAATACGGGTGTTCTAAGATTGATATTGGCTGGTATCTGATTTCTGATTTACTTCTTACACAACCTTTTGTGCTGCCCCTCCAGAATTCCAGGCAGTAAAGGGGATTGAGGGGAAAAGGGCACAGTTTTAGATGACTTGAGCTGGTTAGTCCATTATTTGGTGCCTTCTATGTTGCAGATGCCCACATGATGGCTATTCCTGGGTACACTGATGGAATTCACAGGTGCTGCCTCCCTACTTCCCTCTATACACACTCACAAATAAGACCCCTGAACCATGCCTTTGCCTTACATTGGTGATGCTATGTCCCGATGGCCCTCCAGTCTTGCACCTATAAACAATTCTGGGACTCATTCACCCTCTGGGTGTATTTTTTTCAAGTCCATGTTTTGTGGCAACCATTTGGCCCAGAAGAATATTCTTGTCCTCCAAGCTCTGGAAAGGCTATATTTCCCATTGTAGAATCTATCTATGTATCTGTCTGTATTCTACATAAATTGATCTATACTCTACATATATATTTATATATTTTTTGTTCTACATATATACTGAAGCATATATATATATACACTCTGAAATATGTATTCTGAAACATATTTGTTACATATTCAACATATATATATTCTGAAAAAAGTATGCTCTGAGATTTTTATATAATCTCAACACTCCCTAATCAACCATTATATTTTTCCAATGAAAGATTAATGGCATTTTCAGAACTGCTTAAAAGTTGGAAATGAGAATGTAAGATTACAGATTAGTAATACATTATTCAGAATCATCAGTTCAAACAAAATCCTTTGCATATACAGTTGACCCCTGAGCAATACTGATTTGAACTGTATGGGTCCATTTATCTGTGGATTCTCTTCTGCCTCTGCCACCCTTGAGACAGCAAGACCAACCCTTCTTCTTCCTCCTCCTCAGCCTACTTGATGTGAAGACGATGAGGATGAAAATGTTTATGATGATCCACTTCTACTTAGTCAATAGTAAATATATTTTTTCTTCCTTATGATTTTCTTCATAATACTTTCTTTTCTCTGGCTTACTTTATTATAAGAATATAGTATATAATACATACATAAAAAATGTGGAAATCAACCATTTACATTGTGCGTATGGCTTCCAGTCAACAATAGGTTATTAGTTGTTATGTTTTTGGAGAGTTAAAAGTTATGCACAGATTTTTGATTCCATGTATGGCTAGCACTCCAAACTCCAGAATTGTTCAAGGCTCAACTGTATCTTGAAATCTATTTTTGAGATTTATTATGAAGCAATTTAGGGTCAATTATCCTTTCTGTGAAGAAATTGATCCATAGATATGTCCTTTACTGTTCTTTTCTCCATGTAAATTTTTCTAAATTAGCTTTCATCAAATCATTGATCTTAAAGAAAGGACTAAAGAAAGCATATCTGATTCTAAATATGTCAATACAAAGTTTAAAACTTTCACTCATGTTGCTTCAAAATATTATATATCCCCAAAGCCTTGTTTTAAAATTATGACCCAACTAAAAAGTACACAATGGGAAAATGCATTCCCTAGATTTAACATCAAGCCCTTGCATGCTAGCCAAAACTTCTAATCATTGCTCTTTAATTCAGATTATGACCATAACTATTTTATAAACTTGTATTTTCTTAGTGATCTTCAAAAGTTTAATATGAAATATTAATAATTTAACAAGTCTGATATCTTCCCTTACCCAGATATTTTAAAATCTGTACATACAAATGATTTTTAACCTTTAAAGTAGGGAATATATTCCAACAGTTTCAAGAATATTTCTTTGGATATGGCCTATGATAAATCTATGCAGCTAAAACTGCCTAAATATATTTAGTCCCCAAATATATTCCTTTACTTCATGCTTTAACTTTAGCCAGCCCTTCTCCTGCTTTTTAAGAGGCTTTTGTTCTTTTTATTTTAGTGACCTATAAAACTGCTAATTGGGTAGGGAACGCAGAGACATACACGCTTAGGAAAACAGCCATACATTTGGAGTAAAATGTGTTTGCCTCTTTACTGTGCAACTTATTAGGAAGGTTGATATAAGTAATATACTCAAATTCTAAAAAATCAATTTTCCTTGATTAAGTATGACACAATTAACAGGTGAAGAAGTTGTAGTTATATCTTCTGCATAAAGCACATATTTAATAAACATCTCAGATATCACATATAAAAGTTTTAATTATTAAAAAAGTGCTTAAAAATATTTTAATGAAATAGGCTGCCTAAAATATATTTTTTTCTGTAAAATGTTTTTTTAAATTTCATTTTATTTTGGCAAAACACTTAACATGGGATCTATCCTCTTACATTTTTAAATGGGCAATATAGTATTGTTGACTATAGGTACAATATTGTACAGTGGATCTCTAGAGCTTATTAATCACATTTATCTGAAACTTTATAACTATTGCTCAGTACTCCCTCATTTCTTATGTGCCTATAATTTGCCTGTTGAAAATATCATAAATGGATAAAATTGGACAATAATAGTAAAATTATAAATAATTCTATCTATAAAATAGTTTATATTGAATTCAGTGAAAGACAAACATATTACTTTCCATTGTTTTAGGAGTTCCAATCACCTTGAAATTAGCTTTATTATTAATTTGTAGTTAAAATAATGCAAGCTCATAGAATTTCATTTGAAACATAAAGTAATATCAATAAACTAGTAAAATGCATGTGTATACTTTTAAATTTTTTTTAAAAAATTGACTCTTTTTATTATTCTAATTTTTCAAGACAGCCCAAGTGAGCACTTGCCATTATCTAATACATTCTGTAAATACTTTTTCGTTCTTTTATTTTATTATTTGGATTTTTAAATTTATATTTAATTGACAAAAAAATGTGTATGTTTATGGGATATAATGTGATGTTTTGATATATGTATACATTGTAGATAGATTCAATCAAGTTAATTAACATATCCACCATCCCACCAACTTACTATTTTTTGTGGTGAGAACTTTAAAAATCTATTTTTTAGCAATTTTGAATAATTACTATTAATATTTTTATGTGAGGCATTTGATCTTCATGTTTATTTGAAAGCAGGTATATTATTGATTGTGGGTCTAATTAAAATATTATTGTCCTACACCCTTAATCTTAGCTAAAATAAAACTTAAAATGCATCTTTTTACTCTAAAAGTGAAGATTTGCCATTATAGTGACACTTTTTCCTATTATTTTTTCTAACTTTTCTGTGAGAAAGTTAAAATGCATTTCAGGTGTAAAAAAAAAATCCATGTGGTATTAAATATAATTTCAATACTTTTGCATGTGTATTTTTAGGTATATTTAAAGACTATAGAATTTATTACAGAGTAGAAAAGTTAAAGAAACCAAAAAATATATTTATGAGTTTTATATACAGACACTGCACTGAAAATAATTCCATATAGATACTGAATATTTAAAAATATAGAGAAAGAAAAGGGGAAGAAAATGGGATATGTGTGAACAACCAAAGTTAACCCAGAGTAGATGGTGATTCTAATAATGTTTTAAATAACATTTGCTTGTACTGCTTGCTTTTAGTCTCCATAAACTAAACGCAATTCCATAATTAATTTAAAGGATAGTAGCACAGCCTGTCAAAATACTTTAGAAGATAAAAGCATCTAAAATTGTAAAGCAAACTTATTTCCTTCCTAAGCAAATATCAGTCAGCAACATCAATATTTTATTAATAAATGGTAGCTTTAAGATAGTCACTAAAACAATATGAAGATATGCGTATGTTGTTGCTTCACTTGGAGTACTGCCAATACATTAAATTTTCCCTGACCTCTATCCTACCATATTTCCAAGGTGCTTAATAAACTTTGTTAATAAGATGAAAGTGTAGAAAATAATACATATTGGAAAATTCATCATGTAAACATAATGGATGACATTTAATATCATTTGGTACAATAAATCATCTGGATATTCTTTCTTACTGGAAAACACACTTTAAGCACACATTTTGGAATGTAAATATTTTATCAAGATGCCATCAATGGGAAAGCCTCTTGATGTTGAAACTACTATTTAATGGATATGTTGAAAATTTGTATATTTGAGGAAACTCCTTTGTGTCTTTCGGGTAACTATAGAAATAGGTTAATTTCAATATTGTTTTTGTTTTGTTTGTGCATACATACAGTTTTCTTCAGTTTTTAAAAAATTAGATCAGCTATCAGATATATTGTAAAAGACTTATATCTAGATCAAATCTAAATTTTAAACTTCTTTGAATATTACTTCATTTTAGGGAAATTTATCTGCCAAAGGCCACCTATACTGAAATATTAAGATGTGGACAAAATGCACAAATTATAATATTAACCAGTAAAGACCTGAATATGATAGACACATATGATGACAATTACCAGAGGAACCCATTCTGTGACATGACAGGATATTTTTATCAATTGTCATTGTGTCCTATAAACCTACAAGGAAGCATATGAGAATTTCCTCCTTGAAGAAAGCAGGGCACATATACAATTTTTAAAAGCCTTGAAAGTGGCTCCAATATATCCACAATGAATGTCAATGTCCACAATGAATCATTGTCCTAGACCATGAGTTCTCAGACTTTAGTGAGAATCAGATCTACTGAGGAGGGCATGTTACAATACAGATTTCGAGGTCCAACCCTAGGATTTTGTTTCAACAGTTCTGTGACGGAGCCTGAGGAGTTACATCTCTGCCAAGTTTCCTGGTACTGGTGATGCTACTAGTCCAGGGCCCACACCTTGTGAACCACTGCCCTAGAAGATCCTGTTACTTCCAGGCCCTGTCATCCATGAAAGACAGGGGTGAAGGGAGGTCTCCATAAATGATTCTGTTCTCTAAACCTGTAACTGACAGACACATAGGTCTGCCTTTTTATACACTAGAAAGATAACTGATTTTTTTAAACATGTTTTTTTAACTTAGTATCTGTGATATTGTAGACTCAAAGATACAAAAGTGAATAAGCCAGGACTTTTTTTTAACCTAGTATAACCTACTGCAACCTAGCAGGGTAAGTAAGCCCATGGCAATGAAACGTTTAAAGAATACAGAACTCAAAGGAAGGCCAACTAATGCCACATGGGGATCTGAATTAGAAAATACTTTCTAAAGGGGGTGACTCAGGGGTTATGTTCTAGAAGATGCATGTAAATTACCCAGGTATTCACTGTAAAATATTTTTTTCACAATGGAATACAATGAGAGTAGTTTATTTTCTCTTTCTGATATGCATGAAATAAATCAGACAATAAGAAGTTCTCTGTAATAATATGCTCACAAAATGCTTGACCCTAGCCTGTGCCTTGTTATTGTTTCCCTCTGTATAATCATTTCCCATTCTGAAGTTGTTTTGTTTCATGTTTTGTTTGTTTTAATGTGAATTGGAGCTATATTTGTATTTCCAGACTGATTCTCACTTCATAAAATGTTTAAGGTTCCTTGACTCAAACTGTGAAAAATTGCATCTTAAAAAGTTTCAGATGAATTTCTTGGTGTTGTTTTTCAATTCTAAAAAGCGACCTAAATATAAATACAGACAGGTTCACTCACACCTCCCACCTTAAGAATGCTAGATCACAGGGATGGTTCTTGTTGCTCTGTGCTTGTCCACTAGAGGGATTGGGCTGAGAGCAACACTGGCCTGGGCTTTTGTAGAGAAAAACTCGTACCATACGTCAAGAATTATGTTCACCATTTCTGTCTTTTATCCCTACTCCTCTTGGGATCTTAGGGATTTTTTTTCTTTTTTGATGAGGGAAAGAAAGCCTAAATATTTGCTAAACAGAAATAATTATTTGTGATATCTTTAGTAAAGTCATACAAGTTCCAGATGAATAAATTTGGGCGTAGAGCCATTGTTCTTAGACATTTCATCATACTCAGCTCCAAAAATGACTTAAGAGGAAAAGCATGCCAGGCAGAGGAACTGGCATATATAGCTACATTTAAGCATAAATCTTAATATGGAGCAATCAGAATAGTTATTTTTTCTAGAAAATAGAATTAGGATAGAAGTAAACCTTGAATAAAATAGAAGGAACCATACAGAGGCTTACGTTATCATGCATTGATGCATGGATACGTTTTTTCTGTGTTTTGCCTGTGTTTGTGGTATAAATCCATGTAACACAATAATGAACAGTTAAGAATATGAAGTTTGAATAAGGTAATAAAATACTTGTGTTAAAATAAATGAACACTTAGGTTGTAAAGTTTTATATGCTATGTGGTCTCAACTACAATTCCAATCAACATCGAATATTTGTAAATACTATCACATCTCAGGTGCTGCTTCATACACTGAGAACACTGCCAAACAGTATGATTTCCAGTCCTCATCAAAATTATATTCTAGAGCAAAGAGATGAAAATTAAATGAGAAAACAATACGAATCATATCACAAAGTGAAAAGTGTCATGCAGAGAATTAAAATAAGGCAAAGTGATTGCAAGTGTAGCTGTTTAGACAAGGAGATCAGGGCTATTTTAGGGAGTAATATATTAGTTATCCATCGTTGAGTAAAAAAAACCCTAAAAATTAATGGTTTAAAACAATGAACGTTTATTTTATTATCTCTAATGCTTATTTCTATTGCTTAGTTGGTTACCTCTGGCTCAAGGTCTCTTAAAAAGTTGTAGTCAAATTTTCAGGGGACTGTATCCTCATCTGAAGGCTCAACAGTGAAGGATTTGCTTCCAGCATTACTCACGTGATTGTTGGAAAGCCTCAGTCTTCAACTATGTGGGCCTCTCAACAGAACTGCCTCACAATATGGCAGGTGGCTTTTCGCAGGAGTAGAGATCCAAATCTACACTGAAGGGAACAGCATGAATACAAGGATGTGGATATAACTGAGGGCCATCTTAAAGCCTGCCAGCCATAGTAGCATTAATATGGAGATCTTTTTTTTTTTCTCACTAACTATTTTTTTTTTATTTCAGCATATTATGGGGGCACAAATGTTAAGGTTATGTATATTGCCCATGCCCTTCCTCCCCCCTCTAGTCAGAGCTTCAAGCATGATCATCCCCCAAACGTTGCACATCTCAACATCTCCTCCTCCCCCCACCCACCTGCCCAACACCCAATAAATGTTATTCCTATGTGTCCACTTAGGTGTTGATCTGTTAATACCAATTTGCTGGTGAATACCTGTGGTGCTTGTTTTTCCATTCTAGGGATACTTCACTTAGTAGAATGGGTTCTAGCTCTATCCAGGAAAATACAAGAGGTTCTATATCACCATTGTTTCTTAAAATTGAATGGTACTCCATGGTATACATATACCACATTTTATTAATCCACTCATGTATTGATGGGCACTTGGGTTGTTTCCACAACTTTGCAATTGTGAATTGTGCTGCTATAAATATTTGAGTGCAGGTGTCTTTTTTGTAGAGTGTCATTTGATCTTTTGGGTAGATGCCAAGTAGTGGAATTGCTGGATCAAATGGTAGATCTACTTGTATCGTGTTTAGGTATCTCCATATTGCTTTCCACAGAGGCTGAACTAGTTTGCAGTCCCACCAGCAGTGTAGGAGTGTTCCTATCTCTCCGCATCCATGCCAACAATGCTAAGAAAGAAATAAGTGATGACACAGTAAGGGACAAGAATGCTGCAATCCACTGTGTTTCAGGGACCCAGAACAAAAATTGGCATTCACTATAAATCACATTGTTTGCATAAATTATCTGTCATGCCCAAGCACCCAGGTATATTAGGTCTCTGATAAAACAGGAGGCAGTGGAGAAATTACCTGAAACCAGCTATAACAAAAATGGCTATGAAAACAACCTCAGGTTACCCTCATTGCTTATTATACCGTGCTTATAATGCTTTAACCTACTAAAATGCCCACCAGTTCTATGACAGCTTATAAATTCCATGGCAACTCTCAGAAGTTGCCATATATGGCTTAAAAGCAGTGGGTGTGGGGGAACCAGGGTTTCAGGAACTCCCCACCCCTTTCTAGAAATCTTATGAATAATCCTCCCTCCACTTAATATAAAATTAAATAGAAGGTATAAAATAAGACTCCAGAAACTTACAAAGTGCTACTCTCTATTGCTCTGAGAGAAAGCTGCCGCTCTGCCTACGGAGCAAACCCTCCTTCTATTTTTTTGTTAGCTTAAAAATTGCTTATGCTTTACTCTGTTGGCTCACTCTTGAATTCTTTCCTGTGTGAAGCCAAGAAACCACTCAGTTTTCAGGCCAGACCCCAGTTTTGGGGTCCACTTTCCTATATTGAAACTTCAAGAGTACTAATACAATTCTCTCTCTTAGGTTGCAATATGGTTTGGGGTGAAGGTGTGGTGAGGAAGAAAAATCAGGAAACTGAGGAAATAAAGGTCTCATTAAAAAAAGATAGTATCAAAGAATCATAAAAATAATGGCTTTATTCTAGAAAAACAGAAAAACAGAAAAGGAACAATCAATCCCCTCATAACAACAAGAAAGCCAGCCAAACTTCAAATTCTCCTATCTCCCCACATAAAATCACTGGATATTACTTTTTAATATAATAGAACAAAAATAACAAGTGTCTTTGTCAGGAAGCAGATGAATATTATAATATTATTGTATAACATAAATATAATTTAAAAAATTTACAGATATGAAAACATACATGATACAGAAGTTCAAAACTTCAAACAGAAATAGGCAATGACAGTATTAATAAGATAGGTTGAAACAACAGTTTTTAAAACTCAGGAGAGAAGCTGAAGAAAACATATCAAATCATATTATTAAAAAAGAATAAATTAAAGGCAATAAAGGGAAAACAAACATAATACTGAAAAGCACAGTAAAGGATAAAGAGGAGAAAAATGAAGAAAAGGATAATTAGGCCAAAAATGTTTAATTAAAAATAAATAAAAATATAAAGGCATTCATAGAATAATAAATATGAAAGTACAGAAGATTCAAATGATTGGAGTATTTGAAGAAGAAAACAGTGAGCAGAACCTACTAATTATTACTACCATTAATTTAAGAAAATTTACTCTTCACTTACCACTAATTCAAGAAAACTTTTCATGAATAAATAAAAACTTGCATCTATAGATATAACAAAAAATATATTTAGTGAAAATTATCAATTCTGATACATAAGAGAATTGAATTTAACCTGCGAGAATTGAATTTAAAAAAAATAACAAAATAAAGTATCCTGGATCTCCATGTGATCTGAGTCATAAATAAAAGACAGAAAATCATGATGGCAGTATAGATCTCAAGAGTAGCATGTAAAAATGACAACAATTTGCAATCTATCCAAAAGCCTCCTAAATACAATGTGTGAATTCAGGATTAAATAGACCCAGCTGAGCTTCCCTTCAATTATCAAAGTGAAAAACAAATTCACTTAAATGTGCAGAAACAGGGAATAACATACTTATGAGCCATTGCCTAGATTATGGACTCTAGTTTCCATTCTAGAACTAATAACTGATCATGAGATCAGGGGCGAAGCAAGTAAGGTTTTAAGGTGAGCATGGCATGTTTGTTGCTTCAGAAAGAGTTAGAGAACCAAGGGTAGTGAGTATATATATATAAAGAGATACAGAGTCCACTTTTAAGGGGCTCATATGTGCAAAATTTGAAATAATTTGAGGATTAAGAAGAACAATTTCTTTAATTAACTGTTACATACAAATGAATTTTAAAAATTGGTGAGTGCATATTGATATAAAAAAAAAGGAAAGAAAAAAATCTGGTATCATTTTTAGTGATTTTTATACCAGCTCCTTAATCTGAAAATAGGTAATTAAATGAAAAAAATTAAGCACTAAATCTCATCCCCAGTTGATGAGGACAGCTTTTCTTATGGAAGAATGCCAGCTAATTAATACAGAAAGAATAGCAGAATTGTTTAAATGACCATTTTGCAGTCCCTGATAAAATAATTTATTCAGACCAGGATTACCAATAGAAACCAATAGATATTCACATTGTACCCTACACCTTTTTTTTTTTTTTTCTGTTTACAAGGTGAAATGTGTATTTTAAAATTGAAAGTTAGGTTGGTTACCATCTTAACCGAGTGATAGCGTAGCATTGCTAATAGTCGGTCTGTTCAATTTTACATTTCCTGACAGGATGTCATCTGTGAAGAGTTCACACCAAATACAGCTTCATCTGAATCTAACCAATTCTTTAAAATTAACTTTTGTTTTTCTTGGATATGCAAGAAATGGAGAAATCCATTTAACACCTCAAGACACAATTAGATAAATCCAGACTGTGTGACTTTCCACAAGACAACAACACTTATCTCTTCAAAAAAGGGGAGGGGAGGCAAGGACAATATATGTAACCTTAACAACATATGTACCCCAATAATATGATGAAATAAAAAAAAGAGTAATACCATGAGGAAAATGTAAGAGGGTGCTCTATTCCTAGATTAAAGGGGGCTAAAGAAATATTAAGTATGCAATGTGTGAACATGGAAAAATAATAAGGCATTTTGAGACAATTATGAAAATCTGAATATGGCCTAGGTGCTGTTTTAGAGAAACTTTAATAATTATCTTTGCTCAAATGGTATTATGATTATTTAGAAAAATATCACTATTTTAGTACATGCATGCTGAATTGTTTCATGTATATGTAGAAAATGTGACAAAATGTTAAAAAATATTGAATCTAGTTGATTTGCATTTGGGTGTTCATTGAACTAATCACTGTCCGTATTTCAGAATTTTTTAAATTTTGTTTTATTTTATTTAAATGTTGAAAATAAAATACATCTGCCTCTAGCTTCTCTCAGTCTCTGCACATTCTTCATATTGCTGTAAGAATTATCTTCTCAAAATACAGATTCAGTCAAACTATTTATTTCTCTAGGCTTAACTTAAATAGCAACTCTTCGGAGATGCTTTATGTAACTCCCCAGAAGTAATCGATTGTGTTTTCCCTGTGTATGTGTGTGTGTGAGAGAGAAAGGGAGCCCATGATCTTTTTATCTTAGCAATTACACAATTCATATTCTAGTTAAGTCTAGTTTTATATTCAATTGTTAATTTTTCCTTCTTAACTCTAATGTCTTTTGGTATGCAACTGAACTGAGATTTAGTCTTTCTAGTTTAATATGCAAGATCTATTATATAATATCCCAGGTTATGGAGAGTTAATAAAATTTTTAAAAATTACTATATTATACAATATAATGGGTTTGTGTTCAATTTGTTAAATAAACATCTTATGTTAAAAATAATAAGCATAGGAATATGCACATCTAAAATATTTTTCTAAAACATTTTAGCATATTATTTAAGCATTGAATCAAATAAAAATACCACTAAATTAAACATCATTGTAATTAACTATTGTGTCAAATATTAAACATTTATTTCATAATATATGTTAAATAATTCCCCAAAGGTTTAATACATTGCTTTAAAAATGAGAAATATCTCCCTCAGATGTACTATCAAACACCATGATATACAGCCTAATATATGTTTAGACAAAAGGTATGAAGATTGACAATCTGAGAAGCTGAAGGTTTTTGAATTTAAAACTCCTTTTTAATAATATGGAAACTTTATTATAAAATCATAAATGTCTTGAAAACTAGATTGGCAGTGATTTTCTTCTGAGTTGTTTTAGAAATAATGTATTATAGATATGAAACAATATCCCCCAATAATAGAAGAAATTCTGACTGTGTAAGCTACTCTAATATGATTCTGCTTGTGGGTCATTGGTTCCATTCCTGTTGGCTTCCTACATTGTCACTATTACTAATATTTCAATACTATCCTCTGTTGAGAGAAAATGTAGGTAATGAGAGGTTTTGTAGTTAATTAGCTCTCATGGATCATAGTTTGGATGACAAATCAATTCCTTTAATATACAAAACTAAAATAAAAAACAAACACTACCTCATTTAGTCTATTGATTCCCTGTATGTTTTTTCTGTATCACTTTTATTTTTTTTTATATTTTCTTGTCATGCTTGGATTGAAGCCTAAGCTTCCAGCCACAGTTGCTATCATACAAGAGTTTTAAAAATGAAATAAAATACACTACTCTAGGTGACCTTCCTGGCCTTAGCTTAGACTTAGACGACTTATTCTCTCTCTTATATCCACGGCAGAGCTACTGCCATCATGAAAAGCTGCTGCATCCATATGCATTAGACGAGGCATAAAGCACTGGTTGCTATGTAATGCTTTTCTTGCAGATAGAACTTGCTCACTACTTACATCTTAACTCAGGAGACAAACAAAAGGCTTAAGAAGTCTTCTATTTGTTCTGAGGGTCTTAGTTTATTCTGCCAAGTAGAACTACAGAAGGCTTTATGTCTTTTTTGATGAGTCCACATCGAAAATAATTTATATGGCTTCTTTCCAGATATACTTGCTCTTTCTCAAAATAAATACGCTTTGAAATAATAGATGCAATTAAATTAAACAAACACTCAAATATGCTTCCAGACTCCAGTCTTTCCTTTATAATCGGACTTTCTGTCAGGATTCCATGATTATGCAACATAAATATTACTTTTTATATTGGGACTGAAACAGATGAGAAGGCAGCAGGCATTTTTCTCTTGTCAAATTACATTATTCTGTGACAAAGGGTTATCAACATACCTATTCCGAAATATCCTTATGGTATCAGCCTAAATGATAATAAAACTATGACGTTTTCTATAATCCTTTATATTTTATAATGTGTACAATAGATTTATGTTTTATATTTATGCAATTAATTTTACATTTGCTAAAACTAAGGCTGAGAGACCTCTTGGGTCTTGTAATTTCTAATTGACAGACCACTCTTTTACATTCTAGAAAATATTTTATATAGAGGAAATGTATCATAGTGGCTAAGGAGTTATTTTGATGTTTTGAAGTCAGGCTGTCTGGGTTTGTTTTTGTTTTTGTTTTTTTATAAATTCTACCAATTTGTGTCTGTGTAACTTTTTGACAGTTACGTAAACCTTCTGCGCCTCAGTTTTCTCATACGCATATTTGGAAGACAAATGAGATAACTGAAAACTACTCAGCACAGTTGATAGAATCAACCAAGTGAAAAGTAATTGTTTGCGGGTATGTGGTGCTTAGTTTTGTTTGATCTGATCTGCCTTGATTTGTTTTTTAATGGTATTTTCTTGTTTACTTGTGTGATCATTTTACCACACTGTCTCTGGTTACAAGTGCTGCACTGCAAAAGCCACTGACCAGATTTGTACGTCGCTCCATGTTCTTCAAGGCAGGCCAGCAATTGGGCAGGCACAGCATGGCAGTCTGCGGCAGAGTTGGTGTGAAAGGACAGAAGAAAGAGCACGTGTTCACTGACCCACGCAGCCCCGGGGGAGTAGGAGTGCAACCTGGCGTGTATTAAATATACATTATATGGCAAAACTACCTCGCACAAGTGGTCCTTTAGTTTAAAGCCCCATATTCCCAGAACAAAAAGAAAAAGGTGGAAATAAAAAGTAGTTTTGTTTTGTTTTTTGTAGTTGTGTATATGTCTTCTGTTTGTCTAACTAGTCTTGTATTTCTCTATAAAGTACAAATATGTCATTCTCTCTCCCATTGTATATATCAAAGGATATATGCAAATATAGATAAGAAGGTCTAGTGATCCCAAACTGGTACGGTTAAACTCTGCCAAAAACAGGACTAGTCATTACTAGTGCTCATACCTGATAATTGGGTAGGAAAAAGGATCTACCTTTCTTTCAGCCTTCAGCATTTTACTTACTTCATTTAAGCCTATACTAAGGGCATCCTTGAGGCCATCAAGTTTCTGTTGGTCATATCCTTAAGGCCCTCCTACATTTTGTCCTCTGCCCATTGCACATACCCAAAATAAATGTCATGTGTTTTTGTTTAGTTTACTTTTGCCATTTTAATGGCAGCACACCACTCCAGTACCAAATTCCTGTGCTGGATATAATTTCTATGTAATAAATTACCTCAAAACTTAGCACTGTATAACAACTATTTATTTGGTTAATGATTTTGTGGGACAGAGATTCAGGAAGCACTGAGTTCTGACAGTTCTCACTTGGTGTTCCTCGTGTTTACAGTCACATGTCAACTGGGGCTTTAGTCATTGGAATGTTCCACTGAGCTGGACTACCAAGATGTCTCACTCACAAGGCCAGTGGGCTATAAGCAGAAAGCTCAGCTCAACTGAGGCTGTTAACAAGAGCACCAAAGCAATGCCTGTCCAACATGGTGGTGTCAGACTTCCAATGTGACAAGTCCAGGATTCAAGCAGGCAAATGAAGTAGAAGCTGCTTTGCCTTTCATGACGTAGCTTCAGAAATCACACAGCATCAACTCTGCCACATATTATAGGTCATAAGTGCGATGCGTGTTCACCCAGATTCAAGAGAAGGGAATATAAATCCCATCTCTTGATGGGATGGTAGCAAGATTAAATTGTGAGGGAGTATGTGGAATTGGGGGTGTCACTATGGCCAATTTTTGGAAATATAATCCATGAAAATATAGAATGCTCTTTTAATCTTGAAAAAAATTAGTAATCTTAAATTATGTCATTTTCTCTATAGAGATATTTTAAATTTTTCCCTAGCCATTAACATATTGAATGTACAAGATATAGGTGATTATTAATGATCATGTAAATATGTTTATTGTATTATAAAAAGCAATTGTGTTGATAAGCAATTAATTTGAAAACTACAGAAGCTTATGCAAAATTTATATCATTATTAATTACTATAATAGCTCAATATTTAACAATAAAATAAAATATAGAAGTCACTTTGGCATAACTTTCTTGGTGTACTTTTTTTGAAGCCTTATTTTGTTTCTTATAATCAAACACCGGGATAACAACAAGGGATTCTTTATTGAAATCTTTATTCATCCACATTGCAATTAATTACCTCAAGCTCAAGGTTCATCATGAGCTGGGTAAATGATATTAGAAGATAATAATATTACAAAACTACATAGTCATGGCAAGAGATACTTAGGATATCAAGAAATTATTGTGAACTATTCTCAACAAATTAATGGAGATTCAAAGGATTTGAGTGCTAAACACATACTTGAGAACTTTACAAGATAGTAAAGGGAACTGTGGTATATAAAACTAGATTTATAGGTCGAAATGTTATATTAAATAATATGATATAAAGCTTTTGAAATTAATAATTAAACAACTAAATTTTCCTAGATGGCACAGGCACATTTTAGACATGATGAAAGTTTAACAAAAAATCATAAATGGGAATCATGATAAAGTAATATGCTCTGTTTAAAGCTATGTTTTATTTCAAATGGCTTAATAATTTCATACTTTAAACTAAAATAAACACGAAAGCTCCAGCTGAACAGGTATATGCTTTGTGAAAATTATAATTTTATCTCAGGTATTATGGGAAAACACAACAACAACAAAAAAAGTGTAATCTTTTATGACGGTTGAAACCTATGATGAAAAGCAGCCAAAAAGCAAGAATGAGAGTTTATTTTGAGAAAATTTAATAGTTCTTTGGGAACATTTATATCTCAGAATCTACATCAAATGTGTATTAAACAATTATTTAATACCTTTACTTCAATTGTAACTGAGCAGAAGCAAAAAGATGGCTAGAAAAAGAGAAATGGTCTGAAACCTTATGTAATAATGCGCATTACAAAATATAAAACAAGCAGTCATAGAGATGAGATGAAAATCAGAGCTGTGGTTAATAATACAGTCCTTCAGTTTCAAATTAGAGTTGTATTTCCTTTAATAGTCTAACATCCTCAGAGTTAAACAAAATGGCAGATATTATCTAAATGAGTATTATTTTTATATATGAAAAAGCACAGTTGAGTAATCTAACTATAATTTAATTAAGTTAGATATCTCTACTTTCCACTTCTCCCCATGTTAAATATGTCTCTTCTACTCATCCAAATTACTTGTATGTGATAGGACTATTCAACTGATAGCAAGCCGACAGGGAGAAATTAAAATAATCTCTTTGTAACTTCTGCCCAAACCATACATAGGTACTTTGAAAATCCTATCCTGTTTCTACATTACAGATAGTTCTGTAATGTTAAAAAAATTCGTATTGATACATAGTATCTGTACATATTTTCAGGTACGTGTGATATTTTGTTACATACATAGAATGTGTAATTATCAACTCAGGATATTTGGAATATCCATCACCTCGAGTATTTGTCATTTCTCTTTGTTGGGAGCATTTCAAGTCCTCTTTTCTATCTATTTTGATATATACAATACATTATTGTTAACTATATAATCATCCCACTGTGCTATCAAGCATTAGAATTTATTTTTCCTATCTAATTATATCTTTGTATCCATTAACCAATCTCTCTTCCTTCCCCCCAGCCACTCACATATCCTTCCCAGCCTCTGGTTTCTATCATTTTAATTTCTACTTCCATTAAATCAAAGTTTTTAGCCTCAAATGTGAGTGAAAACTTGTGGTATTTGTCTTTCTATGCCTGGCTTATTTCACTTAACATTATGGCCTTTGGTTCCATCACTGTTGCTCCAAATGACAGCATTTCATTTTTTTGTGACTGAATAGTATCCCATTGTGTATATATACAACATTTTATTGATTTAATCATCTACTGAGGGACTTAGGTTGATTCCATATCTTTGCTATTGTTAATAATGCTGCAATAAACATAGGGGTGCAGGTATCCCTTTGATACACTGATTTCCTTTCCTTTAGATAAACACCCAGAAGTGGGATTGCTGAATCGAATGGTAGTTCTACTTTTAGATTTTTGAGAAATTTTCACACAGTTTTCCATAATGGCTGAACTCATTTACATTCTCACCAATAATGTATGAGTCCCCTTTTTCTGCATCTTCAACAGCATCTGTTGTCTTTTGCTTTCTTGGTAACAGCCATTCTAGATGGAGTGAAGTTATACTTCACTGTAGTTTTTATTTGCATTTCCTTCATTATTAGGATGTTGAAACATTTTTCATACACTTATTGGCCATTTATATGTCTTCTTTTAAGAAGTGTCTGTTTAGGTTCTTTGCCCACTTTTTAATGAGATTATTTGCTTTTTTGCTGTTGAGCTACGGGCAGGTCCTCAGGGCCTTGGGCAGTATCTATGCCTGGGCAATGGCAATAGCATTGGCAGGACAACCTTAGGGTTCCCAGGCAACATGCACTGGCGATAATAGTGCTGTGAAGGGTTTCAGGGGTGGTGACAGCAGTGGTGCACACAGCAGCCTGAGTGGGCTCTTCCTCAGGCACCTGGGAGGAGTGCACAGATGCCAGTGGTGGTGAATGGAGTGAGGCAATCCCCAGGCCCCCCAGGTGGCGTGTTTGTGCACTTGTGGGGGTGGGCAGTGCCATGTCTTGTAGACTTGGCTTCAGGCTCCCTGGTGGTATGCTCAGGCACAAAGCATAAGCTGTCATGGTCACAGTGGGCGTTCCACAGGCCCTCCTGCCCCTGAAAGGCATGCTATAGTGGAGACGGTAGCTGCAGTGGTGGGCAGGAGCAGCCTGTTCTCACGGTGCATGTAAGTGTGCTGTGGCCCTGCTGCTGCAGGCAGGGTGGGGGGTTACTATCAGTAGCCACAGCCCCAGACAGGCAACTCAGGCTCTGTGGAGCATGTGCTTTGTCTCCCTTCTAAACAGGGTCAGCCTCCCTGATGCACTGCACCACCTGTTCCCTGTGGTATAGGACACTGTGAGCTGGAGTGCTGGGGACACTGACTGTGCTGCTGGGTCCAACTGGTTGTGGAGCCACTGAAGCCCACGGAGTGCGTATTAGGGTATGTCAGGAAGGCTTCAGGGATGTGGAGCTGTAGGGGCTGTTGGGCCCCAAAACAGAATGCATTCTGTGGGAGCTGAGCTCTAAAATGGTGCCAGTGTTGCGACTGCAAAGGTCTTGATGTGGGGAGGGATATGTGGGCCCCAGTGTGAGCTCTCTCTCTGGAGCAGTGCTGTGGCAGTCTCCAGGCAGCTCTCTGTGCTAGTCTCAGGGCTCCCGAGGGTTGAGGGGCCCTATTGTAGCAAGGTTTGCTGGAGTCCATGGTGGGAATGTAGAACACTGGGGATCTCTCACTTACCCTCCTTACCCTCTCACTAATTGGGAGTCTTATCTGGGTTCCCACCCATTCGGACCTAGCCGGCTGCCCCTCTTCCCTCTCCTTCCGTGCCTCAGGTGTTTCCTGTCACTTCTCTGTTGAATTCCAGTCTTCTCATTTAGATACTTTATTGGAAGTGTGATTATCTACTTGCTATTGTGGTCCTTCTTTATGGAGGGGGTGAGTGCTGGATGCCTCTACTCAGCCATCTTGATGCTCCCTCTAGTTTTGTTATTTATGTAGAATTCACCACACAATAATAATAAATAATTTTTTGTCACTTGCAGAGCACAGGTTGTTTTTAAGTATAACAAACTCGGGGGAGGGAGGGAAGAAATGTTAAAGCAATAGTTTCACAAACTAGTTTCAATACATTCTTGGGCCAGGCGTGGTTGCTTGAGCTCAGGAGTTCGAGACCAGTCTGAGTAAGAGTGAGACCCCTATCTCTACTAAAAATAGAAAAAAATAGCAGGGCCTGGTGGTATATGCCTGTAATCCCGGCTACTCGGTAGGCTGAGGCAGGAGGATCAACTGAGCCCAGGAGTTTGAGGTTGCTGTGAGCTGGGCTGACACCACAGCACTTGCCTGGGTAACAGAGTGAAACTCTGTCTCAAAAAAACAAAAAAATACATTCTTATCTTCTTATATCATAATTGTCATGTAACAAAGCACAGATGAGGTGTTCAATCAATGCTGAATGCATTACAAGTTTCTGGGTATGTGTAAAATGCCTCCTATTTCTCATCAATTTGTGGTTCATGTAAGACTTGTCTTAATAGTATGTACTTAAATCCAATAGACACCCCCACCCCCAGCTATTTAAAGACCTTTGTCCTTTCCCTTTCTTGAACTGAGGCCCTTTAGAAATGAGGCTGAGAGAAAACAAAGCCTCAAAGTAACTTCATTTGCCTTCAGCATTTCTATCAACCTTCTCACCCTCTGTGACCCTTGCTTTAATTCCTCTGCAGATTCCATGGCTTAGTAAAAAAGTAGAGCTGGCCCTCTTTCTTGATCTTTCGGTCCTGTAACTTAACCATGTTGTCAGCTTCCCAGGCTCCAGCTATGAGCAATTTAAAAAGCAACCAAACAAACAATTAAAAAAAAACAAAAATCTTAACTTTTGTAGTGTTTAGTAATTTTAGATGGTTGAATATGCAGACTAGCTTAAAAATTAACAATCGCTTTTTCCACCTTATTTTGTTATCATATTTCGGGTCTTTCCTAGGACAGATAGGCTAGTGGAGCTCAATCTTTTTTTACAGCTATCCTCTGAGAAATATGGCATACACCTGTTCTTATCACTGAATCACCACTTAATAATTATAGTGCCAAGTGTATGGCTATGGGGGATAGAATTGCAAAACTAAATGTGCAAGAGAAAAACACATTCCAAAACACTGTGTCACTATCTCCAAAGGATGTGTATTGGGTGAAAAACTCATCTTACTCCAATCCCCCACCACTGTGATTTTGATAAAGGTCATTTGGCTTAGTCACTCATTAACAGGCAATGGTAGAAGCATGGGGAAAGATTTTCAAACCTTAAGGTCCATGCTCAACCTCACACAGCATGCATAACCATAACTGCTCTTCCTTTTTTGTACCCACAGTCTCACTGGGCCAGCTTCCTGCATGACCCACAAGTAATCTTCCATCACATTTCCTGTTGTCCTTCACCAAAATTTGACTTATATTGTCCCTCTCCTGTCTTTCTGGTTGTATGCAAGGCCAACTGTCAAAAGAGAACATTTGAATAGATGCCCATTTAATTGTTTCAAGTATACTGACAGTTCAGAAGGCCTTGTCTGCTCAGAACAGATGGAAGTTCTGGGCAGGGTGAGATGGGTGTTACCTGATCCACAGTTGGCACATCAAAGTATAAACTTCAGCCAAAAAGGATAAGAAATGTCATCACAATTATTCTAGACTCTTTAAACCTTCTTTTTTCTCCTTATGAAAAAAAATATGCTCAGCTAGATTTGGAATTAAATCTAAAGAAAGTTCTTTTTAGATAGAATCAATTCATAATTAAGATACTTAGACTAGTAAGTTGAAAAGCATTGGTTGTTCTCACTAGACGGCCAACTCCTTAGGGACAAGGAAAAGTGTTCTATTCATTTGTATAAATTCAAATATTATTTTTAATAGTTCATGTTAAATATTTAAGTAGAATTATATTAGGCATTTTGCTAGGAGTTAAGCACTTCCATCTGGATGTTACAGTCTAGTTGCTTACAGGAAGACAATTAAGCAAATCAGTTTAATTCCTTTTCATAACTACCATGATGGACGTGGGCACAGTGCTCTATGGGGGCACAAGGTGAGACAGCAAATCTATGTGTGGATAGAGAGGTCTAAGTCTTCTAGAAGAGGTGATACTTGAGTGTGAAGGGTAATAGGAGATAGGTAAATAAAGTATGCAGAGGAGTAGGGAAGAGAGATGAAGTACAATTCAAGAAAATGCAACAACATCATAAGGAACCAGTATGTTTGAGGAAGTAAAGATAGACAGGCCAGGTTGAGCTTGAGAGGGAGAACATCAGGAAGGGTTTTGTTCTTTATTTTGAAGCATATGGGACCACAGAAGGATTTCTTTTACAGGGAGTAGCATGATTATATTTGGATTTTATAAATATCCCCTTTGCATCAGTATGGATGCAGTATGGATCAGTATTTATAGGAGTGAAACAAGCCTGGAGTCACAGGTACAAGTTATACTTTGTTAAATATATCATACTGATATGGTGAGGTTATTGTGTCCCATACAGTTTTAAATGGACCCAGATTATTTTCTTACCAAAACATTACTATTAATAATCGTATTAAAATAAACCAAAATGGTTTTGGTGCTTGGTACTTCCAGCTCTGACATGGTTTTGTTTCATAATACGTGAGAGCCATGTTGCAGTGCACATTTATGCATGGTAAAATTTGGAAGATCTCTATTTTCCCTACACTTCAGAGAGTCAATGTAACAAGTATCTCTCTTTCAAAAACAGAAAGCAGGACATTCACTAATAAAAACAAAAGAAAAAATGGCCCGGCATGAGCAGGTAGCAAGAGCTCATTCTCTGTTGGTAGTGGTGGGAGAAGCATCCAGTGCCACCTAGTACTGCAATATGTTGTGCCAGAGTGGCCAGTGACTTGAGCTGCAGGTAGCACGAGGCCCCCAGCCCACCAAGCCAGAATTTGACAGAATCACTTGGGAAGGTGGAAAGGTACTTTATGAGTACGCGAAACATGTACAAATGCAGACTGAAGCTTACTATTTGCACTACAAGGTATCTCAGGTTATGGGAAGAATCTTTAGCATCATTCACTGCTCAGAGCTTAAGTGAACTTCCATTGAAAAACAAAAAGAACTATGTTAATGCCTCAGCTTGAGTTCCCTAAAAACAGGCAATGTTCTTGCAAAGGAGATTGACTAAGGGAGTGCTCTCAGGAAAAGAGTATAGGAAGTAAAGAAGATCACAGGAAGAAAGTTAAATAAAGATGTGTTGGCATGGGGGTTAACTTCAGCCTTGGACCACAGAACACTCTGAAGCACAAATTAAACCAAATAATTCAAACCATCTGATCCCCGGGGTCCAGATTTTTGTATTCCTTTGGTGAAGAGGGTAATGTTCTTCCGTAAGATAGGCACAACTCTTCTCTACTTGTTGAGAGCTATTTTCTACGAAGATGGAGGAACTCTGAGTATGAACAACAACACTCAACATAGCCTGGATTAAAGGCTCACCCTGGGGAAAGAGGACAGAAGGAGGGGCATCAAAGCATCCATTACAACCACAAACTGGATTTGTGAATTTATAAGTTAATTATGTATTCACTGCATATGAATTTTCCATAGGATATCACTTATATATACTCTGGTGTATTTGAAAATATATAAAATCTTCAAATAGTAGCCTAAAAGCCATAAAAATACCTTCTCATTCTCAACTAATCCATCAGTCCAAATTGCCCAATTATTTTTCCTATTTTAATTGGGAAGAATATATAGTTAACCCTTTAAACATTGAATGTTAATTTTCAAATTCTTATAGTACAGTTAAAAATCCTTGAAAAATAAGGGTTACTGTAGAAGTGCTGAGAAATCCTTAATTATATAATAGCACTGCAAATAGTAATGCTCTAAGAGCTAAATAGATTGCATTTAGGATGAAGAAACAATAAAATTGTAAACCATGAAGTGCAAGTAGGGGGATGAGACATATGACTTATGCATTCAGTCTCAACTATAATGACAATTTTCAGACATAGTTGGATTCTTTTTTTTTCAAGACATGATAAAGAGCTCCAAATAAACATAAAATACTATAGAACACAAAAAGTCAAATATACAGTGTTTGGACTATATCAGAAACTGAGAATTGTAGGGGCATCTCAGCATATAAAGTCCCTATACTTTACACTCATACCTGCAGGTTGCACTCTTTTCCTAGCTGGCGTGGGAGATCATGGCATACTCTCCCTTCCATCTTTCTGTGGGATTTGTCACTTGTGCTGATTCCTATCCCCTTCCTGACTCATACCAGATGTGCCCACCAAGAGGTACCAAACCTGCCAGGAAAATCTTCTGGTTAAGTAACATCCATCTTTTCATAGCAATTGGTCCCCATTCTTAGAATTACTTTAATTTCACAAAAGATCTTATTAATAATGTTTAAATAGTTACTCTGCATTCAATACTTTGGTTTTACATTCTTAATAGTCTAAGAAGATTTTATTATTTACATTAGTGAAAAAACACATTTAATTGTACATGGACATTCTATAATTTATATTTGCAGACATTGATAACAAATTTGACGTGTATAACTATTTAATAAGGAGGGGAGGTGGGAGGAGGATGGTGAGAAATTGGTCAGCAGGTGCAAAGCTGCAGTTACACAGGAGGAATAAGTTCTGGTGGTCTATTGCATAGTAGGATGAATAGAGATAATAATGTGTACTGCAAAATATCCAGAAGAAGGATTTTTGAATGTTTTCATGACAAGGAAATAATAAATGTTTAAGGTGATGGATATGTTAATTACCTGATCTGATCATTACATAATTTATACATGTATAAAATATTCATATTATACCCTATAAATATGTATAATTATTATATTTTAATCATCAATAAAATTAATTATTTAAATACATTTAAAAAAAGAATTTGGGATCCTCTTGAATGGTGCTTTCTCTGTGCCTATCTCCCAAACATTCCTCAAAAGTCATCCAGGAGCTAACTGTTCTTTCTATTTCACCTGATATTTTTCCTATTTATGATGAGGGAAAATTCAGTAACTGATAATTACACCAACAAATTCAATAATTCATGTCTTACATTATTTATTTGGCATCTCTTTTGTAAACTGTTACTTGAAAATCTTCATCTAATAAAAGCATGATCATAGTAACTTGGTCTTTTTAGTTTTCTCCTTGAAATTATCCATGTGAAATTTTCTAAAACAACATTAAGTTAGATGCCTTATTTTGTTATATTATCAAATGATAATAATTTCATTTTATCATTTATTTTATTTATATTTAAGATCTCCCACCCTACCAGAGTATTATAATATGTTAAAATATTATTTTAAATTATTGCCTAATTGATTTTTAATCAAATATCATTATCAGGCATTAAGAGCAATCATCCTCAGTGCCCATTAAAAATATGTTTTAATGGTATAAAGGGGATCCCTGTTTCTTATTTCTTTCCCTTTGTACATGAGTTTGCCAGCAATATCTTCATATCCACTTCTAAGAGCCCAACTCATTTTCATTCAGATTATTTTTAATTATTTTTTCAGAAGTCATAAAAATTTACAGACACAAAGAATTTAACCATGCAGAATCTATAGCAAAAAAAGAAAAAGTAAAACATTTTAACATTTACATTTTTTTCTTTAAGGACAAATTCAAAAGCTTTTTCTAAAAGGGATAATTTGTCTATTCAAATAAGCACTGAATGCTCCAAACAATAGATAAGGAAATCTATTTGTCCAGTGTAGGTCATTGTGGTTACAAGACATGAAGAGCTAAAACAACTATAGAAAATTAATGCAACCTGTTGTATTCAGTGCCAACTTTCCCCTACAAATGAAGTAAATTCAAACATAAGTGCAAGATATGTTTCTTGATAATAAAATAAAATATTTTCTCCTTAAAAATCAATACTTTTAAGATGTCTATCATATTTAGGAGAGTTATTAGATTCCAACATCCTTTTGTTACATCCTACCATCTTGTGGAACAGACTTGCAAAAGAGTGATGTATCTGAGAGTTGATTTTTTACTCCCTTATTCTTGCTGAGTTTGAGGTTTAAATTCAAATTGCATTCAAATTATTTCCAAGATACAAAATGGAAAGAAAGAAGAATGAAAAATAATGAATATATATGCATATATATGAATGTAAGCATTCATATATAAATATATTATCTATACATTATGCAAGTATATGTACATTATATATACTTTGTTATATACATATGTACATTGCATAAATGTACATTACACCTATATACATGTAGTATATATGAATATAAATATACATATAAATGCATGTGCATATATACATATACACACATATATATATTCACACACTACACATCTTACACTAATCTTATTTCCAACCACCTTTTGACCAAAAAGTAAAAGAAGAGGCACTAGAATTTATAGAAATCACAGTTAGATTGGTTCTGAGCCCAGTTTGAGGACTTAAGCACAGGAACACAGACTCAACACAGACCAAGAATGTGCCCTGGAGTAGGTTACATGAGACACAGTATGCGTGCATTTTCTAACAAGATATGTGTGGCCAAAAGGTCAGAGCAGTGGGTAGTGAAGCAACAAAATACATTCTTGTGCTTTCTGTTGGTGCTCAGTGATGTTATACATAAGATAAGGTAAACATGTGGTTGAGTGGGTAGGGAGAAAGACTGGGAGTCTTAGCATCTGATAGAGAGTGACTGATTGCATCCTGTCTTTGCCTGAAATCTGGTAAAAAGGTTTATAAACCAGTACCTGTCAGTGAAATATTTAACAAACTACATTACACAGGCAGGAAAGAGTTCAGCTATATTTTACAGGCCTAGATTTTCTTACCTATGTGCCCAGTTGCAGCCATGATAGGCCACGGTTAAAATTTTCTTTTGAATTTTTCTTTTTCTGACACACATAAATACGGATTAAGTATATTCATTCATCACAAACAGTGCAATCCAATTTTACTTTTATTGTGTCAATTCCCCCAATTCCTTCAATATTTACTAAATTTGTTTTCCTATAATCAGGGAAGATAAGTAATAATCAATACACTAATAAAGTAATGTGATAAGTTTTAAAAAATCTGAAATTCCATCTGAATTTTATTCCTTATTTAATGATCTGATTTCCCTCTTGGCAGACATGGGAGAGGCAGAGTATGGATGTTATTTCATAAAGACAGGATGGGATATAAATGAGCGTCTCAGCTAGGAAAAGGGGAAAGGAGAGAACACATCTCTTCTGTTTCCATGGATTGTATAAAGAGGACAGGAAGAGCTGACTCCTACCACCCAGTGTGATTTTGAGACAGAGGGTGGGGATTTTCAAAAAGACAGAGAGAGGACCTGCTGTAGCCTCCTCTCATGTTTTGCAAAGCTTCAATCCCAGCAGTCTGTTGCCCTCCCAACAGATGGTTGAGGGTAAAGTTAAAGGCAGAGGAGCTAATATTCCACTTCTGTTTGGGTTGTTGTGAGAGATAGATTTACAGAATGAATTTCCCCACATTTTTCTCCCCACAAGAATAAAATATGCTTTGAGGCATGGTGAGGCAGAAGGAAGGCCTGAGAGTCTCCTTCAGCTCCTATGTCACGTGCATGACATCCAGAAGTTCTCACAAGCTCTGTGGAGGAATGTATAAAATCTGAGGGTACTGTTTGACAAGCTCACTGGGAATTTCACTGAGGGAAGATGAAGGCTACCCTATAACTGAAAGCTGTAGAGTATCAGTTTGGTGCACAAGTAATTGCAGATTTAGCATTGTTGAAATTTGCTGTTTTATATTGGAATACATTCTTTAATAAATGTGGGTATGTTATACATCATTTTAATGCACATTTCTTGCTTTATGTTTTTTGGATAATGACTTATTACTTGCTCTTCATTTTATATTTATTTTAGACTATGGAAATGATGTTAGACAAAAAGCAAATTCAAGCAATTTTCTCATTTGAGTTCAAAATGGGTCATAAAGCAGCAGAGACAACTTGCAATATCAACAACAAATTTGGCCTAGGAACTGCTAATGAACATATAGTGCAGTGGTGGTTCAAGAAATTTTGCAAAGGTGTCAAAAGCCTAGAAGATGAGGAGCACAGTGGCCAGCCATCGAAAGTTAACAATGACAAATTGAGAGCATCATCGAAGTTGATCCTCTTACAACTGCATGAGAAGTTGCCAAAGAACTCAACGTCAGTCATTCTAAGGTCATTTGGCAATTGAAGCATATTGGAAAGGTGAAAAAGCTCGATAGGTGGATGTCTCATGAGCTGACTGAAAATCAAAAAAATCGTCATTTTGAAGTGTCTTCTTCTTGTACAAAACAACAATGAACCATTTCTCGATCAGATTATGACAGGCAACAAAAGTGGATTTTATACGACAACTGGCAACGACCAGATCAGTCGTTGCACTGAGAAGAAACTCCAAAGCACTTCCCAAAGCCAAATTTGCACCAAAAAAGGGTCATGGTCACTCTTTGGTGGTCTGATACACTACAGCTTTCTGAATCCCAGCAAAACCATTACATCTGAGAAGTATGCTCAGCAAATCGATGAGATGCACCAAAATCTGCAAGGCCTGCATCCAGCATTGGTCAACAGAAAGGGCCCAATTTTTCTCCATGACACACCCCAGTGCATGTCATACAACCAATGCTTCAAAAGTTGAATGAATTGGGCTACAAAGTTTTCCTTCATCTGCCATATTCACCTGACCTCTAGCCAGCCAACTACCACTTCTTCAAGCATCTCAACAACTTTTTGCAGGGAAAATGCTTCCACAACCAGCAGAATGCAGAAAATGCTTTCCAAGAGTTCGTAGGATACCAAAGCATGGATTTTTATGCTACAGAAATAGACAAATTTATTTCTCATTGGCAAAAATGTGTTGATTGCAATGGTTCCTATTTTGATTAATAAAGATGTGTTTGAACCTAGTTATTATGATTTAAAATTCATGGTCCAAAACTGCAATTGCTCTTCCACCAACCTATAACCTGGGTCAGACTTCAGGGGATTATGAAGTGCTGGCCATACCTAGGGAGGACTAGAAAGCGTAATGTGACTCCTCTGAGAAACCAGATTAGAGACTGCAGCAGCCACTAACTTTACGTGCAGAAAGCCCAAGAATAGATTTTACCCTAATCTCTTTTATGGGAATATTAGCCAGGAAATACTTCCTAAAACAGGATTATGCAAGCTTCTATATACAGATATTATCTTGGAAAGAATCCTAAGATGGCATTTGAATCTGAAACACTGAAATATCCCAAACAAATTGAATTGTATAAACTGATAGTAAAAATTAATTGGCCATTCTAGTTTATCAAATTCCACTATACTGCATTTGCAGTGTGTGTGTGTCCATGAGTGGGCGTGTGTGTAAGCGCACTTGTGTATGTGAACGTTAGTGTGTTTCATACTACACTTCCCTATAATTTGAGAGAGGCACTCATGGTAAATTACACAAGAGTTAATCTAAATTTTATTTGCCATCTGAGAACAACGTGAGCAAATTTGCAACTTCATGATAGTTAACATTTAGAAATTCCGATTGGGATGACAATTCTCAAACAAAAGTACGAAATGTGGGTATGGAACCCTAGAGTCTTCTGTGCCTGCTTCTTGTCACCTCTCTGGATATTATCCCCTAAATTAAGGGAAATGTTCACTTCCAATTTTTAATTTGAGTCAAAAGCAAGTCAGTCAAAATATAATAATCTTATTTAGCCAGATAAGCAAAGTATAAGAGTTTCAGAAAACAAATTACTTATAAGCAATTTAGACTTAGTTTTTAAAGTGTCTCCTAAATAATGAATACTGTGTGCCAAATTACTTCTCTGATGTGTTCCATCTTAATAGTGCATCGATATAGCAAATGGATGTATATTATGCTATTGTACAGATGAGGAGACTGAGGTTTAAGAGATTAGATAACTTGTCTGCATTCACATAACCAGAAATGGAAGACAGACCTCAGGTTTGAACACAGAGACCACAGCCTTTTTACTACACAGTGCTGATAATAACTCACTCTTAATAACAGGAAAAATACTTGAGAGTTTTGATAGTAGTTAAGAGATGGTATCTGGAAGAAGGTGGAGGAAAGTCCCTGTACTAACAGACTATGGGGAAATGTGATGTAGGAGATAGAGGTTGGGAACAATGTTGCTCTGGAAGAAAAATGTAATGGCAAATATAAATTGTGCTAATTACATGAATTTATTAGAGTTGATTTATAATTTAATACCCATTAGAGAGCTGTTGACACAATTTAAAAATAAGGCCAACTGACTCCTCTTACATTTACCAGACCTTAAATTGGTACATACCATTGTTGTGTTGATTATTGGTCCCCAGTCACTTCACATGAAGCTTGGACCAACTACATACATTCCTAGAAACATGTTAATAAGAAATACTATGGTCATTTTAATGAAATTGTAAATCTTTAGGAATAGCAATTCAAAAACACATGAAAGTATAAAATTCACTAGTAAATGTAAATATATAGTCAAATATAGAATATAGAATACTGTAATACTGTGACTGGTGTGTAAATCATTTTTATTTTATTATAATTCAAAAGCTAAAAGACAAAAAGTGTTAGGAATAATTATAACTACAAATATGTGTTAATGGATACATACTATTAAAAGATATAAATTGTAACATCAATAACAAAGAGGGATAAAAGTCTAGAGATTCTGTATGTTATTAAAGTTATCATCAGCTTAAAATAGACTATTATAACTATAAGATGTTTTATGTAATTCTCATACTAACCATAAAAAATTTCCATAGAAGATATACAACAAACAAAGAGAAAAGAATCAAAGCACATCACTATTAAACATCAACAAAACACAAAGGAAGAAGACAAGAGAAGGAAAAAGAAACCAAAGTACTAGAAGACAGATATAAAACAATTAACAAAATGGCAATAATAAGTTTTTCACTATAATAATTACTTTAAATATAAATGGATTCTCATAAGACACAGAGTAGCTGAATGGATTAAAAAAAACAAGATCCAACTATACGCTGTCTACAAAGACTCAATTCAGATTTAAACACATGCATATGCTGAAAGCAAAGGAATGGAAAAAGATATTCTTGCAACTGGTAACCCAAAGAGAGCAAAGGTAGCTATACTTATATCAAACAAAATAGACTTTATGTCCAAAACTATCAAAAGAGCCAAAGAAGGTGGTTATGTAATGACAAAAGGGTTAATTCACCAGGAAGATATAACAATTATAAATATATATGTACCCAATATCAGAACACTTAAATATATAAAGTATACATTCACAACACTGAGGGAGAGATAACAATATAATATCAGTAGTAGATTTTTATATCTCACTTTAAATAGTGGCTAGAACATCTAGATAGAAAATCTATAAGGAAAGAGTGGGCTTGAACAACACGTAGACCAGTTGAACCTAACAAATCTACACAGAATATTCCACCCAATAAAAGCAGAATTCATTTTATTCTCAAGTGTATACAGAACATTCTCCAAGATAGGTACCATATTAGGTCACAAAAAAAGTCCCAAGAAGTTTGAAAAGATTGAAATCATACCAACTATCTTTCCCAAATAGACATCAATAACAGAAGAAAAACTGTAACATTCAAATATCAATCAAATTGGAAAAGGAAGAAAAACAAAGATATTTTATATATGTATACATGTGTGTATATATGTGTATGTATACATGTGTATATATGTGTATAATACATATATGTGCACACACATATACATAGCGACATATATTTGTAACAAACTAAAAAGGATATATTTTGATAACTACAGTCCTTATTTTAAAAACAAAAGAAAGAAATTTAAATCCATACTGAAAATTTTCTTTACTGGGAGAGGCAATTAATTGCTAGAGAGATAGCCATATCTAGCTGTCAACTCCAAAGGACCAAATTTCTCAGTTGCTGTTGTGGCATGAACTTCTATTTCTTCTTGTTTCTGATTGCATATATGATTTTACATTCTAAATCTCTACAAACAAACATTAAAAAAATAAAATTTATATGTGGTTTTACACTTTATCAAGATAAGAAGTAAAATATTTAAGATTATAGATAGATGATTATAATAACAATCTGCATATAGGATCTTTTCCAATGGGGAATATTAAAAAATCCAAAAAGATTAAACAGAAAATGGGGGAAATAATGATCCAATAACTCTCAAAACATCACCAGAATTTCCTACATTCTTAAAAGTTATTTAGAATTCTGTGAATGAGAAAATGCAAATATACAGTAAAGCAACCACACATAAGCCAAATAAAGTAGGCTAATAAACTATTCATAAGTGTGGCAAAGCTTGATATAAGCAAAATGTAAATTGACTTTTAAAACTCAATTTTCTGACAAATTAAGTATGTTTTTTAAAATATTGCTTACAAAATGTACATACAACAGCATATTTTTTGGTTACTGTGTTTTATTTGCAAATAATACCTTTAAATTGAATAAATATTAACACATAAGAAAGAATTCAAAACATCTTAATTTAGCTAAATAATCATACAGTAGGATTAAATGTGGATGATTTTATATGTAATTCTTGCAACTAAATGTACAAACTTTTGAAATAAATTTTAAATGTCCATTTATAGAGTCTATGAGCAATAAATTTATTGAAGGCAGATAAGGGGATAAGGATATAGTTCAATTTTCTAATTAATTTATTATAAAGATCGCCTATTAGGAATCTATAATACTATGTAAAGACTTTATTTAGAACTAATCACATTATGTTGTGGTTATTTCTTTACAATTTGTTTAATATAGATGTCTGGATTAATATGGAAAAGAATATTTGCTACAAGGAGATAGTATAATTTTTTAAGATGAGATGAAATAGGTATTTGAGAAAGATCCTAAAATATATAAAATATACAGAATTGTGGGGAAAAGTAGATTGGTAATTTTATAATAATAAAATGAAAATATATTAATTATGAAAAAAAACATTTTAAATTCCTAAAGCCAGATTCTACAGAAAATCTTTTGTTTATCCGAATTATAAAAGTTTGATATCAATTCCAGGTGAAAGCATTTAAAAATATCCTGTTTGTGTTCAAGTTTTATAAAGAGCCAAGCAGTTGAAAGGAAAAAAAGTATAATGCCAATTTTTTCAAATAAACTTTTAAATATATTTTATTATATATTATACAGACTAAAGATTCAAAAAGTATGCACCTGATCATGCACATGATCATTCTCTATATTATTTTGTTCTGTCAAGCTAAAAAGCAGACTGAATCACTTTCCCATCACAAAAAGATTGGGCTAGGTAGATAAAACACTCTTTTCAGAATAATAGAGAAGTGTTAAAGTGACACTTAATACCTTTGCTCTAACAATCATCTATTAATACTTAAAGATAACTCAAGATTTTAGAAGCCAAAGGTTTCAAAATTAGGTAGTACCCCCAAGCAGAGCTGTGAATGGATTTCATAAAGTCTCAGGGTTTGAAGAATCTTTTAAAGGCTTCTAGTAAAAGTATTCATATGATGTATGGATTTCTTCTATTAGATCCCCACCAAGTGGTTGCAGTCAATGTCTGAAATCCTACAGTGACGCAGAACTCAGTAGCTCATCCTATTAGGACCATTAAATAGTTTATTTTTATAAACCAGTATTTGTCTTCTTGTGATTTGCAGCGACTTATATTTCATTGGACCATATAAAACAATATTTCACTTGTGTTTCTACTAGGTAATTGCAAAAATTATATTACCGTGTCTTTTAGTTTTCTGTCTCCTTGCTATTTTGTGATCTACTTGAAAGCTTGTCGTCATTTAGTAATCTTTGTTTGAACAATACTTAATATGGAGCCAGGCATACTGCGGATATGCAGAACAATTGATTGTTAAATGAATGAATTGCATCTGAAATGTAAGCTCATTCAGAAAGAAGACATCATTTTGCTAGAATACTGGTATTGCGCACTGTGGGAAATGCAAAAGTAGTTAACAAAGAGTGAATTAAAGGACAGCTATTTAGAGCGGTGGTCAATGTTTCCAAATATCTTTCCAACACTTGTATCCAAAGCAAGTTCTGGAATCCAGCAGATTTTTTGACTTGGATGCTAGTGGCAGTGATTATACCCAAACAGGGAGGAATGTTCTTAGATTGGCAGGTGTTTAGAGAGAAGTACTAATCAAGAGTACAATGTTTGATATTATTTGTTTTTAGAATCACTGCAAAATTATGATATTGTAAAAATCTAATGAGATTTGGTATCCTCTTTCCTTGTGAATTCAGAGTAATGTCCAAAAGATGACAAAAATTTAAAAAATGTTTTGTATCTTTATTGTGTGAATACTAATATCCTGCCGGTGATATAGTATAGTTCACAATATATTGCCATTGGAGGGAACTGAGCAAAGGGTGCATGAGATTCCTTTGTACCATTCCTTATAACTACATGTGAGTCTAAAATTTTCTCAAAATAAAAGGTTTGTTTTTAAAAATATAAAAAAACACAATAAGAAAAAATCAAAAATGGTTTATAGGGAAATTAAAATAGATTCATTGCATGACATATATGTATAATTAAACAAATATTTTTGAACATGATACCTGAAAAGCGGACCAAAATTCATCATGACTCAGCTTCCTCCTTGCTACAGCCACCATCCTCTGAATACTGCCTGTTATAACCACTGCCTGAAGAGGACATGCCTCTGCGATGCCCAGTGTATTTCTACCACTGTGTCATCACACTCTGTAGTGGAGGACTGAGAAAAAGGAGGAGAGCTAGAGCTGGCACAGCATTGCATGCATGCCATGCCCCCACCATTATCCAGTGTGTTATCTCAGCATTTTATAATTGCATCTCACCAACAAGAATGGTTTGGGCATTGCACACTGTCATTCATGTGAGTCACAGTCTCAGCACTAACATGAGTGATCAGGCATACCTTTCTCTTTGCCATCAACAAAATGGATTGTAATTTAACAATTTGAGCAAAGGTGCTAATGTCTTTACTACTTCAATTTACATGCCTTCAGATACATCTGCCATTAAGTAACATCCTATTATTTCTTTGAACGCTGTTCATTTTAGAAAGTATGGAAGGAATTTTAATAAAATAAACAAGGTCATCTGATGACAAGAGAGTGAGTAAACATGTTTACTTTCCTCTATTGAAATAAATAAACAAATAAATATCCTCTTGTATCAATAGAAAACATTATTGACAGAGAGAAATCCTACAACACTACTGACCAT
Organism: Cheirogaleus medius; assembly: GCA_008086735.1. Lineage (NCBI taxonomy): Eukaryota > Metazoa > Chordata > Mammalia > Primates > Cheirogaleidae > Cheirogaleus > Cheirogaleus medius. Next base: position 55,332,202 of record VBSM01000361.1, on the reverse strand, counting down.
GGGGAAAGATTCAATCAGTAGATTTCTGGACATAGATGATTGATCATCATTCTGATGGGTGAGCCAGTATTTGAAGCTACAAAAGAGGTAAGAGGGGAAAGCAGTTCTTTTCATGAGGGAACTTCAAAATGTGCTGTATTTATAATATGAAGTCCTTCTAAAGCTGGAATTTGGAGTGAGTAGGTCTGCCGGAGCCAGCCGGCGACGTGCGGCACCTAGAGTTTGGGGGTGAGGAT
>VBSM01000361.1:55318939-55331866 GCA_008086735.1 Cheirogaleus medius | reverse complement strand
ATATTTGTACCCCCATTACAAGATGGAATAAAAAAAAAATAAATAAAAATAAATAGAATCAGAAACTACACAAAAAAAAAGAGAAAGGTCATGATGGAATCAATATGAAAATGAACTAAAATGTTTTGTAATTTTGAAATAGTTCTAGCACTTAAAATCGAATGCATATTTTTGATCATAAAATGCTTTCCATGGTTTGATTCAAAGTTGATGGCTTATAATATAGATGATATTCATATTATTTTTGACTTATCACATTCATGTGTATTTATTTGTTAGGTTATCACAATTCTATATGTAATAAAAATAAAAGATTAAAAAGTAGCTGATTATGTTATGATGAAGATTGTAATTACTATTGCTACAAAACTACTGCAAAACTTAGGGGCTCAAAAGAAGTATTTTGCATGACACTGAGTATATTAATTGGAGTTTGTTTAAAGTCACCTTCTGTTTATAATTATTTCTTTTTTTCTCTCCGGTTTAAGTTTTTGTCTGTTTTTCCTTGTCATGCTAGTAATTTTTCCCATATTTCAACTGACCCTAATAATATCAAGGTCATTAATAAAAAAAGTAGAAAGACATTGGGATAGGTTCCCTCTGCTATTAGGTGAACAGTTCTATCTCTTGATTGGCCTCTCTCTCGAGAATAAAGTCTGAGTGATATGCATGTTTGTCTAATGGCAGTGTGCCAGTAACAGTGCATGGCCCTAAACATGTTAAGTTCTTCAAATGCCAGAAAAGCTGGGCTTTGTTCTGAAGCATTCACAGCTACACCAGAGCTATTTCTATAGAAAATTATTCATTTTTTCTTTTATAAAAGGGACATACAGATTTTGTCAGATAACATTAGCTCTCCTCTGGGTAGGAAAGTTTAGGATGACCAAGAAGCACAGTTATACCATAAATAGAACTTCAAGGAACCTTCCTATTGCCAGCCCTGCTTCTCAACCTCACTCTCAGTTGTCCCTGCTGATGCCAGACCAAGTCACTAAGATTAGATAACCCTATTAACTCCTTCTACCATTGTAGTGCCTCTAGAGGTGTTCTGTGCTGTGACTTCTATTTTATTTCTTCTACCAAAAATGAGTAGAAATATTTTGCTGTCAATGACTCCTCCTTCAATTATTTAGTTATTATGGACCCATCCATGTCTTTCTAATCCATCCATCTTCAATGATGAACAGAGTTAATTATGTTGTTTAGTTCTTAAATATAAAGGTGACCACAGGGGAAATTACCCATGTTGTGATGCATGTAAAATCAAAGGATGGAAGAAGCAGGGAAAAGAGGTGGGAGCCTGAAGAAATGTATTAAATTTCTTATAATTTCATATATGACAGTCAAGAAATACTGCCAAAATGTACAAATCAAGAAATATAGGTAAAATATTTAAAAACATGATGATTACATTAAGGAAAACTTAAATTCAAAATAATTATCCCATGAGAGTGAGATCAGGATGGAGAAAGGGGCAGGAGAGAGATATTTTGAAGGTTTTTTAAAACTTCTAAATTATTTAAAAATTTATTTTTTTTCTTTAAATTTAAGCTTTCTTTGTTATATTTTTCAAATATGTATGTTTGCATCTATAACCAAAGAAGATAAAATAGGACAATGTCTTCCTAGTCACTATGTGGGAGGGAAGGGACCACAGCCATCAGATATTTAGCATCCCATCTCATCATAATGCCTTTCCTAAGGAGGTGATAAAAGTGATGGGTTGTGGCTGATGGGTTTTAAGGAATTCAATCTCAGCTGAAATATAGTTTTTATTTTAAATGTATTAACAGTTTGTCTTATCTTAATATCAAATATTTCATATATTTAACTTTTCTGTTCTGACTTCATAAATAGTAAGATATCTTCTGATTTATTATTATTTTCAAAAATGGACTTGCCCTTCTGTAGAAGGAAATGTGCTCAACATGTTGACTTTGTAAAGTCTAAATACATGTGGTACTCATTGAAGGCTATTGCATTTTGTAAGTTTAGTGTTCAATCTAAACTCAAGAACTGCTATTCATCAAGCAGAGGGGGCATTTCACCAAGCAAGGTTTTCTTTCATAGTTTGTTTGTTAAATCTATATCTAAACAAGACCCAGGTACATAATAAGAGATCTAAAACCTCTAATGAAATTTGCTTATGAGAGCTAGTATACTTGGCAAACTTAATCAAAGATTATTTTTTTATCTAATTTTAGTTTGCAAACTACACATCTTACTGTGCATCTGCAAAGTAATCAAAGGTCATATGTTAACTGTGCTAGCTCTCATGATGTCAAAGAATGTGAGAAATTATAAAGAGAAAAAAACGCCAGAAATCATTAGGAGAACATTTAACATAAAGTTCATATACTTTAATGAAATTGCATATTTAGAAAAAATTAATTTTTTTTAATCTACATAGTTTGAGAATATTATCTATTTTTTAAATTCTTAGTCACTGGTCTATGCATAATCCTTATGAAAACCTACCTAAGTACAAGAGATTCAACTTCAAATTTGATATTCAAACTACTTATTTTATATAGATAAAACATTAAAATGTAAGACAAATTAACTACTAAATTCATCTATCACAGTATAAGAAAATTCGGCTTAAAGGTATTTTTAGATCAGTGCATTTGGTAAAATGATTTTAACACACACACATACACACATGCACAGAAGAATCTGTAATAGAAGCTCAAGTTTTTGAAAGGCGAAATTCAAAACACTAAATCAGCAAATATTTGAAACTAGAATTTTTGGAATTAGGTGGTTAACTTCACAGAATTCAATATTCCTAACTTCTAATTACTTTAAAAGTTTAAAGTTATATATTTCAGAAGAGATGCTAAATTGAGTTATATGATTTTATGCTTGTACAAAGCAAGAATTATAAGGATATGTAATAGAATTTTCATTTTCTAGATAATTACTCTGCCAGGGGCCACAAGACAAAGCATTTGACTTTGTTAAGTCCACTCATATAGAGGAAAAATAATTTTTAAAAGTGAAAAATGGAAGTGCTTGCTTTGTAATGAAGATTAGTTTATTCTGAAATTTATAATATTACAAAAACCATAGCTGTTATAATGTCACAATAGTTTTTCAAAGGTTTAGAAACCCCAGAAAAGACATATTAGACTGCCAATAAAGAAAACTCCTAGATTTGACCAATATCCGAAAATGATCGTTAGATTATGCAACCATTAATCCTTTTTCTTCTATGCTTACTGTACATTAGGATTGCTTAAGGGAATTTAGATATTCTGATACATCTTGGTAGCGTAATTAATGAAAATTATTTTTTAGCTTTAGCAGTCAAGTGTGCAAGAAGGCTCCCATTAGATCTTGAGAGCCAATTGTAAATGTTCAGGAATTTTGTGAGCACATTGGTGGTTTGAAATTGGCAACATTGTATTTATACCACATATATTGGCAAATGTAATACATCAGTTTCTTTTTGTTTGTTTCTTTGTTTTCCTTCTTTTCTGGAGAAACAATTATTAATCGTTTACCAGCACAGTGCTGGTTTATTGTTCCCAAAGCTCATATGTGTGAGAAATTTTTGAGCTAGCTGTGACTCTAAATGAAGTGATTTGTGAATTAGTTTAGGAATTAATCATGTTTTGCTTATCAAATTCACCCATTCTCCTCTATCTCCATCACTTTGCAGAAGGCCAGATTCCACATTCCAAAATATTTACAGAACCGCCAGATACATCTTCCTAGAATGTCACTTTCATCATGGAATTTATCTGATATTTTTGTTCAGCTGAACTCTGGCTCTAAAACTCTTTTCAGGCTTCTGTTTCTTTGCATCCTTTTCTTGGCTTTAACCAACCGCTTCAGCTTTCCAATGCCATCGGGTTTTGTTTTGTTTTGTTTTCTATATTCTTTCTTCTTACTTTGAAAGTCCTTTGTGTTCTCTGAATTTAATTCTTACCCATTTTTATAAACCCAGGATTAGTGTTTCCTATTTGCAGAAAATACTAACAGAATATCATGGATTTACAACACTATAATACTATCATTCTGCCCAACAGTTGACCAAGATGTTATGTGGTTAAGCACATATGATTTAAGAGGTATTTGTTAAGAAAATAATACACTATTTTAAATGTGAAATTGCGATGCTCATGAACATGCACTTGTCAGACATTCTGCTATAGGCAACACAGATGAACTCATAGGGGAGGAAAGAGATTTGTATACTAAAGGAACTGCAAGAATTGGCTGCATTGAGTGACAGAAGCCAAGACAGTACCCTGGGATTGGATTTTGTGGGTGTTAAATTGAGGAGAGAGGGGGTTAGAACTTAAAAAGTAGATAGATATGACATCCATTTGGGGGTACTTTCTCATGACATGAGATTTAACATTCTGGCAAAAACTCCAGGAGATGAGGCAAACTTGTCACCATGGTGGCTCTCTCTTAGAAACCCATAGTAAGTTTTCAGTACTAAGCAAAATAGAAATTCCTGAGTTGCCCTGGAATATGGTACAGGATGAAGTAAGAGGAAGTGATCATGTGCTAATAGATATTTTGTGCGATGTCAAACATACCAAGGGATTATGTTCCATGAGAGGACACAGACTCACAAAGCCGTTACAAATATACTAGGGAGAGTACAGTCAAAACCACTAAAAATTTCAATTTCTCTTCTCTGTAGGACAGCAATGAATTAGGACAGATAGTCTCAGATTTGGGCTCCTTAATGTAGGGGGATGATAAGACTCTAAAGGAATAGAGGCCATATGGCAGCACTTAATCACCAGAAGCCAGGAGGCCAAATCTATGACTTTAAGAGATGGCATGTTAAATGGGGAAACCAAAGAAGCAGAATTTGGAGGAATTTTCAGGTATGAATAATACAATTTGGTATCCCTAAGAGCAAAATGAATGGGCAGAGAATGAGGATGCTTCTTTTTCTATTATTTCAATAGATTTAGGGGGCACAAGTGTTTTTTTGTTACTTGGATGAATTGTATAATGCTGAAGCCCGAGCTTTCAGTGTATTCATCACCCAAGAGGTAGAATTTTTATCCCTCAACCCCCTCCCACCCTTCCTCTCCTTAATTTCCAATGTCCATTACACCACTTTATGATCATTTATATCCCTTATTTAGCTCTCACTTATAAATGTATTTGTTTTTCCATTCCTGAGATACTTCACTTAGGATAATGATCTCCAGATATACCTAAGCTACTGCAAAAGATATTATTCCATTCCTTTTTATGGTTGAGTAGTATTCCATGGTATGTGCATGTGTGTGTATTTATACACATACATATACATACACATATTGCATCTTCTTTATCTACACTTCAGTTGATGGTCACTTATATTGACTCCACATCTTTGAAATTGTGAATTGCACTGTGATAAACATTTGAGTGCAAATGTCTACCCAAAAGAAAAGAAGTCATTTTATAAAAAATCAAAACAAAAACAAACAAAAACCCAACGATGCTTCTTAACAATTATAAAAAGAAGAGAAGAAGAAAAAGCAGGAGGCTGAGGACAGTCATCCCCATCAAAAGTTATAAACTACTTGCTTAGTTCTGAGTTTTTAACCAATTTTTAAATTCAAAATCCATTAACTCAACAGGTGACTAGGAACCCTGGAAAAAAGGATTCTTCAATACCAAAATAACTATTAAATTAATAAAAATTAAATAAATAGTGATTCCCTCAGTCCTATCCCAAAGGTACCTGTGATGATTGATGACTCTATAAACTAAGGAAATGTGAATATTCAGACATTTTGAGGAATATTGGACACAATTGATATCCAGAAATCCAATCTCCCATCATGACCTAGGTGTCAGACTAAGGACTTAACAGGGACCAAATCATAAGTGGATTCTGGCTGAAATCCAGCTCATAGTAGACTCATTTTTCCATGGATTTACTCCATGGTCATTTTCCTGTTTTCTGGGTGTACAAGTGGAATTGATATATCTAACAGTAGGTAGAGTAACTACCACATTGTTTCTTTGATGTTTTGGAATAAGCTATTATAGTGGGAAAGGCAAAGTGGAAACCTCTGAGACTAAACCAAAATGATATTACACTCCAGGGTGATGGCAGAAATTAGTGCCACTATTGAAGACTTAAAGTACACAGGAGCAGTGGTCACTGCCATATCATTGTTTAACTTGCCATCCCAGCCTCACAGAAACAGAATGAATCCTGGATATTCACTAGAATCTACAACAAGGTCAGCCAAGTAGAAGCACTGATGGCAGCCACTGTGCCAGATGTAGTGTCGTTTCCAGAGAATATTACTAAACACACTCAGTATATAAGTACATGGCATTCAGCAGTAGGTTTGGTGAATGAATCATTTTCTATTTCACTTACAAAAGAAAATCATAAATAATTTTAATTCATACAGAGTGGGAAATAATAGCTATTTACTGTTCTGCTAGAGGGCTATGTTAATCATTTTACCTACATCTATAGTCTGAAGAGATATGTACCATCTGGATATTTAATGGAACATCACACTGGCCCATTATATTGATGACATCATGTTGATTCAGTAGGTCACGCAAAAGGTAGCTAGCTAAACCTATGAGGTTTATCATGTACATCTGGATGGCATGTGTCTTATCGAACTCTCCAGGAGCATGCCAGTTTAGTGAGGTTTTAGGGTTTAATAATTAGGAGCATGCCAAGATATCTTGTTTAATGTGAAAAATAGAACAACGTTTTCTGTATCCTTTACCACAAAGAAGAAACCATTCCAAGAATGGCATGCTGAGCACATGAAAAGAGTGGCCACAGTGGCAGAGGCACAGGTGATATGTAAAAGCATGCATGGACTCTAAATTACCAATGTCAGTCTAGCTACTCTGGCCTTGAATGTCCAAATTGTAAGCAATAGAGATCAACACGAAACTTCCAATACAAAACTATTCCTTGAAGAAAACAACCTGTAACTTTTTGTCAAGTCATTTATATTGAACCCCTTCCATCCTGGAAGAGCTAATAGTTTGTCTTCATAGGGATAAATATATCTTCAGAGCATAGGTATGCATTCTTGCCTTCAGAGCCACAGCCAGTATCATTACCATGGGACTTCTGTAAGTCCCTGATGCCTGATCCACAAGAGTAGGCATAGTATCTAAATAGGTTACTCAGTTTAGAGTGAGGAGTCTGTGGGAGTGGGTTATGACCATAGGACCTCCCACTATACCATCCAGAAGTAGTTATCCACAAGGAACCCTGGAATGACCTGCTCAAGCCTTAGCTGAAGCAACAATTTGGAAGCAAAGCTCTGAAAGGAAGTTCCATCCTTAGAGACTATGTATAATTATTGTATCATAGATCTTTATCCAAATTTATGTTCCCACTAGAAACAATACATTATTAGAAGATAAGGGGATTTCCAAAAAGAAAAAAAGAAATAATACACTGATGCAGGAACAAAAGGCTGAAACAGAAGTGTTCTGTCTTATATCATCTCCAATGACTCATGGTGGAAATTTGTGAGACAATCCCAACATTCACAACTTTGAGCTCTTCAGACTTGGGAATCACAGTCTCCAAAGGGGGTCAAAGTCTCTCCAAGGTACACAAAGTTCACATTGAACTACCAGGTATGGCAGCCACTGGAATACTTTGGATTCCTCATTCTAAAAACCAGCAGAAAAGTAGAGAAGTTACCATGTTTGAAGGAGTAATTTTCTCTGATCATCAGAAGACAGTAGAGCTGCTTTTATACAATAAGTTCAGAGCAAAAATATATGTGGAGTCCAGGAGATCCATTCAAGTGCCTCTTGGTACTCAATCGCCCTTTATATCTGTAAATGGACAATTTCAGCACCTCTGGCCTGAGATGGGTATGATTCATCTAAGACTCCTCTGGGAATGTTGATTTGAATCACATCGCCAGGTGATAGATGAGGGTAAGATAAATTTGAGATGTTAGTGGAAGAGCAAGAGAATAAGTACCAGTTGCACCCTGCTGAGTTCACCCCATGACCAAGTATAGTATCAGGATCTGTAGTTCTTCACACTAAACTTCCTCTGTTAAGTTTCTACATGGAAAAGGGAACATGGAAGCGATGGAGAAGCTTTCTCAAAATCACATGAAAAAAGGAAATATTGAAACATAAGGGCTGTAATATGGTGGCTATAAAAATGTACTGCTCAGATCTTCTGATTTAGGGAGCATAGTTGACTGATAGTTCCAGCTACCATCCCTCCAATTTACCTGTGTATCATGCAGAGGACACACTTTTCCTAGACTACTCCCAACCAGTTATAGAGGTCGGTGGAGGAAGGAGTGCTGCCCCCTTCCTATGGAACATGAAGCTCCTCTGATGGCCAAATTGGGTGTGTATAATTCTTAGAAATTGTATTAAATTTTGGAAAATCTCTATCAAGTCTCTTTCATACATGAACTGTTAAAGATGAACTCTCTATCATAGGACTGTTAAAGTTGTGTGCCCTGGAAACATAGAAATCCTTTTAAATTCTGCATTTAAAAAGAAAGGAAAAATATAAAAATACAGCATGTTTATAATTTCTGTGCTACTTTATTGAGTATATTCCTAACAGGAAAAGCAAGAAATTTTAATGAGGCATCAATAAGAATTAAGTTCCCACACTTAAAATTTTTTACACCTGATGACTGGAAGAATTTTCCACAAATTAGATTCTGGCTCAATATATCTTAAATCTTGTTTCTCCTCCACAAAGGAATATGACCGGTGCCAAACAACAAAGAATATGCTATAGTAAAATGACTCCTGGCCCCCTGACTTTATATCACTGTGTGGGTTTGTTGGCACACAATGGACAGCAGAAATATTTTGAAATATCTCCACAGGAGGATGGCTAGCAATAAGTTTATCTAAATATAGAAGTGACTATAACCACGTAATCCCTCTAAAAATTAATGTATCCCCAACTCAAATCCTCTTTGGTCACAGCCCTCTAATATTCCAGCCTTTTCAATATGTGCCAGCACAAGAAGAAATGAGAAAGAAAGGAAGTTTGAGTGGAAAGAGATAGCAATCATAACCAATTTGAATTAAAATGCTTAAGCAAATTTTGCAAAAATATGAAATATCAAAAACATAATCTTGTAAATCTGTTTCTACTAAAACTACCACCCAGGGTCTTGGAAAGGGTCTGGAAAAACATGTAGCCATGAGTTTTATTTTTTATTAACTTCATATTACATTTTTCCTTTGCCTCCAGCAAATCTACTCATTTACTTCTACTTTTGTATTGCCTACCTCAAATAATAAAATTATCTCAAGCTGAAAACACAATCCTCAAACCCACCCTTGCCTTCTGCCTGTCATTTTTTTCCCATCCAGTCCATCACAGAATTATTTAAGTTTGTCTCAAACATTTTATAAATTCTATCTTTTTATCCATTCTTTTTGGACCTTATTCCAGGTCCATTTCTTGCTAGGAGTGTTAGAAAATGTCATACTTTCACTGATCTCTCATATTCATTCTAGAGTCATCTAGCACCAAGGTAGAGCTCTCATATCACTCCCCCACAAAAACCTGAAGGAAAATAAAATTCAGACTTGGCAAGAAATATTTAAACTATTTCAAGCTGTTGCCACTTTCTTCTCCGAATGTGGCATGGAAGAGCCCTTCAAATCTGTCTTATGTTTATTCATCATTCTATATGGAATATTCTTTGACCTTTTTGTCATTTGACAAACATCCAGGCATCTATCAAGAATTAGACCCTATGTCATCTTATGCTTCATGAAGACCACTTCATTTTTTCTTCTCCCAAGTCACAGAGTTACTTTGTGTTTTCAGTGAAATGATATTTGTATGATGTCTGTTTATAATAGGACTTAATATTTTTTATTACATGAATTCTCTATTAGAGACTGTGCCTTGTTTACTTTTATGTTTGAAGTAGCTAGTAAAGTCGTCATTAAATATTTATTAACTTGTTGCTTTGAATGTCATTTAAATTTTTTAGTGCTTAAATTATCTTGGTAATCAGATTCTAAAATTTTTATGTGTTGAAAAAGTCTCTGACCAAGGAAGTATTTGTATTCCAATAATTTTGCACTTATGAGCATTTTTGCCTTTCTGTTGCATCATAAAAAGAAAAAAGCAAACAAACACCCAATTCTAAAACAAGTATTAGCAGGAACTGCATATTTGAAAGAATGAATAATGTGCATTAAATGGACTGCTGCTATTAATTACCCTATAGATCTAGGTACCTTAGAATATAACAAATTATCATCACTCAGCCTTCTATATGGCAAATGTTTAAAATAAATTATCATATTTGATATGAAAAAATAAACACAGTCCCACTAATCAAAAGAGAGTTAGGCAGAAAGTATCACATTTTATTTAACATTGTGTTCTCAGTAGCCAGTTTACAAAATGTTTCCATGATATGATGATATTTTAATGATATTAGTACAAAGATAAATATCATAAGATATTATGATGGATATTATTTTAGTAGTAAAATATGAAATTAGGAATTAGACTCTACTGAGAGATGACAGTGCATAAACACAGTGAGAAAAAAATATAATGACACACATTTGAGAGGTAAAAAGAGAGAATAATTCAGTACTCCATAATAGATTAGATGTAGTATGAACATGGACAAAAACGTAAAAAGGCAAATGTCACTTCTAAGGTATTAACATGGACAAAAATGTGAACAGGCAAATGCCACTTTTAAGGTATATAAGGTATTGCTATTTTAGAACAGAACAGAATGTGGAACAAAATATTGACAGCATCTCAAAAAACAATATAAAAATAAAATGAATAATAATACTTTCTCAGTGGATAAGTAATGTAGTGATCCATTTTGCCACTGTTCCTTTAATAACCCTCCTCTCTCTTGTTCACTTGAAGGACTCCATTGTCTTTTATGGGTCTCATACCAATTAATGGATCTAAAACCACCAGCAGTAACTCTTTGAGATAATTCTATCCCTGTCATTTTTATTTAAATCAATTATTATATTTACTTTGTTAACCTGAATTGACAAATTGTCTCATTTCATACACAGGGTAGCACACCCATGCTGAAATATGGCATAAATTGGGTTAAAACAGATGAGTTATTCCAGCCGCAATGTATTGGAAAGAATCATATAGAAAGACCAAGTCAGCCATGGTAAGTGGCCAAGTAGACTGAAGGCCAGGGAGATCTTTAGAAACTTGAATATATTTTGTTTTTATTTAACAGAAACCAGAAAGAGAATAGATTAGCAATACATCACAAGTGAAGACTTGAGGGAAAGTGTTCAAAGGAAGAGAAGACAATAGTTAATGTAACACTGGACTCTTGAATACCCAGTGGGAAGTTCAGTATCTAGAAATACTGACTGAACAGCAAAATCCTTGTGAGTTAATAGCCATATGATACAGAAGTAAAATCAATTGGCATCTCTACCATACCCATACCACATTTACCTACCACCCAAACAAACCTGCAATAGTGACTAAGTGACACCATGTGTAGAACTGTTTTAGGTACTGTAACAAAATATAATGCAAACACATTTTGCAACACATTTTCTAACCTCAAAAATCTTTAAATACAATGAGATTGACCAAAATATGTAATAAAGCACAAATAGTAACCTATAACTTGTGAGAGAATTAAATAGAGGGTAAAAGAAAAAGCAGAGTCTCATTGTGTGCTTTCAAGCAAGAAAGCCAAACAAAGAAACAAATATAATCGAGTTCTATCATTATTTAGTTGTGTCTAATGAGGAAAATGTTGCATCATTCACAGTCATTGCATTTTCGGTATACTGAACTTGAGATAAGTGGTAGTGGATACAGAGACTTACCATCTACTAAAGAAGGAATGTGATGTGGGTGGTTAATGTGATGATGTATGTGGCAACTTGACTAGGTCCTGAGGTACCCAAATATCTGGTCAAACATTATTCTGGAGAGTCTGTGAGGGTGTTTCTAGGCAAGGTTAATATTTGAATCTGTGGACTGAGTAAAGCAGATTGCCCTCCCTAATGTCTGTGGGCCTCATCAAATCAATTCAAGGCCTGAGAAAAACGAAAAAGCTGAATAAGAGTACTGCCTGACTGCCTTGAGCTGAGACATCTGTCTTTTCCTGCCTTGTGATTCAAATTGCAACATCAGCTTTCCTGGGTCTTGTGCTGGCCAGTTTTCAGACTGAAACTAAACCATCTGCTCTCCTGGCTCTCTAGCTTGCAGACTACAGATCTTGGGAATTCTCAGCCTCTGTCATCACAGGAGCCAATTCCTTATATAATAACTAACTTATTAACCAAATATCCTATTGGTTCTGTTTCTCTGGACTAATGCAATGACATTACCTTGTTCCAGATGCTAAGCGTTTTCTAGATTTTCCCTAAATTTTTCTTTTGCATATAGCTGGATAGATATATAAAAAAAGTAACAAATATGTGACTTACTTTGTCACACACAATGACAAATTGAAAGAAATGTGTATCTTTTTCTTTTTCTTTCTTTTTTAAACATTCACTGTCTCTCTTTTAATACACATTTTACATAGAAAACCCTGCTTTATTCTTTTTTTGTGTGTATGTTTTAACCATTATTTAAATCGAATGTCTACTTTATAATCCTCTATTTCGTGTCTCTTTCTTATGGATGTCTGTAAATCTTATTGTTTTGTTTTTATATGGCACAGCATTTGAAACCATAGAGCATCACATTTCTTCTTCAGTACACAGTTAACTGATATTCTATAACCACCAGCACTTATCTCAGTATATAGCAAACACAATAAATAAGAATGATATATTTTTATCATTAGGAATTGTTTAAAATGGTAAAACTTAATTATATTAGTTATGTTCTTATTGGGCTTTTTAAACTCATTTTGCTTTTAATCAGAAAGTAAATATGGCCTGGCGCGGTGGCTCACGCCTGTAATCCTAGCACTCTGGGAGGCCGAG
>VBSM01000361.1:55261719-55311776 GCA_008086735.1 Cheirogaleus medius | reverse complement strand
CCCGGCCCCTAAGGTGAGATTCTTGATAGAAAAATTATACTAGGGTTACAACATTTCTATGCAAACAAGGAAAATGCCATTTTAGCTTTTATTTCAGCAGAACAACTATATAGGATCAGAGTTTGATTGGGACGGACTTTAATTTCTCTGAAAACCTTTTTAAAATATATTTATTAGAAGACGATGGTGCCTTACCTTTTAACTACTAAATGTGGTTCAAACACCAGCAGATTAGGGCTTACTAGAAATGCAAAATTTTGTGCTCTACCTGAGTCTTAGAAATCAGAATATGCATTTTAACAATTTCCTTAGGTGATTCTTTATGTACAATAAAGTTTGAAAAAAACAGCATAAATAAGAAACCAATGGAAATATAAGTGGAAGCAAAGTCAAAAGCAGGAGATAATGGTGTAGAAGATTGATTTCTCTTTTTTCATTTTTTTCCTAGAGCCACCTAACTTCTCTATATAACTAGCTTGCATAGACAGTATATTAAATAACATGACTTAAAAATGGTTAGTAATTGTTTTCTCTGCTCTCTGGAATAAATGCACTTCAATGATAACGGTTTCGTGTGGGTTGTTTTAGTAACAATTTGCAAAAGAATTCCTTGAAATAATAGTACTAAACATGTTTTGGAGGAGTCTGTGGTCAATAAGTATGAACAAGTCTGCATATTATATCTTTCTTACATATTCACAATATACATTAGCATATCAAAGACTTTGAAAATTTCAGCAATAAAGGAACATATGTAACATTGTTTAACTGTGCCCCAAACCAATTTTACCACAAACACCTTTTTATCTAAACTTCTATCAACAGATACACACTACCAAGTTCAGACTCCAGATCTATTACTTTGTTGATAAAATTTGCAGGAAATATTTAACATATTTAAATCTTGACTCTTATAAGTAAAATGGGAGATAATAATATTTACCTATGTTACAGTGTCAGGATAACAAAGGGTGGTCCAGTTTCTGAATACCTGTAAGCTATAATATTGTGGAATATATCTTGAGGAAAATTGCTCTGTAGCAAATGGAACAATATACATTTGACCCTTGAACAATACAAGTTCAAAGTGTTTCTGCATATATGGACTTTTTTCAACCAAATGTGAATGGAAAATACAGGATTTGCAGGATGCAAAACCCTCTTATTCAGAGGGCAGATTTTTTGTATATGTAGGTTCTACAGGACTTACTGCTGGACTAGAGTAAGAGCAGATTTTGGTATATGAGGGTACTGCAATGCAGGTCCTGAAACAAATCCCCCCATACTGAGGAACAACTGCATGTGTTAATACATATACTCTTCATATATATTTTCACATATATCATTATATATGTATAAATAATTATAGGGTGTATATATAGAAAATTAGATGTGAAATAATTATAAATTGTATATGATTATGTAATCAGTCTATGATTTCAAAGCTCATATAACCTTACGTATCTCACTAAAGTCCCAACTTAATATAAAAACTTCTACCAACTTTATCAATTTACTCTTATTTTAAGAACATGTGATTTTATCATTATATCAACCTTATTTGTAATTTTCTTTGCTCTCATTCTATAACTCTCCATCAGAATCATCTTAAATGATTGGTTTTCTATAACTCCTATTTGGTCTTATACCGCAAGGAAGAGAAAAATGACTGTAAACCCAAGACACATTTTGAAAAATGGATTTCTAATTTTGCAAAAATAGGCAAGGTTATGGTTTTTCATGTAGGCAGAAAAAATGCCTATGCTTACGTTTTAAGGGATATGACTCAGTGATGTCTTTAGTATGGTTCTTAAGGAACCTTGCAAGTTAGTACTCATATACTCAAAAACAAACAATATGATAAGCTAAACAAGAATTATAACATTAACTTAAAACCAAATTAAAATACCCTCAAAGTCCCCTCTTTTAAGTCTTCACTAACAGTATTCAGAAAACAAAATGAAACTTTCTTTTAAGAAATGCCAAAGAATATGTAATGATATTTTCTAAAGAATAATACAATGGAGATATTTTTCCTGAATTTCCTATGTTCTAAGGCAAATAGTTAATTTGGCAAAATATAGAGCAACTTCATATACATTTTATGTGATATATTTGCATGTTTTAGAGAGGGAGGGAGAGGTGGGATTAATTAACCATAACATTTTAAATTACTCTTATTTATTTTGTGTTTAAAATTTTTATTTAAATTTAGACATGCTGCTAAATTTCAATGCCTTTTAGTACCTACTAATTATAAAATAAATATGGATTTCTCTTTTAGTTTATTGACATTATAGATTACGTTCATTGGTTTCTGACAGTGATTCATTTTTACAGGCCTGAAAGACAATTATCCCAATGTGTTAAAATTCTCAATATGCTACTGGCTTTAATTTATTTTCTTGATTGGGTTTAATTTAATTTCTTAATTTGTTGCTCTCATAATCAGCAGCAATTTTTGTTTGTTTTTCTTATTGTCTACTATGTTTGATTATTACACAAAGAAACTTTTTTTTTAATTTCAGCATATTATGGGGGTACAAATATTACGGTTATGTATATTGCCCACGCCCCCCTCCCCCCTCGAGGCAGAGCCTCAAGCATGACCATACCCCATACGTTGCACATCTTACTCATTATGTTTGTATATACCCATCCCCTCCTCCCCCCTCCCACCCGCCCAACATCCGACAAATGTTATTCCTACATGTCCACTTAGGTGTTGCTCCGTTAATACCAATTTACACAAAGAAACTTTGATGCAAGTTTTTGATTTACTATTTTTATCATCTTTGTATTCATGATGCTTTTATAAATATAACTTTGACATTTTAAAATTTTATATCTGCTCAGTTAATTTAAATGAAATAGGTATATACTACCCTTAATTTTATTAAATTCAGAAGAAAATCATGGCACTTTCAGGTTTTATACTTCTTGGATTATATTAATATTTTGTTAGAAATTAAATAGTTTTCCAGATTTTTTAATTTTTCCCATGGACTAGTATTTAGCTATATCTTTGCTTCACATCGCTTGCTGTCTTTTTTTAATTTATAATTATGTTTGCCATGAAAAGTTTAAGTTGTTTTAGTTTAGTGAATCACCCTTAATTTTATTTTTTATTACTATTTTTAGTTTAAAGTTTTATCTTCAATAATCCCTAGGTTCTTTATGCTTATTTTATTTTATTGTCATTTAGCCTACTATAACTTGCTGGGAATTGGCCACCCTCCCAGCGAAAACAGGTCCCAAGGCAGGATCGTCGCAAGGGATGTGGAAATAAGAAATAAAGAAATGGTATATTATAGATGGAGAAATAATTGAGACGAACACGAAGAGCAGTTCAAAAGTTGGGGGAGTCAAGGGTTCTCAGCTTCCTGCCAACCGAGACTCCGAAAGAAGTCCCGCATCAGTATTTATTGGTACAGCAAATAGTTGTCTTTTGTTAGAGAATTACGTATACAGTTCATTTTTTGAGGTTTCCAGGGGAACCTTACCTAATCCTGTCTACAAGAATAGACGGTTACACAATGTTTCAAAGATAAGCATGTTAAGCTCTAAGTTAGAAACAGACCTATCTAAGCATACAAATTAAAGATAAAATGTATAAAATGAGAACACTGAGTCTGTGTACTACTCTAATCTACTTCTTCTAAACACAGAGCCATGTAGTCAAGAGTGAAGCAGGAATAGCCTTGAAGTCTAGGATAGTTCCAGCTGCATGATATCTGCTGGGCAGGCATTTTAATCAGCTTCTCCATCAAGGGCTCAAACCAAGCTTCTGCTTTGCAAAAAAGCTCAAGGCAACGACCGGCAGCAAGAGAAGAAATGCTGCTTTGCAAACATCCTCTGACATGCCCCCCTTGTTGGAAGCAACTTCTATTTTGTGAACTAACATGTCCACAAATCCCTTCAAGGCAAAGACTTGCAAAATTCCTGAAACTTCTCATGTCTCTTAGCGTATTTCTCAACAATAACTTATTATGATAATTGATATATCTGATTTTTTCTTCTTTTATTTGGTGTTTTTACTTAATTTTGTTCCCCTTTGCTACTTTTAGTGGTTTGAATACAGTTTTCTATTCATTAATTTTTACCTTTCCAATTCTAACAGTATAATTAAATGTATGAATCTCCATAATTATATGATTATATATGGTATGTAATTACATAAGCATGTACTTATATATAACAGTATTTAGAATATAATGTAATATACTATAATATAAAATGCATAGTTAAAAACTATATATAAAATAAAAACAAGCATAAGAAGGCATGCATATGTATGCATATATATGTGTGTATATACACATATGTACAGTTATATACTACATAACTATGTTTCAGTCAATGACAAAATGCATACACAACAATGGTCCCATGTAGGGTGGGGAAACTATGGCCTTGGGGCCACAGGTGGTCTTTGGATCCTTGAGGCAGCCTTTTGACTGAATCCAAATTTTACAGAAAAAATTCTTTTAAAGATTTGTCTCAATCTACCTACAACATTTGGACAACCCTTTGTTTCTGCAAAAAGGGATTTAGAACTATAAACAGATTTTTTTTTTCTCTTCTATTTCAAGAATTCTTATGTAAGCTGGATGTGGTGGCATGTACCTGTAGTTCCAGCTACTTGGGAAGCAGAGGTGGGAGGATCACCTGAGGCCAGGAATTCAATGCCAGCATGGGCAACATAACAAAATCACATCTCTTAAAAAAATGCTTGCATAAACTTATATTACACATTCCCATAAATTCTTGGTCACATTATATTCAAGGTACAAACATACATGTTTTTCCACTAATCTAATTGCATTGGCCATTGACCACTACTTCTGTAAATTAAATAAAATATATGTCATATTCCTATAGTACAAATAACTACTAATTAAAGGGCCATTTTTGCAAATTGGAGAATCCCAGAAGGAAAAGGAGAGCTGATACCAGCAACTAAATACTCAGTTTGTAACATACTTGTCCAAATTAAACGCAAGACCTGAAAGTACAATCTTACCATGCTCCTGAAAGAAGATAAGAATTAGATATTTGTATGTAACATTAATAATGGTCACATTACCATAAAAATATAAAATAAAAATGTGAGATGATATCAACATTTTGCTTATACTTCACTTGATTGGAAATGTTTCTTGTATTTCACATTAAATATGAAAGACCTGAAATTGATATGCATATACTGATTTATAAACACACACATATAATTATCATATACACAAGTTGAAGAATCCACATTTCTATACAAAAATATATATTTATGTTAATGAAGCATCCATCTAGACCTATTTAATTTTTTTGTTAGAAATGTGTTTTTCTTTTTACTAAAAGCAATTTTGATCATGTATGAAAGGCTTCAGATGAATTTCAATCTTTGACAAAATGTGCTGACATTTTATTTTTGACATAATATTGTTCATTAAGAACATTTACTCTCTCTGGGAGGCCGAGGCGGGCGGATAGCTCGAGCTCAGGAGTTCGAAACCAGCCTGAGCAAGAGCGAGACCCCGTCTCTACTATAAATAGAAAGCAATTAATTGGCCAACTAAAAATACATAGAAAAAAAATTAGCCGGGCATGGTGGCGCATGCCTGTAGTCCCAGCTACTCAGGAGGCTGAGGCAGAAGGATCGCTTGAGCCCAGGAGTTTGAGGTTGCTGTGAGCTAGGCTGACGCCACGGCACTCACCCTAGCCTGGGCAACAGAGTGAGACTCTGTCTCAAAAAAAAAAAAAAAAAAAAAGAACATTTACTATCTTTCACATGAATACAGGTGGCAGTGTTGCTGACTTTTTGCCATTTCCTAATGGGTGCCACCTGTTTTCCAGCTTTCAAAATCATTTTCCTCACTTTCCTTCAAGCCCTTACTGAAAATCTCTTCAAGGGCCATTAGGCTTCCACTAACAATGTTGTCATGTTCTTTCCAACTTCTACTCACTGCTTGATCTTAAAGTCACTTTTACATGTTTTGGATTTTTGTTAAGAGTAGAACCTCACTACTAGATACCAAATAGTTTTCTAATTTCTCTAACAGTATGGCAAATTTTCCCAAAATTTAATAAAATAAAAGAATCATTTATTATATTCACGGATTCTGTGGGTCAGGAATTTGGAGAGGGCAGAGTGGTGATAAATTGTCTCTGCTCCACAACGATGGCGGTGACCTCTGTTGGAACATTTGAAGGCTGGAGGCAGGAATTATCTCAAGGCTTGTTTACTCTCATTGGTGCCTGGGCTGTTACACAGACATAGTAACTGGAAAAGAAACATATATACTCATATTTTATCTAAGTAGTTGTGTTTTTGGATTTTTACATTAAGATATCTTACTCATTTAAAATATACCCTGAAACATGGTGTGAAAAGAGGAATATAATTTTGTCTATTTATATACCTTCTTGTTACCTAAGCATTACTTGTTAAACATAGCATCTTTTCAGTATTCATTTGAAAAATCATTATTATTTACTGTATGTCTATATGAAAATAGTCAGTCACTTACTGAATTTTGTATTATATTCCATTGGTTTTACTATCTATTCATGTGCCAATATCATGGTTTTTTAATTATAAAGGTTTTATGTGTTAATACCAAGCTTTCCCAACTTCACTGATGCTCTATTTCATGATTTTCCTTGTTATCCTTACACATTTCTCCCAAACAAATCTTGTAATCAATTGATCTAGCTCTAACAATAATTATAATGGCATTTTTATTGGGACAATAAATTTATAAGTTAACTTAGATATAAGTGTATATTTATAATATGTCAACCATTTAAGAAACATAGGATGTGTTTGCATTTGTTCAAGTTTTTTTCTGTCTTTTAAGAGCATTTTATTGTAGGCATCATATAGATTTTCCACATTTTTTTATTAACTTTGAACTTAGAGTTTTATTTTGTTTTGTAATTCTTTTTTCTGTTACCTCTAAACAAATTGTCATCATTCCTATGAAACTTCATTTTTAACATGTTAATTTTATAACTTCCTGTATTATTATTTAGGTAGTGGGTTCCCCCTAAATCTTTTGAATTGTCTGCATTTAATTATATGATCTATCCATTCCATTTCCGATTACTGTGCCTCTAATTTGTTTCATTGTATCAAATGGCTTTGGGTAATACCTCCACATAACACTAAATAATTATGAAGATAATGAGCATCTTTCTCTAGCTCCTGACATTATCATTTCCTAATTATGTAAGAAACCAAAATGCACATATTTATTCATATGTTATTATCATATATATTATATAATACACATTTTATATTATATATTATATATCTAGTCAATGCACCCACTGACTAGAGCCCTAACTTAAGCATTATAGAAGATATCCATTTAACAAAAATATTTGTACTCCCTTAGTATTTTGAAATAAAAAAGTATTATGTGCATTTCTAATATGGAAATATTTATCTATTCTCAGTTATTGAAGCTTTTTTTAAACATAAAATAGTATTGAATGTTGACAAATGCCTTTTCTTTTTTTTTTTTTTTTTTAGAGACGGGGTCTCGCTCTTGGTCAGGCTGGTTTCGAACTCCAGACCTTGAGCTATCCACCCGCCTCGGCCTCCCAGAGTGCTAGGATTACAGGCGTGAGCCACCGCGCCCGGCCCGACAAATGCCTTTTCTATATCTATGAAGAATGTTTGACTTTTTCCTACTAAGCTTTATTAATATTGTGGATTGTATTAGTTGATTTCAAAATATTGAACTATTCTTGCATTTATAGAGTCAACCTGCCTGGTCATGATGTATAGATATTATATAAATATAAAATTTATATACATTTAGTTTATAAAATATGCACCATAAAGATATAAAATTAAAATCAAATTTGAATATAAAGTTGGATTAATTTTGCTAACAAGTAGAGAATTCTATGGAGATATTTCCATTTTTGTATAGCAAAAAAGTGTATTAGGCTATCCACCAGAATAGATGAAGACCAGCAAATTAATATTTTTAAAAAGTACTATATTTCAAATAATATGTACTTGAAAAATAAAAATAAAATAATCTGTTGTAACAACCTGGTGAATAAAACCAATATGATGTTGGTCAAACATTAAGGAACCAGAGTTTCAGATGACCATCAACAAAGGCCCACAGGTTGGTTCCTCAAACATTTTATGCTTGTCTTCTTAAAATGATTTTTTGCTTAGTAAGAGATTAGGATGATGACTTTTCATTTACAAAGGATATATAAGTTGGACATGAGGAGTGGAAATTAACTTTCTTGGAGTCTCATACGGAATAATTTTCTGGTCTTTAATTCAGAGAGCATTGACTAGTATCAGCACACCTAGATTTCCCATCTTTTATTGAATCTAATGATATCTCTTCATCAAATATATCATCAAAATGTGAAAAGGATAGCAAAATAACTCGATTATGTACTCTCATTTATTTTGGAGATTTGTATCTTAATTAATCAAGAAATCTCATTTCCATCAATCACATCATGTGAAGTTTAATCAGAGCAGCTCTTTATCTGTAACTATGAGCTTTTATTCAAATCTCCTTTCGCATTTTTAGAATAAATTAACAATTGAAATTTCATTGTTGTTGTTGTTGTTCATTTGTTTAAACTTTGATCGATGTAGACAGAGCAGTTTTATTTTCTTCTCCCCTTTCCAGATAGCAGAGGAAACAAGAACAAGAAAAACAATGCAGTAGTTCTCAGGAGAACAGTGGATAAACTTCACATTATTTACTTTACAAGAGAAGTATGTGAACTGAATTCAAATACATGTGTTTAAATAAGAGAGTGCTAAACATTTTAAAGAAATAATAATAACTATTGATATATGCCAAGAATACTCATGGAAAGAACTCTTTGAGGAAAAGATTTATCTTCATCTTAGTGTCACTGGAAGTTGTTGGCTATTTTTAACAAGGTCCTTAAAAAACAAATTCAAATCCAAGTGAACTCTAGAGCATGCATATTGTGGATGATCTGCATCAAGAGGAATAAAATAAAGAGAGAAGCTTATGTAAATAAAACCTATATATTAATTGACAAAGATCTCCATTACAACACACAAAAACATGAAATAAAACAAAAATGAGAAGCTCATGGACATATAATCAAATGGAAAAACTCAAAACCAAAGAAAAAATAAAATGGATCATGAACTGCCAGTGGACTTTAACAGCTACAGTGCAGAGTCTGAATTCCCAGGCTCACATCTGCTACTCTATAATGTAAGAAGGAAGAATGAAAAATACATAAACACCAATAAAAAATGAAGGCCACAGTAAACTAGAGAACCTAATATAAGTAGTTTAATGACCTATAGTAAGCAAAATAATTCTGTTTTAGTTGTAGCAATTCAAGAAGAGGCAAAAAGCACCAACTTTCCCTAGGAATTGATATTTAAGCTGATTTGGAGAAGACTGGAAAAAGCAGATGATATAAGATGGAAGAATTATTATTAATTTATTCAATGTATGATACTTAAGCACTAAAGATTTTAGGAACTGTTCTAGGTTCTGGGGAGAGTAATATATAAGACAGGATCCTTGTCATTAAACTCCAATCTTGAGGCATTCTGGCATCATGTCAGAAATATTCCTATTTACAAAGTATAGAAAGAGAATGGAGAAGGACAAGTTAAGTTGATCCTAAGAAATAATCTTGACCTATGGGAGAACATATTAGAACATTTATCTCTATACTCTCCATAATAAAGACTAGCAAAAATTATGAAAATAAAACTGAGAACTCCTAATCCTAACTCACTAGGGACTAAAGA
The DNA here is from genome assembly GCA_008086735.1 of Cheirogaleus medius. Classification (NCBI taxonomy): domain Eukaryota; kingdom Metazoa; phylum Chordata; class Mammalia; order Primates; family Cheirogaleidae; genus Cheirogaleus; species Cheirogaleus medius. The sequence continues at coordinate 55,301,989 of VBSM01000361.1, read as the reverse complement.
ATGCTAAAGTCAGAATCACATATTAGTCTGCAAATACAAAAGTCAGGAGATGCATAAATATATATATATGTGTGTGTGTGTACAGATTAAGCAGTTTTGGACAACAAATTAAGTTTTTATTATACTTTTTCTCTGTTGCATTGTTCCCCTGAGGTAAAGAACACTGAATCATTTATCTGATTTTATGGGTGAAGAGGTGAGGAAATTATTTGGACAATACAGGAACAACTATTGATCTCAAACGACTAACACAGCACACTCTTATTAATAAACATTATAAAATAAATAAATTATGATAAATGTTATGAAATGTGTAAATACTATAAAATAAATAAATATGTGTGTATATACACACACATATAAGGAGAGAGAGTAGAAGGAGTTTGCGGAAGAATAAAGAAACTAGGCTCTAATAGGGACTTCATAGGGTGGTGGGGCGGGGACCAAGTAGTTATTTTCGTATTTCAAAAGGAAAAGGTTTCACTCTGAGTCTTAGCTTATCAACTCAACTTAAAGTGATCTTTGAAAAAAATATTCATATACTCTTATGCTCTTTATAGTGTTTGAGTTGTAGTTATATAGCAAATCTAATTTTGTATAGATGCCCAGGTACTAATTTCCTACAGGAAAAAGCCTATGTGTGACAGGTAGATCATTCTATGAGTTTACCAGTTATCAACTTTCTGACAGTTACAAATTCACCCTTCTTTGCCCTGCTTTGTATTACTGAAAATGGAGTATGGCATCCTAGTGGCTTCCAGTAAATATTTGTAATACTTTAGTGGGTAGATTACCAACAACTCTAGCTAGCACCCCAATAGGCAGTTTTCTGCTCACCACAATCAGAAAGTTTCTCTTTAGCTAACTTCTTTGTAATTCACTGTGCTAAAGAAATAACGTCTCCAAGGAGTTCTTCGAAGTATTGGAGGTGAGAGGTTGGTGACTCGTCCAATCTTTTTCTTTTTTGGGTACTCTACCTTAGCCCTAGGAATAGTGACTGTACCTCAATGTTTGCTCTTCCTATCTCTTATAGACATATTTTTATCCTCCTTAGTAGTTAATTCTTTTTACTATTTAACACATTTGTATTGAATTTTCTTTGTTGAAATCACTGGTGTAATTTTGCCTCCTGGCTGGACTCTGACTGATATAGTAAGGGTACAAATATTTATTAGTAAGGGAATGTGCTGTGTTCATTGTTTGAGATTAGCAGTTCTTCTTTTGTCTAAATAATTTCCCCACCTCTTCACCCATAATATCATATAAATGATTCAATGTTCTTTACCTCAGGGGAACAATGAGGTAAAGGGCATGCAGCAGGGCAAAAAGTATAATAAAAACTGAATTTGTTGTCCAAAACTGTCTAATCTATAAGCAACTATAAAGTATTTCTAATATAAATTAAAATGCTATAGCATTAACATAAGAATAGAATCTCCTATTACCTCCCTATGCTGACTCCCTAGACTAGAGGAAAAAATATATCTTTTGCTTGAAATAAAAAGTACAGAGATAAATGGATGAGAGTAACCGTACCTCAACACCTTGTTTGTTTAAAAATTGTATTGTCTTTATGTCTGAAAGGAATTTTGGCTGATTGGAAAATTCTTAAGTTCAATATTACTTCACTCAAGCCACATGCATGCATGCATATACACACAGACACGCACACATGCACACACATATTACATATTTATATAGACTATGAGGCCATCTGACTCATTCTCTTTTCCGGATTTGATATTTCTTTCTTGTTTCTTTCTTTTTTATTTTTTAAGCATATTATGGGGGTACAAATATTACGGTTACGTATATTGCCCATGCCCTCCCTCCCCCCTCGAGGCAGAGCCTCAAGCATGACCCTCCCCCAAACGTTGCACATCTCACACAGTCTTGTTTCTTTAAAAAAAATAGATTATATAAAATTTTCCTTTAGCATGACATAGTATATTAATCTGTCAATCCTGTTATTTTGTCATTTACAAATATTTTTATCTATCACACTATTAAGATTATTGGTGCATAGTCAACCTTTCCTCTGCTTATAAAACATCAACAACCTCTATCATCTATATCTATTATTTATTTAATAAATAATAATAAAAACTAATATCTCCTCCAATTTTTTTTCTTTGCTCTTCATTTCTTGTCATTAGCTGGAGGCTTTCTCTAATTAACTGTTTCAGTTTTCTACCTTGCCATTATTTTCTTTTATCTATTAGCTTCATAATGATGACATTTTTGAAGTCAAATTGATTTTTTAATTATACATTTTTGCTTCTTTATCCTAATCAGTGTTATTTTAACTGATTTTGTATTTCTTTTTTTTAATTTCAAAAATTTAGAGAGTAAAAGTGTTTTTTGTTACATGGATAAATTATATCATACTGAAGTCAGGGATTTCAGTGTACTCATCACCAGAATAGTATACATTGTATTCAACAAGTAGATTTTTATCCCTCAGCCGCTTCCAACCTCCACCCTTCTTAGGCTCCAGGATCCATTACTGCTGTTTATGACCATATATATATTTTGTTTAACTCTCATTTATAAATGAAAACATATTGTATTTGCTTTTCCATTCCTGAGATACTTCACTTAGGATAATGGTCTCTAGTTCCATCCAAGTTACTGCAAAAGACATTATTTCATTCCTTTTTTATGGTTGAATAGTACTCCAAGGTGTGTGTGTGTGTGTGTGTATACACATACCACATTTTCTTTATCCACTCATCAATAGATGGGCACTTAGATTGATTTCATATATTTCTATTATGAATTATGTTGCAATAAACAATTGGATACAGATGTCTTATTTTATAAAATGACTTCTTTTCCTTTGGATAGTTACCCAGCGGTGGGATTGCTGGATTGAATGGTAAGTCTACTTTTAATTCTTTGAGGAATCTCTATACTGCTTTCCATAACAGTTGAAGTTTACATTCCCACCAACAGTGTATAAGAGTTCCCTTTTCATGGCAACCATGCCAACCAACTGCCAACCTAGGAATATACTTATCCAAGAAGGTGAAAGATTTATACAAGGTGAACTACAAAAGAATGACAAAAGTAATCAGATATGACACAAACAAATGGAAAAACATCCCATGCTCATGGATTGGAAATATCAATATTGTTAAAATGTCCATACTACCCAAAGTAATTTACAGATTCAATGTAATTCTCCCATCAAAATTCCAACATCATTTCTCACTGATCTAGAAAAAACTAATCTTAAACTTCGTACAGAACTAAAAAAGACCTGAATAGCTAAGACAATCTTAAGCAAAAGGAACAGATCTGGAGGCATCATGTTACCTGATTTCAAATTATACTACAAGTCTATAATAACCAAAACAGCAAGGGGCTGGTATAAATGTAGATACATACACCAATGGAACAGCATAGAGAACAGAGAAATAAAACCATGTAGCTATGACCAACTGATTTTTGACAAAGCAAACAAAAACATACACTGGGGAAAGGATACCCTATTAAATAAACGGTGCTGGGACAAGTGTATAACCACATGCAGAAGAATGAAACTAGATCCCTATCTCTCTTCATATACAAAAATTAATCCAGGACGGATTAAAGACTTAATTGTAAGACCTGAAACCATAAAAATACTATCAGAAAACATAGGAATAGCTCTTCTCGACACTGCCCTAGGCAAAGAATTTATGAGTAAGACCCTAAAAGCAAATACAGCAAAAACAAAAATAAACAAATGGAACTTAATCAAACAAAAATTTTCTACACAGCAAAAGAAATAATCAACAGAGTAAATAGACAGTATACAGTCTATTAATGAGATAAATGAGATAAAATGTTCAAAACTGTACATATAACAAAGGGCAAATATCCAGAATCCACAAAGTACTCAAATCAGCAAGAAAAAAAAAAACATCAAAAAGTGGACAAAATAAATCAACAGACTCTTCTCAAAAGTAGAAAAATGGCCAATAAATATATGAAAAAAATGCTCAATATTACTAATTATCAGTAAAATGCAAATTACAGCCATGAGATACCACCTTACCCCAGTCAGAATTGCCACTATTAAAAAGTCAAAAACATGATTTTTTATTTATTTCATCACCTTTTCCACTATGTTGAGTTAGAAGTATTTATTATTGCGGGAAAAATTCTCTTCATTAAATACATCCTTTCTACAGAAGATTCTTTCTTTCTTTACCAAGCCATGTTATTTACCACTTCATTCCCTTTTTGCCATTATATAAATTTGTACATTTTGCAAATTCTCCCATAACTTATCTTTTCTTCGAATTTATCTTTGATATAAATAATTCAATCTTGCTTTCTTCTTGGCCTAAATTCATTGTTAATGGGTAGTCCTTGATACAGTTTCTCCCATATCTTACTTAATGTTCTTTGTGAATCTTCCACAGAATCTGTTTATATTCAGAATTAAATGTCATGAATTATAGAAATAATGTCTTCAATTTGCTGTCATATACTTTAATCACTCAAACACTATATACATAAAGTACTAAAGGCACTTGTGAACATAATAGAAAGACCTTTGTCCTGACAAATTATGATCTAGTCAGGGATCCTCAAACTTTTTAAACAGGGGGCAATTCACTATCCCTCAGACCGTTGGAGGGCCAGACTATAGTTTAAAAAAAAAAACCTGAACAAATTTCTATGCACACTGCACATATCTTATTTTGAAGTAAAAAACCAAAATGGGCAAAAACACCCAGCGGGCCTGATAAAATGTCCTCCGCGGGCCACATGTTGGGTCCGGGTGGTAGTTTGAGGACCCCTGAAAATGATGATGTATGAGATTACCAAAGAGACTTTAAAACTCTTGGGGGCGTGGCAATGATGTTTTGCTTTATACAGAGAATATCAAGCTCAGCTTGACTCAGAGATTGAGTTCACGCTTGGATAGCACTTTTGTTCCTGTCTGGGTTCAGTCTTTCCTGAAGGTGATTGAATTGATGGTGTTAACTTAGTCACAGAGATATCCCCCACAACCATGTCCCATGATGTCTTACATTTGAATGATAAAGCCTACTCTTTAAAGAAAAGTTGGGCTTCTGGATTCAGCTATCTTCTGGAGAAAACTCCTAGTACATTGTAAATATCCCTGGGAAGGGGTCACGCATTATGGCATTCTTTAGAATATTAGTGTGGATTTAGAAAATCATAATCGAGCAGTGCAAGCAGTGCATGTATTTACTAGAATTATGAGTGAAATATTTATGGAACATTTCTCTAAAAAGTAAAGTGTGCATAGCATGAGTTTTCTCTTATAAAGGTAACATCTAATTGCACTAATAGAGATCTCACTATTAATTGCTTAAGTATTATTAAGCATATGTTTAGCATGAATTTTGTAAAATTTTATATTTCTATTAACTTATTTCTAATAAACACTATTTTTAGAAGTAAGGTTAGTAAATGAAATAAAGTATAAAGGCTGCTTATAAAATATAAAAGTAGAAAATGTAGAAAAGAAATATAAATCACCACTAAGGGGAAAACTCTATTAGCTTTGATTTATTTATTGCCAGACTCTCTCTTTTCACAAGTTTAATGTGATATTCTACTTTTAATTACTAAACATTATAACTTAAGAATATCTAAAAGTTATTATAAATTCTTAAGAAGCATGTTGCTCCTTTTATCTTTATCCATTTTATTACTATTGGCATTTATTTTATTTTTGTTATTATAAATAACATGGCAATGTATATTGTAGAGCATAAATTTTATGTTAAAATGTGATTTTAATAATAAAAATTATCATGCAAATATAAAATAATCACTCACTAAATATTTTATTGAACTTGTTAATTAATGTGGAAGTCATTAAGATATTAAAAGCACTGTAAAGGAGAATTTGAAGACCATAAATACATACAGACAATAAAGAATGCTCAATTTAATATGTTAATGTAACTTTGATTAGTATCCTATAAAAATATAAAATATAATGGTTAGGGTTATGCTTCTAGAGGTAGAAAGTCTTATTTATCTATAGTGGATGGTATCCATTTTCATTGCTAAGGACAAGAGTAAATTGTATTACCATCATTATTCAATAACACTACTTACAGAGATATAAAATAGACTAGTCATTAGAATGAAAATCCAAAGAGGTATCATAAGAATGAAAGAATAGGTTCCACATGTACTCGCCATAAAATTAGCACTAACTGATCAACACTATGGTGCTCACATGGTAGTAATACTCTTTGGGATTGGAGGGTTTGTGGTGGGTAAACTTACAACTAATGGACACAGTGAGGGTCGTAGGGTGGAAAAGGCATGCCTCAAATCATGTTTTGGGTATGGCAAAGTCATAACATGTAACCAAACTGTTTGTACCCCATAATATCCTGAAATAAAAAAAAGAAAAAAAAAGTGCAAACCTTTATATTCTAATAAATACTAAGATGTACATCCTAATAAATACTCTTATATTATCAGATAATCTCTAGAGGATATATTATATGATGTCCACACAAGGATATATAGTAGTCTCTTTTGCCCACTTCCAAGTTTAGAATATGTTTTTTGACACTTTTTTAGCAATTCAAATTAGTTTCAACAATGGATTCCTAGGAACAAAATTGCCACACTGCATAGAATTAGTAAACTAATTAATCAATAGATTATAAAATTTCAAGAGGTTTTTACCAATGTAACTTCTACCATTATTGCTTGAAATTATAATTTTTAACAATACTAACTGGAATCAAATATTACAATATTATAATATTTTCAAATTTTGTTAATTTGCTAGGTAAAGACTTGTAGTTGATATCTTATTTGATTTTTTTCCTGAAGCTGAACATTGAAAAATGTTTGTAAATCATTTTTTTTAAGTAGACGTTCTCTTTCTTCTCTGTACGTTTTTTTCCAGTTAGGCCTCTATTAGCATATTTATTGATTAATATTATAAATTTACATATTATGAATACTTACCATATTTATACTTGCAGCAAAAATTTTTCACCTAAATTAGTGTTTGCCCTTTTATTTTAATTATAGCTATCTGTGGTTCTGTGGTTTTTGTTTTGACAGAAACTGTTATATCTTTATAGAGACAAATCCATCAACATCTAATACTGAGATTGATTCTACTTTTAGATGCAACATTTATATATGTTATATATTATGCAATATTATATAATATATATGTATAAATCACATACAGGAATTTTAACTCTATTCCACCTAATATCCTGTGTACACTTATGTATGTGTATGTTTTGGGCTGATGATTTGGATATTTATTTCCTTCTGAAATAATTCATTCATTTGTTTAATAATTAATCCCTTATTGTCATGTAAAAAGTTTACATGAATTCAGATTTATTTCTGAGAAATTATGTCAAATTATGCTGTCTATTATTGTGCCATGACTGCATTATATTAGCAATACTCTTCCAAGGAGAAGCTGTTTCCATTACTTCCCAGTCTATAACCTAGCTCAGTATAGTTAGAAAGTAAAGAGGAAATTTTCCCCCTACTCAAGGATTTTATCTAATCTCCTTTCTAATACACAGAGTCATTTCTCTTTAGTTCTATCCATGCTAAACACAAATCAGAACAAAACAATCCCTAAAAAAATCATTCTGGATTTGAGTCATTGGTTTTCCTTTCTCTCACTCTCATCAATCCATAGACAGAAATGTAGTCATAAGGACTTCGTATATTCCTGTTTTGTTTCTCTACCTCCTCACATTGAACTAGGGAACCATCATACAGAAAGAGATATTGAAAGAGAGTGAAAGAAGAAAGACAATGTGTATTTTCTATGTAGTTTGTATGTATACAAAATATTTATACATTATTTTAAATATGCAATTTGTATATTTATAAATGTATCTGTTTATATGATATATTTATGTTATATATGTAATTATATGTAGTAATTAATATATAATTACAAAAGTTATGTTTCATTATATATTATTGCATTTATATGTAAATGTTCCATCTGCATCCTCTTTTCCTTTCTTCCTTTCTCTCATTTTTAATCAGTAACATTAATAACTATATCATGTAACTGCACTTAGCTGAGAAATGCATAAAGTAAAAAATCAATTTTCAAAACAAAAGTATGGGATTGCTTACAAGAAACAACATAAGAAAAATGCAGAGTAAAATGTTTCTTTTCATTCAAATTCCATCAAGTATAATGAATGTTACAACCTACAAATCCAGAATGAGAAAGCTGGGATGAATGATAAATGTTTTCTTCTCCCTGCAACAGCAAATATGTGACAAAATAGATTATTTTAAAGCACTATATAAAAGTGCTTATTTTTCTTAGGATTGTGAGACATTAATATATCCATTTATATTTTAAATCCATCATTTATCATCCTGTCTTGCTGTAGTGTTTGGGCTATATGATCACCTCTACTCTGTGGACATTTTTCTGGTTGTAAGGATTTGACATCTTTCAGGTACTATGGCACTATATATAGTATCTTAACTATGGTCTCAGTCGTGCCATAGATAGTAGGGTCATCACCCACTAGCTTTATAACATAATATGTCTGTGTACCCTAGGGTGTATTTCTTTATTCGAATATTGTTTCTTTGATTGTTCTAACAGAGTTGATGTATTTTCCTAGGGTTCATCTATCACAAAACAATTTACAGTGCTCCCAAAACCCCACTACCTTGGAAAGAATGAATTTATGTTTTCTTTGGCTCAGAGTGAATGGCTCAGGTAGTACCATATCCCTGAGGCCTTGTTCTTAGGCTCTTTCCATTTAAAGAAAATACATTTAGGTCAGAGATTGAAAAAGAAACTGTGTTTAGATAGATGTGAGAACCTGTGAAAAATTGCTTGGCAAGCAAACTTTCTTAGCAAAAGTTTGCTGAACTTAAGAGTCTTAAGGCTTAAAGAGCCTACAGCCTTACATAATTTAAAATTGTAGAGTTGTAAAATTAGTTCTAAAGAAAACTAGTTCTTTTTAATTAGTAAACTAATAAGACATTGTTATAATTTTCTACCTGTGTCAATGATAGTTTTCTTCCATGAATCTGGAGAGATGGAAGTATATTGTTCTCTTTTCTGTGACATTTTTAAATGGGTTTAATGTATAATTATACATTTAATGTGCACTACTAAGTCTATAGCATAAGAATGCATTGATATGAAGAACCTCAAGTAACAGTGTTAAAAAAATTTTGGCAATGTAATTTTGTAAGCACAGAATCAGAATGGCACAGAGGTATAGTATAGGTTTTCAATGTCACTGTAAATTATTTTGTGATAAGTTGAAGCTAAATTGAAACTATATTGCTGGCTTTTTAAATTCCCTGTGTGGTTCTGGATTAGTCTTGGTCATAGAGAAATTTGCACTAGATCTGGAAGATGGAAATGAAGTAGTAGCAAATTTCCCCAACAATCAGTGAAGAGCCACAGGCATTGCTACAGCTCATACTTTACCGATAGGGCTCACTCGACAGACACCTAGATTACAGATCCTTCTACATCCGCAGCATATCCATATCTATAAGAGCAATGGAAATTTGAAAGTTTCATAAACAGATTTGAAATTGTGAATGATTGCTAAAGAAGTATTAATAGATTAATAAGAATAAAGAAGTTCATGCCATCTTCCAAAAAATAAAAACAGCATATTTAAATATAATGGAAATAAGGTTAGCTGCACTAGATATCAGAAGAGTAAACTCTAAAGAGGAATTGCTTCAAAGGCATATGAGGGCAAAATAAAGATATTTTTGGAAATTTTAGAGTTCTAATTACTTTATGTCCTTTTGAAAGGAATTAACAAAGGGTATCTGCTGGTACAATACCACAGCAAAAGTTAATCAAAGGAAAATGAAGACCTGAGATCTAAGATAAAGGCAAAGAATACAAGCAAGTAACTAAACATAAATAAATGCTGACTGAAAATGTAAAAGTCATTAAGAAATAAAATTCCAGAATCTTATTACAAGTTTGGTTATAGTTAAGGAAAAGAATCTGATAAACGGTTATCCTAATTGTATTATAGTTTTTGCTCCTATAATGAATTTTATTTTATTTTATTTTCTATGACCTCTCTACTCCCCTTGTATGATGAAAATTAGCTTGCTTTTCATTATACAAGGGGGTTAGGGAGGTCATAGATATTGGCATAGATACTAAGTCTGCATATCATTGAAAGAAAGGACAATATTTGCAGAAAATGTGTATAAACAAAGAATAGAATCAACCAAGAACAAAGAAACTATTAAGAATAATAAAAGAGTATTGATAAGATTGCCAGAAATAACAAAAACATAAAAGTCAATAGAGTTCTTTTACATAAGATATAACCAATTAGAAAATATAATAGAAAATAAAATAAAATTCATTATAGGAGTAAAAACTATAATACAATTCGGATAACCGTTTTTCTATACAGACAGAAAAAATCATATCCATAGACTGAATTATATAACATTACAAATATGTAAACTTTAATTTTAAAAAATGCATATATGATATGCAATTCCAGTTATTAGTCCAGGCATATGATAAAGTAAAACAAATATAAAGTTTATGTGAAAAAATTACAATTCACATTTTAAGACCAACAATTTTTAAAAATATAAAAAAATAGGATTCACTCTACAAAATTTAAATTATCTCACAAAACCATAATAATAAAAATATTATACTAGAACAGAAAAATGAACAATAAAACAAAATAGCCCCAAATATCAAAAGAAACATAAAAACTGATAGATACTGCTTAAAAAATCAGTGAGGGATAATATTGATGGTGCTGCATAACTAGATCGCTAAATGGAGAATAATTAAAGCATCAATAATAAATTCCCAATAGTTTAAAACTTAAATGAGAATGCGATTGTGAATGATAAACCAAAAAGCTAATAGAGAAAAGTGGAGTAAGGTTGGGGAAAATTTTCTTACAACACCCTCAAAAAAGAAGCAACAAGGAAAACATAAAGGTCTTCTGTTCTGTGAAGAGCAACACAACCAAAATTAATTGACAAATTTCAGATCTGGAAGAGTTATTTGCCATGCCTAAGACCCTGAATGATCTTACAAATTCACAATAAACGAATAAAAAAGGAGAAGGAGGAAGAGAAAGGTGTATGTGCGAATGTTTAGCGAAGGCTAGGGAACAGACGCTAAAAGAAACTCCTTCAACGTAACAAGAAAAATAAACAAATGAAGAATGAATAAAATATGTAAACTGACAAATAACATAATGAAAAATATGAGGCCAATAATGAGTATTATAAAAAAATGCTCAACCTAATCAAGATGAGTTACATGTTCTCCTAGCAGATTGGGTGATATTACCTCCTTAGGACCTAAGGAACAGGTCAAGAGGACCCTAATTATTATTAAAATGTATGTGTGTGTATATGTACATTCCCATGCATATTCCCATATTCCTGTAGATATAAGTTGGAAACATCTTGTATTTCTTTTTGTGCATATTGTTCCTTCTAATTATTCACTCTTTGTCCCAGATCTCTAAATGCTGCTGGGACTTGTGTCTGGTCACGGGTCTAGAGATACAGCAGGGTGGGGTGGGCCGGTGCTAAGGTGATCAACAAAGCAGCTACCTCAGAAAAGGCCATGAAAATTTCTTCCTGCAGAGTAGAAAGTGTTGCTTCTGTGGGAAAAGTATGCTCAGCAGCATTTAGGGCTCCAAGGTTCATTCATGCTTCAAGCTTCAATGGGTTCTACTATATGGCTCTATCCTAATTTTTAGCAACCCACTCTTTGCCAAACAATGCCCTAATCTAAATGTAGATTTGGCGAGGTTTCAATCAATTTGCATTATAATGCAGACTCTTTTAGTATTGAATAATGGCTTTTGGTTTTAGAAAATTCAGCGCTACCTGTTAAATAGCCTGAGGTCTTCAAGGAGTAAATTGTAGGAAAAATGAAATTATAAGAAAATATATAAATTTTAAAATTGATTTATTAAATATCAAAAAAATAAGGAGCACATGACTAAATTATAAAATCTAGCAATGTAAATTGAGAAACTAAAACCATAAAGTAATGAAAGAAAATTATTTATAGAAAAGTCAGAATGGTGATTAATTTTGGAGGATAGAAAAAAATTAGGCTTAGAATGGGCCATATTCTTGACCTGGGATGTTGTTAAAAATATATTTACTTTAAATTCTACATTGTTTTGTATAATCTTTTTAATTGCTTTATTTTGTAATAAAATGGTTTATATAAGAATAAGAAAAGCCAAGAGGTGCACACATTGCTCAGAATCCTTCAGCCAGTCCTGGTTCAGGCCAAATCAATGTTCTAAAGTCTAAACAGTCTTTCTCATATCTGATACACTTTTAGGCCACAGGAAAAATACTTCACATTTGTCCTATGTATTTAAAATAAATTCAATCATTTCAAAATTATTTAATATTTACTCTAAAGAAAAGCTTACCAATATGCAAAAAAGAAGATGCTCAAATTACATTAAATACATTTCTGTTTATTTGAAACATTCTATATGTTTATTATTAAACTATATAGAATAATAAGCAGGTTTAAAACAAAACAGAAATATCTAAAAAACATGTTATTAAGCAACCAACATTGCCAAGATGAACTACAGCTAGATACCAATTTCTGAAATAAAAATAGCACCAACTATATAATGCAATGTGTTAACTAGGCATAGATCTAATCCTCACATGCACAGAAAAATATTTACTATGGTATATTCCAAATGATCTGTAATCAAAAGTGTAAGTTTATTTTTAAATATCTTGGAAGTAAAAAGTGTTTAAGGATTACTTGTGAGATGAGATAATTTTTAAAACTTAATATATTTCCAGTCAAAATGTCAACAGGCTTTTATCAATTCCAAAATGCAATTAAAAAAAAATGCATGCAAATATTTCAAAATTGGAAAATCCATTGCTACCATGAGTTAACACATGTGATGCTATGTACCAAAGAGTGTTCTAGACACTGTACAGATATTAATTTAATCTCTACAACAATCTTATATGATGTCATTATAATTTGCATTTTATATGTTGAGAATCTGAAAACAGAGAGATAATGGAACTCATCTAAGTCATGTAATAAGCAAGTTTTGGAGTTGGGATTTAAACACACCCTAGCTCTAAGATCTGTGTCTGAATCAGGGTTCTATATCGCATTCCTCAAAGAGATCATATTCTTTTATGCATATGTATACTTATATACACACATATATATAAAAATATTAGTTATATATATAAGAATACTTAAAATAGACAAGTGGATCAGTATCTGTATGAATACATATACAAATATATGTGATCTTAGTTTATGGTAAACATATCATTTCACAATTAATGGGCCAGGAAAATGCTCTTTATGTAATTATGATAATCAACTGTTTATTTAGAAAAAAAATAGACATATGTAAATCATACCCCATTACAGATAGATGAAAGGATTGTATATATCATATATATCTAATAAAAATTTACACATATATATTTTTTAAAATCTGAGTTAGAAAATATCTCACAAAGTCAGACATAAGATGGAAAAGCACCAAAGAAATGAAAAATATTTCTTTCACTTATAAATTTATCCCAAACAAAATACATTTTTAAAAAGATAGAGTGGTGACCTTAGAGGAAAATGATATTAATTTTTAATATCCATTTAAATATTTTTGTCTGACAGCTATTTTGAAGAGTTGAAAGTAAAGACAGAAAATAAAGTTTCCTTATACTTTTATCTCCATTTTTACGGGGAACAAATTTGTGAAATATTTATTAGCACAAAGTTTTATCAATATTGATGTAGATTTAATTTTTTATTAATTATAGCATTTAAAACTATTATGCTTACTGTAAAATCAACAAAAATTAACCACATAATTTCTGAAAACCATCATATTTACTATGTGCTGTGAAAGCATGACTCTGACAAGTCCAAACTTTTTCTATGTATTTATCTGACCTTGATTTATTTTTTTCAAGTATTAAAATAAACAATGTCCATGTAAATTTAAAATCTAATCTTCAAAAGAGTTCTCTGAAAATAGTAAGTAGTCTATATATCTCCAACCTTTAAAATGTTAAAATTTCTTCTCTAAGAAGAACTTCTGGTGGTTTATGAATTTTCACTCTGGATTTAAAAAAAAAAGTTTTTTCAAAGCCATAAATTGGATTTCGGATAATTTTGCAGCTTATATTTTTCTTAGTATGTCTCTTCATGTTTTGTCATATCAAGTTAAGATATGATTCTGTAAACACTATCAGTATTTTACACAATGTTTCCACATCTTTGCAATTATGAAGGGAAAAAAGTACACAAAACTGATATAAGTGATATTCATGCAAATGTAAGTTTTCTAATGAAATGAGTAATGGATACTTAGCCTGACATCATGAGTTATTTACTGACTGCCCAGCTTGCTATTAGGATTCAGAATATTGAGTAAAATAATACAATGTTTGGGTGTACTCATATCAAGAATTTTTTACCTATATAAAGTCTTAATTTTAATGAAAGAAGAAGAAAACATTTTTTAAAAAAAGTAGAAGTAAAGGCAAAAGCAAAAGACAGAAAAATAGATTTTGGGGAAAATTAAGAATGATAAATCATATGATGGAGGAAATTTAATGTTGAACTTATCTATGATTTTTAAAAACACTATAAGTATTAGTAAATATTAATATAAAATTTAAATGTTTAATATTTGTTCATAAATAGTTTTCATTCAAGGATTTATTACTTTATTAAGTAATACCTGTCAAAAATATAAAGTAATATCCTGAAAAACTATCTTAAGTATTATATCTTCTTCAAAGGCAATTTAGACATAATGAGCACTGAAGAATTGGATGATTTTAATTTAAAAATTGAATCATTACACTTCTTAATAATAATAATTTCTCAAAATATTTCCATTATATTTCACATAAAATATTAATTTATTTTGTGTAATTTGAACCTAACAGCAAGCCAGTGAACTTTGCCAAATGAAAGCCCTAACAAGGTTTATTACACACATTGCCTCAAATTCAACAAATCAAGTTTCAAATATTTTATTATTCATATATTAAAATACAGTGGAAATCTATATATTATAATAAAACTAAATGCAAAATGACTACATAATGTTCTGAAGACAAAACAATAAAAAATTAATGAAATATTGAGGAGTTCTATTTCTTCTTGTTTGAGTCTTGGGAGGGTGTGTGTTTCCAGGAATTTGTCTATTTCCTCTATTCTGTTTTCTAGTTCATGTGCATAGAGATTCTCATAGTATTTAGAGATGATATTTTGCATTTCTGTGGTATCAGTTGTAATATCTCCTTTTTCATTTCTGATTGAACTTATTTGGGTCCTTTCTCTTCTTTTCCTGGTTAATCTAGAAAGAGGTCTATGAAAATTTTTTTTTTATCTTTTCAAAGAACCAACATTGCTTCATTGGTCCTTTGTATTTTGTTTTGTTTTGTTTTTGTTTGTTTTCCATTTCATTTAGTTCTGCTCTGACCTTGGTTATTTCTTTTCTTCTGCTGTATTTGAGTTTGTTTTGCTTTTCCTTTTCTAGTTCCTTGAGATTTGTCATTAGATTGTTAATTTGTGATCTTTCTGTCTTTTTGATGTAGGCATCAACAGCTATGAATTTTCCTCTTCTGACTACTCTTGCTGAATCCCATAGATTTGATAGCTTGTGTCCCCTATGTTGTCCAGTTCAAGGAATCTTTTGATTTCTATCTTAATTTCAGTATTGACTCAATAATCACTCAGAAACAGGTTGTTTAATTTCCATGACTTTGTAAAGAATTGAGTGTTTCTCTTGGAATTGATTTCTAGTTTTATTCCACTGTGGTTTGAGAAGACACATGTTATAATTTCTATTTTTTTTAATTTGTTGAGATATGTTTTGTGGCCAAGATACGATTAATCTTTGAAAATGTGCAATGTGCTGATGAGAAGAATGCATATTCAGTAGCTTTGTGGTAAATAGTTCTGTAAATATCTGTTAGGCCCATTTGTCCTAGAGATCCATATAATTTAGGTGATTATTTATTTCCTGCTTGGATGGTCTGTTCGGTTCTGTCAATGGGGTGTTGAAGTCCCTGGCAATTACAATGCTGCTGTTTATCTCTTTGTATAGGTCTAGTAGGATTTGCTTTATGAATCTTGGTGTCCTGTGTTAGGTGCATAAATATTTAAGATTATTATGTCTTCTTAGTGAATTGCTCCCTTTACCATTATATAATGACCATCTTTGTCTTTCCTTACTATTGTTGATGTAAAGTCAATTTTATCTGACATGAGAATGGCTACACCTGCTTTCTTTTGGTTTCCATTTGTATGGAATATTTTTTTCATCCCTTCACCTTGAGTCTGTATGAGTCCTTGTGGGTTAGATGTGTTTCCTGGAGACATCAGATACTTGGGTTGTATTTTTTTCATTAATACAGCCAGCCTATGTCTCTTGAGTGGGGCATTTAGACCATTCACATTGATCTATAGAATTTGTATGTGGGATGCTGTTCTGTTCATCATGTTGGGTATACCTAATTGCTTTGTTTACCCTCTTGCACTACTGTTTTATAGGAGCTCTAAGCATTAGTGGTTTGATACTGGTAGGTGTCTATCGTGCTGATGCATTTATAATTCATTTCTGAGTATATCTTGCAGGGGAAGCCTGGTCTTGACAAATTCCTTCAGTGTTTGCTTGGAAAAATCTTTATTTCTCCTTAATATATGAAACTTAGTTTTGCAGGATATAAAGTTCTAGGCTAGCATTTTGTTCTGTTTAACAAGACTGAAGATGGGGCCCCAATCTCTTCTGGCTTGAAAGTGTCCATTGAGAAGCCTCCAGTTCGCCTGATGGGTTTCCTCTGTAAGTTACTTGATGTTTTCACCTCATGGATTACAGGAGTTCTTCCTTCATGTTGACTTCAACCAATCTGATAACTATGTGTCTTGGTGATTACCTCTTTACAATGAATCTCCCAGGTGTTTGCTAAGCTTCTTGTACTTAGATGTATAAATCTCTAGCAATATCAGGGAAGTTTTCCTCAATTATTCCCTTGAAAAGTTTTTTAGTTCTTTGGTATTTTCTTCTATACCCTCAGGGATGCCTATGATTATTATATTGGGCCATATTATATAATTCTATATTTCTCATAGGCTTTGTTCATTCCTCTTGATTCTATCTTCTTTATTTTTGACTGACTGGTTTAATTCAAAAAACTGTGTTCAAGCTCTGAAATTCTTCTGCCTAGTCTAGTCTATTCTTAAAGCTTTCCACTGTATTTTGTATAGCCTTAAAGAATTTTTTTTCACTTCCAGAAATTATATTTTCTTTTTTTAATATGTCAGTCTCTTCAGTGAATTTTTCATTTATTTCTTGAGTTGTGTTTTCTGATTTCTTTGAGTTGTTTTCCATTTTATCTTGTATTTCATTTAGCTTCCTTAGAATCCATATTTGAAATTTTTTACCTGCCATTTTAATATTTTCATTTTGTTTGGGATCCATTGCAAGAGAGCTGGCATGCCCCTTTGGGGTTGTCATTTCGCTCTGATTTTTTATGCTTCTAGAGTTCTTTTGCTGAGTCCTTCTCCTCTGGAGCAGCTGTCACTTCTTGTTTGTGGATTTCCTTTTATTTCTTTTTTATGTAAGGCTATTTTCCCCCCTCACTCATCCATTCTCTTTCCCCAGCACTGTGGTCTACTTAACAGTGTATGTTGTATTGGCACACCCAGTAATCTCTGAGACACTAGGTGGTGCATGTAGGTAAGAATCAACAACACCCTGTATGTCTGAGTCAGTAAATGTTGTAAAGGAATATACAAATTTACTTACCTGCCAGGAGGTAGTGCTTTCCAGAAGGAACCAGCTGCAGTGTTGTTTTGGGGACCTGTGACCAGCTCTATCCCCTCAGGAAAAGCCCCAGGTGGTACTTGGGGCCCTGGCACTTCAAGGTGAGTTCTTATTCTCCACCATAGCAGAAGTGGGTAGGGGAGTGAGGCTGGGCAGGGCTGCACTGGGTGACCCTGCCCTCAAGCTCCACAAAAGCCAATAAAATGGCTTTCTTGGCAGGGTTCAAAGGTCCCTCCCACGCTGCTGGGAATAGTCACCAGGGAGGGGCTGATGTGTTCCCACTAAGCCAGAAAGTCTGCTTATTGCAGCAGGGCTATGTGAGATTCACAGTCTGGTTGTCAGGAGTGGGTTTTGCTCTTCTTCTCCCTCCACTGGTCTGTGAACTTCCTCTGGATTCTGCTGGGAAGAAGAAGCTCAAGCTAACTAAGATTCCTAGCAATGGCACTGCAGTTTGGGAGCTTCCCATCCCAGGATCCCACCCTGGGCTGAGAGCATAGCCTTCCTGTTGGGGAAGAGGTGCTCCATAAGTGTGATGCAGCTAGAACCCACACTGGACTCTTTTTTCAGTTCTTCCCATGTGGGATCCCTTGCCTCCTGTGAGATTAGTTCACAATCTCCCCTCTGTACCACAGAGCAACATGGTCAAGTCCTGGGTGGTACAGAATCTAGACTGTGGTCCTATTTGTGGGTTTCCAAAGATAAATCCCTGACTGTAACAGGAAAAACATGCTTGTCCTGAG
Organism: Cheirogaleus medius; assembly: GCA_008086735.1. Lineage (NCBI taxonomy): Eukaryota > Metazoa > Chordata > Mammalia > Primates > Cheirogaleidae > Cheirogaleus > Cheirogaleus medius. The sequence goes on along the minus strand of VBSM01000361.1, from coordinate 55,283,409 downwards.
TTACCTATGGGGTGCCCAAGTAAGTTTGATGTCCCTTTGCCTAAGGGTTTGCACTGCTCTGATGGAGCAGCCAGGCAAGCAGCACTGTGGAGGGCCAGTGAGTAGGGAACTCATAGTCTGAGCACCCCTTAGTCTACTACTGGTCTTTAAGAGGAAAGGTTTGAGCTCCACTCTCTGTGGAAGCCTTGGTGTGGTGGATGTACCAACAGAACGGAAGAAGCCACTCCTGAGAACCCTAGCTTAATCATACCCTCTTGGCAGCCATAGGTGGGAGAGGAGCAGGAAAGAAAAAGAGTCTGAATGGAGGAAAGCTAGCACTCTGGTCATCTCTGTCCCTCTCTCTGAAAGTCAACCTGCCTAGAATGTCCAGGCTCTGGCATCATACAGATCCCTCAGGACCCACAAGCCCCTGCAATTCTCATAGTCTGGGCCAGAGTTGGGAAATGTTTGTGTGGGAATAAGCAAGATGAAAACTGAGGGGCTGAAGCTCCCTAGGGAGGGCAAAGGTGCACAGTGAGTGGCTAGAGAAACAATATGGCACCTGCTGTCTCAGCTTGGGTCTGTGGTGACAGGAAGTGACCTCAGTGATGCTGGCAGCCTGATGCTTTGTCCTCAGGAAGCTCCCACTTCAATGGTGGCAGGAGTTTTGGGGCTCATGAGAGTAAAAGGCTCTCCAACAGCTTGGGAGCTGACTTCCAGAGGTGTGAGGGAAGAGAAACAAAATCCCACCTACCTTTTTCACTGGGCTCCAAGCTATTGAGGGGTTGATCTCTGCCAATATCTTGCTCCTTCTGGTTCTGCTATCCAACTTCTTCCCATGGAATCTCTCATAGGTTCTCTACAATTAACTCTTATCAATGGATGGGACATATCATGATGTGGAAATCAAGTAACTAAAGCTATAAAATATATTGATGGCTAATGTTCTTATAACTGACAAAGAGAAGAGAATTTAGGCAACTTTATGACCACTACAGGTAAAAATAACTTCTTATGCATTTTTAAAACTATTTTCTTTATTTTGGCCTCAAGAGAGTACATCCATGTTATGATATGGGCCTATATCACTCTCCTTTAAAGATGTTCCTTGTAATTGTCAATTGAGTGTGCAGTTTGATAATAGTAATTTTCTATAATATCATTCATAGAATTGTTTTATCTACTATTAGTCACAGGTTCACTAAATCAAAATGGATATAGTTTTTATTTCTTTACCTAAAATTCCTTTCATCTACAGATGAGCTCTTAGTTTTAATTTATTTTGTATTTTAGCCTCACTTTATCCAAAATATTAGGATAAAACTTTCTTACTATGGAAAATATTTGCAAGCTATACATCTAATAAAGGGGTAATAACCAGAGTCTACAAAAAACTCAAGGAAATAAGCAAGAAAAAAACCCAAACAAACCCATTAAAAAGCGGGCAGAAGATGTGAACAGAAGCTTTTCAAGAGAAGATATACAAATGGCCAATGAACATATGAAAAAATGCTCAACATCATCTAATCATCAGGGAAATGCAAAATAAAACCACAATGAGATATAACATTACCCCAGTTAGAATGACTTTTATTAAAAACTCCATAAACTACAGATACTGATGTGGATGCAGAGAGAAAGGAATGCTTATTCACTTTTGGTAGGACTGAAAATGAGTACAACCTCTATGGAAAATAGTATGGAGATTCCTCAAAGAACTAAAAGTAGACCTACCATTATATCCAGCAATCCCACTGCTGGGCATTTACCCAAAGGAAAAGAAGTCATTTTTATCGAAATGACACCTTCATTCAAATGTTTATTGCAGCACAATTCACAATTGTAGAGATACGGAATCAACCCAAGTGCCCATTAATTCATGAGTAGATTAACAAAAAGTGGTATATGTATGCAATGGAGTACTATTCAGCCATATAAAAGGATGAATTAATGCCTTTTGTAAAAATTTGGGTGGAACTGGAGACCATTATACTAAGTGAAGTATCTAAAAAAATGGTAAAAACAAAGACCACATGCACTTGCTATTAAATTGAAACTAACCTATGAGCACACATATGCACAGAGAGAAGTACAAGTCATTGGAAATTGAGGAGGGAGAGGGAGAGGAGGAGATGGGTGAAAACTCACCTAATGGTTACAATGATTATTATTTGGGTGATGGGCACACTTAAAGCCATGACTTAAGCATTACAAAAAAAATCCATGTAACCAAAAACATTTGCACCCACTTAATATTTTGAAATTAAAAAAAAAGAGATAGTGACCAAAACTTGACTCAACAATAAATTTATTTTTGTATATATAATCAATGAGACAACACTGAACAAAATCCCACCTTTAAACATTAATTTAAAGTTTTATGACATTTTAAGAGCTTTTTCAGGTTTCATGTCTATGTTATCTTTTGCAATTTTCCAAGCAATTTCCTTCTCGTCATTTTCTTGACATTTCAGTTATCTTCACACACAAAAAAATCTACTTTTTGCTAAATAAAAGCTGTTTTTCTTGCCAGGGGAAAAAATTCCTTAACTGAAGACAATTTGAAAATCTGAACAGGTGTAGAATATATTTTTTTCTGCTCTGCGCAATATAAATCCAATATGATTCTCTCCCATATATTTTGATTCTTTCTGTACGACCTTGGTGGAATCCCATCTTATTTGTGCCCTTCTCAATTAAGGAGGTGGGGAAGCATTTGCATATCTTATTGCCTAGATTACAGTATATAAAAACAATGCCTATATTGTTCATATCTGTGTTCCCAATTTTTTCCTAATATCACCTTGAACTTTTCTATCTCTTATAATTTGGCTTATTCCAACATGCATACTCTATAAAACATTGTTATTGTACTGTGTTCCTTAAATTGCCCAAATGGAATGCAATTTTAAACTCTGAAAGGTATCGTTACAAAGAAATTAAAGGGATTATATCTTCTTTAAATAAATCTATTATGTCATATAAGAAAACTTATTGATTATGGTAATTATTTAAATTTTATCGCAATGTTAATAAATGTTGGTTTCATTTTAAAAACATTATGTATAACTTTATTAAAATAGGTATTTAAAGTTTAGAATTTTAGGAAATATATTCAATTAGTGTCCACCAACTGTGTACCTAGCACTGTGCTAATTACCAAATATACAGAAAAGCTTATAACACAACATAATTGGTTCTCTCTACCAAAATAGGAGTTCAGCCTGAGCTATTCTCCTAATGTCTGGGAGTTAAATATAAAAAAAAAATTAATCTTGAAAGATACTGATGATCAACTAAATAACTGTCTACATTACTTAAAAGAGCACTAGAATTGTCCATTCCTCAGGCAACCTGTGTTCTAGAAGACCCTTGGAGTAGCAATTAGAATACTCTGGTCTTTAGGCAAGTCACTTAACACCTTGTGCTTAGGTTCCACCATCTAGGTAGTAAAGAAACCATTCCAGGTTAATATTCAGTGAAAAGTATTTCACATTGGGTCTTTCCCTACTAGTAGTATGAGTAGTTTCCTCAGCACCGGACAAACTGATCCTTAAGGAGCAAAATGCACAGGCTCAATACTATTAAGTGGTGTGAGACAATTGTCTGTAATTTTTAGTTTTAGTAAATAATTGACAATGAAAACAAATTTTATTTGTTTTTATAAGTAAACATATATATGTTCCCATATGAGAATGAAACCTTATGTCTTATTTTACATTTTTCCTTTGATTATTGATTTTTATCACAACTTTGGGGGTTTACATCATAATCTCAAAGACACAATCCTGAATGCCATAATCCCAAATGTTGAAATCTGGAAATATCTAAATCCATAAAGTCCAAAATCATTAACATCTAAAATCTCAAAAATCACAATCACAGGATACCTTCTTCATGTTAGAGAGAACTATTACTTCACTATTGTCTTTATTTAGAAATTAAGTATGATTTAAGGAAATGCATACTGGTGTCAAATTGACAAGGGCTGAATTTATGGATTTAATTTTAGGTGTCAACTTGATTGGATTAAGGACTACCTAGAACCTAGTAAAGCAATTCACTATGTTATGTATTTCTTTTTTGCATCATCTCCAATACTGAAACATAAATTATATAGAGACTATTAGAGAATTATAATTCATTTTATGCATTTGTTTGCAAATTTAACTCCCCAAGTGCATTGTCACAACATTGACTTTGTGTGTAAGCATTGTGCATGTATACAAAAAGGTTGAAACTTCCTGCATAAATGAAGGGATGTACTTTTCGTACATCTGCATTTGTGAAAGTTCTCAAGATCTTGGCTCCTTACGTGACGATATATGTGATGGTGACCCGTCATGGCTTTTGATCTATCTCATCAAAAGATTTAAGTTGTTCATCACAGTGTTTCAGATAATCACAGTTGTAATGCTAGGTGCACACAATTACCAACTATAGTGATATGAGTTTATACATTTTCTTTTTGACCTATTTCTTTGTGAATATGATTTATTGCTTGTAACTGTTATACCTTTGTGACTGTGTTTAGTATACCTGAGTATTTATGCTTGCAAAAATTAATATGCTATTACTGTCTACTTTATTGTGTAAAGTAGCATATGAAGTGTTATGTCATGTTTTTGTTTAAAAAAACTCCTTTTAAAATAAAAATCAATATATTTTTTAAATTTTATTAAAATAATTTAAAAATTATTTTTTCAGAATTATATTTTCGGGATTTTGATCTTTTGAGATTTCAACATTTGAGATTACAGTATTCAGGATTGTGTCTTGCAAGATTATGATTGGCTCCCTACTGTTATATATATTATCATTTAGATTTCATATAGAAAACTGATTATTGGTCAACTTTTACATAGGGTAATGTTTGTAATTAGAACAGCCTTTTATAAGTTCATCATACAAAAAGAAAACAAAATAAATTGACAGCATGGAGTTTGTAAAGAAAAGTGTTTTAATTCCCATAGTTTCAGAATATTGTAAATTATTTTCTCCATTTTTGCTTAATCCTTTCATTGAGGTAGCCAATGGTATAGAAAATTGTATACATATGTGAAATAATAAGAAATATATATATATATATACATTGACCAATATATATATGGTCAATGTTCCCAGTTTCTGACACAGAGCTCCTAAAACTCTCTTAATATCCTGAATTATAGGGGTGCTAGGATCATCTTTTTTCCCCTAATATTTTGTCTTTGACTCCAATTCCTGACACAGAGCTCTTAATTTAGAATTTCCTAGGTGATAGGAGCATCTTTTGTTCTAATGAGACAACTCTTAGTAGGCTCCTGAAATAGGGGCTGGTCATCAAAAACATCAATCCATAATTATAGAAGCTTCGAAATTTCGGCCCAATTCACTCCATCCTCCAGGGAGGGGGGAGGAGTTGGATATTGAATTAATAATCAATTATGCTATGTGTTGAAGCCTCTATAAAAATCCCTAATCTACAAAGTTTATAGAGCTTTTAGATTGGTGAACACATCTATGTTCCAGGAACATGACACACTCCAACTCCATGAGGACAGAATCTCTGGTGCTAGAAACTTTCCTAGACCGCCACCTATGTGCCTCTTCATCTGGCTGTTTATCTGTATCATTTATTCTATCCTTTGTAATAAACTGGTAAATGTAAGTATGTTTTTCCCTGATTTCTGTGAGCCATTCAAGCAAATTATCGATCTTAAAAGGAGTATCTGAGAACTACTGATTTATAGCTGATCTGTTAGACACACAGTATTTGAGGTGGGCAGTCTGTGGGACAGGATCCTTAACCTGTGTGATCTTCACTAATTCTAGATAGCTAGGGTCAGAATCAAGTTAAATTGTACGATAGTCAGTTAGTGTCTGCCAATAATTGGAGGATTGCGTGGTGTGGCAAAAAACCCTACATAATCTGGTGTAAGAAGTGTTGAGTGTCATAAAAATTTGTTTTTTTCTTTTAATGTTAGATTGATAAGCTTTAAAAAATGTTGCCATATTTTTGAACAAAGCAAGAATTGAAGGCCTTTTTCCTTCTTATAACATTGCAATCTATGGAGAGATTTTAATCCCATTTTTGCATGTAATGTTTGTACTTTCAAAGAACTTATAAAGCATTGCACATTTTTACATCTTTCACAAACAAGGATTTAAACAAATTGTTATTCTATAGATCACATGTTATATACTTTACTCTCATAAATGGATAAACAAACCCATTTCTTTGCTCCTTAATGACCAGTTCTTCATCACTATCCTCCACATTTGATAAAGAACACACATTTGGTAGTTCTACTTTTAGCTCTTTAAGGTAATTCCATATTACTTTCCAGAGAAGTTATACTAGTTTGCAGTCCCACCAGCAGTTTATGAGTGCAAATATGTGGAAACAACCCAAGTGCCCATCAATACATGAGTGGATTAATAAAATGTGGCATAGGTATACCATGGAGTTCTACTCAGCCACACACACAAAAAATAGTGGTGATTTAGCATCTCTTGTATTATTCTGGATAGAGCTGGAGCCCATTCTAGTAAGTAAAGTATCACAAAAATGGAAAAACAAGCACCACATGTACTCACCATCTAATTGGCATTAACTGACCAACACTTGTGTGACATATAGTGGGTGTCAGGAAGGTGGGAGAGGGGAGGAGGGGATGGGTATATTCACACCTAATGGGTGCAGTGAGCACCATTTAGGGAATGGACATGCTTGAAGCTCTGACTCAGTTGAGGGGAAAGGCAATATATGTAACCTAAACATTTGTGCCCCTGTAATATGCTGAAATACAAAAATAAAAAGTACACACATTTGAAGTGTATATGTCAGTCATTCCTCAAAACGTAAGAAATGGTGTTCAACTTTTATGAAAGAAAAAGTTAATGGAGCCATTCTAAATAAAATTAACTCTTGAACAACACAAGGGTTAGGAGTCCCATCCCCCATGTAGTCAAATATTTTCATATAATTTTTGACTCCCCAAAAACTTAACTACTAATAGCCTATATTGACTAGAAGCTTTACTGATAATATAAACAGTTGATTAATACATATTTGTATGTTATATGTATCCTTTACCAGATTCTTACAATAAAGTAGGCTAGAGAAAAGAAAATCTTATTGAAAAATCATAAGGAAGAGAAAATACATTTACAGGACCACATTTATAGATATTGTAAGTTTACATCATCTGTTTACAAGATGAATCATCTGTCTGAAATGCAAGCAACCACAGCCACAGACCTCAATCTATGGTACATAAAAGCAATTCATCTTTTTCTGGTAATGTTATGGCTTTTCTCTGCTTCTTGGGAGCACTTCCAGCATCATTGGTGGCACTTCATGTAGGTTTCATGATGTTATTCAAAGTTTACAGCATTGCACTAAATACAATGAAAAATACATAATAACCACAAGAAATCACTTTTTACTGTAATGTGCAATTAGCTGGAGAGATGAACTGCTCATGTTGAGATGATTAGCATCACATGGCGTTTTAACCAGATACTCACAACACTTAAGCTCACCAAAATAGCAACAGGAGGTAGCTACAAAATTATTACTGCAGTACAGTATGTATTACAGTTAATTTTATACAATTATGATCTAATATTTTTTTACATTTGTTTGTTTAAATTTCTCTGGGCTGCAAATGGCACCATTCATGGTCTGTGTTTGTGTACTTCAGTTATGATAAATTTTAACTTTTTATAAATGATTTGTGTATATTTCACGGTAGGAAATGATAAAATAGATTCGTGTCTACACATATTTTATGCATTCTTGACATATCTAACTTATTCTTAATTTTTACAATATTTCTAGGCTATGCAGTTCATCTGTGAGTTTTTTCAAATTGTCACAAATCTTAAAAAAAATTTCAAATATATTTATTGAAAAAAATTTGTGCATAAAGGGACTTGCACAATTCAAACCTATATTGTTCAAGGGTCAAATGTGCTGTAATAGATATGTAATCTCATGAATTAAAAGGTAACACATTTTACTGCTTTGAACTTACAATGTACTTTTAAGTATTTTGTTTATCAAATCAATTGTTATTTATTTATTTATTTTTGTGATTTTTAAAAATGTTATTATATATCATTCTTTTTTATTTTATAATATTACAGAGGTACAAATGTTTAGGTTACATGGATTGCTTTTGTACTGCTTGAGACAAAGTTGTAAGTGCACCCATCACCTAGAGAGTGTGCACTGTACCTGCTAGGTATGATTTCACTCATCCCCTCCTCCTCTATCCTACCTTCTTGATTTCCATCAAGTTTTACTTCTGTCGGTGCACATGAGTGCTGTTCAGTTAGTTCCAATTCAACAGTGAGTACATGTGGTGTTTGCTTTTCCATTCTTGCAATACTTCACTAAGGAGGATGGTCTCCAGTTCCATCCAGATTGTTACAAAAGGAATTAATTCATTTTTTTATGGCTGAGTATAATTCTATGGTATACATACACCACATTTTATGAATCCACTCATGAATTGATGAGCACTTGGTTGATGCCACATCTTTGCAATTGTGAATTGCACTGCAATAAATATTTGAATGCAAGTGTCTTTTTGATAAAATGACTTTTCTTCCTTTGAGTAATACCCAGGAGTGGTATTTCTGGATCAAATGGTAGGTCTGCTTTTAGTTCTCTGAGGAATCCCCATACTATTTTCGATAGAAGTTATACTAGTTTGCAGTCCCACTAACAGTGTATAAGTGTTCTTTTCTCTCCGCATCCACACCAGCAAAATTTTTTTTCAACAAAATAGAAGAAATATATTTGATCTTTCTTTTAACATTTGAATTCATATTGTGATAAAATTGTTATATCATTTTTAATCATCGGTGAGTTTATTTTCTTTTTTATTCATTTCAAATAATATATATAAATGTTACTATTAAAATTATGTGCAGATTTTATCAGTTAATTCCTTATTACATTATATTTGTTAAAATTTGATTTTTTTATTTGTGTTATAAAAATAAAGGTTTTAGCACTAGAAACATATCAGTGAAAAAATTTTATAACAAAATAACAACATACTAACATAATACCTTCAATATTTCTCCTCTAAAGTATAAAGCATGAAAGAGCTCCACTACGCAGCAGCAGAATTGGATTCTAGTTAGGGAATCACTAGTAGATTACCTGTGGAAAATTTCTTAACCTCTCCAAAACTCAATTTCTTCATCTAATTTGCTACATAGAGTAAGTTCTGAACAAACTTATAAAATTAAAGATTGGATTATTGAAATCCTCCCCAGTTCATTGTAAGAATTCGCCCAATGGATAATCATCATAAAGCTCTGACAATGCCCCCCTTGTTGGAAGCAGCTTCTATTTTGTGAACTAACATGTCCACAGATTCCTTCAAGGCAAAGACCTGCAAAACCCCTGAAACTTCTCACGTCTTTCACTCCTGAAACTTCTCAGGTCTCTTAACCTATTTCTCAACACTAAAGTCTAAACTTTATTATCATCTTGCAATATTGAAGGGAAAAAGAGGGAGGTAGATTAGATAAAGATGAATACAATGGAAAAGAGAAAAATGTGTGCCCGGACTCCGTGGTTAAAGGCAGTATTGTGTGTTCAAGGAAATGAAGAAAAAACCTGTGTGGCTGGAGGGGCAGCAGCCTGGTAAAATATGAGCATAAATCTAGATAGATATAAAAAGTGCTTTATAAGTTTGTAAAGGGCATTACAAATATTGAAAACAATTATATATTTAATATTGCCTAGACATTGAGCAATGGGAAATGTGGTTTGAAAAGAGGCCAGTAGGGTAGTTACACCTCAGGTAATGTAGGGTTATATAGGCCATTTTAGGGAGTTCTGTCTTTACGTTAAAACAAATGTAAATTTCAGAAAGTTTTAAATTGGCTAAGTAGGGATGAGGATGGGGCAAATGAATGCAAGCACATTTTTATTTCATTAAGATTACTGTGGATGTGTCTAAATATGGACTAGAGACTAGTAAAGAGAGGCTGATGCAGCAAAACAGAAAGAAATAGTGGTGGCTTAGACTGTGTGGTTCCTGGTAGATATGGGGGACGTGAACTGATTTGAGAAACACTTACAAGAGAAAGTCTTTAGGAAAATTGAAGAGGGCAGTGTCTGTGATGATAGTTGGATTTTCAATTTCCATAACTAGACAAGGGGTAGAATCTAAAAGAAATGCAGACTTGAACAGAACGAAGATAAATTCAGTCTTATTTATTTAGCAAGAGGTGGTTTTCAGGTATACAAGAAGTGAGGCCAAATAGATTATTAAGAGGTCTAGATCTATACAGACCTATTAGCAGTCACTAGCCACATGTGGTTATTCAAATCGAACTAAAAATCCAGTGCCTCATTCTCACTAGGCACATGTCAAGCATTCTATAGCCACATGTAGCTAGTGGCTACTGTTTTGGTAAGTGCTGATATAGAAACTTTTATCTTAGTGGAATAGTCTGTAGGAATGGACTAATCTAGGTAAAAATTCAATTTGTGATTTTTTTCTGTAGCGAGGTACAAATAAAGATGTTAGGTGAAGAGTAGTAATAGATTAGAGCTGCAACTTGCAGAATGCTATCTTTTAATAGCAGGCAAATAATAAATAGAAGACAAATAATTTGGAAGGCCAGGGAAAGTTTCCATTATTTAATTAATTTATTTATTTATTCATTTATTTATTTAGAGACAGAGTCTTGCTTTGTTGCCCCCGCTAGAGTGCAGTAGCATCATCGTAGTTCACAGCAACCTCCAACTCCTAGGCTCAAGCGATCTTCCTGCCTCAATCTCCTGAGTAGCTGGGACTGCAGGTGCATGCCCCCACACCGAGCTATTTTTTCCCCCATTTTTAGTAGAGATGAAGTCTCACTCTTGCTTAGGCTGATCTTGAACTCCTGACCTCAAGCGATCCTCCCACCTCGGCCTCTCAGAGTGCTAGGATTACAGGCGTGAGCCATTGTGCCTGGCCCGAAAGTTTGCATTATTAAACCAAGGACATAGAAAACTTCAAAATATAGAAAGTGGTGAACAGCTTTGAATGCTGTTGAGAAGCTAAGAAAGATGATAGTCAAAATATCTACTGGGTATAGTAACAGAAGTCTCTGAAAAAATTAGTGAGATTTCTCACTTTCAGAAGAGTGTTATGGTGAAAGCCAGAAAGGAATGGTTTAAACAAATAATGAGAGATCAGACAATGAGTAAAAAATTGTGAATGATACTTAGAATACTTGGTTGTGAAAGGAAGGAGAAAAAGTACAACGCCTCCAGGACCATGGCTGGCCAAGTGGAAGATCTATGTATGAATGTATGTTTGTATGTACATGTCTATCCATATATATTTTATTTTATAGAAAGAATAAAATGAATTTAACTCGAAGGAGAATTATCCAGTTGTGAGGGAAGGGAGATAATCATACAAGAGTAAGAAGTAATAATCTACAGTGTGAAATCCTGATGAAAGAGAAGAGATATAATACAAAGCAAAAAGTGGAAAAAATATCCTGAGACAGACTCACAAGCTACCAGAGTTTTTGTGATTTAAACAACATTTAAGTTATCTTTGAATTCATTTGTTTTGCTTTGTTTTTTATTTTGTGGCAATCCTAACATCCAGTTTCTAAGTACATGAAATATATTTTACTTACAAGTATTTCTGTTTCCATTCTTGCTTGTTGTTTATATTTGCTCTTCCATAATAATTTCAGCTAAATGAGGCAATGAAGTTCAGTTAATCATGCAGGGCTCTGTATTTCTCCCACATCGTACTTACTTACCAAATGTTAACGCCTTAGATTTAATAATTGCATGATCAGATTTTTGTTTTAGGTAATTTCTTCTTCAGTTAAGTAGAGAATATTTCTAAGCCAGGGAGCAACTGGAATTAGGGCAGATAGTAGTACCATAAGCCTGGCAATTTTGTCTATCCTGTGCTCTTACTCAGATTCTGTGTGCACTTTCTAATCTCCTCTATTGCCATAATAAAATAGTCATAATGACCTTGGAATTTTGATGAGGATATAACTTTTAGGCTGAGTCTGAACTGAAAATGTCTCCCACATAGCATGAACTCTGTCACATATCCCTCAGCTACAAATTTTGAGATTTTTAAAAATAACCACTTAATGACCACTACCCTTAGTCTTCATTCTCTTTCTTCAAAATTTGACCCAGAAATTCCAAGAACATATTTGCACCAAAAATATGTTTAGTATAGTTTAGAGATTTTGATTTTGAATATTACCTTTATTAAACATGCATATTTAACAATTGTGTTGTGTTTGATTTTTTCCACTTTTGTTTCACAAACGTAAAGGAAAAATAATCCTTTTTTTCTGATGCTTAGTACAGTCATTTCTAGTGCTTCAGAAAACAGGAGAAAATATAAAAAGATCACCTTATTCTTTCCAAAATGACTGGACATAAAGTGCATCATGAATAAATATACACTGAATGATGCTAAGGTCATCAGGGCATAGTGTTTTAGGATGTGTGCCAAAAAGTCAAGCAAGACAGTTTTCAAATGCCGGCTTCATCACCAGCAATCTGGGTATACTTAGAAAATAATAATAAAAATATTCAGTGGTTATTTTATGCCAGAATATGTTCTAAACACTTTGGATATGTAAGAAGTAAGAGTTAACTTGCTCAAGATGGGCTCCCTGAAGTTTGGTTTCTTGCAAACCTCCATGGAAACTGACCACTGCTGAACTCCTGAGCAGGCTGAGACAGAGGATCAAGACACTGTCCTGGCATGCTGTATAGATGCCATTACAAGGCTTGAAACCCAGCCTCTTGATCATACCATGGTGCATCACCAGATTGGTGTTCCTCTAACCATGGATCCTCACCTGGGACATTTGGGCCAGAGCCAAAGTTCTGCTCATGAGAGTGCTGTTGAATCTTACCTCCTAATCAGGTCTGGGAGGGAATGATGATTTCTTAATCATGTGGTTTAAATGGCACCACAGCACCACAGCCCAGGACTTAGGTCCCTCTCCCAGAGTCTGGCATCAGGTCTTGATCTATCCCCATCTCAAAATTTAATAGGTGACAGAAGATCCACACGCTTACCACTGATCAAATCTCATATCTCCTCCTACTAATTGTTGCTCTACCAGCCCTTATGTGTGTGTTTTCCAACTATATTTTTTAGTTCATTGATATCATATTCTCAGTTTCTATTCTCATTTTCCATAATACTTTTCTGTAAGTAAAATCACAACCCAGCATTATAATTTCCCTCTATGGCTTTACACATATTTCTAGTTCTGTTCAAAATATCTTTTTCCTTTGCTTAATAAACACCTATTCTTTGGAACCCAAATCAGATGTCACTTTCCCCTTTATGTTTTATGTTACTTTCCTGATAAAATAGATGAAAAGAATCACTGTATTTGGTAGCAGTTTTGTAGTTTCTATATATTCTAGAAAGGTATATAGCAATTATAATTTTAATTATTTATTTGAAAGTTTTGTAAGGGCAGGCAACATTCATCTTTTTATCCTTATCTCTCAGCAACATGCTTAAAGCAGAGTAGACATTGGATACATTTGTGGAAACTAAAATCTGCCATAAAAACACCATTCAGAATCGACTATGACATGAATAAACAAACTATTTAGATGATAAAGTTCAAAGCTATAATTTGAATGAAAATAACGCTACCATTTGGCTCATCTCAAAGAAAAAGAATTACAAAAATACTGATTGCAAAGTCAAAATATATTTGATACCCTTCTGAGAGCCATAAAAATTTTACCAGTTCCATTTTCTTAAAATATCACTCATAATTTCAAAATATAATCATAAAATTTGGATTTGAACAACTATCTGATTATCTTTCACGGTAGTTAATGGAGCATCTGAGTTCTATCAAATGGCCTCCTATGGTGTAATATCTGAGCTATTGGCCCAAAAGTATCTGCTATTTCTGTCGCTTGAATCTTTTATGTTTGATTTAGATAGTTGTAGACCAAATTAAAACAGTAATTGACTTAAAAATATGTTTCCTGTCCTGTCATTTATCTAAAAAACTTTCTCCTTGAAGTTGTAGGTTGAAATTATTTCTTAAGTTACTAGCATTTCTTATAATATATGCCACATATTCAATTTCCCATAAAGATTCATCTCATTCTACAACACATTGCATGTTCTTAGGTAATTTATAATAATTTACAAAGATATTAGACAATTAATTTTCTCATTTTGCAATGTAGGTATGAGATCTAAGCAAAAAAGAATACATGGAAGTTTTCATTTTCTTGTGCGAATGATTATACGAATAGATATTAAACTGCAGGTAGAAAAATCCAGAGTTGTAGAACCAATAAAGCGAAGGTAGCTGCCCAGTATGTTCCTCTGTGAAGGGCACTTACACCCAGAGACCATATTCATCAAACAAGCTAATTATTCACATGTTCACCAATAGAGACACTATCCTTAGATTGAAATTAAACTAAGAATGAGAAAACAAACAAGAGCAAATCTACCTAGAGAAAACTCATTTCAGCCTGATCAATTTAGCAGTAAGCACATAAATTCACAAATTCATTTTTAAAGCAAATGTCACATGGCATATTTTAGTTAAACCAAATAATGTAATTGACTTTACTACATAAATCACAGATATTACTACACTTCTAAAATATTATATAAATTAACATTTTCCAAAGGAATACGAAGACAGAACAGAACTCTAGAAAAGTCAGAAATATTTTATAAATTTTCTTAAAAATAATGTCTTCTCTGCTTTAGCCAAGAGAAGTGGACAAGAAAGCATTTTCATTATTAGAAAATAAATTTCATTCCAATCCCACCAAACAGGTAAGCATGTAAGTTAGCACAAAGGTTTGGATTGTTAAATCAGACTCACACAAATCAGAGAGTTTACTCAGTTTCAAGCTTTATTAATAATTTCCAGTAAATAAGATTTTAAAAGGAATAGGTGAAGCAGGATGTCTAGGATTTTCAGCATGCCTTTCTACCCTCACTGGATGCACCCTCTTATCTAAGATAAAAGTTAAGTTCTCAAGTACAAGAAGTGTGTGGTCTTCTCATTTACACAACCAGGAAACAATTCAGTCATGAACAATCTCCATTTTCTATTCTTATAGATATATAACTTGTGTGACATTTTCTAGAGAGCTATGCCCCATTAATCCTTAGATTCCAGGTTCATGTTATTGTAAACAATCTTAGAGCAAGGACATGTGACATTCATTATGTCTATAGAAGCATATATTCTATACTCATATAAGGGATCTTCTTGCTGGTATGTACCATTAGTTTGTTTGCCAGAAGGCTAGTTATTAGTATGTTCACAAGGAGATAAGATCAGGACCACTTGCCTTCTCTCTACCTCAAGTGTGTTCCCACAACCTCAGGAATGGGAGCAAAATTAATTGCATGTTGCATCTTAACACTTTTCGTTCTAGCTTACATTTAACAAATTTGGTTGGAAGTGATGTCAGATATTATTATCTTTCCCAGATCACCCACTTTATTGGACAATGGACCAACCAAAGGCAAGAAACTTACCAGTAGGAATTTCAGGTACCAATGAGCAGCAATTAATCACTATATATTGAGGTAAACTGCTAATATTTAAGAAACCAACTGCAAATATGGTAAGGTACAAAGTATCTTTACCTTTGCAGTGAACTCCTCCAAGATCTGGTACATAGCAGATGCATGATAAATATTTGTCAAATTGATTTTTTTAAATGCAGAGATAACCTTGATTTTTGAAATAGAATACTTCAATTTAGAGATTCAATTTAACTTTCTGACATTTTAATTTAAACCTTTAACCCATTTTTAATCACCCTATTTAAGAATATATAAGCTTAATTTGACAGGTTTTAGCATTACTCAACATTTTTTTAGTTCTAATAAAATATAATATCTTATAAGAATATAATATTCTTATATATAATAATAACATTATTATAAATAAAACTTACTATAAATAAAATTATATATAATAAAAAAGAATATAATATTCTTTTTAGGTAGGGCATAAAGGTAAATAAAAGTGGCAGGAAAAGAATGCTGCTTTCAAGCTTTAAAAAGCATGTTACAAAAATAGATAGTGGTAGTAAAATGTACATTATGCAATAAAAAGAAAAATATACCTAACAGGAGTGTTTAATTGACTCCTACTATTTATTATTAAATAGCATAAGTGTTAAGCACAATCATCCATATTTTAAACTGTTGGTTTTATTTACTTAAAAATAAATGTTATTATTTATATTTATTATTTCTTAAACAAATTGGTATGAATTTCCTAACCAATGTACATTGTTCCTTTAATTATTTGGCCGCTGCTTCATAAAAGCAAAACAACAAAATGGTTTATTAAAATAAACTTTTAAAAAATTACTTTTCTTCTAAAACTAAGCAGCCTAAGGCAATACCACAAATAAATAAAATAAGTTTTATGAATTACTAAGGTCAGATGTCTCAAATTTACCTCTTAAATTTGTGGTAATTTTATAGAAAATATTCCTACTATATTGGGAGCCTGTAAGAAATACAGGTAAAAATAAGGAAAGCTATGCACATAACATTGAGTTCTACTTTTGTCTTTATTAAATTTATGAAAATATCTCTTCTCTCATTGCAACAGAATTTCTCATGTTGTATGATAACTTAAGAATGAATACTTTTTTAAAAGAATTTACCATGCAAATTTTTGGGAGAAAAATGTCTTAAAGAATTTTTTTACCATTACAGTCATGTATCACCTAATGATGGGATATGTTCTGAGAAATGTGTAGTTAGGCAATTCCATTGTTGCTTGAACATCATAGAATGTACTTAAACAAACCTAGATGCAATGGCCTACTACACACCTAGGCTATAGCCTATTGCTCCTAGGCTACAGACCTGTACAGCTTGTTACTGCACTAAATATGGTAGGCAATTGTAATGCAACAGTAAGTATTTGTGTATCTTAGCATATCTAAACATGGAAAAAGCACAGTAAAAATATGGTATTATAATCCACTGGACCACAGTCTTATATGCGGTTCATTGCTTACCAAAATGTTGTTATGTGGCACACGACTATATTTCATATTTGTTCACCTTTTCCTTTGTAAGTACTTTCCAGGCAAACCCATATGAGACTGTAAAATAGAAGACAATAGGCTCCCTGTGGTCACTAATTTTGGTGCAAGTTTGAGAATCTGTAGTCTTATTGTTTAAGCTAACATATCGCTAAACCTTATAAATATTGAGAGTTGATTTTGTTTCATTGATTTAGGAGTAACTATTAGAATGCCAGATTGCCGGAGTTTACCAAAAGAAATTCTTACTTTCTTTATCTTAATATTGACTATTTGTTACTAATATTTTCATTTGCATTTAGATATCTTCTATATATGCTAGTATCAAATTATAAACTGTTTTATTCCCTTTCTAAATGACTTTTCTCTTTTACCTTAGTTGATATGACTAGGAAAGAGTTTTATTTACTAGTCTCTATTACTATTTATATGTAATATAAAGAGGGAATTTTTATTTATATAATATTTATTTGTTTAGTAGTTTTATTTAAATAGCTTTTTTATGCAGTGGTAGTTATTTACATCTAGTATGCTTATATTTAGTAACTTTTTACTTTCAAATATCACATAAATGTTCAAAAAGAGACTTGTTAATTATATATTCAGCCATAATGAAACTTGATACTTATCTTTTAAAAATTATTATGAATAAATAAACCATGACATATTCGGGCAATGTAATATTATTCTGCATTAAAAATAAATGAGCTAGCAAACCATAAAAAGACATGGAGGAATCTTAAATGTGTATTACTAAGCGAATAAGCCAATCTTAAAATGCTAAATACCATATTATTTTAACTATACAACAGTTGGAATAATAAAAGCAAATACTATAGAGAAAGTAAAAATATCAGGGGTTGTCAGGGTTTGGGTGGAAGGGACGAATGACTATGCAGAGCACAGAGAAATTTTAAGACAATGAAAATACTCTATGATACTGTAGTGACTATACATGTCATTTTGCATTTGTTCAAATTCACAGACTGTACAACAGCAAGAGTGAACTATTATGTAAACCATGGACTTAAGTGATTATAAGGCATCACTGTAGGCTCATCAAATATAACAAAAGTACAACTCTGGTGGCTCTGATGGAGGATGTTGATAATGGAAGAAGCTATGCATGTGTGGGGGCAGGAGATATATAGAAAATCTCTGTACCTTCCTCTCAATTTTGCTGTCAACCTAAAAGTGCTCTAAAACAAATAAAGTGATAAAAAATTATCATATCATTGTAAATTTTTTCTTTAATTTTACTGAACTGTGCTCAAAATGATTATAAAATGTATTACAATGATGAATATGTGTATTAGTCAGGGATCTCCAGAGAAACAGAATGAAAACAGAACCAGTAGGAGATATAACCCCCCCCAAATATACACACAATTGAATTATACATAATTTGATTATATATATAATTTCAATTTATGTGTATATTTGTGTGTATATACACATAGTTTATTATGAGGATTTGGCTCACACAATTGTGGAGACTGAGAAGACCCACACTCTGCTATCCGCAAGATGGAGATCTAGGAAAGCTGATGGCATAATTCAAGCTGAGTCTGAATGTTAAGTTCGTCTCTGTGGATGCTCCTGTACCCTGTGTCAAGAATGAGTACTGGTACCCAGTCGAGCTGATGAGGGAGTGATCACAAAAACAGAACAATTTTATACAAACAGTTTATTACATAAGAGAAAGAATGAAAGTAAAGAAGGAAGCTACATAAAGTGAAAATACATTCTGGAAAGAGTAGAATGGGTCAGTCTCCACGAGTAGACAAAGACGCATAGGTCTGAGCACACGCTGCCTTTTATAAGCTCACTAGTTTGTCCCGCCTTTCTCCTGGCAGGATTGGTTGTCACTTTCCACCTTTTGGAGTGATTGACAGGTCGGGGGTTATATAACAGGTTGGTTATGTAACAGTTTTTCTTTCTGTGCATATGTCTTCCCCAGAATTCTTCGTGAAAACTCTACCCATGCTACGCTAATTGGATGGTAATAAGCCCTAGCTCAGTTAAAGGTCACTAGGAGCTCCTTACTTTGTGTATTCTTACCACGGAACAGTTTCTAGCCGCAATTTGGTTCCCACTCTTCCCCACTTCCTTGCCTGCAGTTGCCACCTGTTTGCCCTCCTCCAGACCTAACATGAAGACCTGACAACCTGGGGAGCCAATGGAATTAAACCCAGTCATTTCCGTGTGCAGTCTTGCTGAAAGCCAAGAATAAAAACCATAATCCATTTCTGAGGTTTTATTTTACAGATCAAAAAGATAAATACAAGCTATTATATTCTAGGAAAAATGCCTCTTTTAATATTGTTTTAATTTCTGGCATCATACATTTATTTACTTGTCTTTACATTAATGCTCATTAGTCAGAACAAATCAGTTTTATTAAAGTATTAATAAAATTAGCTAAGTATAATCTGTCACTTGAGAGGGATATATATTTCATAGAACTTGCAAATTTGTTATGATAATAGAATAATATAATTTTTCACATAGTGGAATGATTATACTTTTTCACATGATGTTCTTTTTGAAAATATGTGAATGTAAATGTGCAAATGGATTTTTTGTATCAGAACAATATATTTGCCTCAGTGTAGAATCTAAATAATACCAATTACATAACTGTTGTTTATATCAGAACAAACTAACTTCAAGTTTTCCTTTCTTAACCTCTATGCTTGTACATAGTAACTTTTAAATTTATAAATTGTGTAAAAGAATTTGTCAGATCTTTTTCAAATAAGATTCATTTTAAGCTTGTATTTGACTGAAATAAAGTGAACAATTGAAAAAATTATAGTATTTTTATACCTGGTAAACTAAGAAATGTCGTATTCTGTGAAAAATGACATGAAGTTTATATGATAGATTCTATTAAAGTGAGCTCAAAGAAGGTAAAGTTTGACTCAGAAAACATGCCAGGTTTTTATGAAAAAACACATATCTGTGTGATATTTTACAGGCTAAAATCTTTAATGAAACAAAAGATGCTGCTATTTCAAAATATATCCATAGAAAAACTCCAGAGATTTCAGAATTAAAGAGAAATTATTTGGCATTTATAGTTTTCAATACTGACGTATTTTAGATAATCATCACATTTCTTAATTTAGTAACCTTAACAAAAGACTTAATAATAGACCAAAAAAAATCAATCTAAGCATATTCATATTAAGTCCATAGGTAAATAAAATCATAGATAAAATCATTTATGATTGACTTGACTGTAGGTGATAAAGCTATGGGTGTGTATGAGATCACCTGGAGAGAAAATATGAGAACCTCATCCAAAGTGTCTTCAAATATTTACTGGCATGGTACAGATAGGATGAGAGTGGAGACACACATAGAGGATCAACTTGTAACTACGTTTTCTATGAAAGCAATGTGTCATTCAGGGAAACATAGGACATCCTGGCAGGATCATGCTAATTTTTCCTAATTTATAGCCTATATGCCTCAAGGAACGTATAGACCACAGGCTAGAGAATACAGCAATTGGAATTATTCTCCCTGCATAGCCTCCAAGGCAGTTGAATAGAGAGGAATCAGAATTATGCAGTGACTGACAAAGTAATTGGGGTTTTCCCTGGTGCACTATAAAGGAGATTGGGTTTAGCTATGAAACAGACACAAGTGTAGCTGGCAAGAAAGCCAGGTCAATCATAAAGCTAAATGCAGAACCCTGCTCCCAGGGAAACCACCTCATCAACACAGAGAGTAAACTATGCAGAAATGAAGTTCCTCTGCTGGAATTGCCCAGAGCTATGGTCCCCTTGCTATTAGAGTCACTTTGTTAAATTGCTGTACAGGAAATGTAAAATTATAACATGGCCTCCAGCTTAAGATATGAGAAGAGTACTAAAACAGCATCTAGGTAAATAGTGAGGAAATTCAACAAGTATACACCACCACTAATTATAAATATATATAAGTTGGGGTGTATATAGAAATTCAAAAGTAAATTAACAGAAACTAAAGAAGGAAAGAAAAAAAGAGAAAGGGTAAATGCATTTTGTGTTTTAAAAATTCTGTAAAATAAAAGAAATTAACATAGCCTATAAGATTTTGTGCAGATTAATTAGAAAATATCAGCAATTATTCCTATCTCTGTATCCAATACCCTTGTAAGGAACTTTGAAAGTACTCTCAGTCTGGCTCTGAGTTCTATCCTGTGATTTGCTTTCCAGTGGGACATCAGCAAATGAGATATAAGTACTTGAAAAGCAATTGTGCCTTGCAGCTTATCCTCTCTTGCTTCTCATACAACTCTGTTGCCCAGTAAGAAGTACAGGCTACCTTTCTGGACATAAAAAATAAGTGGTCCCAATCACGCCTGTGGCCACAACCTACTTCCAACCAACTGGAAGACATGTGAGTAAGACCATCCAGGACTAGTCAGCTGAGGAGAAAGACCAGCCTAGATCACCTGAGCATGGCTCAGAATAAAAAGAGTGTCCAGAAAAAATCAACAGATAAATACATTGTTAAGTCACTAAGTTCTGAAGTGATTTATGTGAAATAAAAACCAACTGATACATCACTTAGTAGAATGGGCTAAATGAAGTATCACAAGAATGGAAAAACAAGCACCATATGTACTCATCATCAAATTG
>VBSM01000361.1:55216087-55261619 GCA_008086735.1 Cheirogaleus medius | reverse complement strand
GCTGGTTTCGAACTCCTGACCTTGAGCAATCCACCCGCCTCGGCCTCCCAGAGATACAGATATTTATGTATGAATTTTTTCTAATAAAGTTTCAAAAAGAAGGCAACCCATCTTAACTCTATGATTATATGTTTACCTGTGATTATATCCAGTTGATACAAATCTGAGCTAAATGATACAAAATTGGATAGTCATACCTTATAACAAGAGTGGAGAGATTTTTTTAAAACCACTGATCATAAAAAGTAAGTAGCTTTTAAACATGTTGAAAACTTAACAAATATCTCTTGCAAGCAACAATAAAATCCCACAATAAAAATAAAAACATTGATGATAAGGATCTGAAATTCATATTATATCAATAAAATGGAATATGAGTAAATAGAAAAAAATAGCACACTTAATACTTATATGTATACAGTAAAGACTCAAAACATATTTTCTTGACTTAACATTATTAATAGAAGATATATTGGATCAAAAATATATTAGTAAATATAATATTACTAGAAGACCTAAAAATAGGATTTCTGAGAAACTTAATCAAGGCAAGGTATATGTAACTATACCAAAATGCAGGCGTATAAATTATGTCATGATACATGTGAGAAAAATACATTTGTTTTTACAAAATGCACAAAAAGAATAAACTCAGCATTGAAAGACAAAGCCTCACAGATTAGTTAAAACAAATCCACACATTATTGTCTACTAGAGACTCATTTATAACAAAGTGACTAAAAGATTAAATAGAAAATAATAAAAAATGTATACCAAGCAAACACAACAAAAGGAAAACTGAGTCACTTAAATGATGTCAGAAAAAATAAAGGCAAAACATTAAAAGGTACAGTTGTAAATGATTGTAATAAATATTATAACTTACAATGCAGATATAATATGATAAACTTTCGCAAATGAGTAAAGAATTGATGTAACAAAAGCAAACATCTAACAAATAATAACCTTAGAAATATAATGAGCAATAAATTCTATGGTGTTAGGAAACTTTGCCATACTTCTCCTTCCCTCTTGATAAGTATAAAACACAGAATCTGAATTATTCAAATAATTTGAAGCAGAAAATGTACATGTATATTTTTATAATTAGACTGTATTAACATTAAAATTATTATTAAAGATGTCAACAGAAAGGACTCAACAGTCTGAAAATATTTTAACTCTTTTAAAAGATATTTCTGACAAAAAACACAAAATCATAATGGATAATGTCTAGAAAACAATGGCATGTAAAAATTTCTAGAATGAATACAAAACTATATTTAAACAAAAATTCTCAGTTTAAAATATAGTAAGTCCTCACTTAATGTCATTGATAGGCTCTTGTAAACAGCAACTTTAAGTGAAACAAAGTACATTAAGTCCTTGAATAACATCATTTGCTTTGAAGTCTTGTTATAATATTCATGAGAAAGTAATTGGTTTTGTTATACATCATTTTGCTTAAAGTCATAGTTTCCAAGAATCTAGCAACTATATTAAGAGAAGACTTATTGTACTTTCATCCTTAAATTAGAAAGGATATATACTCAAATTTAAGCAATCAAGTCAATAGAATAATAAAACAATAAAACAATAGATTATTATTTAGAACAATAAAAATGTCAAATAATATTTAGTAAACATACACAAGGACAAATGTCTCTTCAGACCATATACAGTGACTAGAAAGAGAAAATGAGAGAAACATCTCCTTTTACAAAACTCTCCTTCATTCATAACGTTTCTAAGACCTTTAACATACTGAATTTCCCAATGACATTTAATTTGAATGAAGCATTCAAAGACTTAAAAATGTTGAAAAAAAACAGCTATAGAACAATGTTACATGTAAATATTGATGCAATTATTTTTAATAAGTGCCAATCAAATACAAAAATAAGAGTATATCAGATATACATCATGATAATCATACTACAACGGCTTACTCTATACATAGGATGCAAAGCTTGTATTAGTCAAAAGTTACAACAAGAAAAAAAAATCTTCATGGACATTAAAATGAATTTAATAAAATTTATCATGCATTATCGCTATAAAAAACTTCAGGCAAATTAGACAACAAATCATTTTCACAGCAGGACTAAGACAAAATTTTTGCCTTACCTCCATTCCTGAATATAGTTTTGGGAGTTCTAGCTAATATAACAGGAGAAGAAAAAAAAGAATCATTATAATTATTGGTAAAAAGGAAATAAGACAATAATTCTGTACTGATTTTAAAAGTGTTTCTTATGAAAAGCCAAAAATATCAACTGTAAAACTAAGGAACCAACATAAAAGTTGAGTAATATTCATAGTTTTAAAATATATTTAAAGTAGTTAATAGCCATAGCTCCCAACATAAAAACTATAAATAGCGTAAAAACAATTTTCATAGGAAAAATTTAATCATACACAATAACATTAAAATTAATATGAATACATTTTAAAAGAAATATTAAAACATATAGAATGAAAACAACAAACTTTTATTAGGGGCAATAAAAGTATTATTAAATAAACATCAGAAATTTTATGGTTCTGCTTAGGAGGATTATATATTAGATAGATGCCAACTCTTTTCAAATGAAGCTACAAATGTAATGCAGTTCAAATCAGATCTTTTTCTGTTTGCATCTAACAATATGAAACTTGTATCTGTGTTTGCATGCATGCACATGCATGCATGTAGCACATACATGTGTGTGCATACACATAAACACATATATAATAACATACCAATTAAGTTTGAAAAGTACAGTTTAAATTTATCAGCATAACTTGAAAATATGTATGTATTAGATGGTTTCCTACCATTGCACATATAATATAATGAACACCTATGTCTAAAAGAACCATATATAAAGGAAATCAAAGGAAAATGGCAATATATGAAACATTGTTCACACATATACGAGGGTTATTGTCTAAATATATGAATATTTATGTTAAATTATTAAGGAGGTGACCAGAATAATAGAATAAAAGCAAAATATATGAAAAATTAGATCCCAATAGAAAAACGCAAATGGCCAAATGGCATTGAGAATTCATTCAGTTGGTTTAATTCATCACGGGAAATAGGTTCTTTCCCACTGGGCTGGTGAACTAGCAGGAGGTGACTATGGAACATGCTACAATTGCTATTTCTACTCTGTGGAGGGAGCCTTTGTGAAGACTGACTCATGCAGAGACACAAAGCAAAGAAGTGGTGAAACAGTCCTTGAACATAGCTATGATAAAAGCGAGCTTTCTGTACCGTGTGGGCTAGTGGGACTTTGTAGTTAGATGAGGGACCAAATTGTAATTTTAATATTAAAAGAAAGTTTATTTTTCTAGGAATCAAATAAAGATGATAATGATTAACAAGTTTAAGATAAAGAAAACAAATATTTACTAATTACCTAATTATTTATCAAAATGGAAATTAGTAATCCATTATTAAAAACATTTGGTAATATTTATTAATCACCTCCAAAATTTAAACTATTTGATCAAGTAACTTCTTTCCTTGAAAAGTACCCTATAAAAATAATCTCTAGGTAAACAAAAACTCACATATGAGAATTTTAAAAATATAACTTTTAATAGAAATAAAAAAGCCTATTCACATATTTAATAGTAATGATCACTTTAATAAATTATGATAAATTTCTTTGATGATAAGAAAGTTTTCAGAGACTGAAGTGGGAGGATTGCTTGAAGTCAGGGACTTCAAACCAGCCTGAGCAAGAGTGAGACCCCGTCTTTACTAAAAATAGAAAAAATTAGCTGGGCAACTAAAAATAGAAAAAATTAGCTGGGCGTATTGGTGTGCGCCTGTAGTCCTAGCTAGTTGGGAGGCTGAGGAAAGAGGATTGCTTTAGTCCAGGAGTTTGAGGTTGTTGTAAGCTAGGCTGATGCCATGGTATGTGCCCTGCTCTGGAGGCCAGTAGCCAATGTGTCTCGCCATCCCTGAGGTACCACCATTTCACCATGCTGAGACATGTGGCTGCAGTGCCACAATCCCAGCTACTTGGAATCTAGGCCAAACAATATGACTGTAACTCTGGAAAAGAGCTCACGTGGCACTCTGCTGCTCCATGGAACAGGTAGTCTGGCACAGCAGAGAAGCCAACCCCAGGCATCAAATCTACCACGCACATGTAACCCTGACCTAAATACCAGCAAGGTATAACCTCTTGCAATGAGTCCACACCCTGGCCAGCTGACCCACTATGCATGCATATACCACTGGCATGACAATCAGTCAGGTAGACCCACCTCCAGTCAGTGAGGCTGCCCTTGAGCTGGTGGACCCACTGTGTATACAAATCCTCTCAGCCTAAGAACCATCCTAATGCCCCATCTCAAGCAAAACTGTGCTACCACTAAGACAAATTCTAATGGCACAGTATAAAATTAACTAAAAGTAGGAATGATATATAACAGCTGTAATTTTAATTCTGTATAAATAGAGCTGAAAATCTATTAAATACTATAGCTTTGTAACCACTTGCTGACTACTTGTATATATTCAGGGTATTAGTTTTGCTAAAAATAAAATTAGCTTAGTTCTAAAAAAAAAAATTTACTAGTAAGCTAAATTCATGATCGAATTCAGAAAATATCATATGATAGGCCACAAAACAAGTTCTAAAAATTTAAGAAGACAGAGATCTTACTAGCTGTCTTTTCTGATCACAATATTATAAAACTGTAAATCAAAAACAGGAGGTGTTGATCAGTTAATACCAATTTGCTGGTGAGTACATGTGGTGCTTATTTTTTCATTCTTTGGATACTTCACTTAATAGAATGGGTTCCAGCTCTATCCAGGAAAATACAAGAGGTGCTGTATCACCATTGTTTCTTAAAGCTGAATAGTACTCCATGGTACACATATACCACATTTTGGTTGTTTCCACATATACATACATAATGAGTGCGGTGCACTCCATCTGGGGGATGGACACGCTTGAAGCTCTGACTCGAGGGGGAAGGGGGGACAAGAGCAATGTATGTAACCTTAACATTTATACCCCCATAATATGCTGAAATAAATAAATAAATAAATAAATAACAGGAGGACTTTTAGAAATTTAACAAATACATGGAAACCTAACAACATACTTTTGAATAACCAAGGGGAAAATGAAGACATTAAAAGAGATATTAAAAAAGTTTTTGAGACAAACTAAAATGGAAGTGCAACACATCAAAACCTATGGAAGACCACTAAAGCATTTTTAAGTGGAAATTTTACAGCAATGAATGATGCCTACATCAAAAAAGGAAAAGATGTCAAATATAAAACCAAACTTTATTCCTCAAGGAACTAAAAGAACAAGAATAAACTGAACAAAAAATTAGTAAAAGGTAAAATATACCAAAGATCTGAACAGAGTTAAATGAAATAGTGACAAGAAAAACATTGCAGAAATTCAATGAAACAAAATGTTGATTTCTTGAAAAGACAAAACAATTGCCAAACATTAACTAGACTAAGAAAAAAGAAAACTCAAATAAATAAAATTCAAGATGAAAAAGAAAACATTACAACCAATACCACAGAAATTCAAAAGATCCAGGGTGATGATTATCAACAACTTTACAACAAAAAATTTTAATAACTTAGAAGAAATATATAAATTCCTGGACATACAACCTACCAAGATCAACTTACAAAAAAAAATCTGAATAGACCGATAAGTGAGAACATTGAATCAGGAATAAAAAGACTATCATTGAAGAAAATCTCAGGACCTGATGGCTTCACTACTGAATTCTACCATATATTTAAAGAAGAACTAACATCACTTTGTCTCAAACAATTTCAAAAAATTGAAGAAAATAGAATACTCTTAAACTCATTTTATAAGGACAGTATTACCTTAATAACAAAACCATAAAAGTATCAAAAAAAAACAACACCATAAATATTACAGGCCAATATCCCCAATGAACATAGATGCAAAAATCCTCAACAAAATACTGGCAAATCAAATTCAAAAACATATTAAAAAGATCAGGTGGAATTCATCCCATGAATTTAAGCATAGTTTATACAAATCAATAAATGGGATCTATCATATTAACAGAAATAAGGACAAAATCCATATGATTATTTCAATAGACATACACACAAAAAAGCATTTAATGAAGTTCATCATCCTTTTCTGATAAAAACTCTCAAAAAATTAGGTATAGAAGAAAGTATCTTAACACAATAAAGGCCATATATGACAAACCAACAGCTCACATTATACCCAATGGGAAAAATTGAAAGCTTTTCCTTTAAAATCTGTGATAAAACAAGGATGCTGGCTCTTGCACTACTAGGTAAGATAGTACTGGAAGTTCTAGTCAAAGCAATTAGACAAGACCGAGAAATAAAAGGCATCTAAATTAGAAAGATAGAAGCCTAATAATCCCTGTTTGCAGACAACATGATCACATATGTAGAAAACACTAAAGACTTCACTAAAAAAACTGTTACAACTAATAAATTAATTCAATAAAGTTTCATGATACAAAATCAACATACAACAACAAGTAGCATTTCTATACCTCACATCAAAATACCTGAGAAAGAAATCAAGAAAGCAATTCCACTTAGAACGCTACCAAAACAAACAAACAAACAAAAAACCTACTTAGGAATAAATTTAACCAAAGAGGTGAAAGATCTCCACAATGAAAACTATGAAACATTGATAAAAGAAATTAAAGATGACAGAAATAAATTAAAAGATATTCCTTGTCGATAAATTGGAAGAAATAATGTTGTTTCTAACAAACATAGACATTCTAATAAAAATATCCATGCTAAACAAATATATCTACAAATTCAATGCAATTGCTATCAAAATACCAATGACATTCTTCACAGAAATAAAATAAATTAATATATATATTAATATAATTATATAACTAATATAAATATAATATAAATATATTAATATATATATTAGATAAATAGATAGATAAAATGTGTATAGAACTACAAAAGATCCTGAATAGCCAAAGCAATCTTGAGCAAAAAGCACAAAGCTGGAAGCATCATACTACTTGACTTCCAAACATATTGTAAAGCCATATTAACCAAAACAGATGGTACTGGCATAAAAACAAATACATAGATCAATGAAACAAAATAGAGAGCCCAGAAATAAGTCCACACATCTAGAATCAACTGATTTTCAACAGAGTTGCCAAGAACACACATTGAAGAAAAACTGTTTCTTCAATAAATGACGCTGGGAAAATTGGATATTCACATACAGAAGAATAAAATTAGACTTTTATCTCACAAAATCTACAAAAATCAATTCAAAATGGATTAAAGATTTAAATATAAGACCCACAAACTATGAAAGCATTAGAAGAAAACGTAGCAGAAAAGTTCTAGGACTTTGGTCTGACCAATTCTTTTTTTGTATAGACCTTAAAAACACAAGCAACAAAATCAAAAATAAACAAATGGGATTACTTCAAACTAAAAACTTCTAAACATCAAAGAAAACAATTGACAGAGTGAAGAGGCAAACTACAGAAAGGGGGAAAATATTTGCAAACGATCCACCTCTTAAGAGTTAATATCCAAAATATATAATGAACTCAATTCAATAGCATGAAAATCAATAACCTGATTAAAAGTTGAACAAAGGACCTGAACAGACATCTTTCAAAACAAACTATAAGAATGGCTAAAATCTATATGAAAAACTGCTCAACATAAATAATCATTAGGGAAATGCACACTAAAACCTCAATGAGATATCACCTCACTCCTGTTAGAATTGCTTATAATTAAAAAGACAAAAGATAACAAATGTGGTGAGAATATGAATAAAAGGGAAGCCTTGCACACTGTTGGTGGAAATGTAAATTAGTGCAGCTGTTATAGAAAAATTAAAAATAGAACTACCATGTGATCCAATAATCCCACTGCTGGGTATAATATATATCCAAAAGAAATAAAATCAGTATGTTGAAGATATAGCTGCAATCTCATGTTTACGGTAGTGCTATTCACAGTAGTAAAGGTAGGCAATTAACCTAAGCGTCCAACAGATGAATGGACAAAGAAAATGTGGTATATAAACACAATAGAATATTATTCCACCACAAAAAAAGGAGGCAATCCTGTTATTTGCAATAACATGGACAAACCTGGAAGATATTATGTTTAGTGAAATATACCAGGCACATACCATATGATCTCACTCATATATGGAATCTAAAAATGTTACCATAGAAATAGGGAGTAGAATGGTGGTTACCAGAGACTGGAGTAGCTTCACAGGCAGAGGGTGAGGAAGGGTGGGGGAGATGTTGATTAAAGGATATGAAATTACAATTAGATCAGAGGAATAAGCTTAAGAGATCTATTATACAGCATAGTAACCATAGTTAATGAAGATATCTTGTTTTCTTGAAAAATGCTAAGAAAATGGATGTTTAATTTTCTCACCACAAAAATGATAACTGTGAGGAAATGCATATTTTAGTTAGATTTAGCCATCCAAATGTACACAAACTTCAAAATATCATGCTGTATCTAATACATATAATTTTATCTGTCAACTTAAAATAAATACATTAATTAATAAAATAAACTTGAAAAAATTTAAAAATAGATCCAATATATAAGGTAAATATATTTTTAAATCTGAATAACTTGAATATATTTTAATTTCTTAAAAGAAAAATAAGGAAAGAAAAAGAGAAAAGATGTAAAAAATAAAAATATCCTGTTCTGTCCTAAAACTGAAGGAAGAAAATTGAAACAACTTTCCATATATACATAATTAGATATCTATATATGTCTATATCTCTATTTATCTATCTATATGTTTCAAAATCTTTGATCATTCCAAAATTTCATGAAATTGAAGTTTCTACTATTTTCATATCTCAGATGCTCACTGCTAAATTATTTATAAAATTTTTGAAATAATTGATATTATTATAGAAAACTAGGTTTGTATTTTGTTTGTGGATTACACAGTTTACAAATAAGAAAACTGATTAGTTGCCTATTATAAAGCTTCCAGTCACAAGTATTTTTTCTTTTATAGATTATCCATTGTCAAGCCTAAAATGTAACTGATATTTTATATACCATAAATCCAAAATCCCCACCTCAGTAAACTTTCAATGTTAGATATAAACAGACACTGGATAACAATAAAAATCCTAGTTTGGGAACATGATTAAAGCTGGTTTCAATATTAGGAATTAAAAATGAAAATGTTATTGTTTAATATAAAAGCAATTCTTGTAAATTCAAAGAAGACTATTAATCTAAATTATATATATAGTCTTGCAAACAGAGAAATATGCCTGATGAGGACAATAATATTTCAATTCTTTTATTGGTAAAGTAACCTTTTCTTACCACACTCTTTTTACTATTTCCTAGCTGTATCAATCCAAAGCAACCTTTCTAGATTTTTCCTCCTAAATGTCATCTAAGAATGGTTGATCATCATAAATTGAGATAATGAGAACTGTGTTGTGACAGTAGCAGCTAAACAACCTGGTTGCTAGAAGATGGTAAGTGAACTCTAACTTTAGGAGCCTCCACACACTAAAATGACTATGAGATATGTATAAAAAATCTTAAATGTGCAACAGATTTGAAAGCCATGTATTTTCTGAGAATATACATAGACTTACAGGCTTACTTACCCTAGCCATATGGAAATTAGGAATCTTTTTGCAGTTCTCAAAAAGCATTAAGCAATTTATTAAATCTAGTTAAACAGATTATTCTCCAGTGAAATAGTTAAATGAATATCTCAACAATGAGTCATAAACTCGATAGCCTAGACCCATCAGTAAATAGCATAAATGAGTGAAAGGATCTGGTAGGAGTGATAGTGAACAGGCTTTCTCAAGAAGGCGGAAGGCAAGCTGCCCCTGAGCCTCAGCGCTTTGATGCTTTGGGTGGATGTGGCTCCTCCTGTTTTAAAATATTAAATCTCTCTGTTTTTAATTATTGCAGAATAATTCATTTTTATTAAAATAGTGTGCAGGCTAAGGGCACAACATGTGGTCTGAAAGTTATTAGTTGTAATTACTCTTTTACCAGTACAGATATCAGTAAAAACATAGGCATTTTTCATATACTAACAAAATGATAAAACTTGTGATATGGTTCTTAAAATCTCCAGGACACAGAATAAACATAGAAATATGCAACATGTAATATAACAAGCAATACATATGTCAAAAGAATGAATAACAAGCAGAGCTTCCAAAAAAAAGGTGCTAAAGTGAATATAGGATTCATGCTGAGGACTCATCTTAATTGAATCAAACTGCAGACACTGCTGTGATCCACACACACATTCTAGGTGGGGAGGAGTAGGGAAGAGGCCTGGTTTGAAATATCCTGTTACAGCCTTATTGCTAGGGTTTCTTTCCCTTAGAACTATGGGAGGATGTTCACACAACTTTGTGTGTGTACCTGCCTGAAGCAATGCTCGAAAAATAAAATTCCCATGAAGTTGTTTTGTTGAACATAAATCAAACAGAAAGCTATAGAGTTAGTAGACCTAGAAGTAAGGGTGTCCTAATGACCTAGAGGATAAAATACATTTATTAAATGCTACTATGTACCATGTGATATACTTACATCAATTTAATTATAACAGCAATCCATACAAGTATGTATTATCATCTATATTTTTTACATAATTAAACTGATGCTGAGAGAGGGTAATTAACTTATCAAAGGACACATAGCTAGTAAAGAAGTAAATTTCAAAATGAAATGTAGTCGTATCTAGTGATTTTCAGTAGAATACTTCCCTCTGAAGAAAGATAAGGGGAAACAACTTTTCCTGCCAAGTGCCATTGTCTCCAAAAAGTATAGAGGAAGGGAGAAGCAAACATTAAATTCTACTTTATTGTTGACTCCCATCTGTCAATCATCTCAGTCTGACTTGTTTGTGAAGATGAACATGAAGTTGTTATAGAGTGTCATCAGAAAATTCAGATAAGACCCCTTCAGCTCCCATAGTACTCAGCAGTTTCTGGGTTTAAAAAAAGTGTTTATTAAGAATTAACTATTTCTAATACCCTAAAATTAAATGACTATTTTATTTCAAAATAACATATATAAAATACATATCATACTGGATAAAAGACACAAAAAATCAAAAACTAAGAAACACATAATGAAAATTCTGTCCTCTCAGAGGTAGCTATATTTAATAGTTGCTTATATGATCTTGTAAAAATGGTAAGTATAATACGTGTGTGTACATACAGATATACATATAGATGTCTCTATCTCTCTGCAGATCTCTATATAGCACGCATACATATACACAACATATATACACAGGAAAATATAAGTTTAGTGATTAAAATAATCACCAAATAGCACAAATTCTCCTCAAGACTAAGCTCATTATTGTTACATATATGTACATTGCATCATATGTATTTCATTATGACTTCAAATATCTAAATGTAACTTAAGATAAAAAATTTATCTATTAGAAGCTTAGGAACTCTTTTTGATCAGAAAATTTAAACCTTCTACCTCAACACAAATAACACAATTGAGAATTTTCTTAGCTATCCTTGCTCTTAAAGAGAAGAAAATATTTGTGTATCAATGCCAGAGAATTTTCAATAAAAATAAAAGAGCAATATTTAATAGGTTTTAGTAGTATTTTCCATTCACAGTAGAATATAATCTACTTGACACACCCATTTGGGGCTTTTTCCATCTCTGTATATATTACCTTAGTGGTAGAGAGCTTCTGTGAAGTAATTACAATGCTCTACAATGGAGTATAAGAAAAGACCCTACTAATGGAGGGTAAAATATTTATATTGCACTAGAATACTCACATGTGATTATATTAAGAATTCTCACAGAATTTAAAAAAATAAATTTCTAAAAATAATTTTAAAAATTTTAATTGGCATATTGTAATTGTACATATTTATGTGGTATTGTTTGATGTTTTGACATATATTTATGTATATGTTGTAAAATGATCAAATTTGGGTGGCTAACATATCTATCATCTCGCTCATTTATTATTTCTTTATGGTGATAAGATTAAAAACCTTTCTTATAGCTATTTTGTAATATACAATACCTTATTATTAATCATCATCATCATGCTGTCCAACAGAACATCAGAACGTATTCCTTCTACCTAATTGTAACTTCCTACTCATTGACCAGCCTTTTCCATCCTTCCCTCCCCTCACTCTTCCTTATTCTTTGATAAACACTGTTTTACTCTCTGCTTCTATATCAACTTTTTTTTTTAAGATTCCACATATGACTGAGATCATGTGCTATTTGTCTGTCTAAAACAGACTTTTTGTTCATCCATTCAACAGTAATTTTTGAGGCCTTAGATGATTTAAAAAAAAAAATTTCCATTACTAAACTGTTTTTTTTTTACTTTGAAGTCACTAAGACATCAAACTAATGCTTATAAAAATTAAAAACAAAACAATGTAAAGAGTCAGCTCTGAGCATTGGCTTATATGTGGATATCCTATAAGCTGTTTACAGCTTGGTCATTAGAAACCCTTATGCTGCTTTGGCTGTTAGACATTTGGAATTAGTCATATTTTTGTGATCATAGCAATTTCACCAAAAAAAAAATAATTCTGCTTCATGTTGATCCAAGTAATAAGGCCTAGGTTTTTAGAACTTAGATTGGTTCTCTTTTTAAAGGCATCCAGTGTTTAATTAGGAACTTGTCTTAATACCTTCACTGAGGAATTTATTCTGGATTGCTAATCCTCATAATCATTGGGAGAAATAAACAAACAAACAAAAAACCCTGTATATCTTATTTGCATAGCTGACCCATTGAATAGAAATGGAGAGATCTCACCAGGGATAATTATTCTCTTAAAGTGAAGGCTTCAGTGTCTTCTTCACTCATGCTCTTCCTTATACCTGGAATGAACTTACTCTCTCTTTTGCCTACCTAATGTTTTTCATGCATGCATTTATGTAAACTTCCTCAGGGAAATTAAATTATGTCACTTCTCTATCCAATCTGTCCAATTACTTCCCAATTCACTAAAGTTGAAGTAGAAGGGCCTACTGGATAGACACATGTCATCATTAGCTTTCTGACATAACATACTAATACTTCACTACCTACCTCTCTCTCACTAACAGCCACACTATCCTCAAACAGCACCTGAATCGGCCTAGTAGAGAAATCCCATAACAAAAGACAAATGTAAGCATCTTTTCTTTACTAATCATAATAAACTGTCTTGCTTGCTGCTTCTCAAACATACTATGCATGCTCTTTTTCTCAAGATTATGCCATTGCTGCTATATCACCTGGTATACTCTGCTCCAATAGCCGCAAGTCTAGCTCTCTCACCTCATTCAGATCTTTTCTCATATGTCATTTTCTCAGTTGTGTCTTCCCCAAAGTACTCAAATCATGCACCAAACTCTTCCTGATTTATTTTCCTCCATAGCATCCATCCTTATCTGATACACCACATTATATACTATACCCAAGAACTATTCACTTCAAAAAGAATAGGATTTTTGTCTGTTTAATTGGCTGCTGTATCTGCTCACCCTACTTGGAATATCGCCTGGTTTGTAGTAAGAGCTCCATAAGTATTTCTGAGCAAACAAATGAGTGGATGAAATATTTATACAATGGGTTTTTAACCAGAGGTCTATTAATCCTATTTTATTCACAGATTGGCTTCCTGGGCTCAATGAATCTCTTAAAATTGATTCCAAAGTATTCATAGGTCTGCCTGTGAATATTCTTGGAATTGTGTGGCTAGTTTTCATCAATATGAAGTTTAAGAGATTACAAATATAATATATCTTTCAATTAGGTGCTCAAAATCGTAGTTAATATTATTACTACATTGAATCATAAGAACTTGTTTATACATCTGTTTCTTTTAATATACTACGTTAAAATCTTCTCAAAAATGTTGAACTAATGTTCTTTAAAGTTATAGTATCTCATATTTGAAATTATCTTTGATGTTATATTATCAAGGATAAAACAAGCTAATATATTGCTTAATAAATATTTAATGAATTACAAATTATATTAAAAATCTATAAAAACAGTTTAAAAATTTTAGTTCAAGTTGGGAGATTGAATGAGCATATGCTCATCTTTTCTTCTTCCCAAGACCTCACTAAAACCAGATTAATTAAACAAAAATGTAAGGCATCAACTGAAAAGAGGACAGGTTGTGATCATTACTGAATATGTAATTGAATTAAATTGGAAGATGGAGGAAGATGGAGGGAAGATGTTGGAAGATGGAGGGTTAATGCAAGAACAATTACTGATGAGGACAGGTTTAGAAAACTTGAAGCTCTACTCTCTGGAAGTGCTAAGTATGTCTGAGATACCTGGGGCTTCAAAATGATGGGTTTAGTAAAGGTAGTAGTAAGGAGAAAGACTAAAATCTGAAGACTACTTAAAAATCTATAGCTAAATAGTCAATTCCATCAATCCCCACATATACACTTCAGACTCCACTCTGTAACCATTCTTAGAAAGTAACTTTAGGATTGAGTTCAGCACTACAGTAAAAACAAACAAACTGAGGAAAAGGTAGGTATACAATCGCAATTATATCTGAATTCCAGGATGTCAAAAATGATGAAGGGGGAGTGCCATTAACATGATTGCAGACTAGGTAGGGACAGGCCCTTTTTTTATGCACAGAGACACTGTGGTAACACAATATGGACCAGAATACTTCTGCAAGAATGCTTAATATATTTGAGAAGTTACAACACTCAGGTCAATGTACAAGCAAGAATGGATTCCAGCAAAAAGGGTGGAAAAATTCTTGGTGTTTTGCACACCCATCCATGCCCATGCTGGGACTCTTCCCTCAGGACAGAAAAGCGCAATCACTGAAGTGAAAAATTTATTAGAGGGGTTCAAAGGCAGATTTCAGCAGGCAAAAGAAAGAATCAGCAAAGGACAATTAAAACTATTAAGTCTGAGGAGAAGAAAGAAAAAAGATTAAAGAAAGCTGAACAGTGCCTAAGGGACCTGTAGTCATAATCCAGCAGATGAACTACACGTTGTAGGACAGGAGAGAAAATAGAAAGAAAAGGGTAGAAAGACTGTTTGAAGAAATAATGGCTGAAAACTTCCTAATTTTGCTGAAAGACATAATATAAATATCCAGGAAGCTCAAGAGATGCACTCAAAGAAATCTACACTGAGATATACTTTAATCAAATTGTCAGAAGCCAAAGATAAAGACATAATTTTGAAAGCAATTTTTCAAATACAAAGGATCCTGAATAAAATTATTTCTGTAGATTTCTCCCTAGAAACTTTGGAGGCCAGAAGGCAATGGGCTGATATATTTAAAGTACTAAAAGAAAAACAAACAAACACAAACTATCAACTGATAATACTATATCTGGCAAAACTGACCCTAAAAAGTGAGGAAGAAATTAAGACATTTCCAGCAAAACAAAAGCTGAGAGAGTTTGTTACCTCTGGGCCTGCCCTGCAAAAAATGCTAGGGCCACTAATTCTTAAAATCCAGTTGTGAGAAAGCCCAAACAATCACATGAAAAGGTCCACCCAGAGGAGAACCAAGACCACCCCTGACAGTTCCAGTTAGGCTCCCAGACAGCAGCCAACTCCAATTGCCAGTCAAGTAAGTGGCGCCTGAGGAGCAAATGGGCCATCCCTGCCAAATTGCATAGTTGCATAGTCATGAACAAGTAACTGATTTATTTTAAGCAACTAATTTGTCAAGTGGTCTGTTACACATTGATAGAAAATAAAACACACATGTTTAAAAATCTATCCATCTACTTATTTACACACACACTCACACACACACATATTTAAATATACACAGATGCTTCTCGACTTATGATGGAGCTATGTACCAATAATGGAAAATACCTCCATCGAGACATTTTTGACTTACAATAATTTTTGACTTACATGTATTTAACTCTTATAATGACCCTTATAAATGAAGACATTGTTTACAAAGAGTTTACAGAGATAACTGAAATTTAATTCAAGCATGAGTGAAAATCCTTACTTTTACTGTCCTTTTATGTCTCACTTGCCCAACACATGCAATCTTATAAAATATTAAATAAATGTCATATAGAATCAGGGGATGTTAGGCTGGGCGCGGTGGCTCACGCCTGTAATCCTAGCACTCTGGGAGGCCGAGGCGGGCGGATCGCTCAAGGTCAGGAGTTCAAAACCAGCCTGATCAAGAGTGAGACTCCGTCTCTACTAAAAATAGAAATAAATTAATTGGCCAACTAAAAAATATATAGAAAAAATTAGCTGGGCATGGTGGCGCATGCCTGTAGTCCCAGCTACTCGGGAGGCTGAGGCAGAAGGATTGCTTGAGCCCAGGAGTTTGAGGTTGCTGTGAGCTAGGCTGACGCCACGGCACTCACTCTAGCCTGGGCAACAGAGTGAGACTCTGTCTCAAAAAAAAAAAAAAAAAAAAAAAAAAGAATCAGGGGATGTTACACAGCTAATATGTTATGGACAGTTGAACATAGCATAATAGTTATGCCCAATATTTCATAAAGTAGTGCTATAAAAAGTGTGAACTGGAAAACCATCATCATCATCACCGAGATGCTTGTTAGAAATGCAAATTCATGGTCCTCAACCCTGAACTACTAAATCAAATCTTTGTGGTTGGAGCCCAGCAATCTGTGTTTTAATAAGTCCTACAGGTGATTCTAATGCATTCTTGATTTGCGAATCAATGCCCTAAAATCTTTGAAAGATAGGAGCATCCATTTAATATAATTTCCTTTTTTCATAGATCAAGTAACTGAGGATAAGTGTGTTTGATCTTTTGAAGTACTTATAATTAACAAGTGGCAGAACAAAAACTAAACTCAGGATATCCTTATTACAATTAAAGGCAGTTCAGGGAGATTTTCCCTTGTGACTCATGTCAATTTTTACTTGCAACAGCATAAAAAATTTTGTTTCAAATAAAAAAATCAAAATTGTATATCTACATATAAACTTACCTAAATACACAGAAAGGACAATTACTCTTGGAAGGATATGTGCAGAGAACTGAATCTCGCTCAGCAGGTTACCAAATCCAGCTGGAATAGGGCAACAATCAGTGAGGTTCACAAAAGAAACATGCTGAGGATACATTGAACCAGCATGAATTGATGAGGCATGATTATATAGTGTTAAGACATAATCATAGCATAACGAACAGATTGGAGTACCAAAATCAGAAGTATGAGCAAAGGCTTTGCAAACATCTGCTTTAACCCAACTCAAGATTACTATTCACATTTGCCCAGGGTAAAACAATCTACTGGTCACATTTTATAAAACTAGTCAATTCTGAAACATGAGAATGCAAAGAAAATGCATAGCTGCATGTGCATTCAGATGTATACAAATACCCAGAAAAAACTTTGTAATTATATGTAGTAGATATAAATGCAGATGTATAGGCATGCATGGCATTTTAGAATTCCCAAAACTATGAAATTTCTTTGTTTTAACTTTGGAAACTTTGAAAAAAAATTGAATATCATAGTCTCCATTTGGTGA
Organism: Cheirogaleus medius; assembly: GCA_008086735.1. NCBI lineage: Eukaryota > Metazoa > Chordata > Mammalia > Primates > Cheirogaleidae > Cheirogaleus > Cheirogaleus medius. The sequence continues at coordinate 55,244,043 of VBSM01000361.1, read as the reverse complement.
TTAGCATGCACTTTTGTGCATAAATTATCCTTAATGTGTTCAACAGCAAATAAAATTTTTTCTTAAGCCTTCATTACCCATTCTCACTTGAACAAAGACTTTTTTTTATTTCCAACAAATGTATAGTCTGTCAATAGGAACAGACATCCATCCAATTCCTCTTTTATCTCAGTAGCCTGACTGCATATTTTGTTCTTTGGAGAGAAGCAAGACTTTATGTCCCAAATAGCACTAACAGTCCTGTGGGAAAAAAGTCACAAACTGGAGAAATCTTATACAAAAATATTGAGTTTTGTCTCCTCTTGGGAAAAAAAAAAAATCTGGAAAGACTGTGCTTGCCTTCCTGTGAAGTGACAATTAACTCTGACCTATTAGTGGCTGCCATTTTGCAGAGGCAAGGGTTCTGTTTGCCACCGTGCCCACAACATTTAATTCACTCTATTTTATAATATCCTTGGCCCTGTAAGTTTCTGAGCTTGTTATCGTTGCTGTGGGACTTAGAGAGATAAGAGTTCACTTCAGATAATAAGCCATTGCCAATAATTTAGGCAGAGATATGTCCTTAATTACTTTGTAACTTATTGAATTTTATTTTTGCTTAAACTACCTGCTGATGATATTGATAGGTTAGAGTATAAATACGCTATGTACTCACATTATTCTTTTCTTGTATATCTACTTTCTTTTCTGATTTTAGTTTGAAAATAGTGAATGAAAGAAACTAATGACAACTTATAGACCAAAATATACATGTAAATTAAAAACCTTTTCCCCTATGATCTAATAAGATGATTTAAAAATCCTATCATCTCTCCTCTTTGGAAATCCAACTTTCATTAATTAATATTGTAGGAAGTGTTATTCCAATCATCTCCTTGTACATAAGGGAATCCGACTGGCATTTGCTTTTATACTATTTAAACATCTATGAGGAACAAGAGTAAAATGATAAATATGCTGAACTTCTTCTTTGAATTGCTATTTAATACAATGCCTAGATTTTATTGTTTGAAGAGTATTCCTTTGGCAATAAAATAATTATTATTTAAAAGAAATAGAGAAAGTGTGGGAATAATACATAGTATTCAGCTTTTCTCTCCCCTGGTTTCTAAGAGCTGTCTTTGTTCTTCCTTCTGGGCATGAAAAGAAGATAAGCCACTGTGACTTTCTCCTTCTGCTCATTTGTTTCTTCTGGCTATGGCTGTTCCTGAAGGGAATAGAAAGTGTCAGGAGATGTGAAAGCAGCTTATATGTTATCTGGGCTAGTTTTTCCAATCTCTGCCTGCTCAGTAAGGAAATAAGGAATAACTCAGCCTTTTCAGTACTATTAGGGTCCCTTTGAGCAAAAGAGAAGAGGGTAACAAAGAATATTGTTTAAAAGTTTCTATGTTGAGATCATTTTAGACTCACAGAAGAGTTGCAAAAATAATACAAAGAATTTATATATACATTTCAATCACCTTCCCCTTAACAACTTACATAACTATGGAATACTTATCAAAACTAATACATTAACACCGATAAAACCCATTAACTAAAATACAGAATATACTTGAATTTTATCAATGTTTTTACACTACTGTCATTTTTATGTTCCACAATGCAATCTAGAATCTCACATTGCATTTTGTTATCATATCTTCTTAGTTTCCTCCAATCTAGGAGACTGCTTCAGTCTTTTGTTTTCTTTCAAAAACTTGATACTTAATGAAAAATATTGGCCAATTATTCTTTTTAGAATGTTCCTCAATTTGAGTTTGTCTCATGTTTTTTCTTGATCAGGTTGATGTTATGCATTATTTGGAAAGGCATCTCAGAGCTATATTCCTTTCTCAGTGCATCCTAAAGAGGGGAGTACATGACATCCATATCTTATTACTGGTGATGTTAACTTTGACCATTTGACAAAAGTGGTACTTTCTAGGATTCCCCAATGTAAAGTTACTATTTTTCCTTTTCTAATTATTAAATATTTTGTAGGAGATACCTTGAGACTATACAAATATCTCATTTCTGCTGAAACTTTTGTCCACTCATTTCTGCATTCACAAATGGATTGTTGATTTTTCATTTCTTGCGTTCATTCCACTATCAATATTTGGAATTCTCCTGTAGAAAATATGTGTCTGTTTTCTCTATTTACTGATTTTTTTGTTGTTTATCATATGGAATCATGAATTTTTATTTTATTTTGGGGTTATAATTCAATATCATTGTTATTGTATAAGATTTTCTAATTGGCTATTGGGAGCTGTTTCATGATAGCTCATGTGCTCTTTTGGTATTACCCATGAAATTTTTTGAACAATTTCTTATGTACATGCACTGTATGTTGCTCCAGGCTTTTCTTGTATTTCCCCTGCCTCACTTCTGGAATTAATTGCCATTTCATCAAGGAGCTCAGGTTCCTTTTCATGAATAATGGTATAGAAAACAAAATCTGGGCCGTAGATGATGTACTCTTTGCTACTATGGCATCACTACTGCTAGCATCTCTCAGTGGATACAGCAAGGAGATACATCTCTCTCTCTCTCTCTCTCTCTCTCTCTCTCTCTCTCTCCAGCACCACAAGGTTCATTTTGGCCTTTGCCTTTTATTATTTATAACTGCTTATTTGGACAGTGAGAAATCTGTCTCTCATTAACTACAATATATTTACTTATTTGTTCAACCGTATGTGCAAATAAAGTAGCTTCACAATTTTTAACCCATAATCTTGTGGGAAACAAACTTACCAACTAGAGTACAGTGATTGTACATGGTTATATTTGTCTCAAAGTATATAGTAACCAGTCATAATTCTGTTTACTAAAGTTATTAAACTCACTTCCTCTCCTCCCTATCAGTGGGACCATTTTTAATAAACATCCTGGAGAATTTTATAAAACATAGCTGGGTGCCATGGCACTTGCCAGTAGTCCCAGCTACTCGGGAAGCTGAAGCAGGAGGATTGCCTTCCAATGAAACCAGAACCAAGAACTTGAATATTATCATACATTTATTATATCAGATGTTTCCTTATATCACTGTTTTCTATTTCTCAGTAATTACTGCATTCATTTTCCCCCCTCTGTATCATTCTTTCTATGTGTAAACCATTATTTTTCGTTCATCTGTTCCACATGTTGGAAAAAAGTCTATATGAAGCCCTGTCATTTTACATGTGAGGTCTTTATCCAGCTTCCTGCTCAAGCCATGGAGAAAGCTGATGGTAAATCTGGTCCTGGTATAAGTTGCCAAGGTTGTAAAAGTCTGGCATTCCCACTGGTGATCATTACAACCCATGTTCCCAGAACAATAATTGTCTGATCTTTTACATATAAAATTCTCAAAATGTCCTAACTTACCTTAAAACCAATCTACTAAGGTTTCTTTTGTCTTAACTGAAAGAAATATTTATTCACATTATTTCTTATTGCCTTTTTCCTCACAAAAATATTTTCCTTTGTTTATTTTATACCCTTTTATTGTTTTCTCTGGATACTTTTTGTATTTTTTAAAGAAAAAATTTAAAATTTTACATTATTCTATTAACTTTAATTCCTTGAATAGGATCATTTTTCTACTTTATTTATTGCCTTTCTGTGCTAAAATTCCACCAGTGTATTAGTGTATCATAATTTTTTGTTTAAGTATTTATCTTCTGTGGAAACGTTTACCCCTTAGCCTACCTGAATCTCATGTTGGCTGTTTAACATGGTGTGACTGCAGGCTCCCCTCTGCAAAGAAGATGCTATTTGACACTTTGTATTTTTTTCCCTTTAAATCTTAGCTTCCATATGTTTTTTAATGAAAAGAATAACACTGAGAACACTGTAATAAAGAATTTCAAAATGATAATAGAGGATTATTAGCTTGCAGCAAAACTATATAGTACTATAAATTGTTTCATTCTTTCTTGAAACAGTTCCTCATTGAAATGCATGTTTACTCTGAAAACACTTGAAAATCTAAAGCTTATCTTATTTCTGGTGATGTTTGTAAAAGTTCTTAAAGACATATTAGATGCATACACAAAAAATATCTCTCAGAATCTAAAGTACATTTCATAATAATCCATAAAAATTGACATGGCAATATAAATTCTCTTTCACTTCTAAGTATACCATGATACAGAACCTAATAGGATATTTATAACACATTTTAGTTATTACTTATCCTTTGTAGAGAATCTTTTAAACTACTAAATTGATATTTGGAGTATTGATGTCTAAGTGAAAAATATTATTATAATGCACTAACTTTGCTCAGTGATTTTGCCAAATTCCCAAAGTAGGAAAGCTGTTTCTAATAATTGCAATTGAGCTATGCCAACTTTTTAAGGATCATTGACATAAATTTAGATGGTCATTATAATTTTATATGAAATCATAGTAGCAAGTTCTTTTTGTATGTATTCAGAATTATAAAAAGAAGAAAGAAACAAGAAACATAGAAAGAAGGGAAGGAAGAAGGAAGAAGGAGGAAAGAAAATAGGTAGCTGGTACAGTAAAAACATATGGAGAAGGTAATATATGTGATTTCTTCATTTCCATCCTCAAACATAAAAATTCACTCTCCCTACTTCTTTGTAAAGACTACTTTGAAACCAACAAATAATTAAATTTCATAGAAGCAATAAAAACTATCATCATTGTTAATTCTTCTTCATTATGAATTTGGATATAATAACATTGTAACTAGTTAGCTGGTTTATTTTTTCTTCAAATTTAAGTGCAATGCGAAAATGTCATTAGCAATGATATTTGTTTGTGGTAAATGTTTTTCATAGTAGTTATTATTATTTGTTTTACTTTTAAAATATAATAGAGCCATATTTTATATTCAACTTTTAAATGCCTACATTAAAAGTAAAGTTCTCAATGGAACATTTTAATTCTATAGCATTTCTTTGCACACCACTCTATTTATTTTCACTAGGGTATATCTTGTGCTGCCTGAGGTAAAAGTTTCCAAATGAGGATCCAAACATTGCTTCTATGTAGACTGTCAGTAAATATGCTGCAATCGATTTTTCTCAAATAAATTTATAAATTTCTGTGTTAAAGCCAATCATGCTTTTGTGTTAGAGAAGATTTTTAAAGCTTTTAATATAACATACATTTTTAATGTCATGAATTTTTTAAGACATAGCATATTCATTTAACATAGGACTTTTTATTCAAAGAATAGTTTAATGTTCAAGAACATTTTGGGAAAAACTAACATATGACATTGTTTTGCTCAGAATAGTTTGGCTATGCTTCAGTAACAAAGCAACCCAAAACTATAGTGTAAACAAAGGTGTTTTTTTTTCTTTTTCATACTATAGGATAGTTCTCCTTATCCATAGTTATTGCTGAGAGAGGTTTTCACTCAGCATTTTACAGCATAGTTTGTCACAGCAAAGAAAATAAAGGTAGCTGGAGTGTTGAGTATTTATTAGCAAATAAATGTGTGGACTGGTCATGCCTAAATTCAATGGATAAGGAAATTTTTCCTTACTATAATCAGAAGTAAAAGGACAGTGGATATTGGTAAACACTAGTAATGTCTAAGGGTCATCTAATGTTGGCTGATGTAGGTCAAATCCCTCTGGATAAACAGAAGTTTAGGAATTGTATTTTGTTAACATAATGGTAATAAATATAATATTAATAAGTGCCTTTCTTGTGTATTAATATTATTTTGTGCCAAACTGTATTATGCATTTTCTATGCATGTTCTCATTAAACTTCTACAATGCAAGTAAAAAAATCTTCATAAATTGTTTAAAAATATTCATAACTTGGATATAGGTAAAGGATGGCTAGATATTCTTTTAAAATCACACTATATTGTTGTCTAAAAGGATTAGCCCAGAATTATCTAATTTTCTAGGGTTACATACATTTTGTTTTATTTACTATTTCCTATTGAGTAAGGTGTTTTAAACTCTTAGGGTATGTTTTGATTTGCATAAAGTTGATAGTATTGCAGATGCGATGGAAATACATTTTCTGATGTAAATAGAGATTCAAGCATGCTAAAAATTTAGCCCAAGTGTTATTCATTTCTTATTGCCCAGTAGAGCATCAACAAGCTTGCTCATGATCTATAAATCTTATCCCAGTGTTCTATCTTCCTATTAAAATAAATGCTTTCCCCACACATACACTTTTAAAAATAATCTCACTATCATTTATATATTTTAACATGAGTTTATCTTATATTTCCATAAGAATTATTCTTTTAACTTTTTGAAAAAGTGTACTTTGGGAATTTAAATACTCTGATGAGCCCCAGATAATAAACAAAAGTATCAAATAGCTAAAGCTATAAGATAAAAATTCTAGAATTGTCTTTGACCATGAATACTTCTGTGGGCCATAAGTTGGAGGGAGTAGGGTCCACAAAAAGAGATATATGATGGAAGATACACAGAGAATATATAGAGTAGGAGGCAAAAACAGTCTTGACATTATTTAATTAATTGATTTCACTCTTTCCTGAGGCTCAGGTCCTTTCCTTGACTTCCACTGAACAGCCTAGAATCATCATTATAAATTAATTATTTCTTAACCTAATTTAAGTGGTTGTGTTATTTGGGTATTTATTTTTAATGCTACCCAAAATACAAGAAATTAGAGCATTTCAGCTGTAACAACATATCCCAAAATATGTAGCTACTATTAGCCTAGTAGATCCGAGTAAGAATTCCTCATCTTGGGTTGGAAAACACCAGTCATTTTGCTATTGCCTATTGTCTCCAAGGCACATGCTAGAGGCCCACAGGAACTAGAGATTTAAGACAATTGGTAGAAAGATATCAGGTTACCAACTCATATATATCAAGTGCCTTAAATGTATAAGCTCTACTCTAGGGGGTTGGGAAATATTAGTGAACTAAACTGGCAAAAACCTCTCTCCTCACAAGGAGTTTAAATTTTGGTAAGGGATTTTTCATAGTGAAGTCTTGTCCTTTTTGGTGTGGCGTGCTTGAGAATTATTAAGAACCCATAATACAAGCTAATTCTGTAAAAGGAAATTCTTTTCTTAATTAGGTTTCAGATATATCTGAGGGAATATTAGATTACCATGACCAGGAAACACATTCCAGAAAATGGGGGTGGTGGGAGGTAATGGTTGATTGTAGGTGTCAATTTGACTGGATTAAGAGATGCTTAGATAACTGGTAAAACACTATTGATGGGAGTGTCTATGCTATTTCTGGAGGAGATTGGTATGTGAGTCCCTGGGCTGAGTAGGGAAGATCCGCTTTTGATATGAGCGGGCACCACTCAATTAGCTGGCCATCCAGACATAAGAAAAAGGCAGAGGAAAGGTGAATTTACTCTCTCTCTCTCTCTCTCTCTCTCTCTCTCTCGGAGCAGGAACACTCTTCTTATCCTTTCCTTGAACATCAGAATTTCAGATTCTCTCACCTTTGCACTGCAGAACTTGCACCAGTGACCCCCGAACTCCTTCTGAGGTTTTCAGTCCTTTGGCCTCAGTTCGAGTTACACCATCAGATTCTCTGGTTTTGAGGTTTTTGGATTTGGATTGAGCCATGCTACTGGCTTCGCTGGTTCTTTGGTTTGTAGAGGACTTACTATGGGAATTCTCAGCCTCCATAATTATGTGTGCCAATTCCCCTAATAAATCCCCTCTCACATATCTATCTCTACACATTGGTTCTCTCTCTGAAGAACTCTGACTAACACAAGGGATGTTGGAAGTCTTATAACTCAGCACCATTGCTGGGAATCCTTGAAAGGAGACAAATTACAATATATGTAAAGGTAGAGTACTGAGTTCCCCAGGCCCATTATGAAGAAACAGAGCCAAAATAATGAAGTCCAAATTAAACAGCAAGATTTTTTTACAAGATTCACTGATTTTAGTTATTAGCAAATGGAACTCCTTCAAATAAAATTGCTAATCAACAAAGTTTTCAGGATTAAAAAGTTTAAAGGTAATTGGTAATAGTTTATATTATTCTTAAGTGATAGCTATTCTATAGAAGCTTCCCGAATTTACTGAAAGATTTAATTAAAATATGAACATGATTCATATCTTTGGGAGCTTATAATTAGGCTACGTAAAGTTGTAAGGAAATAAATAACAGTACAGAGTAGAAAAGAAAAAAAAAAGTCCAGAGGGATGAGCAAAGTCATAGATACAGCAACTGCCAAAGGGCCTAGATTTACTCTAAGCCTGAATCTATACACTTGACATTCAGAGTAGAACCGAATCCCACTTTAATGAGATCGTTTTATCATCAGCTTCTGCCTTTCCTCATTAAGTAGCTAGCTGGTAATAGCAATATATTAATAATCTACTTTCAAAGCAAATTTTGAAATAAGAAATTATAAAATATATAACCTTATTCCTGCATTATTACCTTTATTTAGGATATTTTAAAAAATCAGTGTCTATGCCTTCTACTATGACTGTATTTTCAAGGTAGTTAGTGCCTTAGTATCCTGTGGAAAAGATAGTACATTTAAGAATAACAAGGATAAGAACATTAAATAAGACCCAACTATGGAACTTCAGATTTTAGAGGTAAAAGAGAATTTAGAAACTATTAAAATCAGCTCCCCCAAATGTTGAAAATAAGAAAGGTAAAGTACACATAGGTTAAATGCATGTATAGAGCCAGGAATAGATACAGGTATCACAAGGCAAATGCAAACCAGGACAGGAGCCAGAGAGCTCAGTGTAGTCTTATAGCTAAAGAAGATACACATCAGTGCCCAAACATACACACTCATACTCAAAGAAATACATGCACATACACACCCATGCAGAGATGCATACACTCACAGAAAAACTGACACGCACACAGGCAGAGATACACACAAATACATGCAGAACACACACACCCACACATTACGAGATACACACATACACACATACTCACACATGCAGAGATAAACACATACACATAGAAGTTCTCAGGTTTTCTTTTTCTAATGCACAAAACCATCCAATTTCAGTGATTTAGTAGGTATATATTAAACATTTACCATATACCAACACTCATGTTAAGTACTAGTGTATGCAGTGCATGTCAAAGTATTTGTCTTTTTTGAACAAACAAAACTTGCACAACCATGCATTAAAACAAAGGTTATGTTAAACCAAGTTTTACCTATACCTTAAAAATATGACTTTTAATTCTGACTAAAGTCTATTTTTAAAGGCATAAAATGTCTCCTGAAATATTTTCAGAAAACCGTAGCTGTTCACATAAATAAGTAGCATGTCATGCTAAAATGTCCTATAGGAAAGGATGGGGATTAGAAAAATAGAAAGGTATTAGTCTACAGAATGAGGCCATCAGTTCAAGAGGGAGGCATAGAGAATTCACTGACACCAGCAGCCAACAATGTTTACTCTGTGAGGATGGAGAGTGACATGTGTGGAGGGATTTCTGGTGGTAATTTTCCACAACAGCAATTTTTCCAAATTATAGGTAGGGAGATTTATCTGTTTTAATTAGAGGGATACCAGAAGATGGCAATAATTGCAGGAAAGGTCCTAGACAGCAGAAAAGCATATGAGCAAGTCAGGGTTTCTAGAGAAAATCTACTTCAGTTCTACTTGTAGCTCTTTGAGGTATCTCCATATTACTTTCCACAGAGGTTGCATTAGTTTGCAGTCCCACCAGCAGTGTATGAGTGTTCCTATCTCTCCGCATCCATGCCAACATTTATTGTTTTGGGACTTTTTGATAAAGGCCATTCTCACTAGAGTTAGGTGATATATCATTGTGGTTTTAATTTGCATTTCCCTGATGACTAGAGATGTTGAGCATTTTCACAAGAATGGAAAAACAAGGATCACATGTACTCACCATCAGATTGGTATTAACTGATCAACACTTATGTTCACATATAGTAGTAACATTCATTGCGTGTCAGGCAGGTCGGGGCGAGGGTGTGGGCATATTCACACCTAAAGGGTGCAGTGCACACTGTCTGGGAGATACAAATGCTTGAAGCTCTGACTCGGGTGGGGCAAAGGCAATATATGTAACCTAAACATTTGTACCCCTGTAATATGCTGAAATTTAAAAAAATAAATAAATTAAATTAAAAAAAGAAAATCTACCTCAGAACTAGCTTCCAAATTCATTATGGACCTTTAATATTTTTCATTGATAAATATATTGTATGTATTTATGGAGTACCATGTGAAGTTTTGATGTAAGTATACACTGTCGAAATAATAACTCAGGCAGGACAGTGGGTCACATCTGTAATTCCAGCACTTTTGGAGGCCTAAGAGGGAGGATCACTTGAGACCACAAGTTGGAGATCAGCCTGGACAACATAGTGAGAACTTGTCTCTAAAAATATTATAAAAAATTAGCTGGGGTGTTCCGGTGGTCCCAGCTACTCAGGTGGTAGAGATAGGAGAATCACTTGAGCCTAAGAGTTCAAGGCTACAGTGAGCTATGATCACCCAACTGCATTCTAGCCTGAGCATCAGAGCAAGACCCTGTCTCAAAAATAAATAAATTAATTAATAAGTAAAAAATTAAATAAAGAAATAAGAAAAGAAAGAGCTAATTAACATGTCCATCACATCATCTACTTATCATTTTTTCTCTGTGTGAAACTCTTTTAGCCATTTTGAAATATACATTATTATTAATCATGGTCACCAAGTTTTATAATATATCATTAAAATGTAGTTCTCTGTTCTAATCGAAACTTCATACTCTTTAGCCAACCTTCCTCACCTTTCCTCATCCCATCCCACTCCCAACCACCATTATACTCTCTGCTTCTATGACTTCAACTTTTTAATTATAGATTCCATGTATAAGTAAAATCATATAGTATTTATCTTTCTGCGCCTTGCTTGTTTTGCTTATTGACATGAAACTGGGAACCAGTACTCAAGCAGAAAACATTTTCTAGGACATAGTGTACACTAAACTTTATCCATTAGTGAATACATGAATGATCTTGCCATCATTCCCCATTGAAACAGATACATAAAACATTACATGTAATCTATCTTCGAGTACACATTGCTTCAGGAGCTGCAGTAGTTAAAGTATTTTGATATGCTCTATTGAAGACAGAAAGTATAATGGAAACAGACCTGCGCCAAAAGAATACAGAGTTTAGCCAGGAAGGTATGACAAATATATCAGTATCTATATTATAAGAATGCATAATAAACACAAATAATTGAGAGGCATAAAATTTAAAGGAGGAAGAAGTCATTGGTGGTCAGAAGAAAGAGTGAGAGCTACAATTTGACCATGAGCAAAAAAGTGACTGAGATGTGAGAGACCCATATGCACTGGCATCTACAGGAAACAGTAGGGAGCTAGGTTTATGCCAGAGCATAAGGTATAGGGCAACTATTTAATAATACAGTGGTGACAAAAAATTTTAGAAGCTTCAGTAGGGTTAAATCCTGAAGAGTCTTGAAAGTTATTTTCAATTTTCACTTTAATAGTATGAAGAATCTGAAGACCTGTGAGCAGCAGACTTAGAATTCAAGCGGCTTTATAATGCTCAATCTGGCAGTTGTCTGTGGGACAGATCAAAAAGGAAGAAACTGGAAGCACATAAATCAATTTGATGCCTATTGCAAATGTCCAGATTAATAAACTTTTTTTATTATTACTACTCATGAGTTTCAATGAAAGAGGATGCAATTTAATATTAAATATAAAATGGATGGTACCTGGGTTCAAATAAATTGGATATTTTATATTAAACTCTTAAAAGTCAAATATTTAGTGTTTCAGGAATATCAAAAGCAGTAATAAAAAATCAATTAGTTATCCTATTTTACATGATAACAAACTTATAAGTACGATCGACTAAATGCTTTGACAGTTATTTAAGGAGAATTATAATAGAGTATTTAATGTGAAAAGAAGGTCAGTTTCACAGGAAGAGAGGTCTCTATCAAATGATAGGAGAAATTTACAGTTCACTTCCTTTTCTATAGTGAGTCTTTTGCTTCTATTTCTTGCTTGAGTTTGGGACCAATAATAATGGAAGGTGGAGGCAGCAAAGGTCAAATTACTATGGAGGTGATGAACTAAATCATTATAGAGAAAAAGAAATGACATAAAAGGCATGAACAACATTCCCTAGAGAAAGAAATCTTAAAAGGTATTTGCAGCTGTCCTACAAAATAGTAGATTTCTGTTCTCACAATTTTGCAATCAATTCTTGATTATCTGCACTAATTGGGGAAGTAGTGGTACATTAATCTCAAATTCATTTGTATGAGATGAGTGACTCAAGGACACTTGATAATATTCATGGCCTGTTGATATTCTCAGAGGACCCTGTTCTAATGATCTAATACTAGTATTCCAATACCAATTCTTAGTACTCTTACAGTGCCCTTGAGAAAACTGAAAAGGAGTGAATAAGACAGAAACATGAGTATTTCATTTTAATTCATTAACTATAGAGAATAATACAGGCATGGCAACATTAACTAAAATACAATTTCTTCAGGACTATCCTGGGATGTGTTACCCAAGCAAAGCTGAGGATTTAGTTCTGTAATGGATACAGGTGCTCTTCCAAAAACTTACATAAAATAAAATCTAAATCAGCCTACTGGATGACCAAGCACTGCATAACTATGACAATTCACAATCTAACTTCAGAGACCCACAAATTCTGCAATTTATCATGTTTCGATGAGTGACATTTGCAGAAAGTAATCTGAAAGTGGCATATCTCCCCCTCTCTCTCTCTCTCTCTCTCTCTCTCATTCTATGTATGTATACGTGTGTGTTATTCACAAGTCAATCTGCAATTCTGATGAAAGGTATATATCCTAACTTGACAAAAAAGAAAAATAATGTTAAATTTGCCTGATAATTTGCATATAATTTGAGAAAGTTCAACAATCCCCTAAAATCCTCACCCAACAGTGAGAGTTTTCTTCCCAGGCATAAGGCTTTCAGATTCAACCAGGGCTACCCAGTGGTTTGTAGGGACTTTTATTATAGAGATAAAACTTTGTCTATTTTCTGGTGTGGATGCTTGAGAAATACAAATGATCATGGTCATACTCATAATTATGAAAACAATACCAAAAACTGAAGATTTTATTAAACTTCTTAATTTAAAACAAGTCTTTTGTTTAAAATAACTAGGTGAAATATATCAGTTGTTTTTATAAGCCATGGATAAATAGGAAAGCTACAAAATTTTTCTAAGGCTACTTAATCAAAAATTGTAAACTTGGTCTGAATATTCCCTTAGAACATGATGGTTTTTAAGATTGAATCTGCTCTAACTAAAGCAGTAATTTTTTTTCATAATGCAGTTCTCCTTAAAGAGTCAAGCACTACTTTTCTTCTGAATTTAGGTACTTTTTCATTTTTAGGCATAGTTTTTATTTATGTGTGGTTTCATGATACACAGGACAATTTTAAGGTGTTTTACGAAGAGGATCAGACAGACCTGAAGCCTGTCTGGGAATACTTGAGGAAGGGTAAATGTAGATATTTCACCCATAAGGCAAAACCCTCCAGTGTCCTTGATGTTATAATCACCGACTCGCCCAAGTGGCTTGTCTGAGCGAAGGAAAGCCAGAGTCCCCAAAGCAGTTGGCAGATAACTGAAGGGTAGAAGCCACATTGTGAGAATGTCAGAATGAATTTTTTGCAGGTTTGGTGGGATCTTCACCCAGATCAGGTGACATCAAAAGCAGTGGTACCTGAAGGCCAAGGAGTTTGTCCTTTCGCCTGGGGCACTTCTGTGTCCCCTGAGTGCCTTTCCCACATACAGAGAAATATTTTCCTGGGGTTTTTGCAATCTCTTTGTTAATCATTGCCATCCTTGTGACAAACCAGTTGTCTATCTGTTTTAATGTAAACTAGAAAAATACGGACATTCTATTTAGACTAATGATATAAAGCTCATTTTAAAATCTAAAAATAGTGATAATATGAAGATAAATATTAAGTAAATAAAACTCCAGGTGGTATGGAGATGTGATAAAAATGTTCATTGTTTTACTCAAAGGACTGAAATTTGGAAAAGGGATACAGCATTTTTCCAACTGAGGTTGTTCCTCTGGTTCATACCATCAGTCATATGACTCCTATTTCCTTGATGGTGGGTTCCTTTCTTTACCCATCTTTATCATAATTCTTAAGATTGCATTTTTGATCCTCATCTCATTCTCTTAAATGTGGCGCCACAACAAAACAGAACAACAGCAAAAAGAAAGAGAAACATTGACTCTATGCTGTGTTCTAAATGTCTGTGTCCCTCCTAAATTCATGTGTTGAAACCTAATCCCCAGTGGGGTGATATTAAGAGGTGGGGTCTTGAGAGGTGATTAGATCAGAGGAAAGAGCTCTCATGGATGAGATTAGTATCCTTATAAAAGGGACTGGAGGGAATTTATTGCCCCTTTCACCATAGGAAGACAGAATGAGAAATTGTCATATATGAACCAGGAGATGGCCCCTCAACAGTCAGCACCTTGATCTTGGACTTCCCCGCCTCCATAACTGTGAGAAATATATTTACTCTTTATAAGCCTCCCAATTTGTGGCATTTTGTTATATTAATAGCAGCCCAAACAGACTAAGACACTCTATTGTTTCAAAAAAGGTGAATTAATTTCCCCTCTTTGGCACCTGCTATTCACTTCAAGCACCCATTAACTATCATTTAAACGGATACTTCATCTATCCCTCCACTGGTCCTGTAAGATCTCAGATCTTTCTCTATTTCAGCTTTCAAGTCACTCCTCTGCACAAAAAGTACTTAATAGTACAGAACAAATTCCAGAGAATATTCTACACATTGAAATATTTGGACTTTGCTCTGTTTAATGTAAACTTTCTAATTTTTGTCCATCTTATGGACATCTTCTAAACTTTCATGTCTAACTATACCTAGTATTTGCTCCTCAAAACATGCCATACATTTTCATACCTTTGCTTTTACTTGAAATGCAGAATCTCTTCCATCTATCTGGTGTACCCTGATGTCTCAACACAAAAATAGGTAAACAATTATAAACCATATAGATCAAAATCTCCATACTAGACTTGAATTATAGTATTTAGAGTATTTTTTATGATTCATACCTGATATTAATATCCCAAGTGTCTTGCTTGTGGGAAACACGGTGGTATAGTGAAAGAGACCTTAGTTCCAATCCCAGCTTTGTCACTCCCTTATGTGATGCCAGGGAAGTTCACTAAACTTTCTGAGTATCAGTTTACATATCTGTAAAAAATGAGTGTAATAAGCTTATGCCTCAAAGGATTGTTAAGAATTAAATAAGATTGAGTTTGATACATAGTTATAACTATGCTTTTATAGATGATAATCATGAAGATAGTCTTATGGTTTAGCTGTTTCATAAAATAGGATAACATGACATCAAAAACTGGTACGATATTTTGTAGAATAATCAAATTACTCCTAGTGTAAGGCTCTAGAAAATATTTCCCTCTATATTGTGTTCCTCTTGTTAGCACAAAGACTTAGCTGAGTCAACATTTTACAGTTTTTTTAATAGCAAAGTATTACATAAGTACAAATGTTTTTGGTCACATGGATCCCTTTTGTAATGCTTGAGTCAGGGTTGAAAGTGTGTCCGTCACCTAGATAGTGTTCATTGTACCTGTTAGGTACCATGTTTCCTCAAAATAAGACAGGGTCTTATATTTATTTTTCCTCAAGAAGACACCCTAGGGCTTATTTTCAGGAGATGTGTTATTTTTTTTAAGTACGGTACAACAACCTACATTTATTCAAATATAGTTAAGTCATCGTCTTCTGGAACATCATCATAACTCTCCAAACCCCGAATTCCATCCTGAATTTCTTGCGACTCTATTTCATTTAGAACCATTGGCCACAATCTCTCATGTTGAGCAATAGAGCTCTCATGGGGCAGATGAGAAGGGCTGCTTGTCTTCTTTACCGCTCTGCGATGAAATGCATGGGTTGTTCAAATACAGCTGCATAGCCACGCCCATCACTAGGTCTTATACTGGGGGAGGGGGAGGGCTTATACTGCACAAATGCTTAGAAATCCTGCTAGGGCTTATTTTATGGGTAGGTCTTATTTTCGGGGAAACAGGGTAGGTTTTCGCTCATCACTTCCTCCCCTCTCCCCTCTGCTTGATTTCCATTGAGTTTTACTTCCCTCTATGCCCATGTGTTCTTATAAGTTCCTATTTTACAATCTTGTACACTAGTCCTTGCATTTTGCTTTAATCTATTCTGCTCTCTTTGTTGTGAATTTGTGATCTATCTACCTTTCTATATAAACACGTATATGTATATATGTTTTTTCTTTTTGTCTTCTGCTAGTCTCATGGTTCACAACTCTGACTGCATATTAGAATTACCTGAAGAGCTCTAGAGAAAATATGTATGCCTAGGTTGTACTCCGGATCAATTGAATCAGTATCTCACAATTGTTCTCAAACTTTGTCATACATCAGAATCATCTGGAGGGCGTAATACAACACAGATTTCTGGACTTGCCCCTGTAGTTTCTGCTATAGTCTACTACAGTCTATAGGTCTGTAGTAGGACTCAATAATTTACATTTCTAACAAGTTCTCAGGTAATGCTAACTTAGCTGGTCCAAGGATCACTTTTGAGAACCAGTATATTAGAGTAAGACTCAGATATCAAATATTTTTATAGAAAGGTCTTACAAGATTCTGATGCCTACCAAGGGTGAAAACCCCTGTGCTACACTTTCTTTTGTTTCAAATGCTACTGATTATAACTTTTATTGCTGTGCCACCATTTTCAACCCACGTATCTGGACCTGTTATACTTGGTTTTCCAGGTAGTAGGGGTAAGCACATTATCTGTCCATCAACCCAACCATCCATGTATTATTTATTCATTTGTTCAACACTTACAATTTAGATATAATCCTTGCCATGAAGTATTTCAGAGCTTAGGGAAAAAACTAGTAATAACAATAAACAAAAATTACAGTACAATATAAATATCCTGGACTTTGAGGTGAAAGTTTGGGGAGAAGGCTTATTCTGACTTCACAGAGCACAGGATGTTGAAATCCAGTCTTCAATTACAATTGCAAATTTGATGAATGAGCCAGTAGGGAAGAAAATTTTAACACATAATTTTGTTTTTGTGCTTTATTTTTATTTTCTTAGAAGGACATAAATTATAAGTACTTAATTTCTAAGAAGGCTTTTCATTTTGTTATAAGAGATGCTTGTCACTAAGTGATCTAGGCTGACTATGAGATACTTGGGTGGGGTGTGGGTGGGCAGAAGACAGATACATTTGGTCAACCTATACTGAAATCCAGTACAAGTTTTAAAGTCAATGTCAGCACAAGTTGGCGTTCTATAACTCAGAATAATCCTTACTTAGCAAAAAGAGTAATAGGACAGAGGTGTAACAATTTTCATCTAGAAATTTATCACAGTTATTTATTATTGAGCCCCTCTACTGCCCCCATTGCACTTGGCATCCACAATTACTTATGCCTGGTCAGTACTAGCCAAGATAGGCCATAAATCAGGCTCCATTCTGACTTCTATTGGTGTGACCGAAAGAATAATTAGCACCTGCATCACAGGTTCAGATTCCCACTTTGTTGCCTGTTTATGTATCATTCCAAGTAAAAAACAAACTACTGCTACTTCTGCTGCTGTCTTTGAACACCTGCCATCATGTTCCTTTATCATTTCTCCAAATGTAACCTTTAGGGGTAGCCTGAAGAGTGACAGACAACCTTGCAGTTTTTTTGAAAGACACAGCTCATGTGCCTGTTCATTTTATTTCTAAGTGACAATTATGTGCCTCTTTGTACCAGTGCCTACTTGCTAAATTGTTGCTGCCAGTTCCCATATTCTTGCTACTAACAATTGCTGGTGCTGCCAAGTCTCCATTTAAATATCTGAGGTGACAGTACAGTTCAGATACACTGGTGGCAAACACAAAAATGCCTAATTTGTTCCTGTGACTCTAACACTGAAGTAAATAATATCTGCATTGCTCCTATCTGACACTTGGAAGTGAACACTCAAATTGTTCACTTACTTCAGTTTCTATTCATAATTCCATTTTCCTGAAATGTTTAACTTCTCAGCATTTACCAAGATGGTTCCATTAACAACCTCAAATTAACTTTAACAAATTTACAATTCAGAAAAATAATTATATATACCTTTTTGTAATACATGCAATTGAAAAATAAAAGGATTTTTGGCTTATGTATCTAACACTAAATAGAATACTCACAAAATCAAAGTAAGAGCTTTAGAAAGATCTTGGATATAATCTAGTCTTACTTTACACTTAAAGAAACCAAGACCCAGCAAGGTTGTTTATAGTAGGCTCTCAAGGAAGGAACCAAAACTAAAATTCCAGATTTTCTGATAACACATTTAGTAATCTTTTTACTAATCTTAATTTTCAAAGTGTTTTTTCATAAAACTGCCTGACAATGGCAAAGCCAATGTATAGAACTAAAATAAAATTATGTATTATTAAATTAAAATGTCAACTTTAAAATGTTTGAAGTTGTATATATGCAAAAATAGAAGTTTTACTTTAGCTGTTGTCTGTGTTTTTTTGTTAAAGATGCTTTTCTAGAGCCATCGTAATTTATTCATTCTGCTTTAATGATGCCATTTTCTACACTTCTAATTTGACAACAGTATTCACTTGTCTCTTTGGAGGATCACAGACAGCTGCAGAAGAGAAATCCAACTGCCTATTGGCAGGAACTCATAGGCATATAAGGCTGTTTGGGGTACAATTGCAGTTTAATTTAGGTTGATGAGAAAACACACCAGAGTTTGCTTGTCAGGAATTTGGCCACATCTTTTGATGAATATTTATGTGCTTCTAAATTTCTACAATTCTTAAGAAATACAATTTTTTTTCTGTTTAACATTCTGTATATTAATGAGCTTGGAGTTTTCTTGCAGCTCTGGTAAACTTTAGATTCAAAGGTTACTTGGTCCAAGCTGAAACTTTATAGATGAGAAAACAGATCCTGAGAGGTTAAGCAATAGTTTCAAAATCACACAGCTAGTTCATTGGAAAACTAAATTTTTAGGATTCCCAGTTTATTATAATGAACATCAGATAATGGCTTTTTAGTAGGCATTATTAAGCATGTATCATATGTAGAAAGTATATTTTCTTAATACAGTTACTAGCTAAAATGATGTAAAAATCATGACTTCTATTTTCCTCTTACCCACTTATCTGGCCCTAAATACCACAGCAATCTCATAATAAACATGGTGAACTAAAACGATTGAATATTTGTTTTCCTCTCATTTTGTTTAATTATGGTAGATCTTCTTTACTTATCTTGACTAGGTCTGAGAGCTCATCTGTTCCCATCTCCCTCTAACTTTATTAATCCCATGCAGTATTCCACTATATGAATTATCCAACCTCTCTTTGAATGCCTTCAGTAGCAAGAAGCTCTGTGAGGCAAACTTTTCCTTTATTAGGCAAACCTAACACATCCAGGGATTATTTAATTCAATTAGTATTTAATTTAGGCTTACTATGAGCAAGATAATGTGTTAAGCACTGATAATAAAAACAGAAATAAGTCACTATTGGTGATATAAACGGTTCATGGTCCAGAAGAGGACAGAAATAGCCTTTGCATATACATAAGCATAATGTAAATTAAGAATAATTTTTTGATTGTGAGTACATGTGGTACTTGATTTCCATTCTTGTGATACTTCACTTAGTAGAATGCGCTCCAGTTTTATCCAGGATAATACTAGAGGCCCTAGATCAAATTGGTATTATTTGAACAAGACTTATGTGCACATATAGTAGCAACATTCAACGGGTATCAGGAAGATGGAAGGGGGAGGAGGGAATGGGTATATTCACACCTAATGCGTGCGGTGTGCACCCTCTGGGGGATGGGCACGCCTGAAGCTGGGACTTGGGTGGGGCAAAGGCAATATATGTAACCTAAACATTTGTACCCCTGTAATATACTAAAATTAAAAAAAAGAGCCCCAAAAGAAGTTTCTGTAGAATAAAACTTCTATTTGCCCTGAAGAAAAAAAAAAAAAGTTTTGTAAAAACATTTAAATGAAGTAGCAAGCCCTAACCTTTCTTGAGTTTCTTCTCTGTGCCAGACACTGTCCATGGAAGGGTGATAAGTACTCAGGAAGATGGAGACTCTCATCTTTCTGTATATTACTCATAAAGAAATCAAAGAACAGTGTCAAATGCTATCCCAAAACTACACAGCATGTTAGTGGTAGATCTGAATTTCGAATAAGTCTGTCTCTAACCAACACTCCCACCCGATGATATTTTGCCAATCTTAAAGGAAGAGGAAGATTAGTAGAGTCCCAGGTAGTATTTAAAAAAATATTCAACATAAGACAATGTAATGGCCAAGATTGACAGAAATAAACCTTGGATCATGGGCAATAAAAATGTGTCATTTTCAAAAAAGAAGACTGTAAGGAGATAAGGCAGGAATGTGGGCTGTAATCAGATTGCTAAAAACCTAGAATGCTAGCCTAAGATGATTATTGTTTACTGAGAACCTATTGAAATTTTTGAGCACACACAAAAATGATGTAATCAGAGAAGAACTTCAGGGAAATTAATTTTGAAGGAGTCTGAGAAAATGTTGGATGAAGCCAGAGATTGAAGAGACAGATAGGTTCAATGGTGGCAGTGGCAATGAAGTGATTCTTTTCTTACCATGCACCAGTATATTTCTCCTTATATTTTTTTATAGTCTTAAGTTTCTGTCTTCTAGAGTGACACAGGTATGTGCCTTGATATTTTTAAAGGTTAGATGAAAAAGGTATATTTTGCTGTATTCAAATCAGAAGCTATAAAAATTGTTTAATGCCCTACTTGCTAAATTTCCCATTCTAGAAATCTAGCATATAAATGAATATGTACTTCCAAGTTCCTTTATTCAAGTAATATTTACAATGGCACCAAGACAGCACCTATATATCAGATTTATTAATATTTCCAGGATGTATACAAATGTATTAGAAGAAGTTTTTCAATGCATAATACATGGTAATACTTATTTGCATTTGATTAAGTGATTTATGAGAAAGATATATGGAGTATTTATGGTCTCGCAATTGCAGTATAGAAAAAATCATTTATGAAGTCCAGTAATATAGTGAAATACATAGAAATTGATTTTTACCAATTATTAGAGAATAAAATTAGGAAAAAGGTAAACATTTATCCTCAATCTGTATTCCAAAACTGCTTGCCCTTATAAAACAAAAATACTTAGAACAAATAAAAACCAGTATTTATATTTTGACTTTATTTATGCATATATATTTTTCCACTTAAAAACTAGATTATAAGACAATTCTTTTGTCAATCAATTTATCCATTTTAAATGTATTCAGGCTTAATGTCAAAATACCTAAGAATGTGTACACTACATGAACCATCAACTTCAATTTATTCTAAAGATAATGGATATATGACAAAATGTTAGTATAAGAATGCTTATTATATCTTTGCTTATAGTAAAGAAAATTGGAAGATTCATTAAATAAGAAATGCCCTGAACAATTCATAAGTTATTTTTGTCAATGTGTATTTAATAAATAGAAAAATATTTTAAATGAAAAAAAATCTAAGCTGTAAGACAATAAATAGAGAATAATAAAATTATGAGTATATCAAATATATATATTAATGTCAGTTTTCACTAGGTGGTAGCCTCATTATTTTTATGCTTTTATTCATTTAGACTATTTTCTGCATTACAACATAACTTAGAAAAGTGTCTTTTAATAGTTTTTGTCAGAGCTGCCGAGATTAATCCTTTGAGGCTATTCATTCCACTACAGCTTTCTTCAATCACATTGTTGAGTTTTATGATTTACCATTTCCAAGTAATTATATAGATATATCAATGAGAATAATGATGATGGTATGGGAAAAAGCACTCTGAGTCACTCAAAATACAATATATAGGACATAGGCATGTTATCCAATATTTATTTTTATTTCTCCTTTTTATTTACTTATTTTTTGAGCCAAGAATTAGACATGAGGAAGAAGTGGATCCACTTCTTATTGTCTTTCAGAAAATAGAATTTTTACATTTTTGCCATTGTTGTGTGCTTATCTAAGTGGTATTTTGTGTAGTTGTTTGTTGATTTTTGCAATCCAGGTTCATCCTACTTGTCATTAGTAAAATTGTTTCCTAAATGCTATTAATAGGTTGAATCTCATATCTAGTTTCGAATTCCATTCTTAGTTTTTAAATTTGTGTATATTTTTACAGAGATTTCAATGGGAATTTGGAATAGGCAGGTATTGCTTGTCAAATGCAAGTTTGACTAAGATTAATTATAAGGGATAACCCGTTATGCAAGGATTTGGAATGCTAGGCATTTTTTCCCCCTCCTGAAAAGCAAGAGTAATAGAAGGAAGTGCTAATGAATTATAGTGCAAAACATTTAACACTCCCTAGTAAAGTAGCAACTCTAATATTTATCAACTTTCCTGCCAAAAGGCCATTAATATAACCAGTGTGAATTTCACCAGGAGTAGGATGAAATTTAGGTAGATAGATAGATAGATCAATAGATACCTCTTTAGATGAACCTCAGTTGATGAAATTAGTGACTATATGAAGGTGGTGAATAAGCCAGGGAAAAGAGAAGACTCTTGTGTTTCTAATTTGAGCAATATTGGGTCCTATGTTGCCATTTAATGAGGTAACAAATCATAAAAAGACAAGAGTTTTAGGAATTTATAAGTCAAATTTTAGAAATGTTGATTTTAATGTGCCAATAGGGCATGTTGAAATTGGCAATAAGCTAATGGGAAAAGAAGCAAAGGATTCTAGCCATGTTAATTCACACTTTAATCAATATTTAATGTTATATACCATGTGACAGATACTGAACAAAGACTTGTCATTTTATAGTGAATAAGGCAAAATCCACTTTTCCTCTCCTGCCAAAGACTTTATTTAACAGCATGAGGGAGTACAAACCACACAGGCTGCCACTGATAAAATAACTTAGGATTTGTTAATTAAAAAACAATTTGTTTTGTTTTGTTGCTTACTTTGGTTTATTAATAACCTTGCAAAGAATAAACCAGGGGTCTTAAAAGAAAAGGATATGTAAGAGAATGTCTCCATTGTTTCTTACAAGGCAAGCCCAAAGTTCTAAGTGTGTGAAATAAGGAGTAAGAAACCCACCAGGCAGAGCACTTCAAAACGGAGGACTACTTTATTTTGTACCACTTTAGGCTGAAGTACTACAATATCACTCAAGTTTCTGCCTAAGGAAATTCTTGTTATGCTACAGTTACGTATTTGCATTCCATTTTTTAGCATGTCACTGAGTCTATTTCAATAGAGCTTTCAATAGAGCAGGCCTGAGTGTTCCTAACACAGATGGGCAATAGGCAATTGAATCCCAGTAAAGGGTTTACTTTGTTTAAAATAGTACAGAGGACTAGAGTCTAGTATATGACTCACTAATCAAGTCGTTGGGAGAAACCATACAAATTATCACAGAAAATCGTTATCAATTTTTTTATCATCTTCATTTTAATAAAAGTGGCATAATATATTGTCATAGCAGAGCACTCAATCAAGAGCCCTACAAAACTGAGGTTATAGTTATTCTTATTAGTATGAGTCAATTATTCAATTTAATTGGTAGTACAAGGGCTAGACATTTGTATCAGAATATCCACTACAGATCTGTGTCACACTAACATTTTTTATCTGTGCACCTATCACATTTATTCTTTTCTTTTTCCCTCTGTACTTTCCTCTTGCTTTCTACCATTCTTCTCATTTGCTTCCTACCCTGTGAATATTTATGCATTTGCAATGAACTTATGAAATCTGCTTACCCCTTTTGCTGGCACTTAAGGATAAAGCAGGTGTGCACCTAAATTTAGCCCAAATGCAGACTGTATTTTCTATTTCGCAACTAGTTGATTTTGTGTCTCATCAACACTATTTCAAATATTTTATTATTTGTTTTCATTTTTATTAAGGCCACTACAAGGCAATAAAGTGGCTGATTCTGTCCTCTCAGCACACTTCAGCGAGGCTACTTTAGCACCATACGTGAGCTGGCAGCACTTCAAGAGACTAGTGATATGGTGTTGCACTGTTAGGCGATTATCAAGTCATGTCCACGGAGACTGAAGAATTCTTTAGAAATATTGAATGGATAAAATTAAATGTGAACTAAGAACCCAAACGAGTGTGTTACTTAAGAGCCATGAAATTATTTGGAAACTTAATTATGAAAAAGGATGAAATGATTCTAGGGTGAGAGGTCAACTTTGCCTCTGATTTTTACTCTTAATATTATGGGAAAAAATCCTTTTATGTGAAATGAAATTCACTAGGCATTTCCATTAAGTTTCTTATTATATACTTACTAATTAAAAGCCTTTTTTAACCTTTAAATGATGAATTACCAGCAAATACCTCGCTAATATTCACATACCTAGTACAATTTCCTTTAGAGTAAAAGGCAGCCAGCATAGCATTATTTATTAAGAATAGAAATTGAGCTCTTCATAAAGTGCTGAAAATGTGTTCCTCTGGTATATTCCAAACAAAGAACCTTGAAAACACCCAATTAATAATGTGTTGAGATGTATCTGTGCACTACCCACTAGACACAGGATGAAAACATACATTCTTTAAAGTTTTTTATTTTTATTTTTAAATGTTTAATCTCAAAACGTAAATCTGCCCCTACAGAGAACATCAAAAGACAAATTCCCTTAGTGACATTTTACAATTAATTTTAATATCTGTGAACTAAGCACATAAATTCTTCTCGTTGCAGCATATGCAAATGCGTTTCTGAGTATCTTTGAAGTAGCTGTTATTAAATGCAGATACCATCTCTGCTTGGGGCTAAGTATTAAAATAGTTTTTACAAAATAACAAAAGATACTGTATATTATTTTCTAGATGATTTGTTTCATTCAGTAAGTTTCCTTAGACAAGAAGCACAAAAATACCATATCTCAAATTCCATAATGTGTACTCATGGAATGTGAGTTTAAGTATGAACAAATTGAAGTCAATATACTCAATCTAGAAAGGAAGACATAATTAATCTTGGAAAAAATCCATCCCAAATCAAAAATTCTACTTAGGAAATTTGAATTAGATATGTGATAAAATGAATTATGCCAAGTGATGAAAAGCTTACAATATTTTCTGCATCTGTGTCATATTTTAAAATATCCCCTTAAATCATATAAAATGAAAATTTTAGTGTAAGCATGGCAAGTTGGAGATTGAACAGATTTTCATGTTAAAATATTTATTGGAATAATATAAAATGGATATATTTGTAGGTCAGATTCATACCTTCTATAAAGTAAGTGAAAAATAAAATGTTTATATAACCAAACTTGGAAACAATTGCTAATTTTAAATTGAAAATCTCATACCATATTCAACACACAATAAAGACTATGAGTTTGATAATTAGGGTAGAACAGTGTTTCTTAAATAAGTGACTGCCATTAAGTTTAACTAAAGTGTTTTCAGGGAATCATGAAATTGAAATCTAAGTTAACTCCATGGGTTACTCATATTGTACTTAGTTAATTTTGTTCTAGGCAAAGAGCTTTACAATGATAAGAGAGATGCTATTGCTAATCTTTGAGGAAAACACATAATAGAATAATGAAGGAAAAAAGTATTCATGAATTGTGAAAAATGTCTTAGTATCTAAAATTTCTAAAATTATAGATTTGATTATTAAATAAGATATGCTAGAGGCAGTTAAAGAAGTGATTTAATCTCATTCTCTTTTTAAATAGTTAATTAATTGTTATATCATGATCATAATATAGAAAAGTAAATTACTATAAAGGATATGTCAGTAGTATGTTAGACAAGTTGTAATTAGGTTGAACAAACATTCTGATTATTCAGTTTCAATGAAAGGTAATATTTGGGGGAATTCTTACGGCTTTCTCCATGTTTCTGTCTTATTTAACATTTTCCTGATGAGCAAAATACAGTCAGCCATAAAGGAAATATTTGGTATAGAGGTGGTTTCCAAAAGAGTGGGACAATTTGTTAATGATTAGTCATTTACACGTTTTTAAATAAGGATTTTAAAAGTCCAGTAGCACATTTTCATTATGAAACAAAACTAGAAAAAATTTACAAGTGTAATAATGTTCTTATAGTTTGGTCTTAGAGAGCCATATTTCATCAGTAGCTCATGGATGAGATTGTGTGGAAAGAATCTAGGAAGATGCTTCCATTTCTAGCAGTATGACAGACTACAAATCCTGAAAACCTTATCATTAAAAAGCAACTATAATAATAAATATATATTTTAAAACATATTTTAATTCAAAGATAATAAAGCAAAAATTAATTTTCTCAGAACCCAAATCCAGGTTTCTTTAAAAAAAACCCAGCATTATTTAAGTATAATTGACATTGTATAAACTGTATGTATTTAAAATGTATGATTTGATAACTTTTGACAAATTCATAAACTAATGAAAAATTCCTCACATTCAAGATCATGAATGCGTCTATCTCTCCAGAAATTTCCTTTGTGACCCTTTGATAGTCCCTTTATATACCCCTCCCCACACTTTCCTCCTGAGGCAAACACAGATTTGTTCTGCAACTATACATTAGTTTGCATTTTCTAAAATTATATTTATGTATATTATAAAATATAATATGTACTCTTTTTTATGTATTACATCTTAAATGAGTGTAATTGTTTTGAGATTCATTCATGTTGAGGTGTGTATCCATAGTTCATTCTTTTATTGCTGAATGATATCCTATTACAGGAATATTTCAGCTTATTCATATGTTGACCAAGTAATGGGCATTCGTGTTATTTCCATTTTGTGGCTATTACAAATATAGCTGTGATGAACATTCATGTACAAGCATGTATGGATATATGTTCTCATTTCTCTTAAGTAAATCTATGGGATAGAATAGTTACATGATGTGGTAGTGGTATATTTAACTTTTTTAGGAAACTGCAGAATTTTCTAAAGTAATGATAACATTTCACATTTCCCTAGCAGTGATACATGCTCCAGTTTCTCCACAACCTTGCCAACACTTTTATGGCCAAGTCTTTTAATTTTAGCCATTTTGATACTTGCATGGTGTTATTGTTGTTTTAATTTGCATTTTTCTAATGACTAATGATGTTGAGTATCTTTTCATTTGCATATTTGCCATCTGTTTATCTTCTTTGATGAAGTGTCTGTAGTAATATTCTTGGTAAAGTGTCCAAGTCAAACCTTTGGCTCATTTTTGTTTGGTATTTGTTTTCTTATTATTGACTTTTCAGAGTTGTTTAATGTGTGTGTGTGTGTGTTTGTGTATAATATGTGTATATTGGCTATAAGAAAATATGACACATTATAAGCAGAAAAATCAATCAGAATGAGAGATATTAGAACTAACAGTTTTGCATGACTGATTTTTCTCATTATGTATTACTTTTTCTGATTTTTGTATGCCCTGTAAGTTTTTATTTGATGCCAGATATTATAGTTTTATCCTTAAGATATTGGCTATTTCAGTATTCCTATTTATTGAGCTTTTTCCTGTGATGCAGTTACATTACTTGGAAACCATTTGATCTTTTCAGGTTTTGCTGTTAAGATTTCTAAACAGGTGCTCAGTCTAAGGATATTATTCCCCACTACTTAGTCAAGATTCTTTTCTGTACTCTGTACAATATTTCATGAATTATGGTTTTTTTCCAGTCTACCTGGTAGGAGCAGGCACTATTCCTGGCCCTTTGTGAGCAATGGCCACTGCAACCTCTAAATATTTGAAGACAGATTCATGTACATATATATGGAAACTTGTTATTGTGAAAAGGCGGTATTCATGATTGGTGGTGAAGAAAGGTATTAAAAGATGAATCAATATTGTTAAAATGTCAATATTACCTAAAGTGATCTACAGAATCAAT
>VBSM01000361.1:55168398-55215987 GCA_008086735.1 Cheirogaleus medius | reverse complement strand
AAAAAAAAAGATGTGCTAGAATAAATTTCTAATAAAAGTGTTTTCTTTTCCTAATAAAACAAACAAAAAATAGGAAAATTATCTTACAAGTACTTGCAATTCCAGATGAATTTTAAGCTGAAATGTGAAATACAAGTGCTTCAATACAATGTAGAAAATACATTCATGATTCTGGGGAAAGAAAACAATTTGTTTTGCTTTGTTTTATAAACAAGATAGAAAAACTATAATAGAAAAAATGGGGAAAAAGTTGAAATCATTCCCTCTTAGAACAGGAACAAGACAATGATGCCCACTGTCATCAGTTCTATTCAACAGTACTGAAAGTCCTAGCCAGAGCAATCAGGTAAGAGAAACAAAAAAGGGAACTTGTTTGAGAATTCTGGTTTAAAATGAGTTGGCTTTCTCCACAAGTTAAATGACCCAGCTTCACTTAAAAATACAAATTCTTCATAATTAAATTTACATACAAGAGGTATTTTGATAGTGGGAATATTCACTATAAATAATTTTTATTTATAAACATAATATATTTACATTTCTTTCATATAATATATTTTAAATCAATTGACATAAAACATTCCTATTCAAAAATTAAAATGAAATACAATCATATTTTTGTATGCAATATAGGTTAAAAAAGACTAGAGAAAAAACGAAGATTATGTTGTAATATTGGAATTTTCTTCTAACAGTTGCACTGTTTCCAAATGTAATACCTGTTTGTTGGCATTTAATTATGTAATTATCTTTTTGGAATGAATTAATTGCAGGGCAGAGGAAGGATTCTGGCACTAGAAACTCATTCTGGACACAGAATTCGATATGATTGAAACTAAGATATCAAGTCAGAGGATGAGTAGTCTATATAGGGTTCATGCATTCCCTGTAATGGTGGAACACAATTGTTTGAGTGTGTTTGCCTTGGTACCTTTTTCAATATCTTTCACCACAGTATCATAGGTATTTGTGATCCACAAAGAACACTTTTTAAGTAAAGTAATTTGAAAGGACAAAGGGTTTAAGGAAAGTTGAAAGGGGTTGTAGTTAATAATTGCTCCTATCCTACCCCTACCCTGCTGGAGCTGTTCTCATATCTCTTTGTTGTGTTGCTTTATTTCTTTAGTTAGGTGTAAACTGTTGAAGATGTCAGCCTTATTTCCTAAAACATATTTGTTAACTATCCATAGGTTTAGCATACATAACAGATTATATTTATAGATGCATCTGTTATAAAAGAGTTTTTATTATATAAAATTGCCATTAAGAATGGCATTGAGGGGAATTTGCTATTTAGCTATGAATATTGCTGTTATCTGCACTGATGTATTCAAGGAACTCAAATTATCTGAAACCACTTCAAAGTTTTAAAACATCTGATTTCTCAAAAGACCTAAGCAGGAGGATAGTTGCTGTGGAGGCTTGGGCTTGAGCCAGCAGGGGATCCTTTGACCTGTGACTGACTTATGGACTAGGCACAAACTAACAGGAATGACTCTGTAACTGGGTCAGGTGCTATAGTCAGGCCAGAAAAGGAGTGGGAGTCCTGCCAGGACTAGGGTATGAGAGAGACACAAGTCCCACACCTGCTGGCTAAAGCTGTGGCCACTGGGACTGCCACATTTTTCCTGTACTGAGACCTCTGCCCAGCAGCAGATGCCCCTCACCCAAGCATTTTGTGAGAAGTTAGATATAAACATCCTACCCCAACCACTGCAGTTGGCTCTTACCTGCAAGACACCTCCTGGCCTGAAAGCCTGGCTCACACAGCCCATTGAAAGCATGGCTAACACAAGAGCACACTGGTTGGGAAATAGAAGAGCATATCATAACCACTGCTACTGCCATTGCCCATGCTAGCACAACTACCCAGGAGGCTCCAACTACATCTAAGAAAGTCACCCAAAGGCCCAAGAATCCACTTGTCTAGAACTATTAACAAAGATACTAGTATACGCTGGCTCAGGTAAAAAGGATAGACATGCTTAGCCCACTGCTATCACTGAGCTGTAAAGACAAGCCTACCTGGTATTGCAGTCCCCAGCACAACTTCACCACAGCCCCCACCAATAACACCCTGACACACTGAGGGAATCACAGCTACTGCTAACACTATTGTAGCCAAAGAAAACATACAGAGTCTTCACTACTGTATGTACATGGAAAGAAAACCAAAGTCTCTTTCAAAACAAACATTATAGTCACATTTTCAAGAAAAAGTGCTTCCCCCAAAATAAATTAGAAAATAAGAATAAGCAAATGTTGCTCCAAATGCAAAGAAATCAATGTAAAGAAAAAAAAAATGAAAAACCAAGACATCCTCAAGGGAACATAATAATTCTCCAGCAATAATTTCTAAGCAAAAACAAATCCTTAAAATGCCAGATAAAGAATTTAAAATGTTGATATTAAAGAAGTTCAATGAGATGAAAGAGAAATGTGAAAATCAATAAAACGAACTGAGAAAATCAATTCAGGAAATGAATAAAAAATTTACTAATGAGACAGATATTTTAAAAACAAACAAAACAGAAATTATGGAGCTGAAAATTTCATTGGAGGAAATACAAAATACATGTGAAATCTTTCAACAACAGTCTAGACAAAGCAGAAGAATTTTAGAACTTAAAGACAGGTATTTTGAAATAATCTAGTCAGACAAAAAAAAATTTAAAAAGATAAAAAAGAATGAAACAAGCCATTGAGATGTTTGAGACTGTATAAAATGATCAAATTTAAAAATTATTAGTACTACTGTAGGTGAAGAGAAACCAAAAAAACTTGTAAACCCTATTTACCAAAATAATAGATGAAAACCTTTCAAGCTTAGCAAGGGTCTTAGACAACCAAATATAGGAGGCTCAATGAATCCCAAACAAATATAATGGACAAAGAGTTTGCAACAGCATATCATAATCAGACTATCCAAAATCAAAGTAAAAGAATGATTTCTAAAATCAGCAAGAGAAAAGTGTCAAGTTACCTATAAAAGATAGCACATCAGATTAATAGCAAATTTATCAGCAGAAACCTTACAGGACAGAAGAGAATGGGATGATGTATACAAAGGGCTAAAAAAATCCATCAGATAAAAATTATATAAGCAGCAAGATTAAGCTTCATAAATGAAGGAGAAATAAATTATATCCCAGAAAAGCAAATTCTGAGGGAATTTTCAACACTAGACTTGCCCTATGAGAAACACTCAAAGAAGTAATAAACATGGAAACAAAATGACAATATTTGCCATCATGAAGACACAAGAAAATATAAAACTAAATGGTAAAGCAATCACATGAAGAAGAAAGAGAAAGGAATCACATAGCACCACTACATAATTCCTCCAAGATATGAAAACAGAGAAAAGAAAAAGGAATTTATAAAACAACTAGAAAACAATTAAAAATATCTCAGGAAGAAAGCCTCACATATCAATTTTAATCTTAAATATAAATGGATTAAATGCTCTATCTAAAAAATATAGATTGGCTGATTAAATTAAAAAATATAATCCGACTGTACATGGTTTACAAGAAACTCACCTTACCTGTAAGGACATATATAGACTAAAAGCAAAAGGGTAGTTAAATATAAGTAAACAGAAGCAAAAAGCAAGCAAAAACAGCTATACTTATAGGAGATTAAACATACTTTAAAACAAAACCACTAAAAAAGACAAACAGTTCCTTACATAATGATAGAGATTAATTCAGCAAGAAGGTATAAAAATTCTAAATATATATTCACCCAACACTGCAGTACCCAGATTTATAAAACAAATATTACCTGACCTAAAGAGTGGATATGTGGATATACAACAATAGTGGGGAACTTTAACACCCCAATCACAGCGTTAGACAGATCATCTAGACAGAAAATCAACAAAGAAACACTGGACTTAAATTGGACTTTAGGCCAAATGTACCTAACAGAAATTTACAGAACATTTCATCTAACAACTTCAGAATACACATTCTTCTCCTCAGCATATAAATCATTTTAAAGAATAGAACATATGGTAGGCCACAAAATGAATCTTTAAAAATTCAAAAAAATTGAAATCATGTGTAGTGTCTTCTCTAACTGCAATGGAATAAAATTAGAAATCAATAACAAGAGGAACTTTGGAAACTATACAAACACATGGAAATAAACCAATATGCCCCTTAGTGATTAGTGGGTCTATGAAGAAGGACATTTTTTAAAAAATTATTAAAACAAATAAAAATGAAATCAAAACATATCAAACATTTTTGGAATACAATAAAAGCAGTACTAAGAGGAAAGTTTATAGCAATATGTGCCTACATAAGAAAAAGAAAAACTTCAGATAAATAGAATAACAATGCATCTTAAAGAACTAGACAAACAAGAGAAAAGCAAACCCAATAGTCATAAAAGGAAGGAAAACATAAAGAGCAGAAATAAATGAAATTGAAATGACAAAAAGCACAAAATATCGATAAAATGAAAAGTTAGTTCTTTGAAAAGATAAACAAATTCTACAAAATGCACAAAACAAACAAACAAAAAACAACTAATACCAATGTTCCTAAGACTTTTCCAAAAAATAGGAGAGGGAATCCTTTCTCATTCATTCTATGAGTATTATCCTGATATCAAAACCCCACAAGAACAAAACAAAAAAAGAAATCTACAAACCAATAACCCTGATGGACATAGACACAAAAATCCTCGACCAAATACTAGCAAAGTGAATTCAGTAGCACATCAAAAAGAAAATACACCACAGTCAAGGGGGTTTTATACTGAGGATGCAAGCATGGTTCAACATATGCAAATCAACAAATGTGATACATTATATACACAGGTTTAAGGACAAAAGCCATATGAACATCTCAATACATGCAGAAAAAGAATGTGATAAAAATGTATCATCCTCTCTTGATGACAACCCTTTATAAACTAGGCATAGAAGGAACATACTTCAAAATAATAAAGTCCAGATATGACATGCCAACTGCCAACATCATATTGAATAGGGAAAAATTGAAAGAATTCCTTTTAGAATGAAAAACCAAGCACCACATGTACTCACCATCAAACTGATGGTGAGTTGATCAACACTTAGGTGTACATATAGTGGTAACATCCATCGAGTGTCGGGCAGGTGGAAGGGGGGAGATGGGATGAGTATATTCATACCTAATGGGCATGGTGCACACCACCTGGGGGATGGACATGCTTGAAGCTCTGACTGGGGTGGGGGAAAGCAATATATGTAACCTAAACATTTTACCCCCATAATATGATGAAATTAAAAAAAACTGAGACAAGATAAGAATGCCCACTTTCACCACTCCCTATTCGGTATAATACTGGAAATCCTAGACAGTGCAATCAGATAAGAAAAAATATTTAAAAGCATCAATATTGAAAAGGGGAAGGTGAATATGTCTCTGATATTATCTTATATCTGGAAAACCCTAAAAACTCCACCAAAATACTCTTAGAATTGATAAATTAATTCAATAATGTTTCAGGACACAAAATCAATGTACAAAGAAACAGTAGCATTTCTATACAAACAGTAATGATCTAGTTGACCATGAAATCAAGAAGTCAATCTCATTTACTAAAAATAAAAATACCTAGGAATATATTTTACCAAGGAAGTAAGGATCTCTACAAGTAATACTACCAAACACTAATGAAAGAAATCATACATGATGCAAACAAATGGAAAAACATTTCATGGTCACAAATGGGAAGGATTGAAATTAAAGTGACTATACTCCCCCAAATAATCTATAGATTAAATGAAATACCTATCAAAATACCAATGTCATTTTCACAGAATTAGGAAAAAAATCATAAAATTCATATAAACCCCAAAAAAGAGCTTGAATAGGCAAAGAAATCCTAAGCAGGAAGAACAAAGCTAGAGGCATCACATTTCTTGACTTCAAATTGTATTCAAGGCTATAGTTACTAAAGCAACATAGTATAGGCATAAAATAGACACATAGACCAATGAAACAGAATAGAGAACTCTGAAACAAAAGCTACATATTTATTTATGACCATCTGATTTTTGACAAAGCTGGCAAAAACATATATTGAGAAAAGGATACCATTTTCAATAAAGGGTGCTGGAAAAGTTGAATTGTCATAGGCAGAAGTGTGAAACTTCAACTTTATCTCTCAATATATACAAAAATCAACTGAAGATGGATTAAACACTTAAATGTAAGACCTGGAACTATAAAAATACTAGAAGAAAATGTAGGGAAAACTCTTCTGGACATTTTAGTTTAGGCAAAAAATTATGATTATGATCTCAAAAGCACAGAAACAAAACCCAAAATAGACAAATGGGACTTTAAACTAAAAAGTTTCTGTACGCCAAAAGAAATAATTAGTACAATATTACTGTTGGTGGAAGTGTAAATTAGTACAGTATGGAGATTTCTCAAATTACTAAAAATAGATCTACCATTCAATCCAGCAAGCCCACTATTGGGCATCTCTAGCCAAAGGAAATGAAATCAATATATCATAAAATACACCTGCACTCATATGTTTATTGTAGCACTACTCACAATAGTAAAGATATGGAATCATCCTAAGTGTCCATCAATGGATGATTGGTTAAAGAAAATGTGGCATACATACACAAAGGAATTACCATTCAGCCATGAAAAATAATGTAATTATGTATTTGGTAGCAACATGGATGGAACTTGAGGTTATTATCTTAAGTGAAACAAGCCAGATACAAAAAGACAAATATTGCATGTTCTCATTCATAAGTGAGTGCGAAAAAATTTGTACACATGGGCATAGAGAGTAGAATGATAGGTGATGCAAACTTGAAAGGGTAAGATAGTGGTCGGGGGTGGAGGATGTAAATTACTTAATGGACATAATGTACTTTATTTAGGTGATATATATCATAAAATCCCTGACTTACTCATTGTGCAATCTATGCATGTAATGAAATTGCACTCATAGTCCATAAATTTATATAGATAAAATAAATTTTAAAAGAAAGCATATATACTTTTGACTTTAAAAACGCATTTATTGGCCACAGTGGCTCATGCCTGTAATCCTAACACTCTGGGAGGCTGAGGCAGGAGGATTGCTTGAGCTCAGGAGTTCAAGACCAGCCCAAGCAAGAGTGAGACC
Source organism: Cheirogaleus medius (assembly GCA_008086735.1). NCBI lineage: Eukaryota > Metazoa > Chordata > Mammalia > Primates > Cheirogaleidae > Cheirogaleus > Cheirogaleus medius. The sequence continues at coordinate 55,208,835 of VBSM01000361.1, read as the reverse complement.
CCAACTCTACTAAAAATAGAAAAAATTAGCTGGGCATGGCGGTGTATACCTGTAGTCCCAGCTACCTGGGAGGCTGAGGCAGGAAGATCTCTTAAGCTCAGGAGTTTGAGGTTGCTGTGAGCTAGGCTGACCCCATGACACTTGCCTGGGCAGCACAGTGAGACTCTGTCTCAAAATAAATAAAATAAAATAAAATAAAATAGCATTTATAAAAATTAGACATAGTAAGACTATTACTTTTTCTGAATCAAAAAATAAATAAATAACATTAAGTAAGCACACATAAAATGGAATTAGCTTTAGAAGGGTAAAGCAACAACAAAAAAATTAACAAAGATGAGAAATATATTCCTAACTGATCATTTGTACACACATATAAAAATATATTCTCCAAAATGTTATACAGGCTTTCACTTCCATCACTTCCACAGTACTTTATTTGGTTCTTCCTTACCTTAATCACTCTATATTAAATTTTCAACTTGGAAAAAAGTAATTTTTCATACTTTATTTGAAAGTCGGATTGTGCCTTTATGGTCACAAGATAGAATATACAGCAGGAAAAAACAATTATAAAATTTATGAATGATTTCTACTTTCTAAAAGTTAATGGTTTAAGCAGAAGGTTTTGTCTTTGTTATACATCCTTCAGTAATTGAAAGCTATTTGCATTTCACCCCAGAGAGGTCAAGTTTATGCTCATAGTAACACCTCAGATTATGAAATAGACCTTAACTAAAGAAAGAATTAACCTGGAAAACAGAAATTTATTCAAAAGCACAGCTTGTGATTTTTTCTGTTAGGTGAGCTTTAGCCTTTAAAAAATGGCTGAAATGTCTTCCTGAACACACAGATACTTCCTAGCCACAACTCTCCTGCTCTGAGTTACTTGCACACCCACTTACACACACACATACATACACACACACACATACCCCTTAATGATTTCGACAGGGCCTCTCTCATATATAAAAGCAATAATTCTTCCTTTTCCCTCATGAAATTTTATATTTTCAATCTGCTGTAAAATCATGCATTTAGTAAAGATTTTCATCTTTTTCAATCACCTAAAAGAAATATGTGTCTTTGAGTGCACTTAGGAATTATCATCATAATTCTAACTGCATATCCATACTGAGATTGACTCTATTTCTTGTACCGATATAATGATAAGCCAGTATATTTATGTTGACTTTAGATTCCCAAACACTGAAACTTCCATAACTAAGATGATTTTACTTATGTTTGTATGTCATTTGCTTATGCTCAGATTTCATCAGCAACTTTAATGTAAAATTCACAAATAACTTCTGAGGTGATAATATTTTGTCAACAGATCCTCGTTTTAATTACATTATGTGTACTAACATTTAATATTTAATACTTAACATTTAATATTTACTAAAGAACACATTTGTTGTGTAAAAAATACTCATGGTATTTTTTGTTTTGTAAAGAAAAATGTTTCAACTACTTGCATAAAGGGTTTACATATTATTATACCTAAATATTTAAATGTCCTATACATTCTGGCCCTACGTGATGATTCCAAAGAAAGTAATTGGTATAAAAAAACCTCTAATTTTACTCTTATGATTGGAAGTTGGACATCAACTGAAAATAATGCCTTACATGTAATGTGTAATGCTAACATGCATGTGTTTAATTTATTACTTTTGGTTTTAATTTTCTAAATGAAGTACCTTGAAATCTGTCACTTAAAGAATGCATTTTGTTCTTATATGACAAAATCAGCACCTCTATAATCATAACTCATATACTGTTCATTAACTATAATTTGTGTCAAATAATTTATAAATATCATGTGATAATTATTATAAAGATTAAATACATATTTAATTTATCATTATATAGGTAAAAAAATTAGGCATGGGATGGTTAAATTATTCAATTAAATTCAGACAACAGTAAAGTCAAGATTAGACCCAGGCTGCCAAAGATGATGATTTCTGCTCTTAACCACTAGGCTGTAGAAAAATTAACTCAGTCTTTCTTACAACACATATCTCAATGCTCTACAATATGCCAAAATTTGCAAGAAAATAGCTATATATATGTGGGCAAAGACTGGAATAATATATGCTAAATATATGTTAAAATGTTAATAGTATTTGTAGGATACAAGATATTGATTGATTTCCTCAAATTTTTGTTTATAAAAATGTGGCCCAGGATGACATACAAATCATCTGAAGTGTTTTTTTTTTTAAATGCTGGTCACAGACATACATGTAATATCAATTTACCTAAAATTTTGAAATAATAGGTCAGATATTTACAGTTTAGTAAATGTTCTAGGTAATTTTCATGTAGACAAATGTCTGAGAAAGCTGCTATATTGCTATCTTTAAAAAATTGTCTGTATTTTTTAATATTCTATACAGGCTGAGTCTATTTTAATCTGAGTAAAAATCACCAAAATGTCCTTTGGCAATATCTGCATATACTGGGACTTTATTTTACCTCACTCTACATTTATTTCTCCACTACAACCCTGTAAATTAAATGAGTGAATAGATAAATCTTTTTTCAATTTATGTTGCTTCAACTTCATTTTTATTTGCTTGAAAATAAATTGAAATCTAATAATTTCCTTTTCTGTGTCAACTCTCTTTGTTCTGTACCCTGATTTTTTACCTCTAGTTCGTTGGGATTAATATGTATGTGATGGATAGTAAAAGAAGGCTGCATGAGCTCATATTCAAGGACATCAAAATACAGCTCAGGAGAGGTTCAAAGTAATGAACTCTCTGTTATTATTGGAAGTGAAACAAAAAACTTTAGAGATCAGAACTCTGGGATTGACAGTTATACTCAAACCCATACTCAGTGACCTGAGTTAGTAGGATACAAACTTCTAGCAGAAATACTTTATGTCATTAAAACTTATACACTATTTCTAGACCCTGATCATGAGTGAAGACAAATAAAAATATTTCTTTCTTTTTGTCCATTACTTCTTATTGGATTTTTGTCATGTTTTATGGTATTTCCCCCCTTCAAATCCATCTAATGCACATGGTACAAAAAATATCTGTTGAGTATAGATCTGAATACTCATTTCACATAGCAAACCTATCAAAATTACCATTTTTTTCTAGGAACAATATCTGGAGCAAGTCTTCTGAAAGATAAAACATGAACAATGAGGAAGATTTTTCTGAGCCGAGGAAAAACATTTTAAAGAACCTGAAACGAGAGAATGTACAGTATGCTCTGAATTATGTCTAGACAGCAGGGAACTCAGTTTCCCATGAGTAGAAAGAAAAAGTGAGGGATGATTAAGAAAATGGAATTTAGATTTTACTGAAAGATGAAGACAGAGTTAAATACTCAGTGAATAGATCTACAGATCATTTTTAAGCATTTTGTCATGAGGAATCAGTGAAAAGTTTTAAAGTGGGGAGCACAAATATTCATATTGGCATTTTAGAAAGACCACTCTGGTTGAAAGATTAGACAAACTTTTTTGACATAAAATGTGTGGTGACATCATCCTCTTTTCCAGGATATAATTTATTTATTGATTTCTTTGTGTAAGGCACTGAGTGAAAAATCTCAAAATTCCCTGAGTAGGTTATCTCTCGTATTTTTCTAATAATATTTTTATTATAATGTAATTAAGATTTAGTGTAATACATAGAATTTTAACAAATTTATTGAAGTATAATTGACATACAATAAACTGTATAAATTTAAAAGATTTAATTTGACAAGTTTTGACATATGTATGTACTTGTAAAACAATAGCACAAATAGTTAACATATCCATCATCTGCAGAAAATTTCTTATAGAAGTGATGAGAGTGAACACTCTGGCTTTATCCCTGATCATAGAAGGAAATTATTTGGTCTTTCACCATTAAATATAATAATTGCCACAAGTTTTTCATGGACAAACTTAAGCAAGTTGAAGAAATTCCTTTCTATTTATAGTTTAATGAGAGCTGGTTTTTTTTCTTTTTCTTTTTTTTAGTGAATCAGGAATGGATGCTGTATCCAGTGTCATTTGCTTTCTGTTGTTTTTCTATTTTCTATTTCATTGATTTCCTCTCTGATATTTATCATTTCTGTTCTCATTTTTGCTTTGTTTGCTCTTCTCTTTCTTGTTTCTTTTTTTTATTCTTTTTATTTTTATTTTATTTCAAGAAAATATGAAAGTACAAACATTTTGGTTGCATTTTATATCTTTGCCTCTTCCTAGCAAGGGTTAGAGGTATGCCCTTCCCCTTCACAATGCTCACCACATCCTTAAGATGTGGGTCTATCCCCCCAACCCCCAAATCCCTGGTGAACACCACCACCATTTGAGCACCAGTGTTAATCAGTCAGTACCAATTTGATGACGAATACATGTGGAGCCCATTTTTCTGATCTTGTGTCACCTCACTTTGGATAATGGGCTTAAGCTTAATCCAGGATAATATAAGCGGTGCTAGCTCACCGTCGTTTCTTAGAATTGAGTAATATTCCATTGTAAACATATACCAAATTTTAATAATCCACTAATGAATTGACAGGCACTTGGGTTGTTTCCATGTCCTCGCAATAGTGAATTGTGCTGCCATAAACATTCAGGTGCAGATGTCTTTATAATAGAATGTCTTATGCTCTTTTGGGTAGATGCCTAAAAATGCTATTGCTGGATCGAATGATATTTCTATTTTTAACTCTTTGAGGTATCTCCAAAATCTTTTCCACAAAGGTTCCAATAATTTGCAGTCCCACCAGCAGTGTAAGAATGTTCCTATCTCCACATCCTCACCAGCATTTGTTGTTTTGGGATTTCTTGATACAGGCCATTCTCACTGGGGTTAGGTGATATCTCATTGTGGTTTTGATTTGCATTTGATTTCTCTAATGATTAGAGATGTTGAGCATTTTTTATATGTTTGCAGGCCATTATTCTGTCTTCTTTGGAGAAGTTTATGTTCATTTCTGTTGCTCATTTCTTGATGGGTAGTTCGATTTTTTCTTGTTAATTCTTTTGAGTTCTCGATAGATTCTTGTTATTAGACCTTCATCGGAAGTGTAGAGACAAATATTTTCTTCCAGTCTATAGATTGTCTATTTGCTCTAATGAGAGTTTCCTTTGTTCTGCAGAATCTTTTTAATTTGATCAGATCCCATTTGTTTATTTTTGTTGCTGCAGTGATTGCTTTGGGGGTCTTCTTCAAAATTCTTTGCCTAGGCCAGTGTCTGAAAGGGTTTTGCCAACATCTTCCTCTAGGATTCTTAAGGTTTCATGCCTTAGGTTTAAGTCTGTTATCCATCTTGAGTAGATTTTAGTGAGAGGTGAGAGGTAGGGATCCTGGTTCAATCTTCTGCATGTAGCTCACCAGTTTTTCCAGCACCATTTATTGAAAAGAGATTCTTTTCCCCAATGTATATTTTTGTCTGCTTTATCAAAGATTAGGTTATCATATGCAGATGGTTTCAACTCTGGAATCTCAGTCCTATTCCAGAGATCAATGCTTCTGTTCTTGTTCCAAAGCCAGGCTGATTTAATTATTATTGCTTTATAGTACAGCTTGAAGTCAAGAAGACTGATGTCTCCCAGTTTGTTCTTTTTACTTAAGATTGCTTTGGCTATATGAGGTTGTTTCAGGTTCCATATAAAGTGAAGAATTATTTTTTCTAGATCTGTAAAGAATGATGATGGTACTTTGATGGGGATTGCATTAATTCTGTAGATGACTTTAGGTAATATTGACATTTTAATTATATTGATTCTATCAATCCATGAACAAGGTAGATTTTTCCATCTGTTTACATCTTCTACAATTTCGTTTTTTTACTGTATTTCTTAGGTTGGGAACTGAATTTAATTTGAGGTATTTTTTTTTCTGAAAAGGCATTTTGTGTTATCGATTTCCTTCCATGATTAGTTATAACTGCACTACAACAATGTGTATATGTAGTGTTTTCATTTTCATTGAGTTCAAAATACTCTTGATTTTCCTTTTGATTTCTTCTTGGGTTCATAAATTATTTAGAAGGGTTGTGTTTTTGCCAAATATCTGAATACATACAGAAAACTTTGTTATTGATCACCAATTCAATTTCATTGTAGGTGGAGATCATATTTTGATTTACTTAAACACTTTTCAATTTAATAATTTATAGGCTAGGATATGGTCAACCTTGGTAAATAATCTGTTTACACAGAATATTAAAATATTGAAGATACAGGACATACTAAAGATAGTATATTCTGCTATTGTTAGCTGAAGTGTTTTATAAATGTTAATTAGGAAAAGTTGATCAATGATGTTCAAGTTTTCTATATTCTTACTAATTTTATGTCAATTATTGAGATAATAATGTTATAACTTTCTGACTAAAATTGGGAATTTTTCTATTTATCCTTGAGGTTCTATAAAAATTTGCTTAACATTTTGAAACATTGTTACTGGGTACATAAACGTCTAAAATTGCTACATCATCTTGTTGAATTGATTCCTTTATTATCATGAAATAAACTTCTTTATCCCTGGTCTTATTATTTGCTCTGAAATATGTTTTTTCTGATATTAATATAGTCATTGAGCCTTCTTTTGGTGAGTTTTAGCATAGTGTACCTTTTTTGTCCTTTTACAATTAACCTATTATAGTATCCAACTATAAAGTGAGTTTCTTATATGCATCAAATATTTTTGTCTTGCTTTTCTATTCAACCTGACAGTCTCTTCCTTTTAATTGAAGGATTTGGACCAGTTACATTAATTATGATTATCAATGTGTTTGGATTTACATCTGCTCTCTTCCTGTTTTTTTTCTTGTTGCATATGCTATTTGTTTCTTTTTTCTTCTGATTATTTTGAATTAAATGAGCATTTTTTATTAGTTCATTTCAACTTCTTTGTTTGCTTATTAGTTATAATTTGATTGTGTTACATTAGAGATTGTTTTCCATTTATTGTATACATCTTTAACTTATTATATTCCCTCTTCACCTGATATTATACTACTTCATGTATAATATACAAATTTTGGAATAGTTTACTTATAGATCTCTTCTCCAAAGCTTTCTATTATTGATTTTACTTCTTCAGGTTATAGTCCCCTAATGCATTCTTATTAGTTTTGCTTTAAATAGTCAATTATTATTTTAAAATGTTAAATAATAAATCTTTATGCTTTATATTTACTCAGTGAAGTTGCCATTTCTGTCATTCTTTATTTTCTTTTGTAAATTGAGTTTTCCTTCTATTATTTTCCTTTTTTCAGAGGACTCCATTTAACATTTCTCGTAATGCATGTTTCCTTTTGTCTGAAAAAAGACATTATTTCTATTGTTTTTGAAAGATATTTTCACTAGACAAAAATTCTAAGTTGCCAGGTATTTTCTTTCATGTGGCCTCACAGTTTTATGCTACTGAGAGATAAGAGGTACAAGGTACATTATTTAGAATTGTTTTTGATGAGAAGTCAGTTGTCACCCCTATTTATTGCTGTTTTCCTTTTTCTCTTATTATTTCAAAGATTTTCTATTACTGATTTTAAGGAATTTGATCACAATGTATAGTGATCAAATTGGTATAGTTCTCTTTTTTTCTTGTTCTTGCAGTTTATTGGGCTGCTTATACATGTGGGTTTATAATTTTTATTCAATTTAGATAATTTTCAGACCTTATTTTATTTCTTCAAATAATTTTTGTCCTCTCTCTTCAGGAAAACCATTCACACATTTAATTGTCTGGTTAAAGTTTTCTCAAAGTTCACTGTTTAGCCAGTTTTTTTAGAGTCTTTTTCCTTTCTGTATTTTACTTTGGGAACTTTACATTGCTATTTTTAAAATTTCCCTAATATTTTCTTCTGAGATATCTAATCTACCATAAATTGTATGCAATGTATTTTTATTTTTTTCTCAGACATTGTAGTTTTCACGTCTAGAAGTTTATGTATGTGTGTGTGTTGTGTGTGTATGTATCTATAAAAAATATATACATACATGTATATAAAATGTCTATACTTAATATTTTCACTCTTTCCTCTAACTTCTTGAATATATGAGATACAGTCATTAAGAAGGACAATTTTAATGCCCTTTATACTATTTCCGTCCTCTGTATCATTTGCAGGGCAGTTTTAATTGATTGATTTTTCTTTTCACTGGGTTGTATTTTTTATATAAAAATCATTTTGTTATGAAATATATCATACAGAAGGCATATAAAGCAAACTTCTAGTTTTTAACAAACATTATTGAATTTATAGGGATCAAAAGGCTAAATCATTCATTTCTGAGATTGAGAAACCAAGGCTCAAAAAAATTGAGATTTACCGGAGATTATACAGCTCCTGGTCATATTTTTTTAAAGAGCTGATCTTATTATTGGCTTTTGAAAATTATTTATTATTATTATATCAATCTCTAAAGTGAATAATTTAGCCTTTTGATCTCTGTTAATTCAATAATGTTAGTTAAAAACTAGAAGTGAACAGAAACCAAGCAGGTGGTCGGGGAGGGGAAGACGGGTCAATATGCACCTAATAGGCACAATGCACGCTATCTTGGTGATGGGTACACTTATAACTTTGACTCAAATTGCACAAAAGAAAATCCTGTAACCAAAACGTTTGTACTCTCCTAATATTCTGAAATAAAAAATAAAGAGCCAATCATGATGTTTCATATCTTAGATCTTTTTATAATGCTGCTGAAAATTGATCTTATTTTTAAAATCTCATTCAAATTCAATGTGTTTTATTGCTTCTTTACATACCTGATTTTTTTTTATTCTAGACATTGCTAGTTTTATTTTTTAAAATGTTGGATATTTTTTATTATTGGGATTGTTTTTTGGAACACAGCCAAGCTATTTGAAAATAATTTAGTACTTTTGAGTCTTGCTTTTAAGCTTTCTTTTCAAGACAAAACAGCTCCACTGATCTAGGATTAATTTTTCCTCACTGCTGAGCAAGACCCTTGTAAGTACTTTAGCAAATAGATCAGCAAATATTTTTCTGTAAAAGGAACTTATAAAATAGTATTTATATAAAAAGTACGTATTTTGTGCTTTGTAAATCACATGTGGTTTCTTTCACATACTCTGTGCATTTGTGTTGGTCAGTGTTCATTTTCTATATCTTTTTAATATATATAAACTATTTAGCTCAAAGTCTATACCAAAATAGGTTCTAGGTTATATTTAACTCGCAGGCCAAAGCTACCAAAGCAAACTCTGACCAATCACGTGAATTAAAACAATTTTCCATTTCAGCTATGGTAAACAAGCGTTATTCCCTATGCTGCGTGAGCTTTATGCATTATTTTCCTTAATTATTTCAAATGGTTCTTTTTCTACACATTTTAGGTTCCTCACACATATTTGTTGGTTAATACTCAGCTGAATACTTGAAAAGGACCTTTTGCAAATGTCTAGAAATATTTCTCTGTGCAGTTTTCTCCTTTCTAGAACTCTTCCTTGTGAACCGTTGCTGCCTTGGACTCTTCAGACTCTTAGCTCTACTTCCGCAACTCAGGCAGACTGCTGGGCTCTGCCTCAGTTTCCACTCCCTCCACCACAACCTATAAAATTTCTGTAGGTCAAAAGCTGGGAGAATAATAAGATTCATTTGATTTGTTTCCCATCTCTCATATTTTACTGTCATTTGTTATCTGCTTTCCAAGGTCTCGAGTGTCATTATTTCATAATATTTTGTCTTTTGTTTATATTTAAGGTGGAAGAAAAAACTTGGTCCCTATTATTTCACCTTGTCCAGAAGCAGAAATGTAATATATAGATGTAGATATGGAATTTAATAAGTTTAGATAAATGTATGTACTCACCTAACTGCAAAATAAATAAGATTTAGGATATTTACATGACCTCAGATCATTTCTTTGTGAATCCTTCCAGTTGATCACCTGAATGAAGAGGAAGTGCCTACCTACATTATTTGGAATTATTATATGTGTGATTTTGTTAATATCAGTATAGACTCATAGACATTTATCTTATACTTTAGTTTATAATCAAATACAATCTTATTTACCTTCTTGTTCAAGTTTTTCCATCTTTGCCATCGGAAGCTCTTTTATCTTGATCCTAATTCCCAGAGACATACCCCATCATTGCTTTATTTGTTTGTTGTTCCTGTTTTGTTTTATTTTTGTCTCTGTTTTTGCATTTTCTTACTTTCTGGCACTGCAAGATGCTCCAGATGGTATATTCCTTGACCCAGACCCTGAATCAGCCATTTCTCGGGGATATCTGGTTCATTTTATTGTATAATGATATTAAAACCAAGATCTGATCTCTGTGTTTGCTCATTATTATTGGGGTGTCATTGTTTCTAAGTTCTAGGCTGACATATTAAGGACATATATATGTGTAAACTAACCCATGTAAACATACATACCCATAAATACTTTTATATGGATACTTCTCTATATATTTTAAACTAAACACAAAATAATGCTGATGTCTCCAATTGTAATACATTGCCACAAAGATTATTTTAGCTGTCTGCTTCTCTGTAACCTCCACTCCAACAACAACCAATCTGACTCCCACCATCCATCCACTTAATTAACTGTTCAATTTCAATGTACATGTATAGTGGTTTCAGAGTTAACTAGTAATTAATTAGCAGCCTAGTAGTACTGCTACTGAAGGGTAAAATTCACAATTTTTCCAACTAGTGCTTACGTACAATTCTTTTTGCCTTTATTCTTACAGAATTAACTCCAAAGTTACTTAAGTGAGCACATTTTCTCCCAACCACAGTGAAGTAATATCATATAGTTGTAACAGAGTTAGATTTATTTTTTGGCAAATTCTGCATTCTATCTTGATATCCCTGATATTCTAAATGGTTTATTTTTAAATTTGCATACATTAAGATTCACTCTTTATGCTGTAAATTTCTATAGGTTTTGACAAATGTGTACTATATATACCAGGTATCATACAGATTAGTTTTACCACTCTAAAGGATAACCTGTTGTTTCACCTATTGCTTCCTTATGCCCAAGCCCCTGGCAGCCACTGCTCTTTTTACCATCTCTATAGTTTTGCTTTTTCCAGATGCCATAAAAATACACATATCATATAATATGTAGCCATTCAGACTAGCTTCTTTCACATAGCAATTTGCTTTGAAGATGCAGCCATATGTTTGCATGACTTGATACCTCATTCTTTTTTATTACTGTGTAGTATTCTGCTTTATGTATGTATCAAACATCGTTTATACATTCACGCTTTAAAGGACATATTGACTACTTCCAGTTTTTGGTGATTATAAATATTTTTGTCCTTTTTTGTGTGGACATAAGTTTTGAAATCAGTAAAATAAAGACAGAGGGGAATGACTGCTGAATCATATGATAAGACTCTATTTATCTTTGTAAGAAACTGCTGAACTGTCTTCCAAAGCGGCTCTACCATTTTGTATTCCCATCAGCAATGACAGAATATCTATTGTTCTTCATCTTTACCAATCATAAATTGCTTTCAGTGCTAAAGAGTTTTAAAGAAGTAGGGGAACATAAGTAGATATTCTTTTGTGTCTAGTTTCTTTTGTTTATCATCCATTTGAGTTTCAGCTATTTTCTTCCACATATCAGTAGCTTTTCTTTTTATCTCTTTTTCACATTTCATTGCCTAACTATACAACATCTTATTTATTCATTTTCCTCTTAGCTAATGTGTGAGAGTTCTTTCTAGTTTTGAACTATTCTGAATAAAGCTGCTACAAATATTCTTTTTACAAGTATTTGTTTGAATGTATGTTTTTTATAAACATTTTTATCATTCTTAACAATTTCTGAGTGTCAGTTACTCCAATACCTCCCTAACATTTGGTTTTGTGAGAACTTTTTTTTTAATTGTAGTCCTTGTAAGTGTGATGTAGTAACTCTTAATTGCAGGAGGATGTTATATAATTATAAATTGTTCAGCTAATGAATTAATAATAAATTTATTTGAAAGAATATATCACTTACCACTAATTTGAGGATGTTTCTTCAGTATCATCTTACACACAAAAAATACTAGAGCTAAAAGGATGTTTCATTAACTCAAGTACTCAGAATACTAATTCAGTATTATAATATGATCAAGATTGTAGTTTTAAACTTGAGATATGAGTCTTCCATGAACTCATTTCAGTTTTAAAACTTCCTTCTGATTACTAAGCAGTGGCTCATTTCCAGGAAGTCACTAATATTTTCATATACAGTAATCCCCCTTTATTCATAGGAAATATGATCCAAAACCCCAGTGGATGCCCAAAACCTTGGGTAGTACTGAATCCTATATACACTATGTTTTTTAAATATATACATACCTATATTAAAGTTTGATTTATAAGTTAGGCATAGTAAGAGGTTAATAACAACAATTAATAATAAAATAGAACAATTATAACAATATGCCAACATCACTACTCTTGCACTCTGAGGTCATTATTAAGTAAAATAAGAGTTAGTTGAACACAAGCACTGCAATCCCAAAGCAATCCACCTGGTAACAGAGACTGCTACTAAGTGACTAACAGCTTGGTGGGCAGCAGATACAGCTTGGATATGCTGGATAAAGGGATAATTGATGGTCCAGCCAGGATGAAGCCAGACTGTGTGAGTTTTTATCATATTACTCAGAAAAGCCACAATTTAAAACTTATGAATTGTTTATTTCTGGCATTTTTCATTTAATAATTTTGGATCACATTCACTGAGGATAACTGAAACCATGGAAAGCAAAACTGCAGATATTGTGGAACTCCGTAACTCAGTAAATTGGCCACAAATCAATTGTAGACCCACTTCGGGACTCAGTTCTGCTCAGTTTATCTATTTGTTTATACTCATGCCAATACCACATGCTCTTGATTGCTATAGTTTTACATTACGTCTAAAAACTAAGTAATGTGCGCCTTCCAATTTTGAGATAAAATTGTTCCCATATTATCCTCGTTCTGTAAAAATTATAGTGATAGGCTCCTTTCAATCATGATGTTGTTAATTTGTATTCTCTTTCTATGTTTTATTATCAGTTTTGCGAATTAATATTTTTAATTTTTTCATAGAACTATTGGCCTTTTAATTTTTTACTAATGATTATTTGTTTACTATGTCATTGACTCCAATGTTATCTTCATCATTTTTAATTTATTTTATAAATTTTCTGCTCTTAAATCCTCTTGTGATAATTGATTTGAATTGTTTCTTTTCTAATATAAGCAATTAAATTAGTATGAAATATATTCTAATTTATTTTGTGGCTTCTTCTTTGATTATGTATTATTTATATGTGTATTACTTAATGTTTAACTGTTTGCAGATCTTCCAGCTATTTTATCATTATTGATTTCTAATTGGTTCTTTTGATTTCTAATTTAATATCCTGTATTCAAAGATTATAAATCTTTTAAGTGTATTGGATAGTTTTTTATTAAAACTCAGTAAATGTTCTAATTCAGTAAATGTCCTATAAGTGCATTGAAAATAATGTGAATTCTGCAACTATTGCATGTAATGTCCTCTAATAGTCAGTTAGGTCAATTGGACAAGTGATGTTTTTCAAAATTTTTTATGCCCTTCTGACTTGACTATTTATTACATCAATAAATAGGAGAGGTCATTAAAATAAAGATTTTAATTATGATGTCTATCATTATTTTAACTATGATTGTGAATTTGGATTTGTCTAGTCCTCTCCTTAGTTCCAAGAAATTTTTGCTGTGTTATTGATTGCATATACATTATTATTATTGTATATTCTTAATGAATTAACCTTTTTATTATTATGTAACACCCCTCTTTCTCTCTAGTAGTATTCCCTGTTTTAAATTCTACTGCCTCTGATAATAACATAGACTTACCAGTTTTTATATCTATATATATACTTTATAGAGTATATACACTATGTACATTGTATATTCACACTGTAAACTTTATCTTTTACTTTCAATCTGCCTTTATATTAATGGTGGGTCACATGCAAAAAGTATATATTTGGAATTTGTTTTTCTATAATTTGATAATCTCTGTTTCTTAAATGGAAGAATTAGAAGAATTGTTTATATTCATATTATTATACCCGTCCCTTGAAAATTCCTGAGCTCTAGTAGTCATGTGCAGTTTCAATTTATAGTCGTATTCGAAGATCCTACCAAATTACTAAGTAAAAGAAGTATATTTCCATTCAAATAAAATCAAGTTCACCATCCAGAATCAAAATAAAAACGATGTTTTCACCCATGAATTACTTTCTTTGTGCTGATATTCAGCAATAATGTTTTCCACATAGTAATCCTCTTTCTTATTAATGTCCCATCATAACTGATCCCTTGGCACCTTTTCACATGTACAATATGGCTTACAAAAACATCTTTATCTTATAATAATATCTATTCTTCTGTCCCATGAATTTTCTATATTAAAGCACAAAGTCATAACACATTTTTCATTATATATGTATTAAAAATATGCTAATAGTTAATTCTTAATATGCACGTGAATTATTTAAGCCAACTATAAAGCAAAATATTTTGTGGCATGTGAACAAGAAGACAAATGTGCTAGTGTGTTAATTATAATAATTAATATAAGAATTTTATTACTAGATCATTTTGTTTTATTTTCTGACAATTTTGTCATTGATCAGGTTGTTAATTTTATTAATGTCTTAGTAACAGTGCAATTTCAATATGTTTATGTCATTTTAATTTTTTCTGTAAGGAGTGAAAGTATAAATAATGCCTCTTAAATTATTGTCTGTCCTCTGCAGGTAGAGTAAAATTAATTGTACTGCATATTTTTAAGAGATTATTTTGGTTTTTGTTATAAAAAAGATATAGAGTTTGGTTTACCTGCTATGTTGCTCTGTCATATCTGAAAGTTAATATACAATCTTTGATAGTTTCATTATATTTTACAAAAAATTATTTTGTAATGGTCAATGCAATAGTACTAAGAACTAAAAAATTGCCAGTTCTATAAAATCCAATTTTCAAATATTCACCAATATAATTATTATTTTCACTTTACCTTCTGGCTTTCTGGGCAAAATCATTAACACTTGGAGATTCACTTTTAACAGCATACAGATTTTCATTATATATTTTACCTGTTAATTTTATTTACATCGTAATATTTTATGACTATATTTATCACTATGGTTATTTTTTATTAGATTACTTTTGGATCATTTACCCACTTTTGTAAAGGGGAATTAAAATACAACACAATAGTCACTATAAATTTTATGCATTTAAAATAGTTCGAAGTTACATTAAGTCACATGAGTTAAGACAGATTGTAAATTGTTTCTGAATACAGCCCTACAAGAAATATACAAACTTTTAAAATTTTTGTTGTGAAATACATTAAAAACTTTATGAGAAAATAATAGTAAATCTTATATCATATTTAATAATAAATATAAAACAATTTTATTGAATTTTTTATGAAGCAGCCAAACCACTGAAGCACTTAATAGACTACTGGGAAACACCAAGAACTGAATTTCAATAAATATTTACATAAGATTCATTTCAAAATAGTGGCTCTCAAATTTTCCATTGATAAACACCTGAGAATATCACTATATACAAAGTTCCCCCATGAGTATTTTATATTAGCTGCTATAGAAGATAGTTTATGTGCACATTTTTCTAATCTAACTGTAACTCTTCTTCTCCCTCACCTCCATTATATTACAGATTTAGGTAATCATGTTTTTGAAAGTTACTCTGACAGTTAAGGTTAAAGGATTTTTTTATTGGTCTGGTTTTATTAATAGTATTTGTGTGTGTGTGTGTGTGTGATAATGTACCTTGAATTTTTCTCTTCAAATCAAGAAGAAAAGGCTGGAAAATAAAGACATAATCACCTATTCACTATTCATTAAAAGATCTGAGGGCATGGTACTGGGTAAGTAACATACAATCACTTTTAATTCGCCTAACTTTATAAATTACTGATGAACTTAAAACTTACTTAAATTCATACAACTAATATGTTGTATTCAAATTCATGATAATTAGAATCTGAAGCCCATTCTCCTATTCCATTTCATTGCCTCTCAAAGGAGAGGCAAAGGCATTTAAGTCTGTATACTGTCTGTATTTAAGTCTGTATACTGCATGCAAAGGCATGCAAAGGCATTTTAGTCTGTATACTGTCAAAGTGCAATTCTTAGACTACCTATATTGTAATAATTTGGAGTACTGGTTTTAAAATATATGGTATTTCAATTGACTTAAATGATAATTCTTGCTGAGCCCAAGTATTAAAAGTATTCCCAACCGCAGCCATATTTAATGGCTAAAATATTGGAGCTCCAGCTAAAACCTTTTTTAAATTTTTTCTTTAGCCAAATATCAGAGGATTTTTCTTATGCTCACCAAACAAAATTTTTTAGCTTCATAGGTTATATATTTCAATTATTGTATTCTTTAGAAATGTACAATTCAAAATGATTTGTGTAGTTATTATGCAAACTATGGGGTTTATGTATGTACATTTATATGTGGTTCATGATTTATCCATACATGTTTACACATAAATGAATCACTGCCCACACCCAGTTCCAATTCACTGGATTTATATTCTTTTTTCCCCATTTACTCAGAAATAATGCATTTTGGAAATTCATTGGAATAGATTTCTACAGATAGAAACTTATTATTATTTTACTAAGTACAAAACTTCATTTTTTCTTATTTATAATTTCCTACAGATTGACTTACTTTTGAGATGCATGATAATATTCTTTACCAATTACTAACTAAGCAGTACAATTTTAATTATACCTAAACAAAGATGCATAGTTCATGGAGAATTTTGACTATCATGATAGAAGTCAAAGTATCGGTTACATTATTGCATCTGATCTGGCATGTATAAATGGGAGGGGCACATATTATGAGGGTTAAGAGAGGTTTCCCACAGATGAGATTTTATTTACTGCCTATACCTCTTTTAAATTATTTGTTAAATCATTTAAGATTATTCAAGTGAACTAAAGGTCAAGTGAACTAAAAATGATTTCTGCTTTCTAATTTTGATCTGTCAATTAAGTCAAAAATATTGAGAAATTGTATACAAGTAAGCATGACAAAAGGCATTGAAAAGGCTGAGAACTTGTGAATAAATAAAGACAACGTGTTAACAGGGAAACCAACAAGAAAGAGGGGAAGTTTAATTGTTTCTCCTTAAAGAAAAAAGAAGTGTTAGAAGGAGTCTAGTCAACCTGAAACACAGAAAAAGAAAATTCCTTGCCCATTATGGTCCCTGTGCCTCTGGCACTCTCCCAGGATATGATATGCTGGTCCACTAGTAGGACAGTTTACTCCCTTTTCAGATGGGCACACAGAGTTGAGATCCCTGATGCAGTTTCAGGAAAAAGAGGACTTGATGCTTCAAGCTGTGAAAGCCATACATAAAACTCACTAACCATAACCTGAGGTTTGTATCACCAGCAGGTTTTGTGTCATTTCAAAAAATAATAATTGGCTTCCATGTAAGTTTTTCAAAGGGCAGAGAATACCTGACTAACCAACATACATCTATAGTACATTTCAGTTACATTTATAATGTCTCATTTGGGTACAACATAAATTTATTGTGATTATTTAATCTGGATAATGCAAATTGGTACAATCTGAGTCCACAGCTACAAATGGCATGGTTATTGGAGGTAGAATGCTGGAATTGAGAGCCAGATACAGAGCCTCACTAGGCAATATTTAACACCAGAGGTTTGCTAAAACTGAGATTGGGAGAAGCAATGAGAGAGATCCATTAGACTTTGGTTTATTAAGTCTAATGAAAGAAGGCAGTTTGATGATCAAAGACAGGCAAACCAGATGCAAATGCAAAACCTAAAGTGAAAGTAATAATAAACTTATTTACTACAATCAGTCAAGATTCAATAAACAGACAAGTTGGGGGAAAAAACATTTTTCCTTATTCTATAATAGAGTTTCATTGTCTAATAAAGTAGCCACTAGCCACATGTCACTATTCAGACTTAAATTTAAAACAATTAAAATTAAATAAAATGAAGTTTTCTTTTCTTCAATCACACCAGCCATATTTCAATGCCTAATAGTCGCATGTGGCTAGTGGCTAATTTATTGCACAGTGCAAGTCTATAACATTTTCATCATCACAGAGAATTCTATTGGAAAGCTGTTTCCCTCAAACATTTCTAAATAATATTGCATTTGCCTGAATGCGTCACTTTGATTTAAAGGTACAGTTTCCAAAAAGACAAATCTACTGACTCAATGCCTCTTGATACAGTTAAAATAAAATTTCTGGACTTTCAAAGCTTGTGACTTGATCTTGGACTATGATGAAAACATGCAGATGTTATGGAAACAGATAACCATTGTTCCTTACTGCAGTCTCTTTCAAAAGTTCCTACTCACATAAGAGTATATTTCTCTAATTATTCATGGATACATGAATTCATTCACTCCTTCAAAAAGCATTGAGTGTAATAAACATTTACTAGGGATTATCAATGAGATAAAAATACAAAGATAACTGAGATACAGATTGCTCCTACAAGAGTCTCATAGCACAAAAGTGTAGATATGTATGCAATAAAATCATTCCAATATATTATGTTTTTTTGTGTTATAATGGAAATAATTCTGGCTGATTTTAATAGGGTGATTCCATCAGCAGCTTTGAGAGATATGTAAGGGAAGATGAGACCAGAGACAAGAAAATAAGTTAATGTACTATGTTGGAACTAAGACAATGGTAGAGGTAATAGAAGATAGTTTCAAAAATCCTTGGGCGAATGATTAATACAATTTAATGGCAATTCAGTGCAAAGGTGATAGAAAATAAGCTGTAAAAGATAATAATCACAAATTATCTGCATCCACATGTTCTCTCATCCTATTGTAAGACACAATTACAATTTCTTCATCCCTATTTCCATTGACTTAATTTTATGCTTTGTTATTTGTTTGTTTTTTGGTTTGGATTTGTTTTACTTTTCTTGCAGGGATTAAATAGCAGCCATCTACATCTTTTTTTTTGTTTTCATTTTTCTCTTTTCTTTGTTAGACTTCAATCTAAAGTCCCCAGACTTCAGAGATTCCTATAAACCCTTTCTTACTCTGATGCTAAAGTAATTTTTCCCTAAAATATAAATACAGTCAAATTACTCCCATTTAGTATTTCAATGACTATTTGTTCCTTAAGGGAATGAATTGAAACTCCTCAGAATGGCATTCCTTTAAGATCTTTCCTTCCTCTCCCCACAACCTATATTTACAACCTGAATATAACCTTTGGAGCATATTTAAGCTTTCACAGTTTTCTGAATGAAGCATGCTCTTGGTCCTCTTTTTTGTCTTTTAGACTTATCCTTCTAATGGCAATGCCCCAACCCCCACACCTTGCCTCCTCATTTATGTTGGTCCCACCAGGCAGCTTAGGTACCACCTCCTGAGGAGGCTTTCCCCATTCCTGCATCCAGGCCCCCTCTCATTTAGATGCCATCTCTACAAGGTTGTAGACTCCTGGGCATGCCTATAAGAGCATGTTTCATAAAAGATTATTATCCCTTTACTATATTTGTTTTGTGTTCTTCTCTAGAGTAGAGTGCCTAGTGGTGACTTTAACCAGGATATGAAATATAAAAGGAGGAGATATGGGGGAAATCTCTAAATACTCAATGAACAGTTACATAGAGTTATCTGGCAATCAGGGAAATATTCTGGGATTGATATATAAAGGCGAGAGTCACCAAAATCTAGCTAGTAATGACTCTGTACGGAGAAAGAGTATTCTGAGAAAGGAAAGAAGAAAGGCAATGTCTGTAAATGATTTATTGATTTCCCTTCATTCTAACATTTAAAATTAAAAACTGAATAAAAGATTCACTTATATTGGTAACCCATACTTTCTTCCATCTTTCTGTGCAATCATGCTACTATCGTAGTAATGTTAATGAAATTTTCATGTTCTATTTTCAAATACTATTTTTTTTTTAATTTCTTGAATTTTCACCTGGAATCTCTTAACACTTCAGTATCAACACATCACAGTATAGCCTTTTCTGCCACCCTCCACTCTTTCTTTGTCTGTTGAGAGTTAAGGTTTGGTTAGTGGCTTATTTTTCTCCTGAGATGCCATTGTTCATTTTTTCTTCAACAAACGTTCATTGAAAGTCTAAGCTTTGAATTAGTTCCACAGACAAAAAAACCCAAAAATATTATGTGGTGGAGAATGGAATATTCTATCCCAACTGCCTATTAAATAACAGAGAAAATTTTTTTCTCTACAGGTAGACATGAGAAATTTTTCATTTAACTGGGCAAATTAGCAAAGTAAGTCTTTTTGCATGAAGATCCATTAATTTTAAACATTTTGTTTAAGGTGACAGATTCATGAATGCCTTTAAGGGATTTTTGGTGTTCTTTCTGAAAACACAACTGTCAAAATTGTCTTTGAAAAAGTCCATGTTGATCATGTTACTCCTCTAATCAAAATCTTAGTGCTTCTGACCACCCTTAGGACTACTCAATTCTTTACATAAGTATCAAGACCACTAACAATCCGGTTTATGGTTAAATGCCAATTTTCATTTCATGTCTTTTTTTTTTTTGGCTCATTATACTT
This sequence comes from Cheirogaleus medius, assembly GCA_008086735.1. Lineage (NCBI taxonomy): Eukaryota > Metazoa > Chordata > Mammalia > Primates > Cheirogaleidae > Cheirogaleus > Cheirogaleus medius. Next base: position 55,188,209 of record VBSM01000361.1, on the reverse strand, counting down.
TGGCTACACAAACCTTGTAACTTCCCTGCCTCTGTGTTCTCACATATGCTATTCCCTGAGTAGTACTAGAACTATCTCCCTCCCTCTCTCTTCTCCAATCTCAATTTTCATGGTTTAAGTTAAACCTAAAATTTTATTTACTCAGAGAAATTGTTTACTCACCCAAATGTAAGTCACATCCCCTGTTATGCTCTGTATTTACTTTATTAATTGCTTTTATATGTAAAAACATATTGATCTATGTGATTAGTTGTACAATATTGTCCTGCCAACTATACTATAAACTCTATCAGAAAAACCCCACCTGCTTGCTAACCATTAAATCCCTACCCAATGGCATAATATCTGGCTCACAAGAGATTTTTAGAAAATATTCATGGAAAATTAATATGGTTCAAATTATTTTCTTTAGAAGAAATTCAATCATAACTCATAATATATAGACTCTCAACTCTCCTTGACAGATACTGCTGATACATGTGACAAACAGAATTTACTTCTGTAAAGACTGAATAATAAATTAACAAAGCCAGAAGCATGTTAATGGAGAGGCAAATCCTTACAACATATCACTATGCACTCAAAACTATCATAAATGTATCATGTACATCAATTCCATGTTTGTTGCTTCTGTGATCAAAAGAATATTTTCATGCTTCCCCTACTGTTGTTTACTAACTTAAAAACTAATTTGCTTAATTTTTTTCAGGCTAGAAAATATAATAACATTATATCCAAAAGAAAAAATCATATAGCAGTAATAACTGAATACGTACTATATGATAGACACTATATTAAGTTCTGAAAGACTTCTAAGGGAAATCTCGTATGCATACCTGTGAGTTAAACCATGAAAAATGAACAGTACCAATGTTCAGAGAGATAAGAGGATAAGAATCTTAAAACCATGGCAAGTATAGCAAATTAGAAAATTCATGACAAAATTATTAGTCGGTTATTTGGTATATTTGAAATAGAGGGTATATGAGTGCAGTAGAGGGAAATAGTACTAAAAAGACAGGTTAGGATCAGTTTGTGTAAGGTTAAAAATGTCTTTAAATGTCACGTCAAAATCCTATTATTTATATTGTAGGTAACAAAAAATCAAAGAGTATTTTATTAAATATTCTTTGGAGCAAAAAAAAAAGGTGTCAGATTCTATTTTGTATACAACTCCATTGGAAGTGTGAGGAATGGATTGAAAAGCAAAACATTGTCACCAGGAAAACTAGATAGAAAGTGTTTGTATTAGAATAAGTAAAAGATAAGGAATATCTTGCCTTCATATAGGCATGAATAGAACACAAAATATTTGAGGGAATTTGCTTGTTACCTTCTCTGGCTCCTTTACAAAGTCTCTTCCTGGGGACAGACTACAGTTTATGTATATCTTTGTACTTTGAGGGTCAACACAGTTTCTGAAACGTAAGTGGGCTCAATAAACATTTGTTTAATAAATGAATAAATGACAAAGAATAATTTAGAGATATCTACAATTCACTATGGAAGCCCATAGAAGAGAATAAATAAATCTGCCTGAGAACAGGATCACAAAATAAGTAATATTTAATATGAGTGTTAAATGATGAATGTGAAATCAATACTTAGAGATGGAACAAAAACAGAGAACATCATAAACAAATGTGAAAAGAGATGTATAGGAATGGTGAATAACAAATTGATACTGGAGATGTAGGCAGGTGCTGAAGAGAAAGAGGAAAAAATTAGGTGGAAATACTACTGTAAGAAACAATCTTAAAAGACTGTGACAAAATGAGTAGTACCAGATAGATTGGAAACATTCCCTTTAAAGTCAAGAAAAGACAACGATGACTACCATGACCTATTATATTCTGTATTTTACTAGCAGCCATAGAGAGCTCAATAAGAAAAGGAGAGGATTAAAAACAAAAGATTGAAAGAATAAAAAAGATATTCATTATTTGCATACCATGTGATTGTTTACATAGAAAACCCAAAATACTCTAGAGACAAATACATAGAAATAAAAAGAGATTTTAGCGAGGTGGCTGAGTAGAGATCTATCTGTCTATCTGTCTATAATCAATTTCATTCCTCTATCCAAGCTACAAACAATGTAAAAATAGCATTTTTAAAAAAGATATAATTTATAACAGCTATAAAAACTATAAATTACCCAGAAATAAATTAAATAAATATATGTGAGAACTTTATGCAAAAAATTGCAAAGGACATTGGAGAAGAAATATAAATGCTTATGGATAAGAAGACAATATCAAATAAATACAAAATATCTCCAAATTGATAGAAAGAGTTGATTTCATTCCAATTAAACTTACAATGGTTATGAATGTACTTGCTTGTGTAACTTGAATGGTTGAATCTGAAATTTAGATGACATAACAATTTACTTCTGAAGACAAAGAATAAGTAAGGGGGACTTTCTCTGCCTGAATAAAAGAAAATGTCTATTATAATGCTATAGTAATTAAGATAGTTCAGTATTGGTATAGTAAAAGACAAATTAACAAAAATAATTAAATTTAAAGCCCAGAAACAGATCCATGTATATATGAAATCTTGATATGTTCTAGATGTAGCATTGCAGATCATTGAGAAGGAGATATTGTTTAACAAATTAAGCGGGGTAAAATGATTCTACACATGGGAAAAAATCAGTGCATGAATTAAATTTGAATTAAAATGGAAAGAATAAACTAAAACTTTAAAACTTTTAGAAAAACATATAGATGAATATCATAATTTTGTTACTAAAGGAAGCATTTCTTAAATGGGGTACCAAAAGTGTTAACAGTGAAATAATAGAATGTTAAATATGGCAACATTAAAACTAACCAAACTCTGTTCATCAAAACACACTTTAAAGAAAGTAGAAAATACAGTCATAAATAACTTAATGATGGGTAAATGTTCTGAGACAATTTCATCATTGTTAAAACATAACAGAGTGTACTTTACAAACCATCTATACTGTGTAAACAAATCTAGATAGAATAGTCTAGTACACACGAAGTCTACATGGTATAGCCATTACAATCTTATGGCACCATGGCCATATATGCAGTTAGTTGGTGACCAAATGTTAACAAAATGTCCATTATGCAGTGCATGAGTTTTACATTGGGAACACATGTGGAGAAGATATTTGCAGCAAATAAAATCAATAACAAATTAGACAATATCAACAGCATAATCATTAAGAAAAATAAGTCAATGGTAAACTAGATAAAATACTTGAATAAACATTTCACAGATTACAAAACACACACAGGTAATGCACACAGGAAAGTATCAATAGCATTAGGCACAAGCAAAAGGCAAATCAAGATCACAATGGCCCTTGCACACATTTGATAAACAAAAACTTTTTTAAAAGTCTGACAAGAACACATGTTGGAGAAGGACTGTATTATCAGTTGCTCTTACATTTTGCTTATTAAAGTGTGATTAGCACAGAGGCGTTGGCAGTGTTGTATAATAGCTCATTAACATACCCCAAGGCTCAGGGTAGATATATCCCCCAAAAATTTAACCCAAGAATATCAGAAGACTTATACTAAAATTTATATACTGGCCCAATTTATAATAAAAAAATTTTTAATACCCATTGAATGGAGAACAGGTAAATAATTTACAGTTAGTTCAGCCAATAGACATTATTTAGCAGTGAAAGACAATGAACAAAAGTTATCAGGAGAAAACATAAACAAATCCGAGTAATGTAAGTTTAAGTTTAAAAAGGACATTTCAGAAGACATCTTAGGGTATCATAATCGTTGTCTCTCTCTCTCTGTCTCTCTGAAATTTTTTATTTCCACTGTGATTTGCCTGGAGGCAAGTAGAGAAAGGAGGATATAATGAACCTACTGAAAGGCTTGGGAATTGTGAGGATATGAGGTGAAATAGGAGTAAAATTGTTTCTGTGGAAATAAAGAAGTGGCAAAGAGAAAACAGGATCCTTCCCTAATTTCAGAGTTTGATACCTAGAAATTAGAGCCTATTCCTTGTAACACTGAAAGCAAAGATGTGGTTAGACATGTGGGTTACTAAAATGACTTTGGAGCAAAGTTGGCTTAGGATAGTTATTGAGTCAGTATTGTGGATCACAGCATTTACTGGGCAATGGTGATGTTGGTTGTGGTGGCGATTTGCTTTAAAGACCTGTTATTTTCTATGAATCTAATTTCATAGTCTAAGAACTTCTCTGAAAATTCATAAATATAATCTATGGCTGTGTCTACCTATTTAATGGACTAAACAATGGGAGCTGCGCACTAGTATTCTGTCACAAGCTGAGCACTCCAGTCATAAGAAACTGCCAAAAAGGCATATAGGGTGTCTGTATACCTTTATACCAGTATGCAGTCTCAGTTGGGCAGTAGGAAATGCAGGAGTTGGAGTGATCCATTCATCCTGAAACTACTCCTGCACATAGCCCTTTCAGCAGTGGCCTGCTCTTCCTTTTTAATCTCTATTGTAAATAGAGATTGGGGATCTCTATATAAGTAGAGAGATATAATCTCCATATAAGTAGAGATCAGGCATGTCTTCCATAGGTGTTCACAGAAAATGATGCCACACATGGGCAAGAATTTCAAGGCTAGTATAAACCACATTAGACCCACTGAGTGAACTTCCTTACTGGACAGTATGGCAAGGTCAAGATAATGTGTGGATCTGTGTTACTTGGAATAATGGTGGGAAGATTAAGATAAAAAAAAAAAATCTTCCTGGATTTGGTTAAAGTTCCAGAAGTGAAGCACCCAAGCAACTTCAGTATAAGATCCTGGCCTGTGTTCTAGGAGGATATGACACTGATGTCAGCTTGATTCCAATGTCAGCAATGGCCCAAGCTGCCAGCAGATGTTTCTCCTGGGAACTCTTCATATTTACAATGGAAATGTCATTACTCTTCTTCTGGAAGTCAGGCTTAGTATAATTTAATCATGTTCCTAAAGCAAGGAATTTGAGGACATCCTCATTTTTATCTGTAGGACATTAAGGGCTGCAGACAATTCTCTATGGATCTCTCCCTGGGTAACATGGAAAAATGATAAAGTTTTGAAACATTATAGTCCTATTTCTCTATCTCCTTTACAAGCTTGCCCTCCCTACCTAACAATTAAAGTTTAGAGATAGGCAAGGCTTTGTCCTAGACCTTAATCTCTTACAAGATACTCTATGTAGGCAATCTTGTTTTCATTCACTACTTTAATTAATATCTCTAATATGCTGACTTTAATATTTATTCATTTACTGCAGACTGTCACTCTAATTCATGCATGTATAATTCAATTGCCTATAAAAAATTTCTACTTGGGTTTTCAGAGATATCTTGAAGTGTATCAAAAACTAAATACATCCTTTTCCTCACAAATCTAAAAATTTCTTTCACTTTATTCTATTTGGTATTTCAGTTGATGACAGTATCAGCTGGAAAAGTAATAAATCTGGCATAGATTTGCACAGTGTAGCTGATATCATTAGTTCTCAGCAAACCAGTTTTCCTCTCCTTCTAGACTGCAATCTCCTGTAGCACTTATTGGCCCCTTGAAGTAGGTCAGGATCATTTGACTAGATCTTGCCAAATGGCCCTGAAAGTGAAGAAGGCTCTGGGAATTTCATACAAAAATACGACTCTTTGGTATAAAGAGTATTTTGAATTAAAGGCCCTTAGAGATCAATAGGCATTGGAAAGGGCTTTTCCTATCTTCAGAAAGACCAGATGGACCATCAAGAAAAAATTGTCTTTCCTTCCCCTCCTTGTTATCTCAATATCTATTGCAGGAAAGAAGATCAAAAATGCAACCAGACCTGGCTCAAACCATTTTAAAAATAATATTTGTCTCTCAGGTTAATTTAATTTCCAAAAAGAATCATTTACAAGTCAGTCCCTTCCCCACTCAGCCATTCATTCTCCCAAGTATCTAGTCATTCTCCCTAGTAATTTTTTATTGCCCTTCAACAGAATTACCTATATTCCCCATCTCCCTTTCCCATCTAAAATGAGAGTATATAAGCTGCTGGATCCCATTGGGATACTGGGCAATCACCCTGTTATTCTCCCCACACACAATAAAAAACCTGGACTCTCTCTTATTAATCTGCTTTGTTGTGGGTTGATCTTTCAGCCAGCCTGGTGAGGGAGTTAAGGGGAAGTTTTCCCTTCTCCCTCCCCCATAATGATCAAGGCAAAGGCCTCAAATTGTGATGAAAGAACTAAAAGATTGAAGTAGCCTGAAGTATGAATTACCACAGAGGACAATAGCCATAAAGAGACATTCATAAAACCCGCAGCAGAATTTTCATGAATGAAAAATAAATCTTCACTTAGATAAGCCCTGAGATGTCTTGGTTTGTTATTGTGAAAAAATATAGTGCTTAAAAATATCAGCATCATTCTGGCTTAATTTGACAACTGTATGACTTTAGGAAAAGTATTTATTAATTCTCCTGTCAGTAGTTTCCTTATCTATAAAATGGTGATAATCTTAGTCCTTGCCTCGTAGGGATGCTCAGAAAATGGAGGAAGATAATTCACATAAAGCACTCATTATAAGTTATGACAATTGTTAGTCGTATTTATATTTATGATTTAATTCACCATGAAATTACATGAACTTTTGCCTACTATATTTTAAATCTGTCTCTTTCTGTTTTTCTTCACTGTTACCAACTGAGTCTAATTTAAACTAACCTATCTTACCTGAACTACTTATGGATGTGGCCTCCTAACTAATCTTCCCTTATCTACTCTTGTACCTATTTAAACCATTCTCCAATTTGCAGCCTAGGTAGTCTTAACACAATGCAGATCTTATCTAATAATCTTTCTTCTACTTAAGAGATTTAAATGGTTTTCTATTGCTCTTTGGATAAAGATCAAATCACAAAAATCTCCTGTGTGACCTTGCTAAGGTCTGGTCCCTAGCTATATTTTAAATATATCTCTTATTACATGGAGTCATGCTACTGTGCTTTTCTACACTGTCTTTCAGTTCCTCAAGAACATGCCCTGCTTCCCCCATTACACACTTTTACATAAACTTTGTCAAAGGCTTAGGAAACATTCTCTCTTGCTGAGTACCTGCTTCTCATCATTTATACCTCAGTGCAAACATTTCTTCAGAGACGTATACCTCATTTCTCTAGTCTAAATATTGTTCCTTTATTATTAGCCCTCACAGAACACTACACTTTTACTTCTCTCCACCTGCGTGAAAGAGACTCAGGTGCACTTTCTTGTAAACTTTTGGAAAAGGGCTAAATATTTGAGACTTGCTTCTGCTTCAGAACAAATATTTTCTGTGTTTAAAAGTCAATTGTTACAGCACAGTTTACTTGTATCCTGCAATAAAAGCAAGAAACTTTAAAACAAACAAACAAAAAAGGAATGGTAAAATATTCTCTTGTACCTATTTGAGGATAAATAAAAAAATCAATACAAATGGGAATAGTATAGGTAAGTGAAAAGGTTAAGTGAAGTTATGGTGTCATATTTTGCATATAAAGAGAAATAACCAAACTGAGGAATGGGACAGCAATAATGTACTAACAGCATAGTTTATTCTCCGTACCTGGAAGAATCTTACCCTGTGTCAAAGTCTGAAGCTAACAGAAGTTAGATACTCCTGGAAGGAAGACACAAATCAATAATATATTGTGATAAACAAATAGATAGTTCTCTGCATATCCTTTATAAAGATAAACTAAACCAGATTTTCATATTTTCCACTATTAAACTGTACTGCTTAAGATCTAGTGAGTTAAGCCTAATCATCAACCAAATCTGACTAAAAGGAACACTTCTTGTGACAACACATTTCAGTTCATATTTATATATTCAGTAGCTTATTGGATAAGGCTCGGTCTCTTCTTCTAGTCCCTAAACTGTAAGAGCAAACACCATGCCTCTTTTTGATTATCATTGCATACCCAATATCAAACACAAAGTTTGGTTTATAATATGTGCTTACTGATTTTTTAACATAAATGAATGTGTACATAATTAATAGTGGAAGGCCAATCCTAATCATGCTGTTCAGGTTTTTAATGAATGGAAAAAAAATCTTGAAATCAAAGTAATACTTAATATTAGATTAAATAGATCTTTGTTTTTAACTAAATGAAAGATATTCTGCAGAGCAAAGAAGTTGACACTTCTTCCTCTATTGTCATGTTTCAAGACAAACAATTTCAGAAAAGACAATCCAGCTTTCCAGTAGGGAAAGAAGTTTAGGAAATATAAAGGAAAAGAAGATATAAAAGAATCTGACAAAAAGAGAATAGTTGTAGTAGATGGCATAGTAAATAAGCAAATTAGGGAGTCAACAGAACAAATTGGAGTTTGGCAGGCTGGAGTGAAAGACCAGAAACTACCAGGGATGACAGATATTGCAATTTGTTTTCTCATACCTATTTATACAGTGTCCTTAATAATGGAACTCCTGACTTTTAGTTGGCCTAGTATTGCCTAAATTAAAGACCACATTTCCCAATCTACCTTACATCTAGGTGTGGGCGTATGATCTGTTTAACTAGTGGGATATATCTTTGTAGGGAAACAAAAAGATTTTTTTCCTTTCTTTTTATCCTTCCTCCTAAGAGAAATGTGGATACAATGTCTGGAGCTATCGCAGCTATCATAAGTCATATAAAGACCTCAAATTAGAGGCTGAGATGCAAAATAAATGTTAAAATATCCTTTAAAATATTATAAAAGGAGCATAAATATACTTTGTCCTTTATTTTGCCTTTTAACTTACAAATTTGGATCAAGGTGAGTGAAATTTAGGATAAATTTTTCAGTGTGTTAATGATGTTGGATTAGATATTAAATTCTACAAATTAACCTTAAGGTTAATTGTGTTGGTAATAGAGAGTGTTACAGTTTAGGGGAGTATAATATTATAGGAATCTCTAGTTGAAATGTAGGGAAACAGCAATTCTCATTTGTAAAGAGGCAGGAATATATTTCTTTAAAATCTCTTTTAAATAAGACTCATAATAAATGTGAAAGCAAGATACAGTGTAAGGCAATACATTAAAGAGGAGTCAAAATCTTACAGTTCAGCATGGTTCACTAAGAAAGTGTTCCTTATCTACACTGTAACACATGTCTCTTGAGCTTTATAAAATAGAAATTGGAGTGTTTTGAATTAGACCTAAGCCCTTAGGGTATAAATTACATTGGCTTCCAAATTTATCATCATTTGACAGATACTAAAATAGAAATATTCTTGAATTCAGAAATGTTCTTGAGCTTCATTTTGTTATTTTTTATGAAAGTCATATTTCTTTCATTGTAAAAATACTCCCTTTACATATAGAATTAGAAAGTTATTTGGTAAGTAGAAAATATTATCAATATATATTATATTATCTTCTTTTTGATTACAAGAACAAGGTCTGTTCTGTTTCTACTCTATTTGAACCACAGGAGTTCTAGTTTTTATTTTCTTTCTATACTGAATTTCTGCATAATATAGTGTTTAAAGAAAGAGTCCTGGTTCCTGGTAAGAGTGAAAGATTGAACACATGCATCTAATTTTGCTCCCTACTCAACCATAAAAATTACAGCAGAGATTTTTTTAAATGCATAAAACTTCAACAACAAGGAGAATAAGGAGAGAAAATTTCAACAAAATTTTAGAAGCAGAAAAATACATGAACAAGTAATAGTTAACTAAGCAGACATGGAAGAATAGAATCCCAAACGGGCAGTGTGAAAAGCTGAGAACCAACTAGCTTTATCACAGAATCCTCCAAAGGCACAAGAACCAGGTGAATAAAGTACATTAATAACCAGTAGTTTAGGAGAACGCATAACATAAAGAGGATTTATTAAATATAGTTTAAAAAGAGAGCATCCCTGTATTTGCTCTTTCTCTTATTTACCCCTGAGAACCTGCTGTTCACCAATGCATGGAAGCTATAGGACAAAACACCAGGTTCAACTTAAAGACTGAGATTTAAACTTAAAATAGGATGATTAAATGACCTTAGTCATTCAGAATGCAGAGATTTCAATCTCTCTTAACTGATATAAATAATTAAGTAAACTGAAATGTTGGCTCTAAGGGCTTAATCTCCAGGCAGGAAAATAAAAGACACTCTTCAGAGGAATTTAACAGGTCCAAGAGCAAAGATTCAAAAATAGGTACATTTTGAAATATTTCTCAGCAAATAGCCCACCTAGATTAATTTATTGTGATGCTCAAATTAGATAAACATTCTCCCGTATCCTGTTGTGTGAATATAGAGTTTCCAAATCAGATTTTAGTTCCTCTTTCTCCATGATAAACAGGTTGCTAAGAATTAACAACCATCTCAAGAAAAGCTCTTATCTGGAAGATAGAAATTCTAATCAGCAAACAAAAAACGCAACTGGGAAGAAACAGATCTTCTTAACTACAATGGAACAGATCATGTTAAGAAGAAGAGAATGTTAAAAGATTACTATTAATCGCTTCAGAGATATAAAAGAAGGTGTCAAAGCCTTAAAAAAGAAATGTATAGAAGTTACAACAGTTTTGGAGAAATTAGAAACTCAATGCAATATTTGGAAGATAGAGATGACAGAAATGAGAAATAGGAAAATAAAGACAAATTTAGACTCAAAGGTTCAGAAACTCCAATGTTAAAAGAAAAGGAACTGTATAGAGTGTATAGAGAAAGCAGGAGGAAAAATCATCGAATAAATAGTTCAGAAAGTTTTCCTAAACTGAAAAACAATAGTAGCTAAATGTAAAAATTCAGCAAGAACCATGCAAAATAGATCAAAATGGATTCATGTGTATGATTGGGATAGTTTAGGATGCTAAAGAAAAAGAGAAGATCATATAAACTTAAGAAGAAGAGTTAAAAAAATTCTCATACAAAGAATCAGGGATCTGAAAAACTTCAAGTTTTCCATAATAGGCCTGAAGTGAAAAAAGAAAGCAAGAATAGAATGTCTTCAAATTTATCTAGAAGTGATTTTCAACTTCTATACCCACTAACAATTATTTGTGATGGTAGAATGAAAGTATTTTCATACATGAAATACCTCAAAAAATGGATGTCTCAAGTACTCTTTCTCAAGAAGACACAAAAATTAGAAAGTAAATCAAGAGGAGGGAGAACATATGTTAGAGACAACAGAAGATTGACCCTGGTAGAGAGACAAAGGGAATAATCAGAAGGTAAGAAGGGAGGAATCTTGCAAAAATAATTGTTCTGCAGACACAGAAGGGACCCTCAGTCCATATTGGAGCACTCTGACTCAAATTACAGATATGCTCAGGACTGTCATGACCCAGATCCTCACTACCACTGTACTATCATAGGAACCTGAAGACAAATTTTTCAGATGAGCTTGGCCCATTTTGTTATTCACACTTTGCTTGCCTTGGTCACACACTGATGAAGTTCTTCTTGTATCTTTCATGCTCTGTTCACTAAAACAGCTGGGTACTCTTTTCTCTGTATGAAAGTATTCTGCATAAATTTGAACCTGAGAGTTGGAAATGAGCCCTAATAAGCCTATACTCAGAATGCATGGAACAGCCCACTCCTTCTAAACAGTTTTTAGTTGACACTACAGTCAGATGCCATGATTCTAGTGTACTCATGCATTGTATACACTCTTCTGTATGATATATTTTATGACAAACAGATATTAAAAAGTATCGTGGTGCTAAAAATACTTTGAAATCATTTGTGGTTAGTAAATATACTCATTCAACAATCAAAATAAACATATTTTTAAAATATAACTGAGTTGCAAAATATTTGAAACATTGCAATAAGTAAAATATTCTTATCCATTTTATATATTCATAAAATAGAGTATATTACCTTAGTGTTCCCATAGTTGTTAGGGTTATTCAGTTGTAAATATGTGAATATATCTCCTTGTTCTTATAGTTGTTAGGGTTACTTAGTTGGGATATGTGTTAATATATCTCTTTGGTGTTCCCATAGTGGGTCAGCTTATTTAGTTGTGGCATATGTGAACATAAATCCTTGGTGTTTTCATTCTGGTTAGGGTTATTTAGTTGGGGTATATGTACCTCCATTAATGACCTGGAATCTCAGATTATGTTGCTGACTGAAAAAGGTACTCTCCTGTTCAGGAGAAGAAGAAGGTCCTCTCCTTGCAATGAGTGTTACTCTAGAGAACAATGTTTACTCCAATATACTGTCCTCCCAGAGAAGAGAGATTCTTTTACTGCCTGAATTTTATTTTGAAAATAATTATGATCTTATTAGAATTAAGATTCATATCCCATATATGCGTAAGCATCTAATTAGTAGGGAAATATCTGTTTCAAGAATTATGTAGAAACATTTTAGGAAATGGATAAAAATTAATATTATATATTGTTTATATATTCTATATTACCTACAGAGTTAAAATGTAGCAGCATTTTAAAACTTTTCAAAATTCAATAATTTAATACTTGAATAAAATAATTGTCAAATTTTATCTAAAATCTAAATAATTATTTCCTGAATAATTAAACAAAAGTAAATTGGTCATTCTCTACCTATTATCTAAGATATTTTAATATAAGAAATTGATTATTTAAATTGCTTTAAAATCAAGTGAGAATCTGATTGATAAAAAGCTTAATAATATCCAAAATTTGAACAGTTTTTTGAGGTAAGTTATTTCAGGCTATTTACCACTAAAAAACAATGTTGAGATTTTATCAGTGATTTGTGTAACTCACTAAAATTACATTTAGACATAAGATTACCATTGAAATATGAATTTTAACTTACAAAAACCATAAGATTAGAAATTTAGAACACTTTTGCATTTAGTTTTTAATTTAATTTAGATATTAGGCAATTTGATTATGCAACTATTTTCAGTTTAAAGAAATACTTCACAGATCTTCATTTTCATTTTTTTTCTGTCAGGGGTTGTAATTATACTTGGTTTCCTTAGTAAAATATATGTTTTATCTATCTATCTCTCTATATATATGTTATAATTTTTTATTTAAAAATGGTTCTATTAGGGTGTTAATATCTAAATGACGTCATTACTAATTGTGATTTGAGCCGATCTCTTCCTCTTCCTTTTGCTGAATCACATTGAATTATCAAAGCACAAGGAATTCTTAAAGTAGATATGAGTTGAACTTTAAATATAATATCAGTGATCAGTCTTACAGAACCCAATGAACATAGTGAACATTCACTCATAGAAGACCTAAGATCATAACTGTCACCTATAAAAACACTAAAATGTTTTTCATTTTAATTTCCCTAAACCTAAAGAAGATTACTTTTTATAACCCATACAGTCTAGCTTTTCGTAGATCTGAGTAGCTCCTCCCCCAAGCTTTTTTTTTTTCATTATTTTTTTCAGGTAGTTGGGAAGTGGCCATCCTTGATGACCTAGAAGGTTTCAGGATGTGTAGTTCTCATAATGCAAAGAGTATATGGTGCATTCATTTACACATACAAGAGAAAAATGAAAGCCAAAACTGAAAGTAAAATGGACATAATTTTAATGATTTTTTTTCAATTTTGTGCATTGGATTCAAACAGCAAACTGTGTGCACTCAACTGTTATCACAATGTTGTCAAGAGGTCTGTGTCTTTTACCATTTTACACACAATTGTTCATTACAGTATGTTGTCAGCCTCGGAAACCAGGGGTGTGGCATGGTAAGCAGTGGTGGTAGTGCACCTAGCTTTTATATTATCTAACTTGAAAATATTTCTCTTCTATGATTCCTTTTTTCTTGATAAAAATAGTTTTCACCAAACGTTGGTGGTGCACACGCACTACCATTCATGCTTGACATCACACCCCTGACAGGAACACATGTTCTTATTTTGTTGATAAAAAGTATTACAAAAATTTCCATACAAAAACTATTTTCATAGAAATCTTGCATTTCCACAAATAAACCTGAACATTTTTTTGAAAAAAAACTGTTCAAGAATTTTGTTCATTTAACATTGTGACTGTACTGATAAATGCAGTCCACTTCTAAGTTCTCTCACATACTTTTCTATAGATGACCAGTCCCCTTTCGCCTATCACCGAGATCTGCCCAGGCTCCATCAAGTTCATTTATAGCAAGAACGGGAGTTTGAATTGACATATCTGAATGTTAGAATGAAAGCTTCAGTCTTCCATGTAACCATCAATACTCAGCCCTCTTTCACAACTTAAGACAAAGATTGCAAAATATCATCTTTGTAACTCAGAATCACTGAACCAACTCTTGTTTTTTTAAATTTGTGACGTAGGAATAGAGAAAGGGTATTGGGGGAATAAGTAGGGATCTGGTAGAGTTGCATGTTCAATCTCCTGCCATAGTGAATTTAAGGAAAACATTATTGCCTTGGTAATTGACATTTCTATCTCAATCAGTGACACAGACTGTCAAAGAAAGAAAAGAAAAAGAAAATAACGGATGAAGATCTGCTTTATATTCCACTTGCCATGGAATTCAGATTTGTTTTGCATTACATTTTTTTCACATTCTATAAACACATATTGTCTATTCAGACGACAATTATACTGAGTAGCTGGGGGCTAGTAACATCATCACCTCTATTATCTGGGTGTTCAGAAGACTGTACTGTTTCTTGTAACACTACAGTTTTTGCTGATTCCAAGTATTTTTGTTCTTAATGACCTTTTTACTGGTTACCCTGTTGAGCATTGATATTCCATCTCCTGGCAACAGTTGGGCTTCAAAAGGAACCTGTAATTTCTCACTGGACTGCATTTGAAACCAGCCACAAAATGCGCATGTAACATTCTCTCAGAAGAAGGGAGGAACCCATGATAAACAGTGTAACCCCGTGTAATTTAGTTGATCCATGATGCTTGTAAATCAAGTCTGATCATTGAAACTGCTTAGATCACAAGAGTCTCTAGTTCATAGACACAGCGGCATGAGGTAACTCATTTTATTTTGCACAGGTTGCATATTTCCACAGGAAACATTCTCGCTAAATTGTTTGGAAAAAAGACGACAGTTTGTGCTTGGGTGTTTGGCCTCCCAGCTTTATGCCATGGTTTCTTTACCTGGCAACCTTCTGTCGTTAAATGTGTGCATGTTGATAACTTCTTCTGTTTTCACAATAACTGGGGCCTGTGGCTTATGTTTTAATCGACGCTGGCACTTCAGGGACATCCTCAGTTCTTCCACCATGGCACTACAGAAGGACCTCTGCAGAATAACACAGAAAAATTGAATATTACCAAACAGATCAACTGCAACTGTCCAGAATCAATATTAAAATCACACTCAACAGACTTGTCAAAATAGCATCCTTGAAGGTTTAAAAAAATTCATTATAAAGATTATAACAAATTGCTACAAATTTTAATACACAGCACATGATAATTAAAATATTTTGTAAAGTGGGCTAGTTAAAAGAAAATCTCCACTTGATACTGAAATGAACTGCCAACTAGTAATGTATATATTACAAGTATACATTGAATAAGATTTTATGATGACATTATGTAAAATTGATTACCATGGGATAGAAACCTACTTTAACATGGAAATATAAACATATACAACCTATACCAGAAATCCATTCTTGACATTTAAAAAAAGAAGAAATGTACTACTTTCCAGATCACAACATGACATATATAAACTTTCTTTAAACATTGATTCTCCATTGTACATCTCAAAACAAAAATAGCACTCACATAGCAAGACATAAAATTATGGAAGACAACTTCTGCTATTTCATTATATCATTTTTGTGATTATGCCTATAAAACATTGACGGTGATTAGAAAAAAATATGACTTAATCATGAAATGACAAATTATAGCATGTTAAACATCTATGAACAAATGTTAACTTTTTTGACATTAGCTTGATAACTGAGAGTTGATAAGTAATTTATTCCAAGAGGAAAAAAATGACCATATAAATATTTTTTCTTAATTCCCATGTCATTGGAAATAGATTTGCAAGAAATTTTGTATAGCACAGGCTCATTATTACAGCTTCTCAAAATTCATATTACAGAATAATATATATGAAATAAAATTTTCTTAGCCTCTCTCCCAGCCTGATTGAGATACATGTGTGTTAGTTCCATATAAATCAGATTCATGAACCAACTGCATATTGTAGTTAAAACTCAGAGTACTGATACTTAGGCCCCTTCTATGCAAGAAGCAAAACTATAGACAATAAATGTGGACAAGTATAAAAAATTTACACAATTCTCTAAAGTGATATGAAAACATAATGAAATAAACCTAATCATATATGCATGTGAAAACTTATTTGTGTTTTAGTTCCCTTATTGATTATCAACTTAGGCTAATTGTAAAAGAATACAGGAAAAAATAATATCATATAAGTGTCTTACTTTCTTTGGATACATATTTACAGTTGGATAGGAGGAAAATGTTCAAGAGATCTATTCTGTAGCATGGTGACTATAGTTAATGATGATATATTGTATTCTTAATAATTACTGAGAGTGAATGTTAATATTCACTACAAAAAGATTACTATGTGAGGTATAGCATTTGTTAATTAGCTACATTTATCCATAATGTATATATGCTTCAAAACATTATGTTGTTTATGAAAAATACATGTAATTTTATATGTCAATTTAAAAATAAATTTGAAAATATATTTTGTAATGGTAAATCTTTTTTTTGACAGTTTTCTTTATTTCAAATGTTAATCCTATATTACAAATATGCCTGAAACTTTGTCATGGTAAATCTTTTGTGACACTAAAAATAATACTTTGAATTAATGAGACATCTATGTGTCATAGAAGCTGATTCAGAGAGGATAATTGACTCTCTGCAGCTCAGACCTGTGACACAGCAGGATATTCTGATACTCAGTTTTGGGAATTTGACATGGTTCTACTACATTTCTGTCCATCTGTAGCTCTATCCTCATTTCTTTTTGATGGGTTCCTTATAACCTTTCCATAGTGGTCTTCCTAACTCTAAGTCCACTCTGTTCTCCCTGAAGGCTCACAATTACCAGGATAATAGGATAATCTATTTTTAAGAACATCAATTATTAATAGCATTTTCTTTTCTTGGAAACAGGTCAAATCCAAATCTCCTATTTTTTCTATCATGATTTATCTGATGCAGGCCTCTCCCATTCTGTCTACTTTCATCTTTCCCTCTGCCCTGCTCCCCACTTTCTCTACACACCCATTATTGCTTGGACCACCATGACTTTTCTGCTTTGCCTCTCCTTGTTCTGGTACTCTGCTGAGTTCTTTCATCCTTCGCATCAACCCAACTTTATGCTTTACATCAGGACATGACAAATTTTAACTTAATTAGGAAGCCCTTTCCAATTCACCAGGCACATAATTTTCACTTGACTTTGTTTTATCCTCTCAGTATTTTGCACTCATTATCCTGTTTTTCTGTCTGGCCTCTAGTCTTCTAGGTATGACTTTCATGGAATTGTGAATAACAGAGATCAGGTTCTCCTGGTACTATTTCTATATAGGAGCTCTTTAAACGTTGACTAAATTAACAATAGTTACATATAATCCTAATATTTTAGTTCTTACTTAACAATGTTTATAATTCAATTACTAAAAAAAGATTTTCATATGTAAAAACTTAGCAATTTGTATTGCTACCAGTTAAGCAATTAAATCAGGCAAAACTTTAGCATTTGTTTAAAAACATTAAATTAATAAAATATTAATTTATTAGCATTTGTAATGGATGATGATTAAATGGTGCTCATGAATTCCCCATTAACTACAGAGTCACTGCCATTTATTCTGTGTTAAATTATAGAGTTCTGAAATTCATGAATTATATTTCTACTAAAGGATTTATGTGGCACCTGACAGCCAGCATATGGACACAATGTTTCTTGTTGCTTAATACCTACTATTAGATGTACTTATTAAGAACATGATGATAATGATGATGAAGATGATGATGATGACAACACTGTAGAAATGGAAAAATCTGACTCCAAAATAGGGAGGAATACATAGTCTTGAGGTAACTTAGTCTTGGCTCTCTGTTGAAACATTTAACAGAAGAATTGATTAGATAATATAACAAGGTCAAAGCTTGATCCTGTTGACACTTAAAAATGTTATAGGATGTGAAAAACATTAAAATTTTTTAAATAAGTCTACTTTAAAATCCATAAATATCCCAAATGTTAAATAATTTATAACATCCTCTTCTTGGCAATATAAATTTTTAGGCATTTTGATTATATTAGTTTCAAAACAGATAGAAGATAATTATTGATTAATATTCTGTCTATACTAAGAGAGTAATCTAAGCAACTGATTTCCTTAGGAAAAATATCTTACAAATATATATACATAGTCAACTATGAATGACTCAATTTTATTTCTTGTAAGTTAAGGGGTAAACTCTGTATTTAGTACCCTATACTTACTTCAGACTATAAATAAGGACATATAAAACTATTATTAAGCAATTTTATATAATATTAAATACATAACCCTGAATAAAATAAAATGTAGTTTTAAAAACCCTCCAAAGGCCAGAAGTGTCTGAAGTTAATTATATTCACAAATTTAGAAACTATCTCAAAATTGTGAACATGTAACCCACCACTGCCATTTTAAGTTTTATGTCATTTAAAAAGCCATTAGAAAGTAACAAATTTTAGTTAAGTAACCTTTCATAAAGAAATATTGAAATGGTCTTGATTACATAATGACAAAATGCCCTTTTTAGTAATTTTTCCCTGAACAGACTAAATTTTGTCAGCTCCTTTTTGATCTATGAAAGCAAGTTTACCTGAAACATAGTTTTATTTTAGGTTACTAATAAAGTCACTGTGAGACAATAGGGTCTTTTCTCACTTATAGAATAAATCTAATCCATTATAAAACTTTGACAAACTTTAGATTTAAGCAAGAGTTTAGAGTTAACATGGCAAATTAAAGGATATTTAATGATATCTTAAAGTAATTTCACTTGTGGTACTAGGGCAAACACATATTCTTTTCTTGTTAGAGCTTTAGAAGGTCCATATCTTGATCTATGCAAGTATCTAAACTTGAAACTGTACAGAGTTTTGTGAAATACAGTCATTTCCCTGGGCTGTGTACTGTCAAAAATTATTATGTCTGACTTTTAAATAAAGTTCTTGCTTGTTATCTTGCAATAGAGAAAATTTCTTTTATATTTCACATACTGACTGAAATTTATTTAAAGTCTTTTATTGGATTATGAAAAATAAATCTTCTAACAACTCAAGTGCACTTAACAGGCATTTCTCAGGTTATAATAAAAAGGAAGAAGAAAAATAAAAGAAAGAAATGAAGAACGAAAAGAAGGAAAGAAGAGAGGGAGGGCTGGAGGAAGGAAGAAAGAAGAGAAGGACAACTATCTTGCTTTTGAAATCACTTTTCCTCAGTAGTGGAAACCCATGCATTGTGTCATTAAATAACGTAAGTTCCTTGGAGTGAAAACAACAATAAAAATTTTTCTCCACATTAATATAACAGACTACAAAAAGAAAAAAAGAAAGTCACAAGGATACTAACCATTATTAAAAACCTCTTTTAGTAAGTTTCAAAAGTTTACTAAACAGTGTCTGGATGGTATGGTGGCACTAACCAAATAGAAGATTCCTGAAAATGAAAATTTAAATCTTTTGAGCTGTTAGCATGTATAATTACATTTAAATTTGTAAACTCTTTATAAAATTCATTATATTTAATGAGGCAACTTGTATTTACACATCTCTAATTCTTTAAACAATGAAGGTCTGGAAACCCTAAATACATGAACTTGGCCATATTTACCTTGTTTTTTTTTTTTT
>VBSM01000361.1:55154832-55168298 GCA_008086735.1 Cheirogaleus medius | reverse complement strand
AAAAAAAAAAACAGTAACTGAAAAAAGATAACCAGTTTGATTTTTTAAACTTTGAAGCTCATCATTCTCCTGTTGAGTATATGTATTCATTTATCACTTGAAGACATAATAATAAAATGTTATATGCTACTTTCAAGTCTGCATTTAGTACTTATTTTTACAGAGGAAACTCTAGTTTATGTATCTTGCTGTTCTATTCTTTGATAGTATAAAATTAACTAATGGTATTCCAATATGATTATTCACTCAGAGTAATTTCCAATCAATTTTGCATATAATTCCTATTTAGAGCCCTACCAAAATATCTTTGAGCTGCTTCTATCAGGTATTATACCTCATTGTTCTGATATATCAACCAAGCTGATTTTGTACTTGTCATTTAAATTATTTGTTAGCTAATTATGGATATGTAATCCATTCTCAGACACTTTCTAATTAGTTTCTGACTCCAGTAGGCCATTTGCCCAAGAATTGTGCATTATATGTAGTGGAGACAAATCAAAACAGTCACTGTGATCAACTACAGAAAATTATCCTATATTAGATAATAGGTAAACTAAATAATAAATAAAATGGATTAAATATGTATGAGGTGTGATATATAATATTTTACATAATATTGTATTAAATAAGAAAAGTAAATATCATTTAATGTGATCCATTACATTTTTTTCTTTTGATTTATACTATTTTTAATTGGCAGCCTTTTAAAGATATCAAACAGCTTTGCTATGCATCAGAAGTATGAATTGACCTAAGGCTAAATGAATGTAACAGTGAAGCAATGAGAGATGAAAAATGACTGGTTAAATCACTCATGTTAAAAAATATATAGCAACTTTGATCTTGATATTCAGTTTTATAACAGCTATCTTTTTGAAAAAGTTATATTATTTACATAAGCTATGAAGCCAGAAGACTTTATGTATAGGCTTGTTAGTGATCCTCTTGATTAATCACTGTAATTTTACGGCTAGAAAAACTAAAACCTAAAAAGTCAAGTTATATATCTACAGTAATGAGAATAAGTAGTATTGGAGCTGAGACAGGAACCCTATTTTCTTGACTTTCATTCTATGAATGCTTTATCATATTAATCTGCCTCATTAATAATGATTTCATTCACAGCTGAACGTTTTACCTGGACTCTAATCTTACTACATGTTAATTTTTTGAATTCTCAATTATAAAGCAGACAGAAAAATAAGACAGGGAAAAATACAAATCTCTTTTTGTGAATTAAATGACAAAGCATGCTTTAGACTGGATTATTTTACAATGACTAACATAACCAAAGGTTAAAATATTCTTAGAAAGGTTTACTCTTACAGAAATAGTTACCCATATCTTCATATTGCATTTGCAAATACGATGAGACAGAGAAAAATGGATCATAATTAAACATTTTTACACTTCTTCTATTTAAACTAGAAAAATCAATAAATAAGGTCTGACAAGCTTCAACACCACTTTAATCAATATGGCTGTCAAATGCACTTTAAGAAAAAGTAATATTAATCATCACATTTTTGCTGATAGTCACAATGATGGAATTTTTTTAGAAAAGTATAACATCCAAATTACTATTGCTTAATTCCAGAAAAGCTCTCTTTTCCTAAAATCCAGAAGTTAAAATGTATCAGCTTTATTAACATAATACTAATGATATTATAAAAACGGCTACTTACTGTACGCCAGTTTTGTGCAAGAAAACCCAACTATGTGTATTAACTATCTTAATTCTTAAAGCACTTTCCTTATCTATTGATAACCTCATGTTTTTATTTATTTATTCATTTTTCATTTATTTATTTTAAAAGGAGTATAGAAAAACTAAGTAATTTTATCTAAGGCTAAACAAAATAGAGTTATGCTTGAAAGTCTTCTTAATTCCAAATTTCACTATCTAGGAAAGTGAAATAATTAGATTGCTTATGATCAAATCACACAATCTGTTTATCTAATTCAAACTCCTAATCCACATATTTTTCTTAGTGCAACTTCAAGGAGAAAGAAAGATAGTTAAATATTCTACTCTCATTTTGTTCACCATGGGATACTTTAAACAGCATTAGACTAGGCATCTTTGACCTTGAGAAACATACTTGACCCTTGATATCCTTATCACCATCTTCTGATATGAATAATATTAATGGTATTTGCAAGGCATTCAGCGTAGTTTTGTATACAGATGAGATATTATGCTTTCAAAACTCTTAAGTCATTTATAAAAATTCTTAAGATACTTAAGGTATTAAGATATTGTCTGTCAAACTACAATTTTAATTTCAAAACTCCATTCATAGGGATAAAAAGAACATGGGTTATCATAGACAAATTAGTTGAATATCCTTTAGCTGATTTAGAAGTAGATTAGTGAGTAAAATGAAGATTGGCACCTCATTTCGAAGTACAGTATTTTATATTTACACATTAAAAACATTAAAAAAGCCATTCAGTTAGTCTTATATAGATCTTTAATGGAAATTGAGAGACACTCAGCTCTCAGAAAAAGGCAATGATTTGAGAACAATACAAAATGGAAAATTTCTCCAAAGTTTATTTGCAACTTTTAACTTCTCAAGAACATGCTTTACAGCTGTATTTTTAACATTCAAAATTTACTTAGAACCTTTAACTTCTGAAAAGGTAAATTCAGTTAAAATTCCTTACGTCAATTGTTATTAGTGAAAGTATACATATTTTGTGATGTGTAAAATAGTCATTGAATGCAATCTTTACTGAGAATTTATAATACTGTTTGCATTCATTTACCTTATCCAAAAAATGGATTCTTTTAAAAAAGCATTTCTCCTATTAGAACTAATTCTTCAACATTTTTAAAGCAATTTTGATCTGTGGACACCTGCTTTCATTCTTCTGTTTCCATGAAATACTGATTCAGCCAGCTTTGAAAAGTATTTTCCTTATAAATTATCTTTACCTAGCATCCCTGGTCTTGTAGGTTTAAACTAAACTGCTATAATTTACTTATCGTTCCCCAAGGTTTCATTTATTTGTGCTTCTAATGCTCTGATTTATAGCCATTTTCTAAAATTGTTATTCAACTATGCACTGAAGAACATTCTAGGTGCCCTCAAAAAGATATTTTTGAACTATCAATGACTGAAAAATTACCATTATTAGAGATGATCTTGGATAAGATTTACCAGAATTCTATAATAGAAAAAAATACATTGACTAAATGATGTCCTGAACAACAATAACACAACACATTTCCTGAAATATAATTTAACCATTTTAGAGTGAAGACAGAACAAAAATACATGTTCAAGATGGGACACTTACCTCACAAACTCAGTATCTTAGCAATAATTTGTATTTTTTAATTTCTGAGACATATTTACTATAGTTTACACTGAATAACAAAAAAAGGAACATGTTTGGTTTTATCTTAAGGGGTTTTTCATGTCATGAAACTCAATAATTTATGTTCAAGCCATTCAACAAAAACAATTTGTACAGGCAAATCCATCTTAAATTACATGGGAAAGAAAGTATTTCTATATGCAAGTCAGACAAAAACAGATCAAACTGTATAAGTCATGTTGTTATTCTTGCTGAAAATCAAAAGAAGGCAGAATTATGTATATCTTTTTAAAATGAGTAATTTCAAACAAATTAATAAATCATAATTATGTAATAAAATAGTTTTATAAAAAACTTTTTGTAATGCCTTATAATTAATGCTTACAAAGCCAGTGGATTATCGTTAATATTACCAGAAAAAAAAAGATTATTGATATTAAGCAATTTGTTTCAGCTATAAGTAAGTCTTAAAGAAAAAATATCTTTTAAATAAATACACTTAAAATGCAATGATGATTGTTTCAAATATACAACGGTTTGCTTACTCAGTGAACATTAAGTACAATATAATTAAAATAAAACAAAAGGTAAGTCAAAAAGAAATTAATTATAAAGTGCACATATTGATTAGTTACTTTTTCAGATATATTTGGACAAGAAAAACATTTTGAATTTTTATCTCAAAAGTTTGATTAAATAAAAAATTTTTATGTATCCTTGATGAATTAATATTTATATCACCAAGCCATTTTTATAAAAATTATGATACACCATCTTGTGGTTATCTGAAAGGAATGCAATTTACATTTAAAAAAATTTTTTAAGGTCCACATATTTCAGTTTTATTTTTTATTTATTTTCCTCATTCAGGAATGATATATTCCTATACTATTCTTAATTATCAAATAACTTAGAAATATAAGAAAAGCTATAGTCCTCAAGAGCTATTTGTTTTCATTAATATTTTATAATATAAGTGCTACAAAAGCATTTTATCTCTACCTTTAACTTATAATATTTATTACTATAATTTCATCATCATCCTTCTTAGAGGTAAGACTAGATATGGAAAGATATTACTCATAAATTTATTCATAAAGTTCATAATTCAACTGTTTTGTTGTTTCTGACAGACAATTTACATAAAGATAGAAGAGTTCATTTGTTCTTTTAAAAAATACTTGAATACTATAGACTAAAGGAAGAAGAATGAAAAGGGGTAGAGAGAAGAGACAAAAGATAAAGCAAAATGGGTTGGAATTGTGACCCAAACATTCTTGCTTACCTTTAATGTGCAAAACGCAATTCACTGCAGATTTAGTTTTCAATAAACATTTATTGAGTAAATAAGTAATTCCATATTGACCTTACTTTTGAAATTAAAGAAATCTTGGTTAAAGACACAAGTATGATAAATGAAAGTAAACTGAATTTCTGTATGTTCTCATGCATATCTTGATAAAATCTAGGAATATCTTGTGTCTTATTTTAATAAACTAGTTAAGGTGTTAAACAGCCATACAGACCAAACTAAGAAATATCTTTGTCAAGAAAAATGAAAAAGAATTGAGTCCAAGAACTTAATTTATCACAATAATAAAATGAGTCACTTTCGATAAATCCATAATTATTTACCATTTTAAACTATATAGAAAAATATGTTTTTTTCTTTAGATAGACTTTTAAAAATAGGTTACTAGAATTAACTTTATTATTAATTTAATAATTTGATTAATAGATAGATAAATATTATGGTGCCAAACACTGTTTGAGGCCCTATAGATATAAACAATGAAGAATCTGATAGGAGAAAGGCACCGACACACAGAAACCAACAAATATGAATCAAATAGTGCGATAAGGGATAATAGAGATGTGCATAGGGGTTTACAAAGTAAAGTATCTAGGTTTAATGCTGGAAATGGTTTGAAATGAGCCAAATACCTTCTTGACTTTGTCAAAAGTGGAGGAATATTTTTAGATGATGATAGTACCTGAAATCAGCTAAGTAAAAAAGTAAGATATGGGATCACATTTTTTTTCATTGTAATAGGAAATAACAACCTATGTCTGCCTTGTAGAAATAAGCTATACCCTGTTTGCAAAGTCATTATACCTATTGATTAGCGAAAGCTTTCTAGACAAGTTGATGCCTCATCTTAAATATCTAATCTAAAATACTGATGAGAGTGTGCAAGGTAGAAAAACAGACAAGGTTGGCTCCAGTCAAAAGGAAGAGTATGATCTTGGGAAACTACAAGTTGTTTAGTGTGCTATAGTAAAGGTGCAAATTGGAGAGAAGCAAAAGATAAAACCACAACAGTGAACAGGTACAGGTCCTGAAGGGTCTCATCTGGTAGGCTATGGAATTTGGATTTCATTTTGGAGGCTATGTGGAAACAGTGTGTGAAAGCATAAGGGAGTGTGACTATAGTGCTCACATAATACCAACTCAGTTGTTTCTTTCTAGTGTAATATTAATGCTTTATCTGTTTCTGTTTTAAAAAAGCTATATTAATTTCATTTTCCTAATTTTAGAAGGTCATATAGGTATATAGAATAGGTACATATATCTGGTTGATATCTAAAAATTTCAACTAAACTTGTTATTAATAATAACAATGAAGCAGGTTATATTATAGAATTAAATTCTCACACTTTTTTTCTAAACATAATGCTTGTAAAACAAATTGGGATAGAGACACAGCTAGGTAAGTCAGATAAACAAGACACACAGAGATAGGAAAAATAGAATACCACATATTGTCAAGAGATTAATTCATTTGTTTTATTTTAATACTGAGCTATAACTTAGAGAAAAATCATTACATATAGATGATTTAAGATTCCAAAAAGAAAACTCAAATTCTTTCTATAATTATTTGGACTATTTTAAGTATTAACTAAATATCACATTTATTGACCAATTGTAATGAAAATAGTAACTGATGCTTTCATATTTTCTTCTTTGGTTAGTCCTTTGGGTTTAATTTCAAAACTCATTTGATGTGTAAAAAGAATTATTACATAGAAAGTGTACTTAGACATAATCATCAGTCACACAAATGCAACAATATTTGATGTAGGCAAGTCAGTAGAAAAGCCATCCTGAATGTTATCGAAAAGTAAATCATGTGATTGAGTTTTTCGAAATTTTGAATTGGTTATTTTAGTCATGTGTAGCATAGGGTTATCAAAATATTCATTTATAAAAACATTATTCTACTTGTTAAATACTACAGTCAAGCAACAATGTAGAAATGCTGTACCCAAAATTCTGATTCTGGAAAGGGTAGGGAATCATGACATAAATTGTTAAAGACAAAGGAAGATTTTTATTTCAAAAATAGTTCTAAAGGTAAGCATCTCAAAGAATATTAGCAAAGTTTGTTTACCTTGTATTCTTCTATGGTATTATTTTTAAAATGTCACTTTTCTGCTTTTTGTTTTTACCAATAAAAATTAATAAATGTTTCAAATATTACAGATTATATAACATCACTCTGCCACAAAAGCTAAAGTTGTGTAGAAAATTATGAGTTTTATTAAAAACAAAAGAGATGCTACATACAAAAGACTAAATAAAATACTAGAATACTTAAAAATGTTAGTTATTTCATGTACAGAGCTATAAATTTATATACAAAAGGTATCATGTATCATCCTTCAGTGGGATTTTTCTCCACTTGTCCTCATATTTATAGAAATGAGGTAATTATTGCACTAGAAATGTAGAATCTGAATGAGGCAACAAACTTTTCAAAGATAAAATACAAAAACCATTTATACAAATGACTAAATGTGTTGAAATCCAAAGAAAAATTGTGATAGTCTTAATATTTTTGAGATTTATACATATTCTTATAAAGACTCTGGCACAAGAAAATTAAGAACTAATTAAAAATAATATTAAATGGTGAAAAAGAAACCATAATATTTTTACACATTCATTAATGTGTAAAATTAACTGCAATTTCTCCAATGCAAGCTGAGATTTTTTTCAACTAGAAATTTGTTGGACTAAAGATATTCTAATAAAACTTTCCTTTACTTTCTAACATGAAGCTGTTAACCAGTAGTATATCTTAAAACCTTCTTTTTTATTTGCAAAGAAGTAGTTTTTTCTTTCATATTCCAGTTTCTAATTCTTGTTTCCATCATTAACTATATCCCTCCATGAAACTAACTACAAGGAACTTCAAACGATAAAAGTTTTCTTTTCTCAGTGTGCAATAAGAGCAGAAATAGCCATTTGTCCTGAAGGTGGCTACATTAAACACATTACAATTAAATTAAAAGTCATAAAGGTGATCATGAGTCTTTTTGTGAAATGTAACATATTTCATAAAGTATAATTTTTTAATATAATGAAGGATATAAGACAATAGCCACAGTTCCAAGCATTACCCTTGGTTGGAAAGATCAAAAATCTTTTAATTTGTGTCTTATTATAACAAAAATGGTTTTAAATTGTAAAAAAGTGACATTTACCTTTTCCAATTGAGCGTTTTTTTTGGATTTGTATAAAAACTCTCCCACTGCCACAAAAACTGAGAGCACTAAGCCGGCTGCCAGAACAATGAAGATGCCACCGATATTCTGAACCCCTAGAGCACTGGCCTCTTTGCTCTCCTCCTCTGGGCAACCATTGCCCCTCCACCACTTCTCCTTCATCATATGCAGCTTGCCTTCCTCTTGCAGCTGAAGAATTGCTATGGTGATTTTGTCTCGATATGGAGAACCTAAGAAACAAGAAGGTACGTTAACTATTGACAGAACCCAGAATTTCATAATGAAAGATTACTAAAATGAGAGGAGGATAGAGATCTTTCCAAATGCTCTAAAAGATGCCAATATTCATGTTCCGAGGAGAAAACCAACTGGAAGAAGGCAGAGAATGGAAGTTTAACAAGATAAAGTGGATAGCCTTTCTATTAATATATTTTGAAAGATTAAATGAATTTTGTTTTTAAGAAAGAAAAAGTCCCATAAAATGCAGATTCAGCTCAGAGCACTGAAAAATAAGTAAAACAATAAGCAGGAATCCATGAAAGGAAATGGATAGAGTGCACAATATTTAGTTCATGTCTAAGAATCATTCCATACTGAAACCAGAGTATTGTTAAAGCAGAAATCTCCGTTTTTAGAAAAGTTGTGAAAAAATGGTGTTTCCCAAGAGTAAATGCAGTAATTTAAGGAAATCATGATTAATAAGCTATATTTGATGGTATCTAATACTTTGCAGGTGATAGACAGTCACTCGTATTTATTATTTGATGTGAATAAAAATCACAAGTTGTATAGACTTAGATAATTCAAAAATCATTATGTCTATGTTATTTATAAATTGATGGCCCTATGGTCTGACAGTGTAAGTTGTTTCGGTTATTTCTTTATCATTTTATGCTTTGGAGGGAAACGTTCTTGTCGGTGGCAGCAACAATATAAATGAAATTTTGTATTTATGCTGATAGGGATAGATACTCATCTGCATTAGATTTTACATGATAAGTAATATCTTTGCTAATTCATTGTTTAGAAACATAGAAAAATATGGAAATGCATACAACTTTCAAAATCTGTCTCAAAGGATTGGTCTTATTGCTTTCTACCAATGGAAATATCCTGCTTCTAAAGTCTAATGTTCTTCCTAAGATGTTACACTACACATTCCATTTTGGTGTACAAATTCACTCATACTGTTTTTCTACTTGGAAAAAAATACTAACCATTTCAGCTTTTATTCAATGTTGCCCATTATTTTGTTTTGATTTAAATATATCTGCCTCTATACACCTTCTTTTTTTAGCAAGCATAGGAAAGGTAAAAGTAGAAAGACAAGGAGAATCGTAGGAAATAAGTAGCCTGTTTAAAAGTTGGTAAGTGAACATCTACCTAACCCAACTGGAGAGTGGTTTCTTTAACATAATCCTTTACATTTTCAGAAGTTGTAGAAGTATATGGCTTCCATACACTTTCCACAGCTTTCCTAAAAAGGGGCATTGCCTATGCCTATAATTAGAGCTCAAATATTTTATTTTCATTATGCAGTAATTCCTATGTATACTAGGGGAATTTCTACTTCTTAGTTTCTTCCCTGTGCTCTCTCTTAACTACTACTCTAATGCCAATGCTTGGTGTAAATTCTGCACCTCAGCCACTTCAGATCTCAATATAGTAACCCAGCCCACACTAAATACTTTCTACCTTGATCACTCATTCACTGGACGCTCAACCTAAGTCACCTAATATTATTATTTACCTGGCTAGATGTAATCTATTTTCCTAAATAGAGTATAATCTCTTTCAAATAGAGGATATTTATCTATCTGCTTCTCTGTTTGCCTATCCAACTATCCATCTACCCATCCATCCATCTACCTGAATTTTCAATCATTTTTCACATAATAGGCTCTCAGCAAATATCTGCATATTCTGAGGAACATAATATCTGATTGAAGGCATTTTTATCATAATGTAAGAGCAATACCCTGGTGCGCTGGATCTCTATATATAATAAAACACCATAAACTAAGATCATCTTTTTGGCTATTCAGTGTTTATTAATTCACTATATCTAGCCTAGCACCACCTGTGGAATCACTTTTAATCTGAATAACAATTCTGATCTACCATATATTTTCCCTGCAAAATAAATATTTAATTGAGAGGGGAAAAACTCCATTTTAAGCAGAATGGTAGTTTAACAAATATGTCTTTCAACTAGAAACATAGTATCTGATATAAATCTTGTGCTGATAGTCCTTGTGAAAATGGCCACACCTGACTAACATAAAGATGTAGTTTCTTTTATGGAAGTATAATTATAAGCAAAATTTTTGAAGGGTGGTCACCTAGAAAGTTTCTTTCAAACATGGAAAATTCTTAATCCAGTATTTTATGCCAGTTCATTTCTCATTCTGAGCACTATTGAAAGAATATTATTTTATTGCCAACTCACTGTAATCACTGAACTGCCCTGGGATGTTTATTCTATTATCTTTGAACACAATATTCTCCATTACATTCTCAAGAACAAAACAAGGCACAAACAACAGAAAACCTACTTTTCAGCAAATTATGGGCACCTCTTGATTTCTTGCTACCTGAGCTTCCTCTTTCCAGCATTGATTGTGAATATAAATTTGTCCCATTGCTACTAAACCTCAGTACACTTGTTTTCCTGAACATAATAATGTATAATTTATATTTGGTTTGAATCAAACCTACAAAGTTAATATACTTCATTTTGACATTTTAATATGATGAAATAGTATAGGAAATATAATCAACGGCAGTAAGTCATTGATATGTTTACTTTGCCATTCTGTCTTTGACTTACTTCAAGTATTTTTAAAAGGAACAATAGTTCAACAATGAATTATTATTTCTTTGATACATAACTTGATGCTCCTTAAGAAGCATTTCTACACAGATGATAGTTAAAATAAAATGTGGACTGAAATTTTATCCAGTTGAAAAATTTCAAGGACACAATGAGATCAAAAAATAAAAGTATCTTTCATCCTCTTTGTGACATAAACAGCCATGCACTTAGCTCTAATGAAGTGAATTGTCATTAATTAGATAGATAGAGCCCAACTCCAGCTTTAATCCATATGCTGGCAAGCAAAGAACTGGTGGCATTGAATGTCAACTGTGAGAAGCTGCAAATTCACACTGTAAGGCTGCCTCCCAGAAAGAAGTGTATTTTTTAAAAGTCTCTAAGTTTGATTAGAAAACAACTGAGAAAATTATAAATGTGTCTATTATAACATATATTATTGCAACTAAAAGGCAATCTTTAAATGCTTACGGGGGCAGAAAAATAACCATAAATGAATGAAGCAAAGTAGACAAAAATATTTAGAAAACTACAACATCCAAAGTAGACAAATGCCTTTAGTTTCAGTTTTATTAAAACCCTGTGATAATTTCAACATGAGGTGGCCATATATTTTATTTTTATGAGATCACAAGAAATATTTTGTCTAAAATTCTCTACATTTAATATGTGGAGAAATTGGCCAGGAGCAGTGGCTCACACCTGTAATTCCAGAGATTTGGGAGGTCAAGGTGAGAAGATCGTTTGAGGCCAAGAGCTGGAGACCAGCCTGGAAAACATAGCAAGACCTATCTCTACAAAAAAATTTTAAAAATTAGCTGGGTGCAGTGGCCTACACTTATAGTCCCAACTACTGTGGAGGCTGAGACAGGGGGATCATTTGAGCTCAAGAGTTTAAGGTTATAGTGAGCAACCATGCCATTACACTGTTATTTGGGTTATAGAGCGAGACATTGTCTCTTAAAAAAATTAATTAAGCAAATAAATCCTTTTCAAAAACATTTAAGATAAGCCAAATACTTCTTAAAGCCGAATTTGGCTTTTTGATCTTTACTATGCAATTTCTAATCTTTGTTTCTTTTTATATTCTTGTTCTCAGTGGGGCTTTCTTTGGTTATTTAAACATATTATTCATATTGACAGTAAGGAATTATTATTCTTTTAAATGATCTTTAACAAGTTTTCAAAAGATTTCATTTACCAATTAAAAATTTCTAGCTTGCATAAGAAGAAATAAGAGAGAGAGAGAGGAAGTAAGAAAGACGAAAGTAGCACATATATTTGATATTAATATTAATACATAGTGAAACTTCTTGATATGTCAGATGGATAAGACCTGAAGCTCTAAATGAATTTTCAAAGAAGAGCTCAAAGAAGGTATAGAGGCAGTTTCAAGTGACATACAGTGACAGTGTATGGATGAACATATAGAAACAACAAATGCACCTCTTCATAACTTACACATTATGAAACCATAGATCGAGTTGCATTTTTAGTAGACTCTTTCTCATCTACTGCTCCAAATGCCTCATGAAGCACCATCTCATAAGAAGTCACATCATACTTCAAATGAAACTCATCTCCACAACTAGCTTTCAAGTCTCTTTGCAAGATACTTTGAGGGGATAAGAATTATAAAAATTATTTAAATATATTTGCATGCCAAAATTAATGAAACCTATTTTTGAAAAAAAAAGTCTAAGGTGCTTACTGGGTATTGGTATTGTTCATAATAACAAATCCTTTCTGGCCACTTCACAAAGGACATGAGTTTCCTTTATGTTATATTTCTTAGTTATTCAGATATCATGATTATATAATGTGCTATGTATGACCTAGTATTAAGTATCAGCCTGGTATTAGTTGTTCCCTGTAGGTCTGAGAAGATATTTTTGAAGTAGAATACTAATAATATTATGTTTCTTCTAGCTTGTCATTACTCCAAGATGGTGTGCATTGTCTGAAGAATACTAATTTACAATTCTTCTGGGTATATGATTATACCAATCTTTAAGCATATAAAATTCCTGGGACTTGCCTCAAATAACTTTTATAATACCTTAATTATTCCTCTTCTTTGAAAAAGTGTAGCCTGATAAATGTTTCTAAGCCATATACCTAAAAACTTGAATGTCTTTAAATGTTGACCCCTTGTCAGTGGTAGGTAAGCAACGTACCTAAATAGGTGAAGATCCATTCTTCACCTATTTCATTCAGCATTAGCATAGTGCTTAACACGCAGTAAGCATTCAGTAAATGTTTTTTGAATGAAATTATGAAGTCAAAAAATGATAAATTATAATATAGATAAAATATATCACATTAGAATTTCAGTATTGGACATCTTCTCAAGTTCTTACTAAATTTAATAGAACAAATGGAGTTCATAAACAGAATTATTTCGGACTTCTAGTATTGACCACCTGAAATAAGTTAAAGTGAAATGGACTGAAGTTGGAATCACCAACTTTTATACTTAGGTAATAGTTCCCCTGGCAATGTAAATTTTATAAGATGGCTCCCTATTTTCTACACTGAGATGAGTACTGGGTGCCCTAAAGCCATAAGAAATTTTTTATGCTTTTAGAGATCTAACTCTTCTTGCCATTCTTTCCATGATGAAATCTTCTAAAAGCATTGGGTTGGAACCACACCACATTCTCTTAGAAACTTTTTGTCAGCCATAGGTGAGTTTTATAATCTTTTAGGACACTTTCTCTCCCATATTTAAGAAGTACTGTTTCAGTCTTCTACATGTGGCTATCCAATTTTGCCAGCACCATTTATTGAA
>VBSM01000361.1:55111719-55154732 GCA_008086735.1 Cheirogaleus medius | reverse complement strand
TACATAACTGTAATATTTGTACCCCCATAATATGCTGAAATAAAAAAAAGTAAAGAAAATGTAAACCACAAAAAAAAGAAATACTAAGAAAAATTTTATATTTAAATTTCAGATTAAAAGTTGTGTTCCTATATTTCAGTTTGATGTTTTAGTCAATAATATTGTTTAAAAATGTCATAATACCTGTTTTCTTTTCTATAAAATTTATCTTTTTATAATTTAAAAATAATTATTCTGATTATTTCATCTGTAGTATCTGTTTTGTTAATATATTATCTGGCATAAAATAAGCACACAATGTTTATTGAATTAATGTGTGCATAAATAAAGTAAAATAATAATTAACTAAAAATGTGTCATATATGCTTACAGTTTGATCTTCATTCATTTGAAATCTTTTTTTTAATTTCAAAATATTAACGGGGTACAGATATTGCCTCATGTTTTTACTGCTTGAGGTGTACTCGTCACCCATATAGTGTTCATAGTACCCATTAGGCAGGTTTTTGCCACTCCTTTCATCCCCCTTCCCTCTGGTTGATTTCCACTGAATTTTATATCCTTCTTT
Source organism: Cheirogaleus medius (assembly GCA_008086735.1). Taxonomy (NCBI): domain Eukaryota; kingdom Metazoa; phylum Chordata; class Mammalia; order Primates; family Cheirogaleidae; genus Cheirogaleus; species Cheirogaleus medius. The sequence continues at coordinate 55,154,164 of VBSM01000361.1, read as the reverse complement.
GCACATTGTGTGCTTATTGGTTAGTTGCAATTTAATAGTAAGTACGTATGGTGTTTGTTTTCCCATTCTTCAGACACTTAACTTAAGAGAATAGTCTTCATTTCCATCCAGATTATTGCAAAAGGTATTAATGCATCTTTTTATGGCTTAGTGGTACTCCATGGTATACATATATCACATTTTATTAATCCACTCATGAACTGATGAACACTTGGATTGATTCCATATCTTTGAAATTGTGAATTGTGCTGCAATAAACATTCAAGTACAGATATCTTTTAAATGAAAAGTCTCTTTTTTACTTTGAGTATATACCCAATAGTGAGATTGCTGGAATGGATGGTAGTTCTACTTTTAGTTCTTTGAGGAATCTCCATAATGTTTTTCATAGAGTTGTATTAATTTGCAGTCCTACCAACAGTGTATAAGAATTCCTTTCTCTCAATCCACATCAGCATCAATTGTATTTGGGCTTCTTGATAAATGCCATTCTAACTGGGGTAAGGTGATATCTCACTGTAGTTTTAATTTGCATTTCCCTGATGATTAGTGACATTGAGCATTTTTTCAAATGTTTATTGGCCATTTGTCTTTTTTCTTTTGAGAAGCTTCTGTTTGTGTCTTTTGCCCACTATTTAATAGGGTTGTTGTCTTTTTCTTGCTGATTTGCTTGAATTTGTTGTAAATTCTGGTTATTAGCCCTTTATTGGATGTGTAGCTTGCAAATATTCTCTCCTACTCTGTCGGTTGTCTATTCACTATATTGATTGTTTCCTTAGCTGTGCAGAAACTTGAACTTATAGATACAGAGAATAGAATGATGGTTAAAAGGCTGAGAAGGGAAAAAATGAGGAGATCATAGATCATTCCATCTCAGATGGAATGAATACATTTTTTGATACCTATTGCACCTTATGGTGAGTATAGTTAATAATAGTGCATTGTACATTTCAAAGTTGCTGAGAGAGTGAATTTCAAATGTTTTCACCACAAAAAATGATAAGTATTTGAGGTGATGAATATGCTAATTAACTTGATATAATTATTCCACACTGTATTCATAAATTATAACATCACTTTATACTCTGGAAATATATATGATTTAAAATTTTTAATTTACAATAATTTTTTTAAATGTAAATACATTCTACTTGAAGGAATTTGCAAATACTGAGTATTTGTAAATACTCAGGAGAAGATTCACATATGCAAGATCACAAAGGGAGATCTTATATGAGACACATAAAAAGTATAAATAAAAAATTCAAATTAGAATATATGTTTTAGATTATTGCCTTTTATTCATTTGCTGGAATATTCTCTAACTTGTGAAAAAGAAAATGAAGGGTAAATATTATCAGCCAATAATGAAACAGCCAACTATTTTCACTGGTTCTGACATATTTCATACATATTAGTTAAAAGTGATCGGCAAAGTAGATTTGTTGTCATATTTTTTGTGCATTAAATAATAAAACTAATGCCAAATATAAAAATAGAAATAATTTTATTCTATAAATGCTGCCTTCCTTATTATTTTGGCATCTGCACAGTAATCATTTGAATAGTGGTAGAAATAAATATGTCAGGAATAATTTCCTTACCATGATATTTTTGTCCCAAATCTAATATCAAATCATCCTAATTAATCATTAAAAACCCCAAATTAAGAGAGAGAATAATTATTTTCAAGAGAGCGAAATACCTGTCATTTAAGGTAGAGCTCAATTCCATTTCCAATTTTGCCTAACCGCTTTAGTTTTCACTGAACTCCACCTCTGAGTCCCTCCATATATAACAGACCATTTGTTTATGGTCAGTATTGTAGTTTCTTTATTTTGTGTTAAATTTGTTTTCCCATATCTGTCACCTAATATTTATACTTTTATGCTCATTATTTTATATAGGATGAAAAATGATAAAATTAACCAAATGCAAATGGTTGATGCAATATATATATATATATATATATATCTTTAGAGACGATTCTTCTCCTAATACATCTTGGGTTCTGTTTCCTAAACACTCAAGACATGTTTGCAGAAGGAAAATCATTTTACTTGTTTAGATAATGCCCTACAATAGGAATTACTTAAACTTTAAAAAGTAGATATAAATCTCTTTCCACAAAATGTTGGTTACCTAACTACAATATACTGATTGGCTGATAGTAAAACCCTAGTTAGATTCTATTAGGAAAAGGTTTTTAATTGTTAACCAATTAAACATTTTAACAATTAAAAACCATATTAACACCTTGTTCTTTCTACAATACATTCACTATTTCTGAATATATAGAGAATAGACAGTTTTAGAAAGTTACAAATAACTTAAAGACTAATACATTCTTTCAATCATTACAGAGTATTTCTTCAAAACACTTCTTTAAAATTCTTTATGGCACATATGTTCTGATCCAAATACTAAACATATAATATGCTCAATCTTTATCATAATCAATTATGTAAACATGCTTACACCTATTTATTGATGAGAATACTGAGTCTCAAAGAGGCTAAGTAACTTCATCTAGTACATCTATGACATCCCAGTGTAACAGGGATTTGCTCACAAATCATCTATGAAAGCCACATACTCTGTGCAGCATCCTAAGAATATGCTTGTCATATAGGGGCCAGAAAATGCACGGCATTTGTCTTTGGCTTTCAATACTTAAATATTTTACCCCTGTGCTTTGACTACTTTTTTTCTAATAAGAGTGATTCATTGATCTTACCCAGCTCTGCTAACTCGAGTATGATTGTCTGGTATAATTAGTCTATGGCTAACTAATCTAAAATTTAATTTGAATCAATGGTCTTGGAGTAAGCAACACAAAACACTAAATTAATTAAATGATCTAATCTTTGTATGCAAAATCTATCAGAACTAACTCTGTTTTTAAAATAATTATCCATTTCTGCATAGTTTGGGTACAATTTGGTCACCATTTACAATATTAATGACGGCTGTTCACAATGGTGCACACAATTCATCAAATTTGCTCTTGAAGCTTTCTAGATTCTAGCATGCAGAGACTGTTGAGGATGTCTGGGGAGCAGGTATAGCTTACTGAGATGCTCATCTCTTTTTAGTGATGACATGTATTCTAGACTTTAACAAATATGCCAGGAATGTATAGCTCCTACAGGTGTAATTTGACTTTTTTTGACTTTTTGTTTAATTCAGTTTCTGAAAATTATTATATCTAGATTTAGCTTTGCAAAATCACTTTACTAACTAAAAATTGTGCTGCTTATGCAAAGAAAAAAATAGAATGCATTTTAATGGAAGGGTTGACCTGCAGAAAGATGAATAATTTGCATCAATTTTTGTGCATTATGTTAAACTAATGAAGACAAATGCATTCATTTATTTCAGTAAAGCTGAAAAAACTGAAGGCCAGCAATTTTATGCATCTATAATGATGAATATCACAGTGCTTATTATATGATGAATTGAGAATTTTAGAAATGGATGGTGAACAAAACAGGGAAAAAACATGCTTCTCATATTGATTTCTATTTTTATAAACACTGGCATCTGCCTCAAACAAACACCATGCCTTCTATGGTACCAATTCTACATCTCTTACTTCATCAAATAATAAGAAATTTTTAAAAAACACAGGGAATCTCATGTATTTTGCATTAGAAAATAGAAGTGAATAAAAGAAATTTCATATTGTTCGTATGTCAAAGTGGTGCTTCTACAATAAAAAGTCAATAATACAACACATTGTTACATTCTTTACTTTAGATTGATTATGAGTAATGACATAATAATGAAACAAAAATTGCTTGGAAATTGTTAATAGTACTACTGCTATTTGGTATTCATTATATAAAATTGTTTTAAAACATTAGCTCATAAAGGTAACATTACATTTAATTATTAAATAAGAATGTAATATAATTAAATTAATAAATGTGATAGAAATAGAATGTATATAACAGTTTGTGTGTGATAAAAATGTCTTCAAATTTAATCTTAATATTAAAGGGCATTGCAAATATATCTACTTCATCTTTACATTATTCATGTATAGCACATATTTCAGTAATTTTATAAATATTATATTACTAATTTATTTTGGATTTTGTCCACAGAAATAATTACTCACTGGCTGCAAAATAATTATACACTGCTTGGAATTTACTATTGATTTAATCCTGTAAGTAAAATGGGAACAGCTGAGATTACAGAAAATTCTATCGACAATATACACAGACGAGAACAATTCCCTGTATTCCCTTCTCAGCTGCCACATACATCACATATGTTATTAAAGTCATGAGAGAACTGACAAATGAAAGAAAAGTGCCACTAGCTCATTGCTAAAAATAGAAATAGTTTTAATGAGACCCTTCAGTCATTTTATAATATTTCTACCAAATTGAATAAAGCAAAGCAAAATAACACGAACTGGCCCTAATGGATGTTTTTTATGGACTGCTCCTTTCCCACCAGCTCATGAACTACTGAGTTTGCCTAGTCCTCAAAATGCAATAGGCACTCAACATTTGAAAATAAGAAACCAAGGAAGCTTTTAGTATGGGCAGTCAGGAGAGAGGCAATGCTGCCAAAAATGCCATTAAGAAGAAATGCTCTCGGTTCGGATAAATAGATTTTCACCTATAGTGAATTAAGAGACAAGACTGCAAATGCTCACACATTTTAAACATTCCTTAATGAAACTGTTGTGATTTGCTTTATGCTTTTACCTCACCCAGAGCTTTTTTTTTAAAAAAAAAACAAAACTATTTTGAATGAAATAGGAAGCTCAGTTAACTTACTATGACTAAGAACATCTACAACTTCAAAAATCTACCATACAAAAAATGTAACATTCAAATAACATTGCTGCAGTGGGGAAAACTATGAAAGGATTTAGTGTCACCCCAGATTTAATTAAACTAGCTTAAGCTCATATAGCATTTACCTTCACATCATTGTTGATTGCTCCATTAAGGTATTTTTTGTGTAAACAGAGCTTCCCTAACTAAATAGCTTATATCTGAGTCATTCAGAGATCGCATAACACACTTCAGGCAGTAATCATCACACTCAGAGTGATGAATGGTGATGGTGAGACCCTAGATGAATCACACAGAAGGAAGTATGACAGGCTAAGAAGAGGAATGCATTTTTTACAAAAAAAGGGGATATTTATAATTTTTAAAATTTGTTTCTGATTTCCCACTCCAAAAAAGTCATGGTATTTTCTGTTTTAATCTCCTCACTACACCACATATGCTTCCATGACAATATCTCAAAATCTGAGCAACAATAAAAGCAAGGAAAAGGAAGTTCCACTATTTGATGACACACAAAGTATTAGTAAATATGAAATTTTTACTATCGATTATACCTCCTGAAGATATAAATTCAAAATGCTAGGGAATTTCTGGAACTGATCTAAATTTCCCAGAATCTGAGCCCATATTGCTCTGTTTTGAATATATTTATTTCATTAACTCTTGCTAAAAAAAGAGCAAGAGCCTCAAATGACATTTTACACACCTAAATGAACCCTTTTTTTTAGTTTATGATTAAATAAAATTTAAAAACTAAGTAAATATAATGTATTACTAATAATCTTCAATATGCTTGGGCGATGATAACAGAAGGTAAATGCTAATTAAACAGTTGAGAAATGCAGATTATAATGCTGGTTGAAAAGTCTATAAAAAGTCAGAATCTCATTCAAGTACTGGAGTTGTGTGTCACTGTGTTTACTAATAACAGAATATATATAAGTAATTCATGAAGTTGTATTCCTACCAGAGGTATAAAATACCAAATCATAAATTACTGCCTGAACCTTTTCTCTGAAGTAAAGTATCTCAGGGAGTGATATTTGCAACGTCTTTGCTATACATCCCACTTCTTTGATAAAGTTATATTAAAAAGTTAAAACTCATAATGTACTGTGTCTCAAAGCCATTTCGATCTTATGTTCTGTTTTGAATGAATAGGATCTTATTCACTAAAGTTAAGAATTTAATATTGTCAAGTTAAAGAATAGAAAACAAACTATCTGAAAAAAGAAAGAAAAGAAAACAAGAAACAAAAAAACCCACAAAATGCTTGTAAGTGAAAGACTTGAATATTCATTCCTTTGAACTTATTGTGTTAAAATCTGTTTTATTCAGAATTAGGTTTAAAACAAAATATATGTTAAAGGCATTTAATGCTTTATTTAAAAATAATGAGACTTTTCAATAAATTTTAAATTCAGTATATTTGACAATGAAAATAAAAAGAGATGGGTTAAAATTTTCCATGTCAAAATATTCATTTGACCTTTTGAATTTTTATTAATAAGTATTGATAATCTTATACTGAAATTCCTTATGAAAGTTTGAAATGTATTGAGCTGTTGCATAAATTTTTTAAAATTTGTTTTAATGAAAACACTAATATACTATATATTACACCACCCTAATCTACACACTAGAAAAAATGATTCCACCAAGCAATATAATCCAAGTCAACTTCTATAAATTTCTCATCAAATGCCCTTGCCAACATCAATGAATATTTGCCATAATAACTCAGCATTCTCTAGAAGGCCAAATGTTGATCTGATCAGCTTCTTAGCTGATAAAAAGATAAAACAGATAAAAAGGGAAAAAAATACCTACATCCCCAGGCTTATAGTCTAAATTTATTTTGTTGTCCTATCTTATCTATAAGATAAGCTTAAAATTAGAAGACAGAAATCCCAAATGTTCTACCTAGCATCTTCCCCAATTAAAAACTTAAATTAAAATATTGTTTATGAATCTATCAATATTCTAAATTGCCTCATATTTTTATTTATAATTGACACATAATAATAAATATTTATGGGGCATAGAGTGATGTTTCAATGCATGTACACACTGTATAATGATCACATCAGTGATCCATCACTTTTAACGTTTATCATATTTGTGGTAATAAATTAAAAATCTTCTCTTCTAGCTATCTTGAAATATACAATACATTGTTATCAGCTATAGTCATCCTACAGTGTAATAGATTGTATTAGTAAAATAAGTCAACACCTTCTAACAGTGTCAGGGATAAGGAGGAATCAAAATTACTCATTGTATGGCTCCAAAAAACTATAACAGAGTAGCTCCTCAGAATTGATTCAACTATTATCTTTCTTTTTTGCAATAGTTTTCACATCTGAAATATCCCAGTGGGTTTTTGAAATTTGTATAATGTACTATATTGATTTATTTTTAGTAAGCATTACCTCAGAGCAAGACAGTATGACAGAGACAGTCCTGATACATTGATATATTGGATTCACAAAACAAGCAAGAAAACAATTGAAAACTCAAGTCTTGCTGACTCTAGTTTCCTAACATTAGTCAGAATGTTCTCTAAGAGAATATTGGAGTTGCCTAATATATGTAATGATTGAAATGTCAAAAACACAACATAAAGTTATCAAAGCTCAACTTGATATAAATCCACAAAAGGATAGGGATGGACATGAGATAACTTTCTCTTTTTTTTAAGGAAACAAAATCTGGATAAAATTTTTCACAAATTTTGTTAACTGTAAAAAACAAATAGCAGATATTGGGGAACAAATTGATGTTTAAGATTACATATTAGGTATAAGCCAAAATTGTTTACATTAGACATTTTGATATTATGAGTACTACTGTGTAACTCTCCATAATAAAAAATATATATTTGTGACATATGCCAATGTCCTCATACATCCTCTTTAAATCTTATGCAATTCCTACTGCCATGGATTACTCAGATGTATTTAATGAGGTCATCACATTTAATAATGTAGTATGCCATGCTTATCACTACCTCTAAACGTGATTGGTTTTCTCTGTTTATAAATCTTGGTGCACCATCATATTTTCCAGATTCAGAATTCATTTGTTCATCAAATAGTAATTGAGTGTCCATGGGGTACTGTCTCTGTTGTTGTGTGGCTTACAACAATGAGAGACAATAGCAAAAAGGAGACAAACAATCTCTGCCCTAATCCAGATAATGCAAACTAGCAGAGGATGGCAGTGATACAGAAAAGTCCAATTCTTTCAGAAATAACACTGAATGAGGTGGGGGGTGGATGATGAGACATTAGTTAATGAGTACAATGTATGTTATTTAGGTGATGGGTATTTGAAAAGCCCTGACTTTGATCACTACACAATCTATGTATGTAACAAAATTGCATATGTACTCTGTAAGTTTTTACAAATAAAAAAAATTGAAAAAAAGCAAAAATTAAAATATTAAGACAAATAAAACACACTGAAAGATTTGTTTGTTTACTTTAGGTCTTCCTAAATGATACTATGATACTATAGGACAATGAATTCCTAAAAATTCACTGCTTCCACCTCTCAGAACTACATTAAAAGTGTGCCTGATTTTTAAAACGTATTCTAAGATATCAGCTAACCTTTCTCCATGTAGTTTCTAGCCCAATTTAGACCAGACTCTGGGAATATGTCAAGCACATTTGCCAAGTTACTATAAGTTTAGCATTTAAACGGAACTCAGTGCAACCCTCTTATTTTACTAGTTTAAAAAAGAAACCTAGAGGCCATAAATTTCAAGTGACTTGTCCAAGAACACAGTAAGTGGCAAGGATAAGTCCAGAATATCAGTGTGTAGATGATACATGATGATATTAACATATTATTAGTCTCTATCTTAAGAATATATAATTTTTCACCAAAAGAATATCTTTCAAAAATTAATAAAGAAATTGTGCATTACAAATTCCAAGTAAGTGGTGCAATAACTCATGAAGTTTCTGGTTTCAGTATACAAATTTTACTAAGGGAAAGAGCCATATCTGACCTAGGAGCCAAGAATGCCAAGGTAAGAGCATCCCATCAAAACACAACCAGGGCAATAAACCCAAGCCTTACTGGGGATATAAGTATATTTAAAACATTTTGAAAAAAAATATGTTCCTCAAAACTATAACTGTTAAAACTTAATCATTTTAATATATATATCATATATTAAAATTAGTTGTCAAACTTTTGAATGTATAAATAATACAAGCATAACAAGGACCAGGATTTGGCAGGTCTTTTCCTGGTGCAGGCAATAAAGCGGGTACATTTTCTGTGGAGAATTTAAAAACAAAATAGCATCAATTATCATGTCAAAGATAAAATATTTGTCATTTGAAAGTATCTTTTGTTGGTCTAAGTTCTAAATAATTATTGTTGATATTTAACAACCCAGCACTTATTGACTTGCAAACTAGCATATATTTGTCTTTTATCCTTTAACAAACACTGTATTATACTAGAAAATTAAATTGGAGAATTCCCATTATACCACTGACCCCCCAATACACTTAGGCACAGTTACACTTGCCATTTTGGCAATAAGAACTCAAGTTTTGTTTTTTCATTCCTACAATGACTGAAATCAGTGCTATTTTGAATCTACTGTATAAGTGCAAGAATATATAGTATCAAAGAAATTATTGTCTCAAAATTTTCTCAAAGCCAATTCAAGATATTTTGAACCATAATGAATTTAAGATGATTTTATCAAATATAATGGTATTTAATGTTAAAATTTTTGGTGAAGTTGTTATGGTACAAAATTCCTGGACTTCTTAGACATTTGAAAGTTCTCAGAAATTATCCCAAAGAACTGAAGACATGGATATTATTGTAAATTCTAGAATTTATTATGAAATCAAATTTTTATGAATCTGTGCTCAACTTTCTAATATTAACTAACTAATATCTGTTAGTTCCTTTGAAAGAAATTCTTCAAAATTAATAGTACACAATCAACGGAGCAAATAGACAACTTACAGAATGGGAGAAAATATTCAAAACTATATATCTGATAAAGGGCTAATATCTAGAATCTACACAGAACTCAAACCAATCAGCAAGAAAACAACAAACAACCCCATTAAAAAGTGGGCAAAAGACATGAACAGAAGTTTTTCAAAAGAAGATAGACAAATGGCCAACAAACAAATGAAAAAAATGCTCAGTGTCACTAACCATCAGGGAAAAGCAAATTAAAACAACAATGAGATATCACCTTACCTCTGTTACTGTGGTTTTTATTAAAAAGTCCAAAAACTATACATGCTGGAGTAGATACAGAGAGAAAGGAGCAAATGCTTGTATACTGTTGGTGGGACCACAAATTATTACATCTTCTATGGAAAACATGGAGATTTCTCAAAGAACTAAAGGTAGACCTACCATTTAATCCAGCATTCCCACTACTGGGTATTTACCCAGAGGAAAATAAGTCATTTTATCAAAAAGAAACCTGTGCTCGAATGTTTATTTCAGCACAAATCACAATTGAAAAGATACGGAATCAATTTAAGTGGGTTGATCAATTCATCAATTTATGAGTGGATTAACCAAATATGATATATGTATGCAATGGAGTACTACTCAGCCATACAAAAGGACAAATTAAGGCATTTTGCAGCAATTTGGATAGAACTGAAGACAATTATCCTAAGTGAAGTATCTCAAAAATGAAAAAACAACCACCACATATACTCTTTCATAAATTGGAGCTAAAGAAGGAGCACACATGTGTATAGAGGGAAGTAAAAGTCATTGGAAATCAAGCAGAGGGAGGCAGGAAAGGGAGGGACAAAAACATACCTAATGGGTACAATGAACACTATCTGGGTGATGGGCCCACTTACAGCCCTGACTCAAGCATTACAAAAGCTATCCATGTAACAAAAGCATTTGTACTGCCTTAATATTTGTAATAAAAAACCAAAGATGTAGTACACATTATCTAAAAGATATGTTTTTTAAGATGGAAATGAAATTGACTAATTAAAAAAATAAAGGTTCTATGGATAGAATAACAAATGACAGGGAATATAGGTAATAATATATATATATTATAATAATCAACCAAAACCTGTCTTTTAATAGACTAGCATTTTGGTTCTCCTGTTTTTACTAACAGACAAAGAAATAAAATAAGGCAGAAAGTATCCATATGGAAAAAAATTAATAAAATTGAGTGAAGATAAATTGATAAATCTGACTAAAATCCTTATTAATAATAAATAAACAATTATTTATTCCTCTTATTATTCTCCCTTTCTTCCTCCCTCTTCCTTTGCCCTCTCCCATCCCTCTCCCCCTCCCGCTCCCTCCTTCCCTCTCCCTTCTTTTCTACCTTTACATCTTAATATTGACTCTACCCCACTGCCTCCCTATTACAATAGCTCTGTGATGATTACATTGGAACCACATGGTTAATACAGGATAATTCCTCCATCACAAGATCCTTAATCACATTTGCGAAGTACCTTTTGCTATTTAAGGTAACCTATTCGCAGGTTCTGGAGATTAGGACATGGACATCTTTAGGGAACCATTATTCTGTCCACCACATGTACTCATATACTGTAATAGTTTGTATTTATTTATTTTTGGCACAAATATATACATATTCATACATGTTTGCACATATATAATTAACATTTTCATTGTTTTTTTTTCTGGAAATTATTATGCTTTATTTCATTTCATTATTTTGGCTCAAAATAATTTTGTCATATGGAAAAAGGGGAATATTAAAGATAATAAACCCTGGGTGTTAAATGTTAGATTATGTTAGATATATCATAGATAAATATTCTGCTATTCATACCTTCCTTTAAACAAAACAATTAAAATAATATTCCTCGGAATCAATTCTGCCTCACTCTTTTAGTTAACTCTCTAAGTCAAATACTATACATAAAAGACACAAATTAAAAATAAATTGTTACAAAAACCTTATTGTAGTCATAAAACATTTTTGTAAATGTACAATTGAGAAAAGAAGGTACTTTAGGGTTAGGTTGTGGATTTTTCAACACTGATACAGTAAAAATATTTACTGACCATTTTGATAGATATTAATATTATTTTTTCTGTTTTTATTTATTTACTTAGAAGCATAGGTCCAAATTGTTAGCCTGAATTAACATGGTAACATAAGGCAGCAGGATGCATTCAGCAAAAACAAAATTTCTAATGGCATATGTGGAAGCACATATCCCTTTCCCACAGTAACTCAGATTAATGAACAAAGAACAAGTGGCTGACATATAACCTACCCATGGGAGTGCCTACGCCGTAACCTTTGGAGTCTATAAGGCCGCCAATCTGTGTCAGGTTACAGTTCCGCTGGGTAACAAACTCGATGGTGGTTGACTCCATTAGGAAAGCATAATCAGAGGTGAGAACTCGCTGAATTCCTTCTTCATTACTTTTGACCAGCACTGACTGCCTCCTGCTACTCATAAAGGCCCACATTTTGTCATACGTGGATATTTTTGATTTCTGGGGGAAAATAAAATATATTAGAGTCATAAGAAAGGTATTCCTTAGTTTCCATGTGGTCCTACAATATCTAGACACAATAGACCATATTTAATTTACTCATACCACCTTATAATTATATTATTAATAATAGGGATATATATATGGATATATATATACCCTCAAAAAATCAAAATCTCTATAAAAAGTTTCTCATAGAAATTCCTCATATTTCCAGGTATAGTATAGATTTATTTAATTAATATATTTTAAAGTCTTACTATTCAAGAACACAACTAGTAATCATACAAAGTAATCAATAAAAGAGAAAATAACAAGATTAATAAGAACAGTACTTTGTGCTTGTATCTTGCATATCTCATGTGTACAATTTTATTTTTTAACATTACTATAACATCAAATTTGGGAGAGAGAGACTCTGAACACAAATTGACACTGTAAGTCTGCAAGAGTTTGTTTGTTTATCTCCAACTTGGTTGACACAGATGTCACATTAACCCCCAAGGATACACAAAGGTATAAGTTGAAGAGATGAGGGGAATTTGTTACAAATAAGGATGACTACATTTCCACTGAGAAACAATCTGCCACCACAGAACCTCTTTTAGCCTGCCTCAGGACAACCAGAAATCTATTATTCAGGTCTGCCAAATAAAGATTCTTGGACCAATAAAATTGAATAGTTTTTATATCCAACTGAAAATTCTCAATAGGGCTTTACTAGGATTTCATTACTATAGAAAGAAAATGGGTTTTGTTCATAAGTTTTGCTAAAACATAAACATGAAAAAGGTTAGCATCTGCTTATTGAAAGCTCACCTGTGAAACACTTATCTTCATTTAATTCTTACACAAATACAGAAAATAATACTGAAGCTATAAACACAAGAAGGACATTCATCATACTGATTGCACTCTCATAAAAAGTCAAAACTATTTTCAAACAGATAGGTAATCTTTTTTACAAATTAAGTGTGTTTTTATTCATACATGTGAAAGGACATAAATGTGATATTACCACTACTTTTGCTATTGTAGGTGAACAATAACACTGAGAAAAACCTGGGCACTATTTCAATGATAACATGGGAAGAAACACCTTATAATTTACAGTAAAAAAATGTAAAGGTGCAATGAATGCTTTTTAAAGACAAGAATAGCATCAGAGCTAAGAAATAGTGGAAATGCAAACCTTTACTCTCCAGAGAAACACTAAAACATGCTAAGAGGCTAATGGCTCAACATTTGAAAGAAAGCAGCTAAAGCACCTTTCTTTCAAATAAGATCGATAGCATTACATGTTTGGGAAGATGTGGTCACATGTCATTTTATTTTCCAAGTAAAATAACGAAATCTTGGGAATAGAAAAGGCAAATGCAGTAAAAATTTAAGGTTATGATGAAATTCTAATTGAGATCATTAAGACCAATAATCCGAACTTGCATTGTCTCATTTATCTGTCCAAATCAGTAACATAATGAAGATGGTTAGAACAAGTTCACTTTCTTTCCAAGTAAAGAATTTTTCTCCTAATAATTTTGATAAAGTGAGGCTAAAATACAAAATACAATAACGCTAAGAGCTCACTTGTGGATTGAAGGAATTGTAGGTGAAAAAATGGAAAATACATCATTTTTGATTTAGTGAACCTATGACTAATTGTAGAAAAATACAAGTCTATAAATGATACTGCACAAAATTGGTAGAATCAAACTGCATACTCATTTGACAACTTAAAAGGAACGTCTTTAAAGGACAGTGATATAGTTCCATATCATAACATGGTTATACTCTCATGAGGCCAGAATCAAGCAGAGAGTTAAAAATGTATGTAAGTTATTATTTTTACCTGTAGTGGTCATAAAATTGCCTAAATTCTTCTCTTTGTTTCAGTTATAAGAACATTAGCAATCAATATATTTTATAGCTTTAGTTACTTGATTTCTACTTCATGATATATCTCATCAACTGATGAGTTAATTGTAAATAAAACTTGAGGACTAGCATTTTTGTCCCAAAGAAAGGGGAGACATAATGGTTACAATGTCACTAATCATTTCAATAGTATAATTATATTTTTCTTCTTTAAATATTAAAAGTAGTACTTTCTAATTTAAACACCATTTAGAAAATATAAATAACTAAAAGTAGATAATTATATTTTATAATAATACATGAATGCATCCATTGTTAATATTTTGCCATACTTCATATGGTAAACATATATCAAACTTTTTTAGTACAATTGAAAACAACAAACTTTTAAAAATACTGCTACATTATCCTTTACAGATGTAGATAGTTTAATTTTAAATTAATGTGAAATGTATTGTTTTACTTTTAAAATATAGGATCTACAATACTAATCTTTCACTGGCATAATAAAGATTTTATAAAATATATTTTCCTTTAAAATTCTACCTTCCATTGTTATTTAAGTATCTCTTATTTGTTAACTGCTTATTTCCAGGAATCTATAGTCTATGATTTTAGTACAACTTCATTCATCTTCTGTCCTGTCTGGAGAAGATATAAGCATTTCTATTATTCTTCCAACTGCAAAATATGTTTAGATAGAAAATAGAACCAAATTGTTTTGATTCACATAATAAATACAAAAGCCCGATTTAAAAAATATGATTAGCTGTTTGTCACACACCAGGCACTGAGTACCTTGAGGTCATATCTCTAACACTCTTTCTCTATGGCTTGTTCACTTGTTTTATTGCTGTCGTTCATTGACCATAATTTTCAATTTAATGCAGTTACTTCTTTACATCTCTCAATTCTGGCAATAAAACACAATTTTGTGAGGAGAGGATATTGGAGATATTACTAAAAGCCATCACTACATTTGTAGGCTTTTTTGGGGGGTGGGGAGTGTAATAATTGCTTGGTTACTCTAGAATTCTACATATACATTCAGAAAGCAGAAAGAGGACATTTTAGAATTTTAAGTATGGCTTTTTCCTGATTTTTATTACTCTGCATGTTGTAAGTGTTAAATGAAATAGGTACCACTAGCTTTTCTCTCATTTAATCTCTCTTGTATAGAGGTTAATCATATTTGTATGATCCACATTGATCTTCCCCAGAAATGTCATAGGAATCAAAGAAAATTTCTAAAATTGAGACCTATTAAGCCATTCAACTTATAAAACCAAATAAAAATTCAGACCCTTCAGAATTTTTTATGCCAAAGGGAAAAGTTAAGCCGTGAAAACTGACTCCCCTAACATGACTATTTTTATTCTCTCGTGCATGACGGTTGCTTTCTGACCTTTGTGTTGAGATGTTATACATTAATCAGATTTCCTATTCCTTATTCAAACCTAGACTAAATGACATGAAGATAGAGATCCTGTGACTGTTACCTCTTTATGATAGAATGTTTAAAAAAAAGTCTTTAGAGTATAACTAATAGTAGCCAAATATAATATCTACATGTTAGCCTTTGTATGGAAAATATTGTAATTCTGTTGAGCACCTCCATTTTACCTCTATATATGATTCTCATTTTCCCCCATACTGAGAACACTGATCACCATTCTTCGGTGTAGCTCTGCTTCCCTGATGGCTGCCTTCACAATTTGTGCTGGAATAAACTCTCTGTAAATTATTAATAGAGTCTGATCCTTTTGATTATTTTAGGTTGGCAAACTTACCTATCGTAACAGAGATTTGAAAAGGAGGGCTAATCGTTAACATTTCTTAACAATTTTATTATTTCTATTATTTATTATTATTATTATTTTAGTAATGAAGGGGATATAGTGAATCACTGGTTTAAAAACAAAAATATGTATAGCATGAATTTTTCTGAAAGCCTCAAATTTATTAATGGCTTATAAAATATTTGAAAAAATATTTGAAACAAACTTCCAGACTAAATGTAATATGAAGCTTAGGATGCTGTTTTCTCTGTAAATCTGACCACTTATAATTAACTATTACCTTCACTTAAGGAATATATAGATAATTTCAGAATAATATAGGGCTGAGTCATACATAATTATCAATAGTTTTATATCTTTATTAAAGTAATATACATTTTTATGAAGGCCACTTAATGTCTTTGAATTTCTGTTTACATAGTAGAATGTATGTATCCTTGCCAAACTTACAGGGTTATTGGGAAGATCAAATAAGACACCATATGAAAGCATACTATACAATAGTAAGTTATTTTTGTAGTTCTGATTTTTTTTAAAAAAGAGAGTATATTACTAACAAATGCTTATGTGTTATTTTTCTTAAAAATACCAAGAACTCTCACAAACATGGCACATTGAATATTGAACACATTCTCTCTCTTAATCATAGGAGCAGCGAGAAGTCAAAGTAGGTATGAAGCAGACTGGGGATGAAATCAGATGTTAAAAGATCACTAAGAGTACTTCTATGTGAAGAATGGATCATCAGTGAGCATAGGTAGACTGTTTGGAAGCACATAGCATCCATCTAGGTAAGAAACAGTACCTAAAGTGAGATAGTATTGGAGATGAAGAGACATCTAGAAATTCAAGATATATATACATACATATCTGTATACATATGGGTAATATTTGGTTATTATTGAAATATAAAAAGTAAAGAAGAGGTTTAAGTTGAGTGAGTTCTTGGTTTCTTGTATAAACTTGAGTATCACTAAGAGAAAGAGAGGGAAAAAAACGTAAAGAAGATCAAGTTTTGGGCCAGAAAAATTATACATAGTGAGTTGGATGTGCCTGAGGAGCTTCCAAATGGATGTCATGTGAAATTATATATGTAAGCCTAGAGTTCATTTCTGATATCTTATTGGATACAGATAATAAAATGAAGGGATGAGAAAAAGAGTAGAGGAAGAGAAGATGAGTCCTAGGATCAAGGCTTGTGGAATTTTGAATTTCAACAGCTGGCATAGAAGGTCCAGTCTTCAAGTGAGACATAAAAAGAGTGAACAGAGATGTAGGAAGAAAATCTTGGAATTGTGGTATTACAGAAATCAAGGCAAGAGAATGTTCAGAGGTACAAGTGGAACTACCATTTGACCCAGCCATCCCATTACTGGGTATCTTCTCAAAAGAACAAGAGACATTCTATAAAAAAGACATCTGCATTAGAATATTTATAGCTGCACAATTCACAATTCACAATTGCAAAGATGTGGAAATGACCCGAGTGCCCATCAATACATGAGTGGATTAATAAAATGTGGTATATGTATACCATGGAGTTCTACTCAGCCACAAAAAACAATGGTGATCTAGCACCTCTTGTATTATCCTGGATAGAGCTGGAACCCATTCTACTAAGAATAGTATCACAAGAATGGAAAAACAAGTACCACATGTACTCACCATCAAATTGGTACTAACTGACTTAACTGACCACTACTTAAATGCACATATAGTAGTAACATTTATCAGGTGTTGGACAGGTAGGAAGAGGAAGAAGGGGATGGGTATATTCACACTTAATGGGTACAGCGTGCACCCCCTGGGGGATGGACATGCTTGAAGCTCTGACTCAGGTGGGGCAAAGACAATATATGTAACCTAAACATTTGTACTCCTGTAATATGCTGAAATAAATAAATAAATAAAATGTCAGAAAAAGAAAGAACAAAAAATAAAAATGCAAAGTTCCTTTGAGTAATGTCTGCCAGTTTCCTCCACTCCAGTCCCTAGTAACTACCATTCTACTCTCTGCTTCTAAGAGTTCAACTTTCTTAGATTCCATATGTAAGTGAAATCACGCAGTATTTGTCTTTCTGTGCCTGGCTTATTTCACTTAGCATGGTGACTGAAGCTAATTATACTGTATTGTATACTTGAAATTTGCTAAGAGAGTATATTGGAAATGTTCTTATCACACAAAAAAGTGAGGCAATGAATGTGTTACTCAGGTTGATTATGGTAATCATTTATACAATGTATACATGTAACAATCTATCACATTATACACTGTAAATATATACAATTTTTGTCAATTATATCTCAATAAATCTGAAAAAAATAATGCAAAGTTCCTACTGAGTCTTGAGTAGAACAAACAAAGATTTAAAACACTGGGTTGACTTCTGACTTCAAAATATTTATATTAAACGTTCATGGAGTTATACTTACACTGTAAGAGCTATTGTGTAAGAAGAAAATAAGACACCTCAGCTAGATTTCTTTTTAATAAAGCCAAATGTTATTGAGTATTCCCAAAATAAAATAGATCATAGGTTCTCAAAGGGTAAAATCAATAGATAAGCGCTGTACAAGTTAAAGATTAGGAATAAAAATGCACTTAAGATCAGTGAGGAGGCAAAAATAAAATTAATAATCATATTTTTATGTTGAATGTGGAAGTTGCATGCAAACTGACATAGAAGAAAGGACGTATCAATTTGCAATATGAACTAAAGATTATAGGTGGACCACTTCTGATTAAGTTTTGCTCCTTTGACTATGAGTAGTTTCATTCAATGAAGTAGCAAGTGATCACTGCCAAGGGACCAGGTAAAATCAGACACAGATATTCAGCTGGTGAGCCAAAATGTCCACAGCTTTTGAAGGTCCTCTGCTGCCGTGATTAGGAGAAGTGAGGACCGGGACACAATACCAGGAAAGACTCAGGAATTGAGACGCAGACTGGTCCTTTGCATAGGTACTGCCAAATTTATTAGGACTTTCCAGAAGAATGTATGACTTAAGTGAAATATGAAAAATAAAGGACAATTAGTCAGCTAAGCACATAGTAAAATAATTCTCTGTTAGGAAAAAATGAGGTAATGACAAATTAGAGCATAATGGAGAAACAGCTCATATTGAGTGGAGCCAAGTAAAAAGAAAAGTTGAATTAGTGGGAAAAAAACCATAAAGTACATGTTATTTTTTCCTTCTTAGATGAGAAAACCAAGGCTACTTGCTAAGAAAAAAAATTACTGGTAAGGTAGATAGAATTTATGGCATCATGATTTTACAGAAGGATTTTAATTACATAAAAAGATAATAATAACTTCTTTTGCAAAAAACACCCAAAGCATTTCTATGTATTTTCCTCAAAATTATGTTGTACATGGTAATTTAGACAGATAAAGCCAGGAAAATAATTTAAATCATGTCTCAGAGATTTTGCATGGAATGCATATGAAGAACAAAGCACTGCAAGGAGAAAGCATTGTTAAATTTTTGTAAATGAAATCATCTTATTTTCTCACTCAACTCGTCCTATCTGGAACTGTGCATCCTCTATTTCTATTTTGTTCCTTCTTTTCTTAATTCTGCCCCACATTAAAGACATTTATCCTTCTGTGTCACATTGGATGGATTCAGGTGTCAGTGTTTAGGAGTGTTTATTTATCCAAATGCTGAGACTTGGAAGCTGATTTGTTTTTTGCTACATCAGCACAAATCTAATAAAACCAGTTCATAAGATATAGTCTGCTCATAATAACAGTTTCCATGGACTATGAAACATCAGCGATAAAAGATTCTTGTCAAGAATGAATTTACAAGAATAAGAAATACAATACTTTAAAAAATTCACAGTTGCCAAATGATTTCTGTTTTAAAAAGAACACAATATATATATTTAAAATAATTTAAGCATATAGCTAATGATTTAAAACTTAGAGATATATTTGCTTGATTTCTGCTAGAATGCTCAATAAAGTTTGCAACCTCGAAATTGTTTGGTTCTTTGCAAACCTCAAATAACTAAAGGATTTTATGTAATTTTTTCTCCAACATTTTAGAGAGAATTTTAGAAATGGTAAGATATTAGTGTAAAGATAGTGCTTTGTAATTTTGTTTTTAATCCTTTCTAAAATGTTATGAAAAGCTAATGATGTAAGGGTTACTTTTGCACCACTTGCATAGGTCTTCTTTACTTTACTGGGCACAACGTATTTTATAAATACAAAGCCATCTTCCTCTTAAAGAATATGTTTGGCTTAAATTGCTTTACATACACATCCGAATTCTTCACCTTCATTCATTTCATTTGCTGTCAAATACAAATTAAAATCTACAAACTATCATTTGCTCCTTGGACATTCTTTTATAAGTGTTCCAAACTGCCTAAAAATAATTTAAAAATAGCATTATCAATATCTTTGTAACCTTCCATAGAAAAAATTTAGAATTAGCTTTTTAAGTATGTTTTAGAAAAAAGTTTGTCTCCATGAAGAAGATGAAAACTTTTAGCATTAATTTTGTTTTAAATGTCATAACAACAAAGCATTGACAATACAAAGAAAATTGAGTACTATTTTGTAACATGTTTTATTACAAATAATACTGGAAGTGTTGATTTCAACTTAGACTTTTTAAAAAGTCAGTCAAGTGGTACAACACCCAAAAATCTGAAGTCATGTAAAAAATAGTTTTTGTTAATAAATTCTTTTAGTTTAAAAAATAAATATCTATAAATAAATGTTTTATCTCCTAAATCATAAATCTGACAGAATTAGTTGAACTTTGATGTATAAATGAATATAGTAATATTGCTAAAAGACAGTAATTTCTGACCATTTTTCATAGTTAACAGTGTAAATTTGGTGGCACTTGGCACTTAGTCAAATTATTCTTTTTCAATAAATTTCACATGACCAATTTTGTTTCTAATACTAATAAATATTTGGCTGTGTTATAATATTATTTCTTATTTTGCTATGAAAAAGTCACATATAATAGTTCCTAGTATGTGGTTTGAGAAAAGCTCGCATCAAGGTTTCTCTTGGTAAGGGAGAGTTTGGCTGAGATTTGCATTTTAATTTTTTATTACAGTAAATAAATTACCAACAATACTGGAACATATGTGCTAGGTAAGAACAGCTGAGCCCTATCTGGACTCATCTGACCTTGGTCACTAGGAAATTAGAGTTAATTCAGGGAAACAGGACTGAAACCATATGTGATTCATATTGAAGGTGATCTGAGTCTAGTGCAGTGATCTGAAAAGCACTCAGTTGTTAGCAAACCTGTCAGTCCTTGGAATATTCTCACAGTTTTATCTCAAGGTATCTGCAATCTCTTAAAACAGGATATTTGAAAGGAAGGACAATAAAAGAGAGTTACTCTTCTCAGTGTTACTGTGAGTTAACAGAAGAATAAAAGAGAGCAGAATGACTGAGCATAATATGATACACACTATGTTTAAAACCATTTGGTGCAGTTAAAGACATTTATCCTTTTTAGTTGAAATAGTATTTGAAAGTTCACTCTGCAACATTCTGAATCTCTCATAAAGAGTTCTCTGCTCATTGCATTTTATTTTTTAAGTGAGATGTCTTCAACTTTCTTGATTGAATGTTTCCTTTTCTTAAAAATAAAAATCATTAATAATATATTTTATTGTCATTTAAACAAACTGAAATAAAATTAGGGAAGTTGACCACACTATGTCAATCCAGAATCTTGAATAAACCACTGTTTCTCAGCTCTATCTAATGAAAAGCTTCTTTACCAATATTACAAAAGTGTTATGAGAAATAAATAAGAAAATTCACCTAAAGTCATCTTGACAAGCCATAATGCTCTCTAAAGTTATCAGTATGTATTCTTGTTGTAAGTTTTATGTAATGTCAATAGATAAACATAGTAACTCTACATGCTATGACTATAGCTTATGTTCACTGCATTCTTACATATATGCCTTTACCATTAAAATAATATATAAATTTTTAGAAATATGGAAACATGCTACCTATTTTTTTCCATATAAAATTGTCTAATCACCCTTGTAGGAAAGATTAGATAAAGCACCCTGAGGCTTTGTTGAGGGAGGGTCTTTAACCAACACGGCCTATAATGCCAGTCCTTTCAAGGTGAGAAGCCTTAGAGGCACAGAGGTTTTATGTTAAATCTCAACTCATTCCATTTAATAATTCATTTTCTTACTCATTCACTCATTTGTTCTTTGATTCTAATATTTATTGAGCACCAATTTGGTGTAAAGGACAATGCCAGGCATTGGGCATGCAGAGATTAACCAAAAACAAATCATGACTCTTATCCTAGCAAAGTTTAA
The DNA here is from genome assembly GCA_008086735.1 of Cheirogaleus medius. Taxonomy (NCBI): domain Eukaryota; kingdom Metazoa; phylum Chordata; class Mammalia; order Primates; family Cheirogaleidae; genus Cheirogaleus; species Cheirogaleus medius. The sequence goes on along the minus strand of VBSM01000361.1, from coordinate 55,131,830 downwards.
AGTCTCATAATGCATGACAAATAAACTAAGAAATATAACATGGTGTGATAAATTCCATGACAAATGACAGATAAGATGTAACCTAAATTCATGATAAGTAGTATAACAGAAAGTCAGAGGAAATAATTCTCATTCCTTTAAGACTTAGTCACAATTTTGCTAGGTCTATCACTCGTCTCCACAACTGGTAACTAAAACTGAACCATAAATAGCAGTGGAGGAAACATCTGAAACTCTTAAAAGAATCATCTTCCTCACTCTAAGCTAGCACCTTTTCTAGGTTTTCTAAACTTCATTGAGAGTTGATGCAAATCTCATCAAAATATTTTAAGGATAAGGTATATATATGTATAATATATATTATATTTAATATATTATATATAATGAAATATACATTAATGTGTAATATGCATATAATATATAGATTGCTTTAAACTTACATATGTTAAAATATAGACAAAATGAATGTTTTATTTCTAATAGAAAATAAATGGCCTCCACTGGGTCCTAGGGGGTTGAGGGAGAAAAAAATGAATAGCTCTCCTACTTGATCACAACAATCACTAATTTCATATGTATAAAGTAGTTGATAATTCTATCAATCATTAATTTGTTTTATATTTTAATTAGAAGAGTCACTAACCTAAGGGCTTTTAATTTGCTGTTTTCTCTAACTGCAATGCACTTTCTCCATATATATGTGTGCTTCAACCATTCACTTCCTTCTGATCTTTGCTCATATGCTACCCTTTTAAGAGGACTTCCAATACTTACTCTGTTTTTGCTTACAACTCTTTCCCCATCACAGATATGCCTTACCCTTCTACTGCTTTATTTTTATCCATAGCACCTAATGCCTATGTGGTATATTATGTATTTCCTCTGTGTTCATTGTCTGTTCGGTTTCTATCTCCACCCACTAGAAGAAAGGATCCATGAAGGCAGAGATTTTATTTATTCTTATAGTGCTTGTACCTGCAACAGTGCCCAGTACATAGTAGTTATCAATGGATATTTATTAAGTAAATTAGAAAAATGAATGAATGAATAGATGCATACAATGGAATTATTCTGATTATGGTAGAGTTTAGAAGACAGGCATATTACTTTCAGCTCTAGCATTATCTAGCCAAGTTATCTTTGGTGATTAATTTTATCTTTCTAGAACCCAGTTTGCTCAATTGTGGAATAAATGGGTTAAGCTATATAAATGCTAAGATATCTTTCAGTGGAGACATTCTATATATCCATGAATGTTTATTTTTTAGTATATGTGCTGCCGAAGCGAGCACAATGAATGTTTATTTTTTGTTCTGTACTTTTTAAAATTTTATTTTGTATTGATACATAATAGATGCATATATTTTGGAGGTACATGTGATAATTTAATATATTCATATAATTTGTAAAGATAAAATCATTGTAATTGAGAATAACTAGATATTTACTTTTTCTCTCAAATTTTGTTTATGGCTTAATTCAATAAGAAAAAAATATACTGACCTAGTTTTAAAGCAAAACATAAAGATGGACACATAACTACTCTAAATAAAATTTTAAGCTCTATTTATCTTAAAACACAACCTTGAAGCATTAATGAAAAATGTATTTCACATTCCACAAATATCAAGGATGAGAAATAAAATTACTGTCACCCTTGTTTCTTTCCCAGTTCTAGATAATCACTGGTCTAACCCCTCTTGAAAGCAAACAAAGGTACAAAACCCTTGTTCTTTTAAGGTTCGTGCCATATAATCTTATTCTTCAAATATTGTTGTGCCCAGATGTTTGCTTCTCCTCAGCGATGAACTAGTAAATGTTTAACAACAGACTCTCTGGAAAAGGGGGATTTTCCCTGATGTGCAGTCTTTGCTAATTGTTATCTGCTTTATTTTTACTCGTGGTATTTGCTGACTTTACTCCCACCGTCAATGACTTCAAGCTATAGGCATGGTATCAGCCAAATTACAAAATTCCTGAGAATGTAATTACTGAAAGAAAGTTAGTACAAGACAACTCCAGTATACCACTGCTTATCCTTCATCCAAAGCCCTGAGTGACTTCTCAGTTGTTCAAAATCATCTCTAATAATTTTCTTACTAGTGTTGCTGCCACCCAAATTTGTGGCAATTATAATGCATTTTTCAACACCTAGATTTGGTTTACTTTGAAAATCAATTACTCAACTTTCATACTCTATGATTATAAATTCAGTTTTTCTTCCTACTTTGCTTATTCAATTTCTTTACTGATCACATTTTCTAATCCCAAGCTCCCACTGGAGAGAAGGGGCCACTGGCAAATTTCTTGGCTCAAGCTGCATCTCTGTTGCAATGAGTGGGTTGAGGGGCCACAGCTCCCATTCAGCCAGCGTGTCCAAGGCATTTGGTTGCCATGGAACCAAGAGCTAGGCTATTTCTCTCAAATGCTGCACCCCTATAGAATTTGGCAGTTCTCCAGAGAGGGGCAGGGCGATGGGCACACTCACAGATCCCCATTTTTCAGCACCCCACCACTCTGATCTGATGTGTCTCCGAGGGCTTCCTCATACCTGAGTCCAGGTCCAAGATCTCTCCCCTGTGTCTCCCTGCACCACTCATATCTGGGTGACACCCAGACTGGCTCACCTATCTGAGCTGCCTGCGCATGATCCTGCAAAATGCTGGTGGACAGGTAAATGTAAAAAGCATTATTTTTTCATTAGATGTTTGTTACATTCTTTATTTTCCATGTGACTTTTTGTGATCATTTCTAGAAAGCACATGGTTCTCTATAAAAAGAAAATGAAAAATAACTTCTTTTTATATGGAAATTCTCAAATTAACACATATAAATGACTGTTCCATTTTCAAAATAGTCACTTTATTTTAAATTTGCTTGCATCTTTTGAGTTCATCTTTTGAAACTGCGCTCAGACGTTATACTATATCTTTTTGGATATCCTCATTAATAACAATTTTGATCATATTAAGATAGTTTTTTTAAGTGATAGCAATAGGAGTTAAACAATGAATAAGTTGATACTATGTAAGTCGATACTATAATAGCATGAATAGCTATTGACAAAGATTCTCTGATCAAACTTTACTGAGGTTTCTGAACTTTCTCCTAGGCACATCTATGCATTTTCTTATAAAATCCAGTTTTAGCAAAGAACTCTATTAAGTCAGTTTAGCAAGAACCTCCTATTCTCAATATCTGGTGACCCTCAATGTCTGATCAGGTTTCTCATCTCCCACATTGCCCAAGTGATGTCTGATCACCCTGGCCTGTCTTTAGCAAAATCCCGTTAGGCTGGTTTAGCTAGAATCTTGATGTTTCCTCTTAGCAATTTTTCATCACTGACCCCCACCCTGAATTATGGCTATAAATTCTCACTTTCCCATGATATGCTCATAGTTCACCTCAGTCTCTCTTTCCCACTACAAAATTCCATTACAGTGATCCCTATCACTCCATGATAGTCCTGAATAAAATCTGCCTTATGAGGCTTTAACATGCATCACTGAATAATTTTTTTCCTTAACACTATAAAGTGAAGCAGCTGGTTTTCTTTCATTGTATGTAAGTGTTTTTTGACAAAAATTACAAAATGAAAGTTTTAAGAATTTTCTTAGCAATCACAACATCAAAGACAGCTCCTTAAGAAGCTTCCTTTGTGGAATAGTATTTATTTCCTGTAAGCATTCTACATCATTTCTACAAAATGTATTCTTTTTAACCTAAATAATTTTTATTACAAATACTTTTATAAAAAATTACGTGTCTGAAATTTTTTAACAATTATATGTGTAATATGATGTGAAATTGGACATATCAATTGAGGGACCAAGAATTCATGGACATACAACACTAAGTAAAATATGAGATAGACCATAAGCATATTTCATAGGAGGTGATCTAGAAGCAGTTATATGATTGCTTTACAAAGAGATATATAAAGATAATGAAAGAGATTAAGAGTACATATTTTAAGGATAATTTGTTAGACAAGAGCTATGCTCTGGCTGTGATTCACAACACTCCTTTGCCTTGGTTGGTATGGGGGAGTGTGTGTAATATACCTCATAATCCCATACTGGTTGAGAAGCAGTAATTTGAAGAAATCGACACAAATGCCCTGCATAGGTTGACATAGAACTGGTGTACCTCATACAATTAGGAGAGCTAAAAAGTAAATGTTCACTTATAACAAGTAACTTCACCCCTTTCCAGAGAGTCAGAAAGGAGTTTGAACACCCAGGATAAAATGAGGGCATCTGAGTAAGAATGTTAATCTGGGGTCATTGTGATAGTAAGTTTTCCCAAGAGAGCAGTTGCAACAAGAAGTGGAAGTACATTTTCTAGTTGGCACAAATTCAGCATTTGCTGAGGTAGGTGTCACAGCTTCTTCATAAGAACACTTTTGTTGATTCTAAAGAAGTTGCAGATGTCTAGGAATGCTGCCTGTGTTGATGGGAAGTTTCCTGTAATATCATCCATCAAAAAGATATCATGTCAAAAAGGTATCAAGCCAGATGGTAAAGACAAGTTTTGAGATGATAGTTTGACTGACTCCAGCCTAAAATTTCAGCTGATACATCTTTTTGTCTTGATAAAAGTAAGCATAACTCCTAGCATAATCAACTGATTTGTCAGAGCAAATGCTGCTAAGAAAAATCTATTTAAATGAAGCCCAGGCAAATTTATCAATTTTTAAAAGTTTAGTTGTATAGCCAACAAAAGATAGTATAAAATTATTTTTTCAAACCCTTTTAAAAACCCCAATGTTTGAAAATTTATTTCAAACAAAGAAAAAGGCCATTAGAATGTTTCATATAATAGTTTAAGTGTTGTTTATTTATAAAAAACACACTGTATTCTTACTAAGATAATTAACTAAAAATTAAGATTTCCTCACAGTCTTTCCTGACAACATTGACAATTTTTAAAATACTGCCTCTAGTTCAGTAGGTAAGGAGTTTAAAAGTCTTCATTAAATCTTAACAACAAGTAAAAAGCTGAATAAATTGAAGAGTCAACAATGCTTCTTAGTTACTTTAAAGAAGAGACATCACAGGGCAAACTGCGGCCCAAAATTAGAGAGACAGACAGGAGGATAGAGAGAATCACAACTTACTGAAGTAGAAACCCATGAGCATAAACCTCCATGGGAACCAATAACACTAGGGTGGGAAAACCTGAACTGTAATTGATGAATTGCTGGAAGCTTAAAGTGGGCAAAAGTGAAAGATAAACTCTAGGGGGTTGCCCAATCATGGGGAGGAGAAACCAATTTGAAATATTTCATAGTATACTCTCCTTTCTAAAAAAGTTTGTTCTCAGGAGAAACTATTTTACCAGAGCCTAAACTGCTGGGACTATATGATAGCCTAACTTATCTGAGATAAGCAAAATACCCAACCCAAGTCTTCTCTAGTCTTCTATGTGGTGGAAGAAAAATACAAAATTTCAGCTCTCTCCAGCCATCTCTCCTACCTAAAAGGGGTAGAGGGTGAAAAGTACTGGTGAAGTTCACAGTGCAGGAACACAAGCTTACCAAAAGACTGAGACCTAAGCATAGGACTGGAGAATGCTTCTCCTCTACCTAGACCTCCTGTTAAATTACTAGTAGCCTATTTACCAAAGTTTCATTTACCCAGTACTTCATATCTGCCTTTCAACAGAAAATTACAAGGCTTACTAGAAGGCAAAAAACATAGAATGAAGAGACTGAACAAGCATCAGAACAAGAAACAGATATGGCAGTAATTTTGGAATTATCACGTGAAGAAATTTTAAAAACCATGATTAATATATGAAGGGATTTGATGGAAAAAGTACACAATAGGCAAAAATAGATAGATAATGTAAGCAGACAGAGAGAGAAAAAAAATTCTAATAAAGATTCAAAAAGAAATGCTGGAGATCAAAAGCATTGTAAAGAAAAAAAGAATGTCTTTGATGGTTTCCATAGTAGTCTGGAAACAGATGAGGAAAAAATCTCTTAGCTTGAGGATATGACAACTGAAACTTCCAAAACTGAAAAGCATAGTGCACTACTGCAGCACAAAGGAAAAAAAGAAAAAAGAACAAAACTGAAAAGCAAAGAGAATAAAAAAAAAAGAAAAACTATAAAAAAAACTAAAAACAGAACAGAATATACAAGAGGCTGTGGGACAACTATAACATGTGTAATAGTTATACATGTTATTCTCGGAAGGAGAAGAAAGAGAGAAAGAAAGAGAAGCACTATACAAAGCAATAATGATGGGGAATTGTCTTAAAGTTAATGTCATTCACCAAACTACATATCCAGGAAGTGCAGAGAACACAAAGCAAGATAAATGTCAAATATAACAAAACAAAACAAAGAAAATCCACCACCATCACCACCAAAAAACAAACAAACAAAAAAAAACCCTACACCTGGACATATCATATGCAATCTTTAGGAACCAAAGGAAAGAAAAATTTTTGAAAGAATCCAAAGGAAATATATCTTATCAAAAGAATAACAATGATAAGAAAAGCATGCAACTTCTACTCAGAAATCATGCATTTAAAAAAGAATGAAGTATTTGGTTTCAAAAAAGAAAAAATACAACCCAAGAACCTAGAATCCTGTATCCTGCGAAAGTATCCTTAAAAAGTGAAAAAGAAATAAAGACTTTCTCAAACAAAAATTAAGGAAATTTGTTGTCAGAACTGCATTGCAAGAAATGTTAAAGAAAGTCTTTCAGAGAGAAGGAAAATGTATAGGTCAGAAACTCAGATCTATACAAAGGAAAGAAGAGCATCTAAAAAGAAATAAATACAGGTAAAATAAAAACTTTATGTTTCTTATTCTTAATTGGTTAAGAGATAAGTTTGTTCAAAATATTAATAGTAATAGCAACAATGTATTTGATTATATATACACACACTTATATAAGTGAAATAAGTGACAGCAATGATACAAAACAGGAAAGGAGGAAATTAGGAATACTTTCTGTTAGAAGTTACATATGCTACCTGTGAAGCGGTATAGTATTACTAGAATGTGGACTTAATTAGTTGTAAGTGAATACTGCAAACTCTAGAGCAACCACTTAAAAAGTAAAAAAAAAAAGTGAAATTGATATGCTAAGAAAGGACAGAAAATACAATCAAATAAAATGCTTAATTAAAACCAAAAAAGGCAGAAAATATATAGAAGACAAAAACAGAAATGGAGAACAGGGGCCACAAATAAAAAAAGTAATGAATTTGTTAGATATAAATAATAACCTAATCACCAATGATCTAAAAACACCAAGAATAAGTCAGAGATTATCAGAGTAGATCAAAAAACAAGACCCAACTATATATTACCTATAAGAAACCTACTTTAAATATAAAGACACATAGATTAAAAGTAAATGTTTAAAGAAAGATATATCATGGTAACACAAATCAAAATAAACCAGGAGATGCTATATTAATTTCAGGGAAGACATCTGAAAAAATAAATGTTATCAGAACATAACATAATGGTAAATGGGTCAGTTATCCAAGAAAACATAACAAGTCTTAATATGTATGCATCTAACAACAGAGTATCAAAATATGTGAGGCAAAAACTGATAGAACTGCAAAGAGAAATACATAAATCCATTATCATAGTAGGAGACTTTTAACAACTATCAGAAATAGACAGATCCACAAGCAGAAAACCAGTAAGGATACAGTTGAATTCAACAGCACCATCAATCAGTTGGATATAAATGATGTCTATATATTACTTCATCCAACACCAGCAGAATGCACATTATTCTGAAGCTTACATTGAACACTCACCAATATACTACATTCTGGTCCATAAAACCACCTTAACAAATTTTAAAAAAATCATACATTGTCAGCTCTCAGACCATAATAGAATTAAAGTAGCAATTAATAAAAGATAACTGGAAAATCACAAACTACTTAGAGATTAAACAATACACTTCTAAATAACACATGAGCCAAAAGAGAAATTTCAAGTTAGGTTTTAAAATATTTTGAATGAAATAAAAATGAAAATACAATTTATGAAAATTTGTGAGGTGTAACGAAGAAACTGCTTAGCAAGAATTTTATAGCATGAATTCATATATTAGAAAAGAGAATCTAAAATCAATAATAAATCTTCCACCTTAGGAAACTAGAAAAAAGAAGAGCAAATTAAATACAAATTAAGCAGGAAAAATGTAATAAAACTTGAGCCAAAATTAATAAAGTTGAAAATAAAAAATAGAGAAAAATCCACGAAACTAAAAGCTAGTTATTTGAAAAGATCCATGAAATTAATAAGCCTCCAGGTAAGCTAACTAGGAAAAGAAGAGAAGAGACCGAATTACTAACATCAGAAATGAAAGAGAGGACATAATTACTGATTCCATGGACTTTAGAAGGATAAAAAAGGAATATAATAAACAACTTTATGCTTACAAATTAGATAACCAAGATGAAACAGACCAGTTTTTTGAAAGATAAACTATGCCTAACTCATACAAGAAGAAATAGACAATCTGAATAAGCCTATACCCATTAAAGAAAATTGAATCAAAAATTAACCTTTCACCATCAAATTTGTACTAACTAATCAACACTTATGTGCACACATGAAAGTAACATTCATCAGGTGTCAGGCAGGTGGGGATGTTGGAGGAGATGGGTAAATTGACACCTAATGGGTGTGAAGCACACTGTCTGGGAGATGGGCACACTTGTAGCTCTGACTTGGGTGGTGCAAAGGCAATATATATAACCAAAGTGTTTGTACCCTCATAATATTCTGAAATTTAAAAACAATTTTTAAAAAATGCAAAAAGAAAATTAACCTTCTAAAACAAAAACATCAGGTCCACATGCATTCACTGGTGAAGTCAACAAATATTTACAAAGAAATTAAATCATTCTCTACAATCACTTCCAGAAAATGGAATCAGAATAAATAATTCCTAACACATCCTATAAGGCCACCATTACTGTAATACCAAAACCAGCCAAAGATATTACAAGAAAAGATATCTATAAACCAATAGATGTAACATTTCTCAACAAAATATTACAAACCCAAATCCAACAATACATAAAAATAATTATCTAGCATGATGAAGTGAAATATTTCTTAGGTACATAAGGCTAGTTCAACATTCAAAAGTTGATGTAAGAATCACATAAACAGGCTAAAAAAGAAAAACCACATGATATCAGTAGATGTAAGAAGAGCATTTGACTAAATTCAAACACTTCATGTTAATAACTGTCAGCAAACTAGAAATAAAGATGAATTTCATCAACTTGATAAAGAACATCTACAAATACCCTACAGCTAACATACTTGATGAGAAACTCAAATCTTTCCTGCTAAGATCATGAATAAAGCAAATGTTTCCTTTCACAACTGCTTTTGAACATTTTAATAGACATCCCAACTGATGCAATAAGACAAGAAAAGGAAATTAAAGGTACATATTGGAAAGGAAGAAATGAAAGCACTTTTTTATTTATTTATTTTTTTTTTTGCAGATGACATGATCATCTATGTAAAAAATTCAAAAGAATTGACAAAAAATCTCTTGGAACTAACAAGCATTTGTAGCAAGGGTTCAGGATTACAAATTTATATATAAAAATGTGTCAGTTTCTTATATATCAGCAAGTGTAATCTGAAATGAAAAACACAGTACCATTTACATTAGCACCCTCAAAAATGAATTAGTTAAGTATAAATCTAACAAAATACATACAAGATCTACATGAGAAAAACTACAAAACTCTGATGAAAAATACCAAAAAATAACTAAATAAATAAACGTTCAAGGATAGGAAGACTCAATATTGCCAAGATGTCAGTCTTTTCCAACTTGATCTACCGATTCAACATGATCCTAATCAAAATGCCAGCCAACTATTATTTGTATATTGGCAAAATGTTTCTAAAGTTTATATGGAGAGGCAAGACCCAGAATACTCAATTCAAGAAAAAGAAAAAGAGGAGAATAAAGTAAGAGGACTGACACTACCCGATGTCAATATTTATTATAAACTTACAGTAATCAAGACAGTGTGGTATTAATGAAAGAATAGACAAATTGATCAATAGAATGTAATAAAAAGTCCAGAAATATCCCCACACATATATAGTCACCTATCTTTGACAGAGGAACAAAGGTAATGCAATGGAGCAAATAGTTATGAAACAATTGCAATAAATAAATAAATAAATAAAAAGGAAGAAAAAAAAGAAATGAATCTAGACACAGATTTTATAACTTTCACAAAAACTAATTCAAAATGGATCATAGAATGAAATATAAAATGCAAAATTATAAAAATCCTGGAGGATAACAATGGAAAATCCTAGTTAGACATCAGACAGTTATATATATAGTAAGTGCCTGAAGAAACAATTCAAGGATGGGGCGTAAGTATAAGCAAGAGGATGCTCATTAATTCAATAAAGAAACTTAAGATATCAAAGACTTTTCTGCAAATGTTTTAGGTAGTAATCTGGATGTAATCATCTTCCACTCAAAAGCCTTGTCAACTCTATAACTTTCCTTTACTGCTACCACTTGGGGAAAGAGAAGTTTTTCTTCTTTAACATCTTCTGTTGAAGGCATTTCACAAGACAGAGAAGTGAAGATGAATGAAGAACCTTAACTTAAAGAAAATCACACTGAACCGTATTTTAATAAACTAGGGCAAGCAATAATATAGAATTAAGGAACTACAGTTTGGGGAGATGTGTGCATCTCTTAAATTTAAACAACTGCAAATAGAGACTAAATAAACTTGAAATTTATATAAAAGTCCTGCCAGAAATAACCACTCTAAGGAAGGTAAAGTGGGGCACTATTCAAAATATTCATAGATAAGTGCACTATTAATAGTACACAATAGTGCACAATAAGTGTACAATATTCATAGATAAGAGAACTATTCAAAATATTCATAGAACAAACAAAAGTAAGTCTATGGTATAGAACTACTACACAATGAAAAATAAAAATAAAATTAGTTGTATCTGCCATTAGTTGTATCTGCCAATTATTTTTCAATATATGTGTTCAGAGAACATAGAGTACATATCAACATGACCCCAGAAGTAATGAAAATAAAAACCAATGTAATAAATGCTAATTTAATTCAATTAATTTAAGCCAATAATCATTTATGAGGTTAATTTTAAGTAATTTGACCTAAACCTGCTCTTCTGTAATATAATAGAGGATTAGTTCTTCAGAAAATATTTTATTATGACTACATTCATATATGTATACATGTATATGTATATATTATCATATGTAAAATATGATAATATATGTATGTATAACACATATGTATAACACATCTATGTTTTGAAGTTTTTCCTCAAGATTTATATTATAATAGTGATGGTTATAGTCCTATATGGCTTTATAGTAGCCTACTCTTCAAATCCAGTGAGATTCACTATGACTTTACTCTGGATTAATTATGAATCATAAAATCATATTGAACAGATAAATAACTTTTAAAATATTTTACAGTTGGAAAAGCCAAAAGTGAAACCTTAAATAATTCACCTAGTATTAGCATCTTATGTTTCATAGGAAGAATAACTTCTAGAATTCAAACCTTTAAACTTCCAGAGATTATTATTAATGATGAATCACCATAAACATATCTTACATGAGTCTTTGTTGATTACCATTTTTCCCACCTCTTGCTGACTATGTTCATAGAAAACATTTTCTACATTTCTTAATCACTGAAACATGTTGTTACTTGTTCTCTGTCATCAGATGAGCTTGCTTCCAATTTTGCTGAAGCCATTAAATTTGATTTCCTCAAATTGCTTATGCCTACTTTGTATGTTCTCAAAACTATTCTTTCCGGTATTTATCCTTCTGTTCTGTTGTTTGATCATGTGCTCTTCTGCATCCTCCAAGTCCCCATTCCAAAAACTGTACCCTCTCTTCCTTGTCTTTTTCTATGTCTACCCTTCAACTGACTTCTTCCTATTTATACATAGAAGCTTTAAAGTCAAAGATCAATAGTTTCCTCACATTCCTTATCTTGACTTCTTGACATTTGCTCTTCTCTCTTGCATTATATAACAATTTACTTTCCTGGTTTCACCTTTTTAATCCACTGTAAAGTGAGATTTTTTTCCCCCATTTCCCTTCCTCTAACTTTTGATTTTCCTAAAGTTCTATCATTGCCTTTTTTCCCCCTCAACTTCATGTTTGGTAAAACCATCAATTGAAGAACGTGAATAATAATTTGTTAATGAGATTGCTTTCCCTTATTTGTTCCTCACATGTAGCAAGATTCCTCACCTATATATTCCTAGGAGACAACAAAACATATTTAATAATTTATTTAACATTGCTATCTACTTGTATTTCCAGCCTCTTAAGCTAGACCCATCCCAGAGTGAATTCAACATCTTCCCCAGGGAAACTTTGTTTTCCTAACTTGTGTTTATGTAAATAGTTTCACCCCTTTCTAATTCCCACCCCCCCACACACTATCATCTAGCATTAAAATTGTGGATTCCATCTATTTCAATACAATTTAATTTTTAAAGTTTAATAAGAATGTTTTATGTAAATATTCTCATGCTATTAGGAGAAATACAAAGAAATATAGTAGTATTGCTGCTTCTATGAAGCTTAGATTCAAATAAGGGGTTAAAAGAGCACAAATGTTAAATGTTGATGATGCAAAGTAGACTATGTAGTATCACAGAATGAAGGTGGCAGGAAAAGAATATTCTAACAGCTTGCAAACCCTGCTTTTATATGTTTCTGTCATTTATCTTTTCTTTATCTTTTTCTGAAATGTTACTTTATTTTAGGACCTTATTACATCTCACTCAAACTCATACTATGAATTCTTAAATTGATCTAGTTTTCTGCAATCTTTCTCTTTTTCAATTACTTTCTTAAAATATATTTTCTGATCTCCTAACTCTGCTCTAAACATGTATTATCATGACATTCTACAAACCTTTATAGGCTATAATCACACTTCATGTACTGTTGCCTTCCACATTCAATTTGGTATCACTTTTATTAGAAACAATTGTCTTAAAAGCTGAAAATAAGTTATGTTTACATTTGTATCACCCACAACACCCAATGCAGTATTTTATACATAGTATGTGTTCAACAAATATTTATTAATATCCACAGAATTAGGATACTGGAGAGATTTTCAAATTATTAAAAAGGTTCCCATAAAATTTTCCAATAAAATTAATGTGATTTCCATTTAAAATGACACAGAAAATATATATTTTTTATCAAAAATGTGTTGCACATACATAATAATTTCAATTATGATAGTAATATAAAATATATAATTATTTATAATTATAGCATGGCTTGCAAACACATAACTCATTTGATCTTCCCAAGCACTGTTCTATAAACATATTACGGAAAAGAGTGACAGGTATTAGAGGAGTCAAGGGACTTAATAAGGATCATCACTTTAAAAGGAAAGGAGACCTGAATCTAGAAGCTTTATTTTCTTTTCTCAAATTAAATACTGTTTCTCCTAACTAATTATACCAATAAATAAAAGAAGGTAGAGTCCTTTATTTTCATTGAATTACTCAGTAATTCAATCTCCCAAATAATTTTGATAAGTTGTTTATTTCTTATGATACAGTTCCATTTTTTTTTCTCTGCACTAATGTTCTGAAAAATCTTTACTGAGTAGAAATCTTGGGCTATATTTTGTTCCCTGGCCCCTGCAAAAGTCACATGTTGAAGGCCTAACCCTCAGTACCTCAGAATGTGACTATATTTGGAGATAGGTCCCTTTAAAGAGGTTATAAAATCAAAATGGGGCTATCACAGTGGGCCTTACTCCAGTTTGACTGGAGTTCTTACAAGAAGGAGTCTGGACACACAAAGAGACACCAGGAATACACACACACACACACACACACAAACAAACACACGCAGAGAAAAGACCACATGAACACAAAGAAAGAAGTTGGCCAAGGAAAGAGGTTTTAGAAGAAATCAGCCCTACTGGCATTTTGATCCTTCCAGTCTCCAAAACTGTGAGAAAATTACTCTCTGTTGTTCAAGCCACCCAATCTATAGTGTTTTGTTATGGTAGCCCTCGTAAACTAACATAATACACTTGAATAGATATAAAATATATGCTTATTTACAATATTCGAAGCTTTAGGTAAAAGTGAATTTACTGGAAAAAATGTTATGTGTTAGCATTCTGAACAATGATCCAATGGAAAAATTAGTGAACCATAGAAGTTCTTAATATATCAACAATAAAGCTTATTTATCTAAAAAATTGGGTCAAGAAGAGCTTTATTCCCTAGATTTTACACATAAGACTGAAGAAATGCTCAATTGTTCTTCTTGGCCAAGAATCATGCTGATGTATAGATGCAGAGCTCAGTGATTGGCCTCTGGCATTTCTTTACTTAAACTGTATAACAGCAATAAAATTATACTACTCGCTTATAAATGAGGTCTCCCAAAACTTATAGCAAAATAGAGATATCACAACTTATATATTATATAGTAATCTTTCATTTCAAGATCAGAATTTTAGAGAGTATCTTTCAGAGTTTCATATAGTGGATATGTATATGATTATACATGACTCCATGTGTGCATTATGCATGTATAGATACATATATATGTATCTTAGAGTGAATTATATATCTATATATCTTTAATATATAAAAATATATATTTAATTTTTATATATTTTAAAAACATAGTTCTATCTTAGGACAAACTTAAACCTAACTATGAAAAATTCATAAGTAATAAAATATGTGTAAAATTACACTAGTTCTCGACAACAGTTAATAAACATAGGCTACTGTTCCCCTGCCACCCATATAAATAGAAAAAAATATTTTTATGCCAAAAATTAATATTAAAATTTTGATAATTCTCTGGAAGCACAAATGAAATTAATCTGTTGTTGAAGGAAAAAATAACATCTGAGAAAAGGTAGTGGAGAGTTTAACCAATATAGGATGAGAGATTATTATATATAGATCCTTTTCTTTCCTTCATATTCGACATATCATAGCCTGCTCTGTAATGATTCTGAATAATAGAAATAGCAATAACTAATGCTTGAATCAAAAGGTGAAGAAAAACAATGTCACACCAGAGGACAAGTGGAATGAGGGATGTGCAACAAGTATAGGAGATGCTTTTACTCCCAGGTATGAATTGTTTCCTACCCTCTCTGATTACCTTCTCATGATTTGGAATTAGTAGTTTCAGTTTTGAAGTATGAATCATAGAATTGAGTAGTTCCTATGTGAAGATATAGGAAAATTCTCAGAAGGGTATGTTGTATTATAATATGAAGAGCTGGGTGAACAAATGAAACCAGATTGTAAGGCAGTGGATTTGTACTTTGAGGTATGCCTCACACCTCTCCCTATCCTTCTAAAGACTCTACGTAAGCTATAAAACAGAAACTAGTCTTTTTCCCCTACCCTCAGTTTCTTATTATAACCCAATGTAGATAATAGATATAAAAGAATATTAATTTACAAAAAAAGAATTGATATAGAAGAACTATAAAGCACTCTAAAAGACAGCATACTGAACAAGAGATGGTAAAATCAAAAGAATTAAAGGAAAACATAACGTAAAAATAAATTAAGCATACAAATATAATCAAATAAATAATTGATAATATTCTAAACACAAAAGAAGTATGATCAAATATAAATGCAAATATAAAAACCATCGGTGATATTAGATAATAAAATATAGTAGCTGAAATAATGAATGAAATCAATGTGTAGCTACAACTAAAGAAAACTATATGGTTACAACTCTTCTAGAAGAAAGTTGGTAGAATTAAAAAAAGTAGGAGGCAAGAAATATAGGAAACAAAAATAAAATTTTAATATCTTGTAAATATAAGTCATATTATTAAAGCTTTTACACTACTAAGAAGTATAGGATTTTTAAAATTAACTTCTAGTTACACTATGTGGAAATTTCTAAATTCTTCAAAAAAGGAAATCATATAATTGAAAGAAACAATATTAAATATTTATGTGTCTTCACAACAACAACCCTAGTTATGAGAAGTCAAATGAGTAATATTATTAAATAGAATGACAGAAAACAATTATAATCTAAAATTTTTGTCCAGCAAACCAGCAGATAAATATAAGGACAAAATAAAACAATCTTGGGCATGCAAGGATAATTTCTGCTAATATGCTTGAACAATGTACTATAGAAAGAAAATAAATAAGTTCAGTATTTCATAGATGTAGGATATGAACATCACAGATGTAGAATATGAACAACAAGGATTAGTAAATTACTTGGTAAAGATTAATGTTATCAGAATAAATAAAGAATAAGACACAGCCTTAAATATAGTATATTCATCACAATCAAGAAATTTTATATAATATCAATATGATATATGTTTTAGATAGCATGATAACTATGGACCAGAAGGTTCCAAGATGATGCCAAGAAATGGATAGAAAAATAGAAACATAACTATGAGTTTACATATATGAATAAACATGAAATGCTTATATTGCAAGCCAATATCACAAATCTTTCTCATTTTCTATAGGAAGATAAAAGCAGAGTGTAAAATAGAATTGTGATTATTATCACAATTATATCACAATAAATATAAAATAGAAAAGCAATAGGAAATCCTATTATAACAGTAGTTAAAGTAAACTAATTAAGTCAAACCTAAATCAAAGCATTAACTTCAGACTGGGTAAGAAAACAAGTTCTGGGTATCTAACATCTGTAAGAGACACACTTAACAAAGAAAGTTTAAAAATAAAAGTATGACAACTTAAATGTAAGACGGTTGTAAACCAATGAAGTCTATGTAAGCAATTTATAATTAAAAATACAATTTAAGTGTACAAATCATAAACGGCAATGTCAAATTCTATGTAGTAAAGAAAAATAACTTAATAAAATATGAAAAGTATAAATCTATACATGCATCTAAAAATGTAGCCTCCAAATATATAAAGAAACAATTGATGAAACTATAGGTAAAAATGAGCAAACCAGTGATATTAGGTGGATTATAGTTGGAGTTTTTTATTATTGCTCTTTTGTAAATTGAATAATTATAAAGGCACCAATAAACAAATGTATAAATATATAATTGGTATATCCAATATGTTGACGTGCGTTACTCAAGCTGACAATAAAGATTACTGTAGGGCATATGTTAACTTAAAAAAACCAGGTTTTATAAAGGGCACAATGGACATGTTCATAAATTGCAATAATCAAGAACATAAAGAATATATTCTCTGTTTAAATAGAATTAAAATGCAATAAAAATAGCTAAAAACATACATACATATAAACTTCTATTTAATTTAAAAAAGTAAAGGTCGCTTCATAGAAGATGAACATATAAACTCAAAATTATTTCCCTAAACAGCAATAATCAATTAAATACTAATAGAGCTAATATCATATAAATAGTAACAAAAGTTGTCAAATACCTAGCAATAAAGAAGAAAGCTTTGAAACTACTAAATTGCTTCAGAAAAAATGTAGAGAAGATAGAGATTAATACTCAACATTGCAACATGAGATAAGTAGCAGTAGCAGAGAAAGAATACAATATAGTTTATAGTGGAAATCAGTGAACTAGAAAACAGAAAAATAAAGAAAATCAATGAAAAAAAATCTGACTCTTTCAAAATGTCAGTAAAATTTATCAAGTTCAAGCCAGATTGATCAGGAACAAAACAGCAACACAAATTCCTACTAGCAGGAATGAGAGAAATGACTATATATATTAAAAATATACTACAGATTTTACAGATATTAAAAATAATATTAACAAAACAACATTGTGGAAAAACATTATACCAACAAGTTGAACAACACAGTGTGTTTATGTAGTGAAAGACTCAAATTTTTAAGATGTCATTTCTTCTCAAATTGATCTATAAATTCAGTGCACTTCCAATGAAATTTTTAGTGGGCATTTTTATAGACCTTGATATGCTGAGTCTAAAATTTAGATAGACATGCAATGGACCTAGAATAGTCAAAATAGCCTTAAAATGGAAAAAGTTTAAGGACTTTTACTACTTAACTACAAGAATTATTACAGAACTATAGTCATCAAGACAGTGTAGTAATGGCATAGAAAGCGTAACAGACCAGACAGTGCAGAAAAGATCCACGCATATATGCTCAGCTCAATTGATTTTTAGATCAGGCAGAAAGAAAATTCAGTACAGAAAGAATAGTCTTTTCAACAAAAGATCATATAATAATTGTATATTCATATGAAAAAAGAAATAGAGACTTTGATCCATATCATATATCATGTACAAAAATTAACTAAAATTGAATCATAAATCTTATGTTAAACCTAATCCTAAAAAACTCCCAGATTAAATATAGTAGGAAAGTGTTGTGACCTTGAATTTGACAAATACTTCTTAAATAAGACCACAAAAATACAATCTATAAAATAAAACAAAACACAAATCAGAAAATTTAGCAATTCTGCTATTCTGAAGTCACTTGTAAGTGAACAAAAAGATAAGTCACTGACTAAGAGAAAACAATATAGATGAATCTCAAAATAATCTCAGAATGAAAGAAGACTAAAATGAGCAGGTACAGTAGACACCCCCCATCCACAGTTTAGTTTCTTATGGTTTCAGTTACTCACAATCAACCATATTCTAAAGATATTAAATGGAAAATTCAGAAATAAACAATTCATAAGTTTTAAATTGCACCTTGTTCTGAGTAGCGTGATGAAATCTCATATCGTCCTGCTGTGTCCCACCCAGGGTGTGAGCTATTCCTTTATCCAGAGTATCCATACTGTACAATTAGATTTATATAAAATTCTAGAAAATACAAATAAATCTGTACTGACAAAAAGCACAGTCAGTAGTGGCCTGGAATTAGAGGTGGTGTTGAGGGAAAGTGTGATTACCAAGGGGTACTGGAAACTTTTGGGGGGTGATAGATATGATCACTATCTTGATTATGGCATTTTTCTCACTGGTGTATACATATATCAAAATATCACATTTACATTTTAAACTACTGAAGTTTATTATATGCCAATTTTAGGTCAATAAAAGTAAAACAGGTTTTTTTAAATTTCTTTTGCAAATTGATTCCAAAGTTTATATATCATAGTAAGCTATCTATATAAATGTTAATTTTGAAAAAGGAAAAAGAGAAGTTATTCACCCTATCAATGTTAAATATACTACTAACATATATTAGTAAAAATAAGTTGGGATAAGTAGACAAAAAGATCAATGAAATACAATTAAGACTTTGGAAATCGAACAATATAGATAAGAATATATAGATGATACATGATAGATAAATAGACAATTTGACACATTAACTGGCAACACAAATCAGTTAGAAATGAATTATCACTGCGTGGAGATTATTATTGAAGAATCATTTGTGATAGCAGAAGTTGAAGTCAATGTAGCTTCTAACACTAGGAGATAAATAATATGTGATGGACAAATGCTATGTAAAGCTTGTGGTAATTAGAAACAACAATTAATAATTGACATGAGTGAAAAATAACAAAATAAAAATATAAATTTAAAATATAAAAATTTAAATGATACAGATTAAAACCATCACCATCTATTATTCAAGGATATAGTCATAGTCAAAGATATACACTTATATATATTAGATTGGTTTCTTATAGAAAGAGAAAAGAAAGTGGTTCTTGGGTCTCAATGGAGCTGAGAGGGTACAAATTTTTTAAAATATTTTTAAAATAATAAAATAAAATAAGGACCTTACACAGAGGAAGGATGGTGTAATTGACAAGTGAAATTAATCCAATTCACCATATCTCTGAATAAGAGAAACAAAAGCAAACTGAACTAGTTTTACCCTGGTTGCTTAGTGTAGTAGATTTCTTTTAGAATCCTGCTTTTTACAGAGAAAAAAGAATATAACTAATAATTTTAGCAAGTTATAAATGTTTCTATAAAATAGCTTGGGAAAGAGTATTCAACAGTGGACTTAGTTAATTTTTTTTTTAGCTTTATTTATTTATTTATTTATTTCAGCATATTATGGGGGTACAAATATTACGGT
>VBSM01000361.1:55077356-55111619 GCA_008086735.1 Cheirogaleus medius | reverse complement strand
GGTATACATATACCACATTTTGTTGATCCACTCATGTATTGTTGGGCACCTGGACTTAGTTAATTTTTAAAGGAACTGAAATGTGAACAAATAAAAATATATCTGAAATTAATGTTTTTAATGTAGTAAAGCCAGGGCTTAAAATAATTCAATAGCTTAAGAACTGATTGATTTTACCATTGACAATATTCATGAAAATAGGCCAATGGTGAAGGAAATTGAGTTTCTAAGTAGTGATTCAATATAACAAATCTATAGCCAAGCCTTGGTGTGGTAACATACCAAGTAACCAAAAGAACACTAAAGCCAACTAAAAAACTCTATCCCTGTTTTTCTGTGCCTACTTTTTGAAGCAAGGACATTCTTATGAAGATATAAACAGATGTAAAATGTGTCTACTATTCAGCAGTAACTTCTCTCTTGTTACCAGTTGATGCTCCATTTTATATTGGTAATTTAAAACAAACAACAAATACTCTTTGTCCAGTTAACACTGTAAACAAATGAAAATAACTTTGTGCAACATCCTAAACATGAAAATTGTCCTGCTGGAGATTTTAACAGAAGCATCACTTTTTGACATGTTTTCGGTTATTTGTAAAATAATTAGTGAATAACTAGGCCAAGATTATCAAATACAGTAAGAAAGAAATATATTTAACTGTAGAAGCTGTAAAACATTAGTTCCTCACCATTTGAAACATTCTGCCTAACCACTCTGTTGTCAAGCATTTTCCACTAAATTTAATGATCTCTTTTGATAGAATATTTAATATAATAAACATCAGGAAATGAGATCAAAATAATAATAAAATATTTATCAACCTTTTAACCACCTGTATTCATTACACCTTATTTTAGAAATAGACCTCAGAAATTTAGAACAATTTTAAGAACACAATTAAGATGGTAATATTATATTAGTATATGTGGTAGAATCTTCAATGACTGTGAAAGGAATCAAAGTTGAAAAAGTTTATTCAGATAGCTCATTGTGGATTTTCACAGTCACATTCAATGATGTTACAAGGACCTTGCAGTTATCATATTCCCCTTGAAACGTTTCCAGTTTTAACATACTACAAACCTATCAAAATAGACTTGTATAAATTTGAAGCCAAAATAGTTATCTGGGGTCATATAGAAATAACAATCACGTTAGTGTCTCTTTTTAAACTAGACTTATTTAAACAATTTTGTGAATAGACATGACCATAGATTTTTCATTCCTGTCCTATGCTTCCCATAATAGGATTGTCAGAAGCAATTTTCTCTAGGTAATTTGGAAGGGTTATGTGCCATTCACACACACACACACACACACACACACACATACACACACACATGCACTCACCCCTCACATCTCACATATATATTATAATCATAATTCAGACTTGATGAATTTGAGCAGATCTTAACCTCTGTCAAATTTTTTCTTATTTGGAAATAGATTAAAAGAATAATGATCTATTTTGAAAAGATATTGAAGAACATTAAAGCAGTAAGCTATTTGCCATATAATAGTATTAATAATTATAACTTTCTTAACAAAATAGATTTTTGAAACTATACAAAAAAGCCAATATCATTAATGTCAAGAGTTCATTTCTGAAGAGAAATACATTAACTACAAAAAATAAGTATGTGTCAAAATCCACTCAGTTTTCACACCACCAGTTTTAAAGCTATTGGATCAAAAAAATGTGAAATGTTACTAAGCTTAGTAGTAAGTTATTAATTTATATAGGGAACACACAATAATGCCCATTTTGACTTGTGTTCTAATCAGACTTGACTTCTGATTAATCAGAAAGAATCTTGTTTCACTCAACCTAACCCAGCTGTTACAACACAAGTGACTCCATGTTCTGATCCTATCTCATGGCTGGCATGTCAAGCTTGACTTGTTTGGATCTACCATGAATCCATTTTCGCATAATGTAGTATATTAAATTTGTTTAGATAACATTTAGAGACAATCATAGATCATTCTGTAGTTTTCAAACAATAGGATAAAATAATAAGAATCTATATCAAAGTAGTGATAAATATTTATAAAGTAAGGGAATCAATTAAAGGAGATGATTTCTATATTATTAATAGTAATAAGCTAATATGATCTGACCAACACAGGCATCACAATAACCTATCCTTGGCATAGTCTATTTCTGATTTTTTTTCTTACTTCTCACTGTGAGCTATGGTTTTATGGTGGCCTTATAATTTATGGGACACTACTGAGAGTGAAATAGGGCACAATTAATGACCAATTCAGGATACTACGAATTAGATGGAATTTTCCTGGAAAAAGATAGGGCATATATTCATCCTAGTTCTGATGGAAAGAGACAAATCACTCATGGTTAGGAGTCCCAGATTCCAGTGGTAGCACATTTTACTGGGGGAGAAATCTTGGGCAAGCCCCTTTACCTATCACAGACACAATTTCCCCTTTTTAAATTAGAATATTAATTCCTGCTGTGTCTGATTCCAAGATTACTGTGAATTTAAAAGTCAAAAGATTTAACACATACTGAGTCCTTTCCCTGGTCCATAAAAGTATTTAAAATATTGGTTCTTTTTTACCATAATTTTGTGTAATTCTGGAACAACAGAAAAATTGATCTTTCATTATCATTTGAAAACTGTACAAGATTTGTCCTTTCATTCTTTATGAATTTGTTCATCTAATGAACACTGAAATGTATAACATTATGTACTAAGAATGCAAAAGCAGATGAGGCTAGAAATGTAGTTAAAGATCTTATCATCTGAAAACCTAAAAAATTGTTTATTGAACCTGAGATTACTGAGTATTTGGGAATGACTACAGGCAGAAAGTCCAAGAGAAGACTATAATAATCCAGGATGCTTGAGTGAACTGATTTGTGGCATTGTGAATGGACAGACTGTACCATTAGCTCAGTAAAATAAAACTACACACACACACACACACACGTATACTTAATATTATTCTAACACATGTCAGTATAATAGATTTAACTACATCTCTTATCAAGGAATACTATCTATGCATAGAGAAATATGTACACATTCTAAAGGAGGAGAATCAGGAATTGTAAAAGTTATTTCAACACAGAACTATGGTATTAACCCTAAAGTAACCATTTATATAAAGTACTATTTATTCCAGATACCAAAAATATCAAATACATGGTTGCTTATGAAAGCTTCATTGTATTGCAAAACCAGTGAAGCAAAGACCAAACATATTTTATAATCTTGAGTCCTCGATAAGCATTGGAAAATACCTTACCATGTAGGCTTTCAATTAAATAACTTAAATAACTATTAACTTAATTAAATAATAGTAAATATATTGGAAAAGAAATCCTGAGAAAAATAAAACATGTTTAACACTTCAACAAGAGAATTGACAAGTAAGTAAATATTTGGATTATACACAAAATTTTGTGCTCCTGTTGTTTCTCTCTTCTTTCTCTTCCTTCTCCTTTTCATCTGTAGAATGAAAATAATTTGATGGAGAAATACAATTTTATTGCCTTGCTACCACTTAGCATTTGTCTAAGAGGGATTTAGCAAGCTCGGAAGATACAAGTTACAGCCTTTTAAAAGTATTATAAATATTTAATATGAAAAGCACTTATATTTAATTATGGAAAATATCAACACATCTTTAAAACTACATATGCACATATATACACATACTGCTCATTTGTGATATAAAGCAATATCTAAATCATGTGTGTTGAATAAAACCTGCATATATTTTAAATTCCTTTTTTGAAGAAGCTATATTAATCATCCAATGTAGTGAAATTGCTCACTAAAGGCAACTTTTATAATTTTATTTAATCTTTAAAATATCCCATCTCTTTCCCTGTTGATTAAAAAAAAAGTTAAGTTTGTCTGTATATTTCAAATTGGAGTGCTTCTCTTAAAAAGCTCTGCTGAGAAGTCATTAAAACTTGCCCACTGTGCTTCTGCAAACTGAATCTGATTTTGTGACCTTTATGTTTCACTTTTAAAATTTCAATCTGTCTGAAATCACTAGCTTAGTTCTCCTTTTCCTTTTACCAAAATCCTCTCTATTGACCTCAGTTGGTTTGACCCTCACCCACATACAGTCTGATTAATACCAAAGTGAAGCTGCATTAAGCATTTGCTTTGACGGGCTCATTATCTTTCCTCTTTGTTATTTTTCTTTGAGTCTTTTTTGATATGTATGAATTCGTTGGAAACTGACAAGAGGCTTATGGTGATCTTATGCCCCCCTAAATAGGCTTTTATCTATGCCATTTCAAATGCTACAGCAATATTAGAATATATCATCCTTTTTACTTTGAAAACATAGAGCAATCTATTTATTCAAAAAATCAAATAAAAGGCAACAGATTAATCGGAGGTCATGTAACTGTGTTTTTCCTTGGGAAAAACAACCTAAACCTCTGTAGAAAAGCTGTTTACAGCTGATTTCTGCAACCGACTGATCTGCTCCTTTACATTTCTCTCTTAATTAACATCAATATTAACACTATTAAATACAAGGACACCTGCACAAATGACAAGAAATATTCCAATTATTGCAAATGGTGCAAATATACTGCACAACAATCCAACACTAAATGGCATGCCTGGAAAATATTCTACCATTTCTACAAATTCTACATCAGCAAAATTTCTATCAATAAATGTAAAATTATACATTTATGGATATAGCCTCTTTTGCCCCATGACATATATAGTATATGTATCATAATCATAAATAATTCTAGGATTAAGTAGTTCAAATCTGTCATATATGACATAACTTAGTATTTCTTATTCCGCCAAATCATATTAATATGGTTGCTGGAGAAGCAAGAGGAGAATGTACAGCTTTTAAAGTCAGTTATAAACTGGCTCTGCAGAACTTGCCTTACTACCATCAGCAACAATGATGGAATCAGATATATAATATTTAGTTTTTTCTTACCAAGCTAAGTGCCGAAGTCTATTATAAATATTAAAGAGCTGTATATCAAACTCCTCTCACTTACTAGTGTTTTATATTCTTCAATATTATTATTACTCATAAAACAAAAGAAAATGAGCAGCAAGCTGTAGGAAAGCACAGCATATAAGATATTGGGCTTGGAGTCAGACATTTCAGCTTCATACTAGTACTTGTTTGTCATTGGGAAAGTTACTAAACTTCTTGAAGCTTCTCTTTCCTCATCTGTGCAATAGGAATGAAGAACTAAGTAAAATATTTGATGTGTAAGGCATAATGCCTGGCACATAGGAAAGACTCAGCAAAGAGTAATATTAAAGTCATTGTGTGATTGACCTTCATTGGTGCTAGTAATAAGGATGATAACTCCACACAGATGATAAGTGCCAGAGTCAATAACTGTTACTATTGTCAACATTATTCTAACATGAATCAATAAGAATAGTTTATAGACCAATGATTTACATTTCAGCACGCACATCTTACACCTATAGAATCCTTCAATGAAGCCTTTTATTATAAATAGACCTATTTATTTACTTAACTTATTATTTACTGCAATAAGTATTAAGTATGCACATTTGCCATTAAAATGAAGCAACAATGTGGTTTTAAAATGTTCAATTTTATGATATATTCTATAGAAAAAAATTAAGAAATTAATGAAAATGAAACATATCCCCACAATGATCCTATCAATTTGTTATTTATTTATTTATGTCCATCTGTTATTTTTCATTATTCACTTACTTAACTCAGGCCTGAAGAAGATAAATGATATGATTTCTGAAACAAGATACTAAGTTTTTAGGCTATACCTGAAAACTTGGAGCATCCTTAAAAATCTTCTCTTTAACTGCCCTTTAATCAAGTTAGAATGAGACTTTTGAAGGAATTTCTGCTCGTGAAGTTGAGCATTGTCATGCTTGTCTGACATGATACATGTACTTTTATTTTCATAACATTCTGTCTCTCCATGTGCTAATGTTTCATTTCCTGTTTCAGAGTTATTCAAGCTTCAAAGTGTATAGTTACAAATGGTCAAATTCATTGATTGTTTTCAAAGAACATAAAATATTAAGTGGAAATTGGATTTAGAAAATGAACAGAGAATAATAGTTTGGACTGATGGCTCTGAGGTAAGGCTTGGGCTCTGGCACTTTATACTTGTATGCCTCTGGGCAAGTCCTTAAATCCTATAAGGAAATCCTTAAATTCTTTACTTTCAAATGTGAATATGGATAACAAAAATGTTCAAATAACAGGTTGATTGTAAGTACGATATGACAAAATGCACATACAGTGGTTAACATGGTATCTGGAATATAGTGAACATTCACTGAATAAAAGCTCACTATAGTGAGTGTCAGAAATAAATCTTTCTCCAAATAAGAGGAAATGCACATGTTAGGGGCCACATATAACAAAACATGTTACAATTGCTTAATGCATTATCCACACTGAAAGAAAAGGCAATAGTTTCAGAGCAACTGCTCTTGAAAGATGTCTTGTTTCTTTGATTCAATCTCACATTTCTTTTAATGACACATGAATTCATGAAGCATAATCTAAAATTATATTAAATCTTTCTTTCCACTTTAATGATATTTAGTAAATAACTGCTTTTAGAACCTAATATTAAAAAGTATTCAAAAATAACATTTTTTTTAATTTCATGGTTTCTACTAAGGAAATAAAGAAACTAACATTTATTGTGTATCAATGAGGAGCTGAGCCCTCTATGAAGTGTCTTTTATAAATGCAAGGTATAAAATATCCTGCAAAGTGAAATTTCTTATCTTGATGGTTTATTGAAGAAACTAATGCTCATGTGAAGCAATTTCTCAAGGTAACATAACAATAAATAGAGATTTGTGAGTTCTTATAAAATAAACTATTACTAAAGGTAATCAAATTTTCTTATATGAACAAAACCATGGCCAATCCCAAACTTATTACATAACAATTTTTCTGCCTTTACAATTCATTTCCATTTTCCCTCAAATGAATTGACCTGAAGATTGATATCAAGTAAAATTTTTCTGAGGGTTATGAAGAGTTAAAAATCTAATGTTCTATCCAGACATGTATGTTTCAATTCATAATATAGATGAGATACTCAAAGACTCTAACTTAATTAATGTCTTTGGTACAGTAAGAATCTGAAAATATCAAAACCACTGTGAAGTATTATGAAGTTGATTATTTACAAGGACATACAAAAATAATTAACAAGCTCCTTGAGGCTCTGTTATAAAAATATATAAATTCGATATACTTTGACTTCAAAACTTGGGCTAAAAAATAAATCTATGGCATTTATGCAGTTCACTATTTAATTTTATTGACATATAACACCCAGAGAATGAATTTATGGATGGAAATTAAATTTCTCTTCAGATCATCAGCAATGTATTACCATAGGCTTTAATTAAAATTTAAGATCAATTCTTTTCAAGTCAGTTGGTTAGACCCATAACATGCATTAACCATGTATTCTAGGTACTTACAAGAATTGACTGATAATAAACCTATGAGGTAGATATTTTTACCAACTCTATTTTTAGTTGAGTCATAGAGAATTAAGTAACTCATCCAAGGTCAAACAACTAGTATGTGGTGAACCAGAATTCAAATTTAAGCAGTACAGCCCCAGAACCTATATTCTTTATCACTGTATTATGCTGTCTCTCATAGAGCAGATTAGAGTTAAAAATAACCTCAAACAGATTGCCTAATATAAACTGTTACAATGTTGTATATATCTTACTGGTGAAATACTACGTACTACGGATACAAGTGTTAGAATATTCATAAAATAAGTTAATTCAGAATCCAATTTTTATGCACTCAGGTAGCCTCCCAGAATCATAATGGCGCTAAGCAATGTGCAAGGTCATTATAATTAAGTTCTATTAGTCATTCACAAAATATAAACACACATACCTACGCATACACACATGCATGTTCATGCATGCACACACACGCACACAAAGACACACACGCAGATCTAACACTGGTATAAGCCCTGAGCTTATCAGTTCCCACAGCACTGAGTTATTTGAAGCAGTAGATGAAGGAGAAAGGAGGCAGTTTTATGATCTGATAAAAACAAATAATAAAGAGAAGATGCTCTTTAAAGAGTTTCCAAGGTAACTGGTTATGGACTTGGAATCTATAAATAGGAGTACTGAAGAGTCTAAGCTCAAGAAATAAGGGAAATTAATGTTATCATATCAGAAAAATAAATGTAAATCAAATGAGAGATTAAACCTGTAGAAAACAGAAAAAAGAAGTTATAGAAAATGCATTTATGCTATTCATATATGTTTATTATGTGTGTTACAAATCTATATTTATTGGATTTTAGAAAATGAAGATATTAAAATATAAATCCATAAATTGAATTTATATAAATTAAGGTAAATGTATTAATAAAATTAAATATAACCATATATAGTTGCATGTTTTTTGTTAATAATTAATATTATCTAACTAGTTATAATACAGGAAGCTAATAGTATTCAATAGGAATTCATTAATAGGCTTAGAATATATTTAATTAATCCTATGTTTTATATTAAGCATCATACATATACTAAGAATTTAACAGGTAGCTAAATTTTCATTAATATTATATACTAAGAAAACTTAATTACTAAAAATGATCAAAGATACATCTACTTTATGCCTAAAACTTAGATGTGTAGAAATTACTAAAGCAAAATCATGTAATTACTTATGAAATTAATAAAGAATTATCACCTCTTTGTTTTTGTTTTGTTTGCATACTATTAGGATTTCATTTGCTATGAACTTAAAGAACCAAACTAAAATATAGCCATATCTGTATCTTCACTAATACCTTGTACATATAAAAGCATTCTCCAAATTTAATATAAACCAATTAGCCATATGTCTCTCATGAAGTGATATGTAGATTACGTTTCTTAAGCTAAATGTATCTTTTAAATATTTTTCATCTATGTAATGGGCTTTCGTTTTTGAAAGATTCACTTATTCAACCAATAAGTGTTAGGAACTGTTTCAGGCATGACTTGTAATAGAATGAATCTTTACTAATGGTCTGGAGCAATATCATAATCAGAAATAATTTAATCTAGACATATTATTCCACAACTTCACCAGTTCATGAAAGTGAATTACTAATGCATCAAAACAAAATAAAAAATATGACTTTTATACTCAAGTATGTCTAATAGAAAAGGGAAATAAACCTCTGAATCTTTCATTGTGTTACTATTTTAAATGCTTTCACTTCCTTCTGACTATCAGTGCTAGTGTAACGATAAAACAGAGCTGTCAAAGTCAAACCATGCAGAAGAAAATAGGAAAACTGAGTAATGTGTGGCTAGTACAGGTAATGCATCTAGTCAGACCATACCACCACATTCATTAATTGCTATATTACTCTGCTCTTTTTGAGTATGAGGTATAACTCTCTCATACACACTAAATAAAATGAATGTAAAATTAAAAGAATAGTTTAAGGATAAATATCCATTATTCATAATTCTAAAATCTATATTAATTTATTACTTGAAGAAATAAAAAATAGGTCTTCATTTTTGGGATTTATCATTATAATTCACTAAAATAAAATCATCATATTTATGAGTGCTATGAAAAAGAATCAAATGGCATTTAAATCATATCAAAAGTACATTTAGTTCCCTTAAATTGCTAATTTGCAAGAGATTGAAATCCAGACATTGAAATAAAATGCATAAATTTATATTCAAATGCAGTTTCTCATAGTATAAAATGCATATGAGATGATCTTTATAAGGGAAACACTTTTTTTAATAGCATGAGGATAAAATATGACATAAGCTTTATATTATATTATATTATACTTTCTCTTTTGGGAGAAAAGATATATAACATAATGACATAATGAAGTAAAATATTACATATACACAAAATTTGATATAAATTAAGCTCCAAACATATGTGCACCTCATCATTGGCTTTTCTTTTATTTGCTGTTTTCTCTATTTTATTACCACTTCCTTTTCTGTTCTCTTCCATACCCTTCTATTACAATGTATGCTCTCCATATCTATATTCTAAGAATCTTTTAATGTCATCTGGGCTATACTTTCACATTTTATGCCACCCAGTGATTACTTTTTGACTTCTATTATTAAGAGCTAACAATATTTTGCATCTTTATAGTCCTTGTGTTTGTCTCGTGGAGATGAGCATCACTTACTGACCACCTCTGCTTCCTTAAGCAAAGCTTACACACAACATATTCAGAATAAGGTCCAAAACACACAGGTATATATCAGAAAGCTAAAGATCTCCAAATCCACGGAAGACTTTACACCTTACATTCAAGAAGGATGCACAAAGCCAGAATGTCACTGACATATATGGAACTACTTTTCTAGACTACAAAGAGGAGTTGGGACATCACCATATTACTGGACCTGAATATTAAAGAGCATGATGGCTTTGGGGATAAATGTTTTAATGAGAATGAATAAACAAAGTTCTTCTAATGACGTAATGATATCTAGTCAACATTCTAACAACGTCTAGAACATATCACAAAAATATTCTTCAAGGACAAAATATAGTTTACAGACGTGTTCTCTTCAGACTACAATTTTTTTTTCATTGAATTCGAATACTTTAGGGAATGGTATGTGATCTCAGATTTACTTCAACTGCCAATTGTCCAGAACTGGCACAATCTGCTTTATTTGCTTATTATCTGACCATTCACTGAGTTTGGTGATCTCTAATTTATAGCAATAAGTTTTCCACTGTGTTCTGTGGAAGCCTTGGGTTTAACAGAGAAGTCCCTAGAGTAGATAGGGTATAGAGAATCTGGATAACATAGGATATTAAAGAACCCAATTTGTATACATTGTATATATTGGCATTCTATGTATTATTTTATTTGAAAAGAGTATATTGCTTCTTTAAAGAAAAAAGATGTTTTATTTTTATTTATTTATTTATTTGTGAAAGAAAAGGAAATCTGGTATACTTTTATTTATTAGCTCTAAAGTCTCTGAACATGGCTAGATGGAATATAAATGACTGTATAACAATTGCAGTTTATTTAAGACAACTTTTTCATTGCAAGCTATTTCATAGAAATCTTGTAATTTACTTGCAGCTAAACCTCACATGACTGATATAGGCCAGTGATTAAAGCCTTTATTGATATTTCTTCTTGTTCTCCATATTTGTTGGACTGTTCTGTTCCCTTATCTCTATTTGTGGGACTTGAATAGTAGCAGGGTCTGTCTCTCATATACAAAGTGAGGACAAAATGTATTCTTGCCGCTTAATAAATGTTCATAATGCCGTATAATAAGCTTAGGAAAGCAAATGCAATCCTATGCCTTCCTATAGCTGGTATGTGTCACTTTTCATGTGTAGGACAGCACTTGCACCCTTTGGTAGCAGCCATGACCTCAGTACACAGATATGGGAGACTGCCAACCTATATCCCTGGTCTGAAATCTTTGAATCTTACTGGTGTGTGCCTGCATAGCCATAGGGCATATGAGGCCAGGAGCCCAGGAACACACGGAGATTAAGAGATATCTTCTTTCTCCAGGGACTGCATAGAAAAAATATGTTTTAAAATCACTCCTCTAAAACATAGTTTAATTTCATTATTGGAGTCTGATTTGTGGATCATCTTCCTAAAAAAATGATGTCATGAAAAGATCTTTTTTTACTTGCATAGCTAATTTTCCTTGGACTGATTCTGAAACAGGTAGCCTTTTACTGATTTCCATTGCAGAGAAGATGTTCTTAAAGGTGAAGATTTGTGTGTGTGTTTAATGTGTATACATATATGTATAAAATGCACATATACCTCATTCTAGTAGGGCAGTTATTTGTTTCAGTTGAATTATTTCCAAGTAACTGCTGAAGAGCATTTGAGAACTGAAAGTAAGCTTGGATATTCACTAAGGCACAGAGAAAAATAAATGAATTTAGGTTCTAGTGTTCCAGTCAAGGAGAATGCTATTAAAGAATAATTTTTCGTGGTACAATTTTTTGTTGACCAGGCGTGACCCCATACACAAGCAATGAAGAATTCCTGGCCCATACCTCTGCGTTATGGTGACAGCCAAAAAAAAAAAATTCATCCCCTACATTTCCAAATGATATTTCCACTAAGGATGGTAAACCCTTCAGTTTAGAACCCCAAATTATCATTTAAAGTTGAACATGGGTCAAAGCTCTGTGTTTCCAGTCTTGTTCTTTCTCCATTACATAAACACTTATCAGTTAATTAATAACTTAATAAACCAATATTTTTAGAATTTTTAGTAAGTTTACATATTTGACATGTGAACATTAAATCTAAGGGTTACTTCATATAACTGTATTATATGTAGAACACATAAGGTTTTTTTTTTAAAGCTTGGTTTTGCTCTGTGAAATTATTTAATTTGCTTTTGTTTTCTTCAAAATAAGTGACAAGGATGACCATGCTATAAGTAATCTGACAAATTGTTTTCTAACTTTTTAAAAAATTATGATGATTCTGCAACTCATTTTCCAAAAATTAAGACCAGAATATGAATTTCAAGAATCTGAAAACTCAGGTTTCAAAAAAAAATCAACAAACCTATATTTAGGGATTGTTAGTATATGGTCACTATGCCTTCCTAGAAGCTCCTTCTTCAAACATAATATATTCTCTTTGAAAATTATAAGAAATTATAGATACTTTCAGGTGATAAAAATTAAGGTCTCTGTTTTGGACATAACTTATATGAAATAAAATAGAGATTGCAAGTAAATTTCTGGTCAAGCAAAATATCTTGATCATTAAATCATATCTTTAATATCCCAGAGGATAACAGCATAAGCCATTGGTCATGTATCATTGGAAATTCAATAAAATTTTGTCAGTACATTGAGTGTGTTTATGCAATAGAGGGAAACCCTAGGTTTACAGTTAACACTAAAGATAGTTACATTCACCAATATGAGAAATAAATCAGTGATTAGAGACGCAGTGGTAATACTTTCCTTGTACCACACACAGTGTCTATGCAAGATGTATATAGCAGGATTGAAATTTAAACATTTAAACTTATCTGCAAAAATAACCATAATTTTTCTTTAGCCAACTTCATTTTGCTCTGGAGTTTTCATTTCCAATGATAATGGTGTATGTAGGGAATTTTGGAGGAGGGATAAAATATCAGCCAAAAGCTAATTGCTAACTAGACTTGCCAAGTTTACTGTATTCCAGGTTAAAATTGTCAGTTTAGTGTTTGTATTAAATCAATTAAAAGTTCAAGATCCCTGATAGCAAGGTGGCTATTTATTGTCCAAATTGAGAGTTTTGAGAATGAAGTCAGGATGTTAAAATAATTAAAAGGTATTCATTGATTTACTGCAGGTGAAAATTAGGAAAACTAGACATATAAATTCCATCTGTTAGCTGTGTTTCTCCCCTCTAAGGGAGCTTCCCTATTCCTCCTTTTTCTAAATCCAGAATCTGAGTATAGAAAAAGAAGATTTACCTTTGCAGAAATAAAAAGAGGGACATCTGATTCCTATGCTGTCTCTGGGTTCTTCCATACCACTAATGAGATGCGATTCATCCTGTAAGGTAACTGGCACCTAAGGGTATATGAAAATGGTGCCATTTGGATCTTCTGGAGCATTTTTCTATAGTCTCCACTTTTGTCTAATCAAAGCACATGTGTCCCATATGTGGTACTGAAGATGTTTTGATTCCCATATACACCAAAAGAAGGGATGGTAGCAGTTAATTCTCAGAAAATGGCTGTTTTTCTTTAATTCAATTTTTCTCTTAAGCTTCACTACACAGGACCAGAAAGGCGTTCTTTCTGTCTTAAATTACACTTATGATTCACATAAACTGGACAAAAGAAGCTATTCTTCAGCTTCTTAAAGGGCTGATCATTCAGTCTACCAGCCCAGATTAAAATTGAGCAACTTAACTGCCATGTATATATGGTAGAGTGGCTATATATGCAAACATCACAGAATTCTACCTTAACTCCATACAAAATTATATTTATGAAGACTATTCAGGAAAAGATGTAATTAGAGAAACACATGGGAGTTGACATGAGAATTACAGTATTTTCCTTCTACCAGGAAGAGAATAGACTCAAGATACCAGCAACTACCAAAGCTAAACATCAAAAAGAGCACCCACCAATTATTTTTGTTGAAATTGGATGACAAATTGATATGAAAATGGATTTTCCCAACTCCACCACAAATTCTAAGATTCTGGAATCATTTTATCCTTTATATTTGGCTTGAAATAGTAGATGTGAAAATATAGTGCCTAAAAGAGACTAAAAAGTCAATAAATATTTGTTTCTGTATTCTCTACATTTCTTTCCTTTCATCTATCCAACAACCTATACATCCATCCAACTATTCTATTACCTTAGACTTCCTGTGCCATTCTCCCTAAACATGCACTTCTGTCTTCTATCCACTCAACTAAGAAAATCAGGCCATCCAAGTGAACCAGACTTTCTCATTTGCACTTCAAAATGCCTTTTTACTTCCACTTTTCTTCTACTCTGCCCATTTTATCTCAGAGGAAAGAAAGCACTTTCCTTTCCACTGTTCTTCCCTTGAAAACTTTTTCTCTCCTTCTAGGTGTTATTCAAATGATAACTCCTTTGTAATTCAGCTTCCATCTCCCCCTTTCTTGAAATCTAATTTTGGAATTAACCAACATATTCTTGAATTCCTAGAAAACTATGAGTGTATCATCATTGTAGTAACTTTATTTTTCCCTAATACCTTGTAATCTACATGGTTGACACTTTTACTAAATTGTAAAATCTTTGAAGTGAAAGATCATTTACCTTTTTAAATTGACTGTTAGTGTCTAGTAGGCTTTGGATATTGAGGATTCTCAGTCAATTATTTTTGAGCTAATGATACTATAGTCCCAACTACTCGGGAGGCTGAGGCAGGAGGATTGCTTGAGCCCAGGAGTTTGAGGTTGTTGTGAGCTAGGCTGATGCCACGGCACTCTAGCCCAGGCAACAGAGTGAGACTCTGTCTCAAAAAATGTATATATTATCAGGATCTTATGGTAAAAATGGGATTATAGAAAGAATATAATTTAAGTCCACAATGCTGAGAAAATATAAATATATTTATAAACTTGAAACAAAATGAAACAAAGAAATGGTGAGTGGGATGATGCCACCAGCCTGCTTGGGTCTGTGTCTGGGATCAGGCAAGGGTGGCTGAGAATTCAGCTCATATGGTAAATGGAACATATGCTTTCCAGACAGGATGGCAGAATGGGGTTGGGCTCACTGTTTGATGCTGAAGAATAGGTGGATTTCTGTTGCCTGGGATATGCCTTATAAACAGCTTCCCAAGTAGGGACCCAAGAAAACAGAGATAGTTGACTGACCAGAAAGTAGTTCAAGTTGCCTGTTCTAAAAATATTTGAGAGAATAATGGTTAATTTTTTACTTCAATTTTTATACTTTTCAAAAGATAATTATATTAATGTATTTACTATATGCTCTGTTTACTTTCTTGTAACTAATATAAATCTTTTAAATGGCTTCATGTAGTATTATAGTTATTTCAGAAACATATAAGTAAGCTGTATCAGAAACTTGAAGGTTCTTATTTATAAACTTAGAAATCCAAATGAAGTAAATCCAGAAATACTAATATTATACAAGCAAACACATCATATATTTAAAAGGTAATGACCAAAGCAATAGTTTGATGGCACATAGTAAAAAATTAGTAAATATTACTGACTTACTAATAGTTTAAAAATTGTTCACTGCAAAATGTCTATTATAAAAATAAGAGCAAATGGTTTTTAAAAAGCCCTGAGTAAGCCATACAATTTCTTTTATATTACTCCTCCACAGCTCTTCTAATTCTTCTGACACTAACACAAATTAGTTTGGAAATCCAACAAACTCCAGTTCTATGTAGGATACTCTAAGATATCACTTCCCTCAAAAAGAACTCTTCCTTTCCTCTCTCACTCAAGAAAAGCAATTGGAGAAGTATGAACAATGGTAAAACATGGTTCCCTCACTCTACTGGAAAGAATCATGTGTAGTTTGTCAAATTCTCTTTAAAGATTTCAAAAAATATTTGCTCTTTTGACAACCTCGGAAGCTCTGTGTGTTGGGGAGGTATGGCACATCACAAGAAGTGGAGGGACATTATGTTCAATGCATGCCTCAGTTCCTTATTCACGCATTTCCTTCTCCCTGACATATATCCCCACCCCCTCACCAGCATCCTTTCAAAAAATGTTAAATATCACTTCTTCAAAGAAGCCCCTCTGACATATGAGACAAATCTAGGCCTCTAGTTATAAGTATCCCTGCTAAATGCTATTTTCTTCCACAGAAACCACCACAGCTTTAATTGGTCATCATTTGTGGGAAAAAACCGGCTTTCTCTCTTTCCTATACCATACTGTTGGCTGCAGCAGGAAGAGAGAGACTAGGTGCTCACTAGAGCACCTGATGCTTAGCAGTAACTCAATGAATGCTAAATATTTACTGAATGAATAAGGAGAGGGCAAAATATTCATAGGCTTAACAGATAGATAGAGAATGTTTAACTTAAAAGACAAATTACACTTGTTAATGTCCTGCTATCACCAAGGTGAAGACAAAGTACATGCTAGAAGTAAGAACTAGCTTCACCAGACTTTACCAATGTAGAGCCCTTGCATGAAGTATAAGCCATCCTTCCCCAGAGTAATCAAAAGTGAACCCTGGACAACCTCACTTCTATCAAGAGTGAAGATAAGGGAGTCACTTCTCACCCACTTCTTCTTCTACCCCAACACTCAGTTTTCCAGGGTGCTCTCTGGCCTTCAGCAAACATCCCTCCATGCTCAGCCTTCTATAAACGTTCTACTCACCTTCCCCACCATCCTTTCCAGTGGTAGCTGTTTTTCCCAACAGCCCTGTGTCTCTGAGTGGAATATTGTCTCTCTTTTCCTATCATAGCCCTTTTCACATAATTTTCCTTTTTTCCTCCCTGAGTTACACCATGCTTTTAAAACTTATGTCATCAGATCATAGCCTAAACACTGTCATTACTAAAAACTATAACTCTTTCATAATTAGCTTCCTGCATTCCACTCTCTGATTACTATTTCATATTTTTCCAGAACTAATTTAACCCTAAAACTTTCTTACTGTCACTTGCCCTTTTTTGCTATTACACCAACTGAATTGGGGAGAGTAGAATTGACTTGTTTCTGTTTGTTTTTCACTATGCAAACATCTGCTTACATAACAACTGGACATAACTAATAGGTTGGCAATATCACATGTTATTCAAAACTGATCATGGAAATTGCGATGTGTGCCTCATGATTAATATAACACATAGAGGTTAGAACAAAATAGCCCTTGAGAAATATTCATATGGCTACCATTAAGTAGTGTAACAAACTGGAGGAAATGAAAGATTTAAAGACTTCAGTTGAAGTGCCAAAATAATTGCCATTTATTTACTGATAGATTCCTAATGAATAGAAAACTGATCATTAGCAAATGATTCTAAATATTATGTATATACTTTCCATAAAAGTGAGCTGTTCAATTATTAATATTTATACCCCAATGACATAGTTTAATTCAACTACCTTTTCATAATATTTATAGAGTTTGAGGTGTATCAACAATTCTACCAAAAATATACAGGGAAATTGGCCTTTATATTCTAACTTCTTTCTGTCAGAAACTGCCAGATTGCTTCAAATCTATGTCATAAGATATTGAAGATATAATGATCATAAAGTGAATAATGTTCAAGGAGAAAAAAAGTGAGATGAATGTAAGTACCTAACAGCTGCCAATCAGAATTAAATGATACAATGAAGTTACTACCTGACAGTCAGGAAAAGGACAACTCAATAGCAATGTATATTTCTATATTCAGTCATTTCCTAGCAAATGTCATTTTTAAAATATCTAGATCATACATAGCAAAGATGTGAATGTACTATTCTTAAACTCCTATAATTAAAGATGGAAATATATAATCAAGTGCATACAACAACTGTCAGTTCCCTGATAAGGAGACCCCTCCCTTGTCTTTAACCTTGAAACACCTGTGATATATAGAATTTTAATCCATAAAATTTCATCCATAAAACACTGACATCTGAGCCATACTCTGCATGATGATGAGAAGCCACCTGGTAGCTAAGCTTATGGACTTAGTCTCTAACAATAGAAATACATAGGGCTCAGTAAAATCTTTCATCAGCAGGAACGCACTGTCATGATCTTAAGATTTTTTTACATCAAGAATGAAATTGAACTCACTTTATTTACAAGCAACCAAATGGACTGCTGCATCTAACTCACAAGAATAACTTTGTTCAGTCCATTTCAAGTACATTTGTCCACCTCCAGGAAAGTTTCTCAAGGATCTTTATTTAGTAGGTGTCATTTTCTAAATGGGGTATTTCTAGGAAAGAAAGCAAAACAAACCAAAAAAGTAAAATAAAATAAATGATGTGGGAAAAGGCTTAAAGGACTGTGTGGGCAGGGTGATGCCTGAGAGAACAAACTGTGCATTCCTGGAGAGGTCTTCCAAGAAAGATCTCTCTTCCAGAAAATCCCCCATGCTATAGAAGGAACATGCTTGAGGTTTAATATAAATCCTCTGTGGAAACAGAGTTGGCTGACAGCCTCCAGCTCCTGCAGCTTTGGGTCCACTGTGGCTTTGACTGCAAAACCAAACTTCCTATGCTCTGCCCTCAGCCAGTGACTGAGTGTGGTGAGGCTTCTAAATCTGGGCCATGCCTGCCTGATGTGTGATTCTTCCAAGGAAGAAAACTTGCCTAGGGACTCCTCATTGGCTTGGCTGAGGCTACTGCAGAATGTCTGTGTGGTCTAAAGTTCTTCCTACTCAATCCTCCCCCTCCCTCCTTATCTCCTTTCACACATGCCAAGCCTGAATTGCTGTCTGAGGGCAGTCCTTGCCTACTTCTGCTCCCACCCTTCCCTTTTTCTTTATCCCTCACAGATATTTCCCAATAAATCTTGGCACATCAAATTCCATATTGGCATCTGCTTCCAGAAGGACCCAAACTCATCCACATAATATTAATCTTAATAGATACATTAACTAATAGGTATAAACTACACTCTTCTTATTTCCTATTACAGCCTCTCTTTTAAAAAATCCTTATCCTATTTAGTTAACACAATATAGCTTTTTAAATTCCTTTGTCCCTTTATTACTGTCATTGTTCACACCCGGTCACTCCTTCACTCACTTAAGTCATAGGTACCTGTGTCATCGTGTTCTCCATTCTAACTTTTGATGAGATACTGCAACAATCTCATCCTCTTGTTTACCTGTTCAGTTTATCCCACTGAAGTTGTTTTTATTTTTTTTCCTGGGAGGGAGATGGAAATTCTGTCCACTAGCCTGTCTTTTCTGAC
Organism: Cheirogaleus medius; assembly: GCA_008086735.1. Classification (NCBI taxonomy): domain Eukaryota; kingdom Metazoa; phylum Chordata; class Mammalia; order Primates; family Cheirogaleidae; genus Cheirogaleus; species Cheirogaleus medius. The sequence goes on along the minus strand of VBSM01000361.1, from coordinate 55,092,173 downwards.
CCTATGCCTCCTCCATTTTCTTATGTAATTTACCTTTATTACAAATCCAGAGTCCACGGATCATTTTTTACTTTCATTTTTAAATTTTTTTTTATTTCAAAATATTAAGGGGTACAAATGTTTTAGGTTCCATGGATTGTTTTTATAATGCTTGAGTCCTGGCTATAGGTGTGCCCATCACCCAAATAGTGACCATAGTACCTATTAGGTTGGTTTATTCCCCTACCCTCCTCTCTATTCCCCCTTGGTTGAGTTCCACTGAGTTTTAATTCCCTCTGTGCACATGTGTGCTCATCCATTAGCTCCAATTTAATAGTGAGTGCATGTGGAGTTTGTTTTTCCATTCTTGCGATACCTCACTTAGGAAAATGGTCTCCAATTCTATTCTGTTAATAAGTGTACAAAAGACATGAACAGAAGCTTCTCAAAAGAAGAAAGACAAATGGCCAATAAATATATGAAAAATGCTCAACATCACTAATCATCAGGGGAATGCAAATTACAAACACAATGACATATCACTTTACCTCACTTAGAACGGAATTTACTAAAAATTCCCAAAACAATAAATGCCGGTGGATGCAGAGACATACAGGAACATTTACGCACTGTTGGTGGGACTGCAAATTACTACAACCTCTGTCGAAAACAGTATGGGGATTCCTCAAAGAACTAAAACTACACAGACCATTTTAAAACTGCTCTTTTTTCAGTAGTTTAAGCTCTTGTGCTTTGTTATCCTTTGGTCACCTTCATCTAAAAAAACCTCCCAAAATCCATCCCTTTATTTCATGGCTATATTTAACCTACTCAATTCTACTGAGAAAAATATATAACATAATAGAAGATAAGTTTCTTCAGTGGTTACCAATCTCCACTGAGTGTTCAAAATTGCCCTATAATTTTAATGTTACCCAGTCTGTTCTCCAATTTTTCAGTGTCTATCTTTACACAATTTCCATTCTCTTGAAATCTTGGATCTTGCTGTCTTCCCCTTCACTTGGCCTCTTTCTCCTCCTCTCCTTCCAGTACAAAGGTAGGCCCATCTACACCTACCCTCTATCCAAAGCTAAATGATTTCTGCATTGTATATTATCCTTTTGTTTCTTTCAGGAATGTTATGCTATCAATTATGTCCTGTGTCTATAGTTTTCAATCTCTCTTCTATTTGTTCTTTCATCATCTGACCCAAGGGAAAAAAAAAAGATTAACGATAGATGGATAGATATATAGATAGCTAGCTAGATAGATAAAATAATTATTTACAATGAAATGACCTAAGAACTACCTGACTCCACCTATCCTCCTTGATCTTCATTTTTGACACTATCTCTCTTTTTCCACTCTTAGGCAGTTAGTCAAACTACTTCTCCATATGAGTTGTTTCCCTTTCCTCAGCTCCAGCTTTTCCTCACTTCCACTTGGACTTCCGTGATGGGTTCTATGTCAGAAAGCCCAGCGGATTCCTCCTCATCTTTGTCTTACTTGACCCCTCAGCAGCACTAAACATTGTTGATCACAATGTTTTTCTCAGGACAAACCCTTTTCTTGGTTTCCCAGCCATCACACACTATACATTATCTACCTCTGGCTGTTCTCTCTCTCTCACAGTCTCCTTGTTGGGTCATTTTCCTCCAAAATCTTGGTTTATTAAGTGCCACAAGTGACTGACTAAATACCTGTCTCTTCATCCTGCACCTGGATGATGATTTCATCCTGCACTTAGAGATGATTTCCTTTAACCCCAAGATTTAGATTACATGAGTTTCATACCATGCCATTGCCCCTTGGGAAAATGCCTACTTTAGAGTATAGGGAAACATAAGTATTCCTTATGTTTACATATGTTAGACTGGTATTTTAAAATAAAATGGTTACAGGAAGATTTCTTGCCACTTTTGTCTCTGCATATGAATGCATATATCATTGTTGCAGAAATACATTTTGCTTTAACTACAAAAACAATTGGAAAACAAAATGATATAAACACAGGAGTACTTTGTAGCTAACAAAATATTGTGGAATAAGACAGTTTACAGTTATTAATATATCTCATTGGCTTCTCATTAATTTGATCTACAAATATTTTGAAATTTGCTAAAATTTTGCAAAATCTAAAACAAATTTTCTGAAATTTAGAAGTAGACATATCAAAGAGAAATTGAAATGCATAGCAAGGAGTGCATTGATGAATATTTTGGAGATCATCTGCCTTTCCTACAGCTGCCATCATGCCAAAATAATGCTAAACTGGTGGAATTATGTTTGCTCTTCAATGGGAATTGGAGTTTATTCTTTGTCTAAAAGTAAGATTGACAATGATTGCTATTTGTGGCATTTAGCTTTGTCTTCATTTCTGTAAATTTTTTTCTTTCAACTTAAACTCAAATGTTGAAACTGTTTGAGATGAGCACATCTTTGTTGCCAAAATCTTAGAGAGAAAAAAAAGTCTTACTTTGGTTCATTTGACTGGCTTTAGATTTTACTCACTTGTTTATTCATTTATTAACTAATGCAACAAATATTTATTGAGAATATGTGTAGACATAAGTTTTCAAAGACAAAAAAAGCAAAAATGCTACAGACACAAAAATAAGCAAGTGGTTTTAGAAGTGTTCTAAAAAGGCTTTCCAGAGAAAATGCTGACCATGGATTACAAGAATCAACATTGTTAAAATGTGCATACTACTCAAAGCAATCTAGAGATTTAACATAATCCTCATCAAAATACCAATGGCATTCTTCAAAGAAATAGAAAAAAAATTCTAAAATTTATATGGAGCACAAAAGACCCAGAATTGCTGAAGCCATCCTGAGCAAAAAGATCAAAATTGCAGGAATCATATTAACTGACTTCAAATTATACTACACAGTTCTAGTAACCAAAACAGCATGCAATTGGCTTAAAATTAGACACACGGACTGATGGAACAGAATAGAGAACCCAGAATTAAATCTGCACACTTTAGTGAACTTACAGGTGCCAAGAACATACAGTGGGGAAAGGACAATCTCTTTAATAAATGGTGCTGGGAAACTGTATATCTATATGCAGAAGAATGAAACTAGACCATTATCTCTCACTATATACAAAATCAAATCAAAATGGATTAAACTCTTAAATCAAAGACCTGAAACTATAAAACTACTTAAAGAAAACTTTGGGAAAAGGCTTCAGGACATTGGCCTTGGCAAGAATTTCTTGAGCTATACTCCCAAAGCACAAGCAGCCAAAGAACATTGGGCAAATGAGATTACATCAAGCTAAACAACTTCTGCATGACCAAAGAAACAGTCAACAAAGTGAAGAGACAACCCACAGAATGGGAGAAAATATTTGCAAACTACCCATCTGAAAATGGATTAATAACCAGAATATATAAGGAGCTTCAACAACTAAGTAGAAAAATAATCAAATATTCCAATTAAAAATGGGCAATAATCTGAGTAGACATTTCTCAAAAGAAAATGTACAGATGGCCAATAGGCATATGAAAAATGTTCAACATCATTAGTCATCAGAGAAATGCAAATAAAAACTACAATGAGATACCATCTCATCCCAGTTAAAGTGGCTTTTATCAAAAAGACAGACAATAATTAATGCTGATGAGGATGTGGAGAAAAGGCAACACTTGTACACTCTTGGTGGGAAGATAAATTAGTGCAACCAGTATGAAAAACATGGAAGTTCCTCAAAAAACTGAAAATAGAACTACCCAGCAATAGATTTACCCAGCAATAGATTTACCCAGCAATCCCACTATTCGCTACATATTGAAAAGAAGGGAACTCAGTATATTGAAAAGATATCTGCACTCCCCTGTTTATTACAGCATTATTCACAATAGCCAAGATTTGGAAACAACTTAAGTGTCCCTTAATGGATGAATGGATAAAGAAATTGTGGTACATATATAGAGTGCAATATTATATAGCCACAGAAATGAATGAACTTCTACCATTTGCAACAACATTGATGGGACTGGAGAACATTATGTTAAGTGAAATAAGCTAAACACAGAAAAACAAATCTTATATGTTCTCACTCATATGTGGGAGCCAAATATTAAAACAATTGATCTCATTGAGACAGAGAGTAGAATGATGGTTACCAGAGGCTGGTAAGGGTAGCGGGGAGGGGGCGATAAAGTGGAGATGGTTAATGGGTACAAAATTATAGCTAGTTAGATAGAATGAACAATATTTGATAGCACATAAAGTGACTACAGTCAACACTAAGTTATGGTATACTTTAAAGTAACTAAAAGAATGGAATTGGAATGTTTCTAACCCAAAGAAATAATAAATGCCTGAGATGATGGATATCCCAATTACCTTGCTTTAATTGATATACATTGTATGACTGTATCAAAACATCACATATACTCTATAAAGATATACAACTATTATGCACCAATAATAATTAAAAATTTTTAAATTAATAAAAACTGAATTAGACAGGTAAGTTGGTCAAGAATATTATAAGAAGAAAGAGACAGAGTTATGCAAATATTTAGAAGCACTCTTTAAGCAAGAAAATAAACTGAGGATAGTAAAAACTAGAGGATTCCAAAGGTGGCTTTAAGCATGGAGGCATTATTATAATTCCAAATGTCTCTCATAGTGTTCTCAAACCAACCAGTTGCTGGCCAAGCCCTTTATGTTGCTGTTTACCATTACTGTAATTTATACTTGTGTTTATCTGAGACACACACTCCTAGATGTGCATCCCTTAACATTTCATCTACAAAGAATAATGTGCTGGGTCAAATATTATGCACTAAAACCAAAAGCAAATTCTCTGAATAAAGAAAACTTTATTAGTGAGCAAAACTTAAATTATCTTTTCAGAAATTATCCTTTTTGTCATTGAAGTGAACATACACTCTATCATAGTTTTCAAACATTGACAATTATCTCAATACTACTCCTTACTTTGTCCTTTAGCCCTTCTTTGGGTCAAAATAAATTATTTGAGATCATTATTCATATTTTAAAAGGTCTTTCTCTTAAAAATAGCCAGTAACAATTTTGGGGAAAATGTACATGAAATCAAAAGTATACCTTTGAGAAATAGCATAAATTAAAATACAGGCTGCAGAGCAAGTATTCTGATGTAATACAAACCTAAAATTTATATCATTGAATTAAAAACTGCATAAACATAAATTCTATCATACTCTAATAATGCATATTTTTAAATGGAAATATTATATGCTTCTTTAAATGTATCCCATGAACTTGTAATACAATGGCAGCTTGCTGCCACAATCATGCATTTAAAAAACACACGATCAAACTCTTTTCAACAGTTAGAAATTACATATAGTTCCTTTTGTTTTAACAATTATATGGCTATTTCATATCTGATGTAAGATTTTTTTCTAAAGAAACATACTTTATGCTTGAAAGTCTTCTATTAAACCACTGTATTATACTTCAAAACAAACTTATAAAGTATTAAAATTAAATCCATTTAAAATTCATTGTGTCATGAGGCTTTAAAGCTTAAAATATTCTTCTGCCTTGAGTTACAATTAAAATTAATTTTAATCTAAAACTGAACAAATGTACTACAATTTTTAAATAAATAATGAGTGAATTTCTATTGCAAATGCATCTTTCATAGGGATGAGGGGCAGGTTTATAGTGTCCTCAGTAGAGGAGACTTCTGAAACATCAGTATTTCTAATTAATTTTTTTGCATATGCCATGGAGTTTTTTGTTTGTTTGTCTGCCTCAGCAAACAAAAACGAGTATAAAAGAGAATGCATTTATTTTATCAAGTTCAAGAAGTACAAATGTGAAAGGGAAGTGAGAAGAAAGAGCAGACATAAAGCATGTACCTGCAGGCTTGTTCTCAGGAAGATCAATGTTAGGAAGTGTACATATTGAAGTTGAGGATCTAGAAATATTAAAATAATTGTTTCATATTGTGGAGTGAGGATATTATTGGCAGACTCTCTGGGGATTATCTGATTCCGTATTTGTATGCTCCTTTGACTGACCTTCATTGACCGGAATGGTAGCAATTTTGTAGGAGTAGTAGTTATCTTGTAAAAACTGATAGAAATGCAAATTATTCTTGTCTGTAGCAATGGAAATTTATTTCATCCAGTAGAGAAAATATTTGCTTCCACTTCGTAGGAAAGATAACTCCTAAACATCTCATTTTACTTCAGATAAACGATGTTAAGCAATTCTGCATCTATTAGTAAATGCATTTCAGCATTCTAGATTGTGTCTATCTATGTGTGTATATGTCCTTCAAACTCTCCTTTGAACCATAATTAATAATTGAATAAAAGCTTCATCATGTGGTTCCACTTATATTTGCATAAGATTCATGTTTTTTTTTAACTTTTGTAAATTGTACTTTATTATTTTTGTAGATCATTCACCAAGATGGACTGGATTTACCTGACAGAGCCAAATAAATTATATTACTGGAGAAGTTCATCTCTGGGCTATTTAAGTGAAAGCACATCTTTTTGGGTTCCCAGAGAGAATTTCAAGTGTCAATAGAATTTTATCTTTTCTGACTCTCCAGTTATCCCTTTTTTTTTCCCTCTTTCTATTCACCCTATTGTTTATATGTTTTTTTTTCTTTTGGTTTTGTTTTTGGGTTTTTTTGTTTGTTTTAAGTTTCTAGATCTTTCCAGGACAGTAAATTATCCGCCATTAGTGACAGCAGTGATTGAGAATTTGGTTTTCTGTTGAGTGAAAAGTGACTGAGATTTTGGTATGTTAGTCTTTTTGTTTATCTGTCTTTTTGCTTAGGGCTCAAATCAATTGGGAAAATGTTTCATACCCACTGGGAAGGAAAATATTTATTCGATATGTGGACTAGAAAGTTTGTGGGGTTTTTGCTTTTATTTTTGACCCTTGGCTGAGGTGGTATTACTGTAGCTATAAGTTGTCTTTGTGACTATGTATCTTTGTGTCTGCAATTGAGAAAGGTCTTGACTTCTACTTCCACAGGATATATACGTTAAAATATAACATTTCTTAAAGAAACATTCTTCGCATTAGTTTATAGAAATAAATAAGTACTTATATAAATTGAATATTCTCAAATACATACAAACTTTTAAAAAAAATTCTAAAGCATGAATTGTGATTACCTCTAAAAGATGCTGCCAAAAAACCATTTTCTATAAACATCCAAGTCAGGACTAGTTTAATAATGATGATTTAAAGAAGAAAAACAGTTATATGACTTTATATAAATTATCAATATTAACTAATACAAGTGTGTATTTCATTTTTATAAAACTTAGGATTGATTTCTTGTGAAAAGTCTACTTAATCCAAATTTTCAAAAGTTCTTATACTGGGTTGCTAATCAAACAAGCTAAACTTACTCCTATTTAAATATTTCATATTATAAAAAATATATTTTAAAATAAGTTGAATCATAATTCTCTAAATCTTTTTATATCAACAGTAATTTTGGTTTGTAATGTGTCAGCTTAAATAAAATTTCCAAGATCTTCATGTAACTTAAAACTTAGACTGGTACTAAATTGAGTTAATTAATACATAATCATTACATACATAAATACTTTCTAAGATAAAATATTGAAATATTGATTACCAAACATAATATTATGTTTGTTTTCTGATTAATATAAGTCTATTTTGATATTTAATAAAACCTGAGTATATATCTCAAGTTGTAGAGGGCATGAAAGAAAAAATTATATTTGCATTGTGTTGTAACATTTATCTGAAAAGAAACCATAAAATCTGTTAAAATTTTCTCAGTTTGCTCAGTTTTGATGAACTTATTCTTAAGATACCCTACCATAATCTTCGGCCACAGGTGAGAGCAAGTGGGGAGAGGATGGGCCTGTCAAATACTAGTCCCTCTCCCTGTTTCAACCTGAACTGTTCTGCTTTTAGCAGTGTTACATATCAGTATCTCTTTAAAGAAAAGGTTTCAGGGCTTTTAGAAGCTTAAAAAGCATCCTTTTCTCCTCAGGTTACCTTATCTATCTATTTGTGACTCTCACAATTCTTCTATAACTCAACACTAATCCAAACCAAACCACTAACTTTTGATTGTATATATTCTACTTTCCTCCTCTTATCCCACTCTGGGGGCAGCATCTCCCTCCTCTCTAAATTTCCAAATCTTGCCCATCTGTCAGGACTCAGCTTCAATGTCATGTTCTCCTCATAAAGATCACACACATTTCCCTTATAAAAATGAAAAAGTGGATATATATTTTTTTTATTTTTCTTCATAGTTTATCTTATATAAATGTTAATTACAACATTATTTTCTAAGACAACACCTATTTTAACAAAAGTCATAATTGCTATTAAATACATTCATAAATCTTCTTCTTCAATCCACAAACCTACAATCTCCCCTCTAAAAAAAATCTAAAATACAAAGTAAGTAGAAGAGGACATATGGGTAGAAGTTGTCACAACTCATGATAAAAAGGGGCAAAATAATAAAAGAAGTATAATGCTCTGTTAGACCATTAATCCAGTACTGCAATAATTTTTCTTTTGTAAATATGCAAACCAAACCAGAAGATTTATTCAAAAGACGAGGTACAAAATTTAGCTTTCCAGTGCATTTACTTTTTTACTTGCTTATCTAACTAGGTTGAGTATGAGTTATAAATCATTCATCTCATTTCTTCATCCATTGAATCATTTATACATCAACAATTTCTTGAGCATCTATAATATGCCACTGGTTATATTATGTGCTCAGGTAAAAAGATGACTAGAACATTCAGGTCCTCAATATTTCTTGTTTAAAAGTTAAGATCCAAACAACTAATTGGAATACAGTAGATTTAATAATGTGCTTATCTTCTTCCAGGAACTCCCTTCAGCCTTGTCAAACCATATCCACTCAGTCGATCACTTATTTTATGATAGTGTTCCTAATTCCTCCTCTACTTCTGCCCTAAGGCAATCAATCACCTTGTTCTTCATGCTACCAAAAGTCTTTGTTTCTTTCGTATTAATTTATTACACTAGAATGAATTTTTTTATATACTGATATTACCTAAATAAAATTGTTTTATTTTGTAACTTAAATATTTGTTAAAATACAAAACACATTGTTCTGCGCACTGAGAATAATGAACTTTAATTTGGAAAGTGCCATGTAAAATATATGTTCTGATAATGGCAAATGATTGTAGACAGTTAGTACATTTTTCTGTTGAGGAGACTATTTACAGACTCATTTATCTATATGGAGCATTTGGCACAGAAATTTATACACAAAGTACATGGAATCACTAAATATTTATTGGTTACATACTACACATAAAGTGTTAATGTTATCTAATGTGGATTACAGAGAAATCGAAACCACATGAATATTATGATAATTCCAAAAAGAAAATGGATTATTTCCTGGTATGAGTTGCCTTTGGGGAAATATAATGCCAATTGTTATTGCAAAGCTCTTTATACAGACAGGAATTATTTTAGCAAATATATTTTTCTCTAATTATTATACTTCTTTCTTAGATTTATTTAAATGGGGTAGAATTAACTAGTACCATATCAGACTTTAAATTTTAAAGTATAAAAACTGACTCCCCCAAAAAAGAAAATATGACAAAAAATATACATTGTGTATGTGTGTATGTATAATTTTTAAAACTTTCTACAGATAAAAGCCCAGAACTAGATAGCTTTACTGGTGAAATCTGCCAAACATTTAAAGCAGAATTAATACCAATCCTTCATAAACTCTTCCAAAAAGTGAAAGAGGCCAGAACACTTTCCAACTCATTCTATGAGGCCACTATCACCCTGAAACCAAAACCAAAAATATCATAAGAAAAAAAAATAAAACTACATACCAATATCTTTTATCTTTAATATCTTTTGCATATAGATGCAAAATACCTCAACAAAATAATAGCAAAACCGAATCTAGTATCATACAGAAAAGATTGTACACACAGCCCAAGTCAGATTTATTCCAAGAATTCAAGGTTTTTTTAAAATGTAAAACCAATTAATGTAATACACCTTTAAAAAAGCCACATGACCATCTTAATAGAGTCAGAAAAAAAACTTGACATATCCAATACCTCTTTATGATTAAAACACTGAAAATTAGGGGGAGAGAGAATGCCTTCAACCTTATATAGGACATCTATGAAAAATCCACACCTAACACCATAATAATGGTGAGAGACTAAATGAATTACATCAAAAGCCATTCCATTTACTTCCACAATTGTTTTTAAGAATGCAGTGTCTAGACGTGGTAACAGATAGTTGAAAGATAAATTCATTATGATTTGCTAAGGACTAAATGCTAGTGTCTCAACTCTCTTAAATATTTTTTTATATATCACGTGAAACAAATCTAGATAGAAGATACTGGATGTTTCCCTCACAGTTTATGGGTTATAATGACTGTAGTTTAGATGGGAGTTTCATGTATATAGAGATGTAACATTTAAAAGCAAATAAATATTATGGATTTCCAATTTTAAAAGGTTGTAGATAACTGTACCCAAGTATTTCTCTGCTAATATTGCATTAAAATATATTACTATGGTAAGATACACAAAAAGATAACTACTCACAACACAGAAAATTAGCACTGATAAACAATTTATTGCTGGAGTCTGAAAGAAACATATTTCACTATTATGATGCTTGAACTGAATTAAAAATACAATCTGTGGCCTGCTTTTGCTAGAAAAAAAATCTTATTACCAGGTTGAAAGGTGGCAGGCATACCATTGTTTATATCTCTACACTTTATCACTTCTCAGTTCTCTTCAGTCCTCCTAATTCTCTTCAATCCAATAAACTTGGCAGCTGCCCTTCACCTTCACAGCTACTGATTTTCAGACAGGTAAAATGTGTTTCTGGGTCTCACTGCTGTCAGTATTTTTGTTCTGTGTTAATTTAGGTGCTACAAGTGACAGAAAAAAACTGAGCATGTAGTAGGGAAGAGGAGATTGCCCTTACCAGAGGAGGATGCAGCTAGCAGGATAGTCCTCATTTGTCATAAAAATGGGTGGCAGATAAGAAAATCCCTGGAAGCAGGGATAGTCCACCATACAGAGTATCACAAAGTCAGGTTTTGAAGGTAGAACATTCTATTTCAAGCCAGAGGGGCCATATTAAAAAAAAAAAAAACACAGACAAAAAAACTTTGGATGCTAAGAATTGGACTACAAACTTTACATGTAAGCCTGTTTTCAAGTTTTAATGGATAGAGGGAGAGATTTATTCAACTGGCCTGTGGTCAGCACATGTCTCAATCAAATTCCTTTCAACGAAGATTGAGAAAAACATAAAACCATCTAAATGGGGCCAAATAACATGGAAAGGACATTGTCTTGATAATTAAATGAAAAAGCAGATTTCAGAAAATGATTAATTATGAGCAATAGAAGAAAAATTATAAACCTATTTTAGATTCAAATTTAGTGATGCAAGAATTATTAAAATTATAAACCTAATTTTAGTGATGCAATAATAAAAGACTTTATAAAACAGGTAAGAAAACTCAAAGTGAAAACAGGTGAAAATTTAAAAAAAAATCAGGAAATGGAAAAGAGAAATGGATATTAGAAAGACTTACAAGAGAACTAAATATACTGTAAAATAAAAATCAATATTGCAGCCAATAAAAGGCAGAATAACATTTTGAAAATGGACTCAATGGTACGGAGGACTAACTTTAATGTCTTTTCCAGAATGTTAGGAAAAGAAAAAAGAAGTAAAAAATGAGAAAGTTATTTGATAGAGGTAATAAAACCGATGGCAAATCTCACTCATTTCTCATTCTCTCATTTCTGTTCCGTCCCTGAAGATGAAATAAGCATGATTGGAACAGATAACATTTTCAAAAAGATAATTGAAATGAAGTTTCCAAAACCGAAAGCAAGCCTGAGTGTGTAAATCAAAAGAATTTGATCCATTTCTATCACAATCAAACCTAGGCATTTAACATAATTATAATGCCACATTAAAAGATTCTATGCAGGTGAAAGAAATGAGCATTATTGCCTACAAAAAAAAAACCTCTACAACAAAAACAAACAAACAAAAATGCTGTCTCTGTTTTCCTTTTCATCATGGAGAGCAACAAGAAAATTCAAGACAGGATAGAATATATACATTATTTTTAGTACAAAGTTAAATTGCCAAGATTTTTAAATCAATGAGTGTGCTTATTTGAAGGTAATAAAACAAAAAATTATTGGGTTTATATTTTCAGAACACAACTTTAAATAGTGGGTGTGCTACAGCTGGAGGCAATTGCACATTTGATGAAGACTCCAGTCATTGCCAAGTCAGGATTCTGTAAATGTGCCTAGGTGCACACTACATTTGCCCTGGGTTTGCCTCAAACTGGCAATTTCATATCTGTTTATTTACTTTGTTTAATGAAGGTATGTGTCTTGTTTGTTTTGCTTCAAAACCTTTTTAATATTTTATTCTGTGTCTGAAAACTTTGCATGCATGTATATTGTCATGTATATAAATAGAAAATGAATTGATCACATGTTACAACTGCATTGCTGATTAACACAGCTTCTTGTTTAGCTCTATAAACTCTTAAGTTGTAGCTTATGCAGTTGTAGCATAAGTTGTAGCATCTTGATAAATGGATAAGCTGTGTTTTTAAAAAAAAGCCGCTCTAAGACTCTGCAAATTATTTTTGGTTTGGAAGACATAGGAATATGAATATAATAAATATAATTTCTTTACATTCACACATCCACCCATCACTTTTACTATTTCATACTATCACCATCAACACATAAAACTTAACTCAGTTTTTCTAATGTCTGTTTTAGTACACATAATAATTAAAAATCTAAAAAAAGTTTAAACATTTTTAAAATTGCCTCCCCCCAAATCTATGTAAAATAATACTACTTCCCAACACACAAACCAAAAAAGTCACTTTTTAAAATCAAGTTGATTTTAGAGGACATTTCTTTAAAATAAACACTTGTCAAGAATTCCATAGTTTCTACATACACAAACCTCTTCATTCCAATGTGAAGACTGCCAAGCATTCATCACAGTTAATCAGTGTTTTCTGAAATAATAAGTACTAACAATAACATTCTCCTAGTGGGGAAGCAGGTCTGACAACTATCAAAGGTTAAAATATGGTTGTAAATGCTCAGGATTATAGAAAAAGATATTTAATGTACCTACCAATGTCTGAAAGATTACCCTCAGAATGTATATATTGAAATAAAGATAACATTTGATCATGGTAGGTGTCGGTCATGTTTAACTAATGACTATGTTATAATAAGAGGCAGGATTCAACATCCAATGAGTTTTTATCCAAAATTATATGCAAGGTTAACAAAGCAAGTAAATGTAAATAAAGCTGATGTCTTCAAATAAGCAAATGTTTCTTTTGTATCACATTTTCTCAGCCTTGCTAAAACACAATCATTAATGAGCTGAATGCCATTAACATCAATCTCTGCTCATTAAAAAAAGCCTTGTTTATTGGTTAAGAAATTTAGTGGAATGCAGACTTCATAGAATTGTTTAAACCACATTAAAACAATGATGTGCCAATTTTTGAGTTTTTAAAATCCAAGTTACTTTGAATAGCCATTTACTCAAAAAACTTACAGAGTTAAAGTATATTTTCAAATATTACTGTATACTGAGTTATATTTCCTAAAATAATACCTTAATAATATTATAAGTAAAAAAATACTATAATAATATTAAAAAGCATATTGCAATAACAAACTTCAGTTATGTTAGCAAGATTTTGAAGATATTTCATTCTTCAAAAACAAAAGAAACAAAAATTACAAACAGGGTATTATAATTATAAACAAAAAGGGTATAATATAAAAAACAAAAAGCATAAACAGCAAAGAAATATACATGCCTAATAACCAAGTGCCCACCAATACATGATTGGATTAATAAAATGTGGTATATGTATACCATGGTGTTCTACTCAGCCACAAAAAACAATGGCGATCTAGCACCTCTTGTATATCCTGGATACAGCCGGAGCCCATTCTACTAAGTGAAGTATGACAAGAATGGAAAAACAAGCACCATATGTACTCACCATCAAATTGGTATTAACTGACTTAACTGACCAACACTTAAGTGCACGTATGATAGTAACATTTATCGGGTGTCGGGCAGGTGGGAAGGGGAGGTAGGAATGGGTGCAGTGCACACCATTTAGGGGATGAACACACTTGAAGCTCTGACTCAGGTGGGGCAAAGGCAATATATGTAACCTAAACATTTGTACTCCCATAATGTGCTGAAACAAAGAGTAAAAAATTAATAAAATTAAATAAAAATGTTTAATGCTGACAATGATCAAAGAAATTCAAATTAAAATCATTTCCCTTATTAAAAATTGTCAATACTCGTCTGGGTGTGGTGGCTCACATCTGTAATCCTAGCACTCTGGGAGGCCAAAGGGAGGATTGTTTGAGCTCAGGAGTTCAAGACCAGCCTGAGCAAGAAAGAGACCTCATATCTACTAAAATTAGAAAAATTAGCCAGGTGTTGTGGCACATGCCTGTAGTCCCAGCTACTTAGGAGGCTGACACAAGAGCATCGCTTCAGCCCAGGAGTTTGAGGTTGCAGCGAGTTATGATGATACCACTGCAATCTACCCAGGGTGACAGAGCAAGACTGTCTCAAAAACAAACAAACAAAAAATTGTCAATACTCTAGTTTATAATTCACACTATAAGTGAGAGTGGAAAAAAAGAACCATCCTCTTACATATTGTTTTCTTTTCTTTTTTTTTTATTTCAGCATATTATGGGGGTACAAATATTACGG
>VBSM01000361.1:55062763-55070709 GCA_008086735.1 Cheirogaleus medius | reverse complement strand
ACCCTAACAATATTTGTACCCCCATTATATGATGAAATAAAAGAGAAAAAAAAAGAAAAAAAATATTTACCACCAATATATCAAGAGGAAAACAAACATTCATCTCAGAAAACATTTTTCAATGTGAAAAGTACACTATGGTTGCCATTTACTCGGCTAATGTGTAAATCACTTCATAGTAAATATATTATATTTGTATTATCATCATTGCTCTAAATAAAAACAACAGACAAAAATTATGTTTTGCAGATATTAAAAAATTAGAAGCAATCTATAATTAACATTTTTAAATTTACTAGCACATGCAGTAAACTACCAACTTTTTACATTCTAGCCTTCAATTAAAAAATTACTATGTTCTTGCAGTACTTAAGAAGCAAAATCACTAAATCTCATGAAAAAATCGTTGCAAGCATGCCACACTAGCAAGCTGGCCTTCAAAACCTATACTATTATCCTAGCATAATTTAATTCAGAAGTTCATTGAACTGGTAAGATCAGAATAAGTAGCAGACTATAAAGAACATGTTATAGTTGTGTCTGCCCTGATGCCTTAATGCAAATGTTTTAGAAACTTAATATGATCAAAAGTTGAGGTCATGTGGGTGAGGCTAAATGACCGATGTGCTTAGCTCTTCTGAGTAATGATGGTTATGCTATTATATCTTTGGTTATAACTTTTATGATGATACTATGTACATCCCTTGGTTATTGCTTTCATAATTAACAAGTCACTTAACCTCTCTGTGGCCCAGTTTCCTCATCTGTTAAATGAGCATAATGATAATTGCTTCTTACCTTTCTTAGGAGTTGCTCCGAAGATTAATGAGCTGATATTTAGAATGTACTTCAAAAAGGGATAATTTGAAGATGAAGAAAAAAAAAGAAGACAAAAAGAAAAGAAAGAAAGAAAGAAAAGAAGAAGAAAGAGAGAAAGAAAGAAAGAAAATTCAAGAAAGAAATAAAAACTAACTCAAAAGAGAAAACTCCTTTGTTGCTAGGTACCAAAAGCTAAAACTTTTTACCCCAGATGGATTAATCGACTGGCCTTCGTTCCTAACTTCATTACTCATACTTCCAAATAAATTGACTTTTAACAGAGTATTAAAATGAGAATGCCATAGATGGCTACATATTTTGAAGAAACCTTTTTATCCCTCTACAGAAGAACAAAATTTTGTTAAGTAATCACACATTTTTTCTGAAACCCTGTCATAGGCTTTCCATGGCTGAACACAACCAGCCTTCATTGTGCCAATGAATAACTGTATAGAATTTGGTAAAAGCAGTGAGGTGCTGCCATAAAGAAAACTCAGACATGTAGCATTGATTTAGGGTGCACATAGTAGATGACAATTAAATAATTTGAAGAGGCTGGGAAAGTGGAAATAAAAAATTGTAAGGGAAAATACTATTTTTTAAAGTGCACCTTGTAGTAACTTGGAAGGTAGAAAATGCACTGATAATCTTTTATATTTAGCAGAAAAACAAATTGTTCTATGTATCAGCTGGTTAGTTTTAGCTACATATGAAAAGGTAGTACAAGAAAGAAATCGATTATTAATAATAACAAGAACAGGAAGATGGTGGAGAAGGTAAAGGAAGAGGAGGAGGAGGAGGAGAGGAAAAGAAAATAAAGAACTCACTTTGCAAGCAGAATTTAGAGGTGATATAGATGGGATAAAACTTGAATGGTTGGATAATAACAGTGTTTATCATCTTCACTGTCTCACACCAGTGAAAGTTCTTACAATTGTCTCAACATGGCCTCAGGCCATAATTAATGATCAAATTAAGCATGTTGCCTTAATGCTTTCTTAAAACCTCTGAATAAGTTAAGGTAATGCCTTGTAGACTTTCTCATTTTGATAAAGACATCTGACCCAGAGTAACAATGATTAAGTCTAAAGACAAGCATACCTTAAAAAGAATTGTAGATGCTTTGAAGCTCTGACTCCGGTGGGGCAAAGACAATATATGTAACCTAAACATTTGTACTCCCATAATATGCTGAAATAATAATTTTAAAAAGCTAAGTGCAATCCAAAAAAAAAAAGAATTATGGGTATGGGTTTTAGATAAAAAGTATATTCAGTTGCATAAATTAAAGGCCACAAAGGTTTAGCAGAAACTGTATTAGTAAAACACTGACATCCCAGTGTAGAAAAATCTGAGTCTATTTAAAATGTAGAAGAGCCTCTGGGTTCCCAAGTTTCTAAGAGGACAGCTGACTTGTAAGTTAAGTAAAGGTTTACACTACATGCCACCAAGAGTTTTTGTTTGTTTGTTTGTTAGGCAATATTGTTGTTGCAATTGAAAATATAACACAAGCCCAAGACATATATAAAATCAGTGCTAGGAACTAGAGATACTAAAATGAATAGTACAGATTCATTCAATCCCTATTCAGGAACCAATAAAATATATCTTGAATTGATATATTAATGGTAACTGAAGTAAAAAAAAATGTTTAGAGAATACAAAAAAGGAGCACCTTATCCAGACTGGGTAGATTTAAACATGGAAAGGGTTGGGAAAGTTTCCCTAGAATAAACAAAGTGTAAATTAGGATCTAAGGAATACATATATCACCACCAATTGTGTTGGCAGGGAAGGCTGGGGAAGCAAAAAGCACATAATAGGCATTGAAGAAGAAGGTGCAAGAGTACAAGATGCAACACAAGCCTAGAAACACACCATTTTGGTTGGAGTTTAGAGTGTGAAAGAAAGTAAATAGAAAAAGAGAAGCCAGATAATTATGTGCTTTGTAAACTTGCTAAGGAACTAAGTTCCTATCCTAAAGCAAATGGGATGAAGTCATTTTGGAGAGCTTTATGTCACTACGGTAACAGTGCAGAGAATAATAGGGGCAAATTTGGGAAAATGAAAAGTTAGATGGTTAGTGCAAAACCCTGAACAGAGATGACATTGGTGTGAACTATATAGTAGTGAAGGAAATAGATACATAGGAGGTAAAATAGAAGTTAAGATGTGCTTGGAGATGTGGAATACATACCTAAGATTTAACACATTCTTTCCATATAGGAGATCAATGAATATTTAGTAAATGAAAACTTAATTTCTTATAGTTGAACATCCATCATAAGATTGAAAACAAAGATGCATAGTGGTATTGGGTGAAATAGGACATGATAATCGTTAGGTTAAAAAAAAGCTAAAATTAAGTAAGAATATTATTTATATTAAATAATTTTAAAAGTTCCATTTATCATAGATTTGGCATAAACTCTCAAATGAATTGCTAATTGCACCTCAATACACCATAATTTAGAAGTACATAGACAAGAAAATAGCTTCTAAAAACTGTCACAGATTTTTTTTCACTTATCAAATTATTCCTTCTTTATGACAATAGTAATCAGAAGAATGAAGCAATTTAAATTAGATAAATGTGGTGTGATCTCTTAAAAAATATATTTTAAAATTATACAATTGTGGGTCATAGAAACAAATTATTTGACATTTAAATAAAATCATTCTAAATTCTGAATTTTTAAAATTAGCCACACATTCTAGTAATGCTAATAGGCAACTCTCTCAAGCTTTCACCAAGTGCTTAGCATATCATGTTTCACTTATTTTAATATTTAATAAAAAATTTGTGAGAATTGTTCTGTTAGTCATCCCAACTTAGAGATGAGAAGTCAGCGTCTTTACTAAATACAGCCAGTAGGTGGTAGAGCCAGGAATTAAGCTCAAACTTCTCTGATTCCACAGGTTTTTGTGTTTTTTTTTTAACTCCTAACAACTATTCTAAAATATAAACTCTTCAGAAGAATTAAGTGATTTACATTGAAAATTTGATATCATTTAATATTTCTTTTTAGTATGTGCCAGCATTTTGTTTAATAACTGTACAAAAGGGCATGTGTCTTCTTTGATACCATCTTTTTCAGTGGGACAGACAATTATATTAATACATGCAGTAAAGTCAAAGATTTCAGATAGGCTAAATCTAGACAAAGAATTTTTGAAAATTAGAAAACCTGAGTCATAGGTTACAGAGAAACAAATTTATTTAGCATCATTTTGTAAAAGATATGACTCACTTCAAAAATGTAGGGATTCTTAAAAGAAGCCATACCATCTAAAGGCAATAGCTGAGTTATTTTTAATCCTGTAATCCATAAGTATTCATTCTTATAGTCTTTATATTTCAGGGAGAAAAGAATGCTCTTGTTGCTTGGCAACATTTTGCATATTGTTTAGCCCTGGGGTGAGATTTCAAATTCTCAGATTTCAAGGTTTTGACTCTTTCTTTAATATTTTTCAATAAAATCCCTGGGCTTTTGTCTATTTTATCATCTACTATCATTCAGAACATACTGGAGATGCTATAGAGTTTTCTATTGTTTACATAAAATAACACTGGAGCACTATTGTCTCCTTAATTTTGAATTATTTTTTGCCAGTCATGGCTTTCCATTTGTCTCTGAAGAGGATGTGTGTGGAGAGTAATGGATATAGAAAAAAAGAAGGAAGAACTCCTCTTGAAGACAAGATACATTGAGCTCAATGAACAAAGTGAAGCATGGTCTTTGGAAATGAAATTATTCATTGCTGTAGAACAATATAACTAACTCTGTTGTGTCTCTGCAATACTGAGCACTTACCACCTGTAAGGCCAGATATCTTGAGCCAGCTCTTCTTGCTTGCAGTAACAAAACTATATCATTCTTTAAAATAATTTTCTGGAATGGAGCATTCCAGAGTAATTAGTTAACAGCAGGGTCTTGTTAAATTAGTAAAAACAAGAAGGAAATTCCTTTAGAAGCCAGTGCCTTCGGGTTGCTTTCTAGAGTGTTTGTATGTGTGGCTGTTAATTGAAAAATAAAAGAATGATATAAAATGTAAATAGACTACACACTAGTCCCTGGTTCATTATAGAGTTTCAAAATGAGTATGCATTTGTTTGAATTCCAAATTGCTAGAACGTTTTTTTAATTTCACACCATAGCTGGTATAACTATATATTTTAACAAGCCAAAACATGAAGTTGAAATTAGAACCTTTTAAGGTTACACTAAAATACCTGAAGGAAAAACATTTGATGTATCCCTGTAAGTTCTAGTTGTTTTTTTTTTTTTTTCCTGATTTAAACAATAAGAATTCAGCATGTGATAAAGTTAGCAGACTAAGGTAACTCTCAACTTAGTGATTATCACCATGTGGTTTTTATTTTACTAGTACACATTCCAGAAGGCCTCAATTCTAAAGAGAGAATGTATGTGCTGTTGGAAACAGAAAGTTTCTTCATATCAATTTGCTCCAGGTGCTAGAGGCACCCTTGTGTGTGAGATAGAAAGCAAGACATGAAAGATTAAGAAGAAAAAGTAACAAGGAAAAGTAAAGGTAGGCAAAAATTACACAGCAGAGAGCAATTGAAATAAAAGGAAAAATAAAAGAACAGAAAAATGAAAAGACAAAAAAGAAGGAAATAAGCTTAAAAATAATATGAAGAGAAAAAAATTTGTTTTGAATATGATTTCTCAAAGATGAACTTTGCTCATAATATATTTGAGCTTTAAAACAAGATATTTGAGTCTTCTGGAAAATAAAAATAAAATTAAAACCCTGAAATATTTTTGAAACAGAAATAAACACTTCTCGTGTCAAATCATCATGTTAGGTACTCTTATGTGTTATTTTACAAACTCAACTTCAAAAGTCCCTTGAAATATTATAGTAACTGAAACATCACGTATTTACTCCCTGCAGTTGTTCACACTAATGATGTGCATTTAGCAATTTCAACAGCTGATTTTTTTTAAAAAAAATTTTATAAGAAAGTTGGTTTTTAATAATTCTAAAGACTCAATTAGGAAAAATTGAACCTTTAGAATTAATATAGTCTATTATAGTACCATACTGAACATAATGTTTTGCTCATTCTTGGGTTTTCAATAAATTTGATTAAATAATAATTATTTTCCAATTAAATATAAAATATGCATCAAATGTTTAATCTAGCCATATGATAAATTAGCTTCAAAAATAATTATTTTTTAAATAATTAATTTTTTTAATGATATGAGTTTGACTAAACAATCAAATCTATCTTATTCTTTGGAAATTTTGTGTCCTCCAGAACTACAAGGGAAAAAGTTGATTTAGTTTAATAAGAATTTTTACAAAGAAAATTCCATAATTTGACAAAATTACTGTTTTAAGTCACATAAAACCCAGTTCTATGATTGTTGATTTTTTTTTCTTTTGTCTCCAACTATATTATAATAGCCCTGAAAGTGAGAACTAGACCTTATTTTCTGTAAACTTATTTGCTATATACCCAGCGTATAGTACAATTTCTGGCACTCAGTTGGCAGTTGATGAATAGCTTGAAGCAACTTTTTTAAAAGCAATTATTAAAAAAAAAAAAAAAAAACCTACCACTCCCACTGCCCATTTGATCTGCCAATTGCATTTGTAGGAATACTGAAAGAGAATACCCATGTTAAAAAATTTGCCTAACTTACAAAGAATGTACAAAGGCTTGGCAAAATATAGAAGGAATTATAAAGCGATGATGGCTCCTAAAGTGAAATCTCCCCATCTGATCTACTTTGGCCCAGTGAGATGAGCTGGAATAAGGAGAACAGAGGAAAAACAAAGAGCAGGACAAGGCACTCTATACAACAGGAACTCAGTACAGAAGCATTTTCAATTTAAGTGTTCTACAGGTTATCCCTTTGGAAACCCCTGTGAGTTCAACAGGATAGCCCATTTTCAAATTCTGTGCCTCATGGAATATTAGCTGGATGAATGTACAGACAATAAGAACTATTTCTCCTTGTTTGTTTGTTTTTTTCTCCCTTCATACCATGTTCCATTTCAACAGAAAGAAATATATTCATGGGAAATATTCTTACAGGTAGTTATTCTATTCTTCTGGAATAGCCAAGCATTGCAGAGTCTGAACCTATCATTATTCAATTTTCAATAAATATATTATTTTTTCATTCAAAGATAAAACATCATGGGAAAAAAGATGTTACCTTTGGGTGGATTTTCCTTAGAAGAGAATAGAATACTTGTAAAGCAAAAAGTCCTTAGCATTTTCAAGTATTAACATCATTTGTCTTGGTGGACACATATTTAGTTGTACACCTCTCTTCCTTCTGAGGTATATGTTACTAATTACAGTGCACAAATAATGGCATTGTTACACTCTCACATTCACCAATAGAGAAACATTCATTTGTAACATATTATTTTAATACATAAATTTTAGGTAGCCAGTAAGACTTACCTTGAAAAAAGTCATAGTTGCACCATCCTCCACCGCTCCATACTCTATCTTGGTTTGTTTAGCTAAATCATCAGCAGAGTCAATAGGAGATTCCATGCGTTCCACTGTCAGAAAGGCGGCTAAGTTAGCAGTATACGAAGAAATGATGATAAGTGTGAAAAACCACCAAATGCCTCCCACTATCCTGGTGGAGAGCGCTTTGGGCATGAGCTCAGAACCTAACAGAGAGTGGGGGAAAGGTGAAACGAATACAGAGAATTTGATCAGCAATCAGATACTTTTGGTCATAGTGGCAAGGTGGAATCACTGTGTAATAAAAGCTTAAATTATTGTTTTAGTAAGCAAGCAACAACCATTGGGAGAGCAGAGGCTAATTTCAGGAAATAGACAATCTCTTAGGATGTTCTTGTTTAAATATAGTGACAGGAGACTCAAGTTCTACTTGAGATGGTGCAAAGCACAAATTAAAATATTAATTTTATAAAATCCTTTACAAAAATAGTATTAGAAGAGATTTTAAAAAACTCTCCAGTTTATAAACCACTTGTATAGTTTGTCATAATTTTGTTAATTATGTGGGTTTCAGAAGAATGTTTTAACATACATTCATATCCATTTCTTAACAAACTGTATGTAAAGTTTTGTTTTTCATGTGCATATATAGCTGATATATTCA
>VBSM01000361.1:55037763-55057763 GCA_008086735.1 Cheirogaleus medius | reverse complement strand
ATAATTAACACGTTCTTTTCCTACTCCTAAAAGAATATTAGCTATAAACATAAACTGCTTTGTAAGAGGTAGATTTAGTTTTCCCACATGACAAATCCTGGAAACATAACCACAGATAGTAAGAACTGTATCATTTGGCTGATTGAGATCACTAGTTTTCTCATAGAGTTCCATGAGCCCTTGAATTTTATATAGATGTTTTAAGGGATTCCATGAAATGAGGGGAGAGAAGTGTACTGGTAGCATCGGGGAGGTTTCCAGTTTATATATGTATGTGTGTGTGTCTTTTTATAAATATATGTGTATGTATGTATCCGTATACACATTTGTATGTGTGTGTGTATATATATATTCTAAGAAGGAAGGAAAGAATAAAAGGAAGGAAGAAAAGAAGGTAGATAGAAAGGAAAGAAGGAAGGAAGGAATGGAAGTAGGGAGGAAAGAAGAATCTGAGAACATGGGCACTGGTTTCAGAGAGTCTCTTATATAATTTAATTGAAAGAGAGGGAAAAAATGTATGGCTAACTGATATTAAAATAATAATCATATTTCACTCTGCTTTCTCTGCTTTTTTTAACTGAAGAGATCTAGTGAACAAAAACAAAAAAATATAAATCTAGACCAACAAAAATGTCCTCTAATTTGAATTTCCAATTTGTTCCTCCTGGTATTATTCAGGAAGCTTTTCGTCTGCCTCTTTTTGATTCATTGCCATTCTTGTAAGGGTGGCGATGTAAGTCAAGTCAACCCTTTCCTATTTCCAGGCAGCACTCCCCCCACTAACATATGCACTCTCACTCGCTGGCCTTGCACTGTTTTGTCTATGGTCTGCTCTGCTTTCTCTTCCTCACATTTAGCTCAATACAACACTGATTGCAGTTCTATTCTTTATTTTTTTTAAGTTAAATCACCTTTCCCCTCTAAAAATAACTGCTACACTTAATTCTATCCTATTTCCATAGATCTTGCTTTAATATCTGTCCTCATCTTCCATCTCCTTCAGTTTCACTTTGTAAAATTCTATTGGCCTCCCAATTAATATTTTTCTGCTCATAAAAATTGTCAGTTACCCTAAATCTATATATTTAACCCTTACAGCTCTCTTGATCTAAAGTGAATTTCCAGTGTCCTGACAGTAGACTTGTCAATACTGATACGCCTAATATTAATTTATAATCTTTCCTCTTAATCCTTCCTCTTTTATTACCTTCCCTATCTCTGTTAATAGCATCACCTGCCAGCATCCCGAAATGAACAATTGCATGGTCTTGTCACTAGCCCTCAGCTCACTTAGGCTCAACATCCTTTGAGTCAATTTCTGTTCTTCACATTCCCTTGCCCCTCATCCCAAAAACTCCAGACAGTTGTCAAAGTGCACCAGTATACCTCCAGAATCTCTCTTTCAGTTCTTGTCTTCCCCTTTTCTGTTTATTCCCATTGGCATTATCCTAGTTCAGGCTGTCATTCTCTGTATAAATAGTCACCTAAATGGGCTTTCCACTTTATATTTCAAATTTATAATCTCTATAAACTTATATTATTCTGATCTAATTTTCATGTAGAATAATTTCTGTAATATACAGCTCTATTATAAACAAATCTTCAACTATGTCCATGGTCTATATATAAAATATCCTCTTCAAGCGTGGAATTCAAGAACCTTTGCATTGTGCTCCAAAACACCTTTCCAAGATTATGATCAACAATCTTTCCTCACAAACTCTGATCTCCTACCAGCTGGGCCGCTGGCCTCTTTCCAGAAAAAAAGCCCTATATTTATTTGTATGCATTTCTTTGCTTATATTGTCATTCAGCCTGTAATTCCCTACTCTCCATTCCACGGATATTCAAATCCTACACCAATCATTTAATTCTACTCAATACCACCATATAATTGTGGCTTTCCTCGTTCTCTTTCATAGAGAATATCCACAATAGAGACTGATGAATATCCCTCAGTATTAATTTTTCTCTGAGTTTTACTTACTGGGAAAATTGCTGTCCAACTAAAACCATACTTCCTAACTTCTCTTTTTATGTAATTTAGTTTGAGCCACTGGAATATGAGCAGAAGCAATGTGTGCAACTTTCTGAGAATTCTCATTATGGATATTTGCCCTGGACTCTCTTCCTTCTTTTTTTTAGGGAATGGTGATGACTAGAGAAGTATTAGAAGCCCCACGTTGAGTATGACAGAGCTGCCCCACCAACCTTAGCCTGTTCTACTCTGGGCTGTGAATGAGAGAGAAATAAATGTCTTTTGATTCAAGGCACAGTATTATGGGCTGCCTTTGTTACAGAAGTTTAACCAGTACTTGAATAACTCAGGTATCTCTCTCTTTTTTCCATATCTTTAGCACTTGGAGCTTCACGTCATACTTATCCTTATTATAGACTGGTTTTTTTCACTATAAATTAGTGCACATCTCTCCTCTTTCCTATTAGATTGTAAACTAATACATGCAATTGCAGTTTCTGATTTATCTTTTGTGTTTTCTCCAATTTCTAGCATAACTTTTTAAAAATTACTGAGCGTTTAAAACATATCTGAATTATTCTGATGTTCTATTTCTTCTTCTTCAATTTCCAGCCAAACATCTAAAATGATTATGCTCCTCTTTCTCTACACCTAATTTCTCCTTAACCATAAGCTTTCGTCTCTGTAAAATCTGGCTTTTGAATCCATAGTCTTTTTCCTTAAGTCTACTTTTTAAAACATTCTGTAACTTCTAATAGCATTATTGATGATGTCTTCTCTTTTACCTTTGTGACCTGCACCTCTGCTTCTCTACTCTCTGCCCCACTAACACAGCATCCCTCATGGCTCAGTCTCAGCTCTCAGAACTTCCTTTCCTCTTTAATCACCTAATACATTAATGGCCTTGCCCTCTATGATGATGATTACAAAACTCTCTTAACTTACAGCTATATATTCTCCCTCGATGTATTTCCATCCATCTCTATAAATTCCTACGTAGGCAGTTCACCTTTATGGCATACTTAAAATGTTTAAAATTGAATCCAATAACTTCCACACTAGCTCTCCTCACTTTCTCCATTTCTAAATTGATAGGTCAATTCTCTGAACTCTTGAGACTTAAAGTTTATTTCTATCTTCTTTGAATCTTTTTCCTTAAATACCAACAATGCTTAAGACATATCAACTTTTTTTTTAATAATGCCTTTTTGGTTGATCCCATCAACTTCCACTGCCTTTCATCTCAGTTCTGAATCATGGACTTTCAAAGGCAATTCCTACTTAATTCCTCTTTTCTCCATTTTGTCTTGCAAAACTAGTATCATAGTAAGTTATGAATCATGCAACTCCCCTTCTTTAGAATGAACCAATTTCTATTAGCTACAGAATTGGGTTAAACATTCTCTGCCTCTGAATTTCAAGATTCTAACATATATGAGAATCAATATTTTTAATATAATTGGAACTGTTATGTAAACTGACCAATTTTCTCATTATGTCTTTGTTTATACTGTTCCTACTAAAAGTCCTCTTTCCTTCAGTTGATTCAACCAACTGGCGTCTATCCTAGTCTTTTCTGAAATTCCAGTGTTTATTTTTGCCCCAAAGCTTACTTATTTGATATCTCTATGTATCACCTCTTGCCTTTTGCTCTACTATTGGGGTTTCATGTATTGGTTTTGTATTCCCAAAGTTCTATGAGATCCTGGAGATATGGGCTTTTTAAATCATTATCCTCCTCATTATCATTATTTCTTACATTACTTCAGTGCCTAAGAGAGGCATGATAGAATGACGACAAGTTATGAAACTAGAAGATTTGAGTTCCAGCCAAATACATACTTTGTACTTCATGACAGATCACTAAATCTCCTGAGCTGAATATTCATCTAAATAGAAGAGGGGAAAAACACTAAACAGGAGAAACAATATGTGCAAAAAATTTTGCAAACTATACATTACTATATAAATATTAGCTAAAAGTATATAATCCTTATTTTAAAATTTTACTCTAGATTCTTATAGCAAAGAAATAATTTAGAGAGCATATAAAATAATCTAATGCTCTTGGAGGAAATAATTTTAACATTTTCTGAAAATTGCTAATTCAACATTAATTTGAACACTTTATCATATCAGTGGCAAACTACATTACAACTAATGGAGAGTACAAAAATTATTTTTATAACATTATATATTATTTTAAGCCAATGAGCTATATACTTTTACACATTTAAACACTGTTTTTTCTTGCTGCTTCCTTAAGCTGGAGTGACCTTCCTATAATGTGCCCTTTTCATATTTCAGAATTTAAATTCATTATAAGTTGATTTTTTCACCATTATTATTTCATAATAATCCTCAAATTTCACCTGCACTGTGACAAATTCAAAGCAAATCTGTGTTGAAAATTTAACAATAATAACTGAAATACTCTGATTTTTTTTGCCATGCTTTACTTTGCTTAATTACTTAGTTAACATAGCAATTACCCACCTCATTTTATATATGGAGTTAAATGGGTTGGAATAGGGAAAATGAATAACTTTCCAACTGAATTTGTCTTAAATGAAATAGAGAGAACCATTTCCAAAATGAAGTATAAACAAATATCCTAGTATGAGAAATACAAAGCTTTTTAGCATTATAGACCATTTACATATTGACTGTAGTTTAGGAAGTTCCAAAGTAATTTAAAAATCTACAATTTGATATTCACATTTTCAATGGTTACTTCTTCTATTTGTGAAAAATAAGATTCTTTTAAGAGATGGTAACTATTTGCTAGGGAGTGAGACATTTATTGAATAAAAATATAAAATTCTGAAAAGAAAAGAAAATTGTCTTTCTTAATAAGAGAAGTTATATCATCCAATCTTTTTGTTAAAAATAAATCAGTTGACAAGAAGAAGCAGATTTGACTATTTAGGAGAGAAATGGGAAGCAGGTAATTACTATATTAAAATCCATATACACTAAATACCCTCACATAATGACTATAAACCATGTTTTAGCCCCAATTCTGAATTTTTTCAAGTCATTTCAGTGATACTCAACTTTTCACTATTACTTAAATGAGCCAGGTACATTTTCAACACAGATGATCAGAGCAGTTTGGTGCTAACACAGGTGAGCATAGAGCCACTGCTGTATTCAGCACTTACTAGAGACACAGAGCATAGGCGTGGACTTTCTAGTTATCGTCACGATAAAAGTAAAGAGCTAGAAATGAGAGAACATTTCTAGAAGTTGGATCTAGATGGACTGAGAGTCACAAGGTTAACTCTACTTCTAGAGGGTGAAGTTACTGTTATTAGTTTAATCCAGGAATGCCTGGAAGAGCGTCAGCTGTAAGAGCTATCATACTTGGCAGAAAAGCAGATTAAAAGCTGGGAATAAAAGGGAAATGTGCTCTCTACAGGCTTATCAGTTAGTAGACAATCTTGTACATCTCTGATAAGTGACATGATCTGTAGAAATTATTCCATTTTGATGATATCTCTGGTGGAAGCAGACATAGGAACTTCTCAAGCCTTTGAGAACAGGTTTGCCTTCAACTAAGAGTTAAAAAAGGCATAAAGAACCAAGTAAAGCGATCCAGATAATGCAAGTTCAAATAATAAACTATTGAAAATGAGACAAGCAATTAACAATAATAATATCACCTTATGTTTATGTCATGCTTGTCAATTATAAAAAAAAACAAAAACCTTAGCTATATTATCTCATTCTAAATGGTAAGAAATGACCTAAGAATATCATTAATAATAGTATAAAAACTTTAGATTTGTACAGACCAGGGAGGGATCTCCCCAAGAGTACACAGAATGATGGAGCAAGGTCTGTAATGGAGGCCTCCTGTGAACAAGCCCATACTCCTTTATTGCAATTCATGCTCAATTAGTATTTCAATCTTTATCATCTCCCATTAAAAATAAAAGAGAATTCCTATGATAAAATTTATTTCCTAGTGATAGAAGAATACTATTTCCAGTTTTCCTATTCTCCAATCAATGAAGAGTTGCTCAATTTTCACTCAGAAGCTTCCTTTTTAGATTATTTTTTAGCATATTTGTATCATTCACTGTAGAGCCAATCAGACACATTGAGAGCATTCAAAAATTAAGATTTGGTCATAATTCCTATGATGTCATCAGAATACAAAAAATTCACACATGTTCAAGAAAAAGTCAAGTTTTGATTAATAAGTATGTTAACTGCCACCTGATTTTCCATTCAAAAATATTACAAATTGAATAGTAATTTTTCATTTACCATTATACCAGGGCTAATAATATAAATATTTCAAATGCTAAAATTAAATAATATATGCACAGATATAAAATTCTTAAAAATGTTTAAACTCATCTGAAGTTTAAACTGTTTATAGTGTTATCTTTGTTCTGTATTTTACCTTTGAATTCTAGCTCAATTCTAACTATTTTGCACATGCAATAGAATACCGCTTCTTTTACTCTGTCAGAAACATTTATATGTTTAAATCTATGAAGAAATGCTAAAAGCAAGTGCCTCAGCATTTTTTGTGACCCACCACAGTATCCTTGAGATGAAATAAATCAAGTAAAGGAATTTGACTCAACATATTGGAAGAGGGGGGGAAATAAAACTTTCCAAAGTAGATTGCTTATATTTTTCAAAACCATTCATTTTTAATGAACTTTGATCTCAGAAAAGAAAATATCAAAAAGTAACCTTAAAATATTTTATGTGCCTCCTATAAACAATTATCAAAAATAATGTCATATAACTTTGGGAAATGTACCATACCAAACACACTGCCCTTAGGTTCTCTTTCTAATACCCACACAAAGCCCAGGGATTCACTGTAAGAAACTTATATAAAAACATCCTTGCCTCCCTAAAGTTTAATCTGTGCAGTTACCTTTTTTAATGTTTCTAAAAGTATAAGAAATAGGGATAAATTCCTCAAATACTGTTTTACTCCATAGTAAACAAAACAATGGTGTCTTTTCAGCAGCATGCTCCACAAACATTCCAAACTGTTCTGAGCTTTATTAGTATGATCTACTTATAATCAGCAATTATCATTCCACCCTTAGGTGTTAGTGTTTCGTTGCTTGTTTTTACTTTCCTAATTCATTTTAAACACTCTCCTTCGCCAGAAAATTTGCATTGTGATTATTCCAAATAAACAGTTTATATCACCTAAATAGTAATTTCTTTTCAGAAATAAGGATGGTTGGCATTCTGTATCAGTTGATACTATATATCTTCTGTTGTTAGCTATGAATAATATATATCCCAAAATATTTTCTATTTTCTATTGCTCAATAAATTAAATTTGTATTACTTAAAAAGTAATTGTGTGTGCATTAAAGTATGAGTCACACAAGCCCATATTTTTTAATCATGCATATCTTAAGTACTTTAAGAATTAGTTTCTAAGGAAAAGACTTCCCTAGCTATACTTACTTTTAGTTACCTTCCAAATCATTAATGAGCAGGATATTAGTCAAGTCTGTGTTGTATTTTCTATGCTCAGATGTAAAGGCTTCATAATGTAAAAATGATATGGTGAAGTTTTGAAGTTAGATGAAATTAAACTATGGTTTAAAAAAAAGAAATGAAAGGAACAAAACATTTGGAAAAGATTGTTATACAACCTAAGAAATAATATACAAGTGTACAATTTAGAAAGATGCTTTTAATAAAATAAATGCAATTGAATATAAATATATTTAGTTCAATGACATACTTCTCAAAGATCAAAATTACCTGTCAATCATATACTCATGATCCCATTTGATAAGAGTAAATCAAAGCTATTGCAATGTATTAGCTAGATAACACTATACCAAAAGATTTCCAAACAGAAAGAGTGACAATTGGGGGATGGAGGAAAATACATCATGGGGATAAGTGACATGATTTCATATCCCAAACCACATTGCAAGTAGTGTAAAGTCAACAGAATCTCTATATAGTTATTATTATCCATACCACTGTAAAACTAGCCCTTTACTCTTTTTTTGGTATAGACTCCTGCTGATTTTGGATTACTTTAAACATCTACATAGCTGAATCCCACTTGTATCTCACCGGTGCTTCAATTTGATTTTTCTGGCTGCCCACAAGACATCTCCACTTGGATATACTGCTATACTTCAAACTTGGCATAATCCCAAATTGATCACCCTCCCCATACCAAACTGACACCTTGTCTATATTAAACCAACTTGGCAGGTAATACAGGCATTTTCCTATCATCCAGATGAGAATTCTTGAAGTCAGCTGTCTTTCTTCTTCAATATCTGTATCTGATATATCACCAAAGTTTATTGTATTTTTTTCTTCAAAATAATTCTTGAATTTGCCCTTTCATTCTCATTTCACAATCCCCTTCTTACTATAATTTTTGTCTGTACTTTTGTTACCTCTAACCCAACAGATCTCCCTACTTTTTAATTCTCTCATCTATATCTCTTTTGTCTCTATCCTATATACAACTATTATGGAAATCTTCCCAAATTTTAATATGCTTTATTCTTTGATCAAAAATCAGTATTGATTTTCATTCAACTCCAACCTCTTTTGCTCTGTTTTCAAGGCTTTAGATAGTTGAGTCATATCATTAAGTTTCCCTACTATGCCCTAACAAATATTTTATAGTTTATTTAAGTAAACCCATAAATATTTCATACATGGCATTCGGGTAACATCTTACATGGCATTCATATAGAGATCCCTATACTTTGTTGATGTTCGTCCTCTCCACTGAAATTTTCCTCCATTACAGTCAATTGATGAATATTCTACTTTATATAGTAGAACATAATTTACCTGTTGGAGGATATACCCCTTGACAGGAGGAGATACCATATTTATTATAACCTACTCCAATTGAAGTATTCTCCATTAACATCATTATCTTCCATTTAATATTATTTTCTTCATCCTTTAAAGCCTAATTCACTTATTGGGATAATAGACTCTTTGAAGTAAGGGAGTATGCCATTTTAATTTTATATCACTTACATCATTAGAACAACCCTGAAAATAGAATAAATGCCCAATAAGTAGTGTTGATGTATTGAGTCCACAAATATAGAGAAATAAAATCCTTTAGTATGTTCAGTGTTATTTAGAATGTGTGATACTACTGGATATAGAAGATTCAGAGCAGGGCTGCTTTCTTAGTGAATAATTATCATAATAATGCTTTTCAATAAATAGCACATAGGAAAGGATTTCTTAAATGTAATATAGAAGTATTCTAAAGTTTATAAAACAATTACTAAAATTTATCTATTCTTCAGTATTCATTTTATCAAGCCAGTGAAAGGTGGTAATGGTGACAGGTAGTCAATATTTGACATTTTGGACAAACAATATTTATCTTAATTACCTGTTTACCCTGCCTACCTGTCTTTTTTATGATTTATTTCCTGAGCAGGAGTATTTCATATTTAAACTACTGATGGAATAAATCCTGCCACTTTAAATCCAAACATAAAATGCATTCAGAATCATACAACTTCTATATTTTACACAGTTAAATATTTCTATAAACAATAAGCTCTGACTCGAGCGGGGAGGGGAAGCAAGGGCAATATATGTAACCTTAACAACATTTGTACCCCCATAATATGCTGAAATAAAAAAATATATCAAAATGATTATTAACCTGTAAAAATACAGAAGTAAAAAATGAGCTTTCTATTACTTTCATCACAAGCTCAAAATTTCTCAACAGAGTGATTGGTGAAATCTAAGATATGACTGGTTTGTAAATAAGATATATTTCCTTTAAAAAATAAATAAGAATATTAAGAATCTCGGGCAGCTGCTGGATGGCCAGTCTTAATTGGAAACTGCACATAAAAAAAGTGGGAACAAAATATTTTTAAACGACACAAGATAAAACAACATGAAACTAAATGAAATGGCTCAGAAATTCTAAGAAACAACAGA
This sequence comes from Cheirogaleus medius, assembly GCA_008086735.1. Taxonomy (NCBI): domain Eukaryota; kingdom Metazoa; phylum Chordata; class Mammalia; order Primates; family Cheirogaleidae; genus Cheirogaleus; species Cheirogaleus medius. The sequence continues at coordinate 55,047,832 of VBSM01000361.1, read as the reverse complement.
TCTCTTCAGGAAACTGAGCAGTAGGCATAATAATACCAACCCCTGTTAGCAGGATTTTGGCTATGAATGAAAGCACTGCTTTTAAATGTGCACGGAGAGAAGTGAGTCTTAGCCATTATTCAGCCCTTTCAAGCACAGCTTTCCCATCCCTGGTAAGCATTGTTGATAACATAATCCTTGAGCATGAATTAAGGAGGTGCCCGTAAATACTGAGAGCTGACAGGGATGTGGGAGTGAGACTGAGAATCCTTTCCCCACTTAGTAATGCTAAGTGTTGGAAGCTGAAACAGTTGTTTAGAGAGTCTTTTTTTTTTTTTCAGTCCTGAAAATTTTTTTTTTTAAAAAAGTCCTATTCTTTCTCTGATTACCTAGCATAAGGTTACTTTTTGGATATATTTGCAGGGCATTTTTAAAAAAAAAAATACTTTAGAGTACCTGTGCAAGTTAGCTGGATGTCAAATGAAGAATATAATTAATAGTTGTCTTGATCTAACAGATTGTGTGGTTTGGTGTATGGTGCTCTCTGTTTTTTCTCTTCTCTCTGTCTTTGTGTGTGTCTCTAATTGTGTAATAAGACAAGTCACTTCATCCCATTCTCCTTCCCTGCAAAATGATCACATTGGGCTCAATGCTCTCAAGTTCTCCTCACTCTTTGAATATTATAATATCAACATAGATGAGAAGATTGGATGGGACCATTTTTGAATCGTATTAATGTTGAATTTTTGAAATAAGGGCTTCCACTAAGTTAGATTTAAGAAGAGGTAGAGTGGGGGAAGTGTTAAAATATTTGATTACCTAAAACTATTTAAACATTCAAATGTTTAAACAAATATATGCAACTGGTACAAATAATAATTACTTTTAATTTTAAAGGATGTTGAGGTTAATCTTTAATTCAATATCTCCTAAAATAAAACATTTTGAACCAGTAGCAGATACAATGAGCTACACATAAAATTTTTAATGGTTACTAGAATATTTTTTTCCTAAATTTCTTAAAACTTTAAAGGAAATTTTATGTATTTTAATGTCTTTCTTTCATCTAATATAGCTAGTGCTTCTCTACACTATTAACTGAAATATTTATAAAACTCTGGTATAAAATTTTATGTATATTAACCTCTCAGAGAATCAGAAATCATTATTAAACATCATCCTCAGCAACTTTTAAGGTATGTTATAGCTGTATTTAAGCAAAATGTAAGAACAATAAAAGTTAATCTGTCACTTTGAATTCAATTTTTACCATCTTTAAATATTTTGTCCACTCATTATGGAAAAATCAAGGAAAGCTCTTTATGTCATAATTTTTGATATGCAATATTTTTCTAAATTAAAACATATTTTATATACATAGACATATGTATATAGACAGTGTTGAACAAGTAGAGAAATGAGAAATGATTACTGAGAGGGGTTTTTTATTACTATTAGTATTATCATCTATCACCATCTAATTTTCTCTCTTATCCTCAGTTTTTTATTCCTTAGAGGGAGGACTTTGCCCCCAGTCATCCCTAAAGATTCTTCTTAACATTGATAATTTAAGATTTTATAATTCTTTCAAAACCGTACCCTTACTTATTATCTATCTGTCCACAAGGGACACTATTACAAAGGTAATTATTTAAGCAAGACAGGATTTAAATGTACAAGTATAGTCTTGTAAAATTTCTAAAATAATGCAATTAAAGTTAATCACTTTCAACAAGCACATTTAAATTATGATAGAAAAAGCAAATAGTTGCATGAATTTATCCTTGGTAAGACCTTGGAAACTTTATCACTTTCAGGGTATTATTTAGTTCAAATTTGTCATTTGTTACTTACTATTGAATCTGGAAGGATTGGAAAACTGGCTTAGCTTACAAAAATTTTTATTTTGACCAAAGTGTAATAGTTTCCCTTTGTTTACTCTCCACCTTCCCTTTATAATCAAATAAGTAAAAATCAAGAATCTATACATGAAATAAAATACCAATTAGGTCAGAACATTTGACCTATTTGTAAAGAGGCAAATGGCTTATGGTAGTTGCAGGGACCCAATGTTGGTGGGGAGGTTGCAGTTAAAATGTTTTGCTATAGCCCCAAACCATTGGCGTTCATTATTCATTCTTTCTTTCTATCATCTTTGTATGCTCAACTATCCTTAAATTTGCTCTGATTTAACCTACTATGAACCTCATCATTAATAAATATCTTTGTATGAACATTTAGAGATTTTTCCTGTAGCCCTCCTCATCACTGAACCTACCTACTCCCCAAAGCTTGCTTCCCATTTTAGAATTTATAGCAAGCTAAGTTTATTTAGAAGATCACATATGGGATTCTACAATTTTTCTAGTCTATTCAAAATATGAAAATATAATTTCTTTAATGATTTTGTATGATCTATTAAGCAGAAGGGACAAAACCAGATTGTAGATATATTTTGTTTGGGCCAAATCATGCCTTAAACATTTCCTTAAATTTAAAACCAGAATTGTCCAGGCTTGTTCTCTAAAACCTCTTTTTTACAACTGTGCTATCAGAGAATAACTACCCATGTCTATTTCCATACCTCAATGTTTATCTTAATTCTACTGTATTTTTTCCTCTGCATTTTTATCAATGCCGTGCTTGTCCTTAGAAACATATTACAGAAAATACAACCATATATAATTAGATAGCTGTTATGTAAGTCCAACACTGACTCTGTGGCCAATTATACTATATGTGATATTTGGCTTATCATATACATGTTTTCTTTCCTTGGCAAAGGAAACAGCTTGAATTTTCCAAATTGTGTAGGTTGGATTGGAAACTTAGAATCAGGAGTCAAAATGGAGTACAGCTATTTTTAACCAAGAAAGTATATATTTAAAGAAACATTCTATACTTTTAAAGACACATAAATCATCTCAGAATTTTAATTTTGTTCCATCGGCACCAATAAACTGAAATTCATGACAGATAAATTTATAGAGAAATTGTAAAGAAATTTTGAATAATTATCTAATATTTATTTAGATTAACATAAAATGTAGAAAAGTAGAAGATTCAAATAGTTGCAGTTTTATGAGACCGAAGCAGATTAGTAGATAAGTAGTAATAGTAGAAGATTGTAATAGTAGATTAGTAATTATTGACTCAAATTTAAAATTGAGATATAAATTTTCTTCTAATCACTTTAACCTATGTATTATTTCCATCTACATCAGATAAAAAACTTTAGAATCAAGATAAAAATTTTAAGTGAAAAGCATAACATTTTCTAAATTATACTATTTTTTAACAAATCAAATTCCCTAATCACATGGCCTTTGAAAACAAAAAAATAATTTTCAGTGCAAAGAATGACTCTAAACTATTTGGCATATACCATATGTTTATTTATTGCATTATAATCACACATTCTCTTGTTTTTTACTGTAGAAAAATATACTCACTAAATGTTTCTTTTTCCTTTATAAAATATTAAGAACAATTTAATTGATTATTTAATGTTCAAATTCTATAACAGCACATAGACTTTTAAGAATACATACTTTTTAAAATAATTATTAAATAAAGCATTTATACACTACAACATTTATATCAATTTGTGTATTCTCAAAACCCTAAACATTTTCATTTTATCATATTTTTATTTCTGTTGGTGCTTCTCTATATTAGGTTTATGTACTTAAGAATTAATTATTTATTAATATTTCTTAATAAATGCAATCATTAAGTATTGCATTGTTTCTTTTTTATTATTATTATTTACTCATTTTTTTAGGGCTAGCCAAATAAAGCAGTGACAGTAGACAAGTAATAAAGAAATCTGTAGCTGATTGTGATCAATTAGTTGTAAACACCAGTGCACTGGGACTGGTCATAGAATTCCATTATTTCTTAATGCAATTAATAATTGTTTTTGACTTTTTGTTAATGAGAATATATATATGTATCTATGTCTTTTGTATGTTTCTCTACATATGGTGTTCTGTGTGTATGTGTATTTTATATATATACACACACACAGATACACACATACACATATTATATTTTTTCAAAAATGCAATGAACATATTTTATACATACCCTAAAGATAAATTTTTATTCTGCATTTTTGATTCATTTAAATAGCTTTACTTATCCCAAGCCAATAAAATAGGAAATGTGCTCATGAATGAAGGCCAAGAAGTCCATCTGTGTCTGTTCATTCTGTGAGCTATCAGCTCTTTAATTTCTCAAAATATTTTTTCTTCTCAAGCTTTACTATCTGCTTCACTAAACAAATAGACTGTTCCGACTACTTCTAGCAGTAGTTTTTTTCTAAATCCCAAATGATCTTATTTTAAAGAAACAAAACTATCTTCTTCTTTCAGCATCCAAAAATTTTCCACTCACTCTGAAACCCATAGTTTGTGTTAAAGGCGATTAAATTATTCCTTCTTGCCCTTCTTTGTAGAGATTTCCAGGACATTATCATAATAATCATGTTTATTAAAAGTCATTCTCTAATCTGGGGTACTTCAATAGAATCTTTCAAAATATTTGTCAACAAACTCTCTTCTACATTGATGATAGGGCCAATGATTTAATCCTTTTTATTAATGATGCTTTATCCCCTGTGTACCGCCTGGTAGTTATTTAATAATAGTTATTTAATATACACTTTTTTACTTTAAGTTTTGTTTTAGTAACAATTTCAAACATTATTTATAATCACTTTTTTGAAGGGAATACTTTAATTGTTATACTATATTTGAAAACTCTATGTCTAGTCCGATCACGTGTTTAACTATGTGACTTCCAATAAGTCTTTCAAACACTCAATGTCTTAATTTTCTTATAAATAAATAAAGTAAGAGAATGACATAAAAGCAATTTGTCATTTCAAAAGAATTTTATAATGCTCTGAATATGATTGTTTTGTTTAATTTACCTTGTCTGTATCTGTTGCTTTCAGTGAACATTATATTTTTATTTCTATTATCCATTGCATTTCTGTCTTTTCATAGAAATACTTTTACTAGAATTAAATTATACTCACTTGTTAAACATAATATACTTGGCAAATTTATTAATTGAAATATAATAAATTTAGTAAATTAGTTTACATAATTTTATATAATTATATATTGTTTCTCCTAAGTCCTACTATCTATTTTCTTTCTTTCTCCTCCTCTGACCTCTCCTATGGTAACACTGACTACTTGTAGTTCCTGAAATTTTCACATAAATATAACATAATAGGTAAGTATACTTACTTAAATCATACTTGATTTTGTTGAAAGGATGTGATAATCAAGGTATAGGTAAATTGAATGGAACAAAATCTAACCTCATTCAAATTAGCTTAGAAATGGACATTTACATGTCCCCAAAGCTACATGAAGAATAATAAAAAGAAAATTTAATAAATACTGTAAGAAGCTGTACATAATAAGATGACACAAGATTTCTTCCTTTTTTTTGAGACAGAGTCTCATTCCAATGCCTGGGCTAGGGTCCCGTGGTGTCAGCCTAGCTCACAGCAACCTCAAATTCCTGGACTTAAGTGATCCTCCTGCCTCAGCCTCCCAAGTAGCTGGGACTACGAGCATGCGCCACCATAACCGGCTAATTTTTTTCTATATATTTTTAGTTGTCCAGCTAATTTCTTTTCTATTTTTTTTTAGTAGAGACAGGGTCTTGCTCTTGCTCAGGCTGGTCTCGAACTCCTGAGCTCAAATGATCCAGCTGCCTTGGCCTCCCAGAGTGCGAGGATTATAGGCCTAAGCCACCATGCTCAGCCTGGATAACACAAAGATTTCTTATTGAACCTTGTCTAGCTTCATATTTTTATTTATATTTTAAAACAACAAAAGACAGTATAATAAATGAAATTGTCAGAGGATTCTAACTTAGAGCTATATCAAACAACATTTTGGACAATAAAATGAATAACAGAAAAACTGGAGAAATCTTGCTGAAAAACATCTATTAATGACTGGGAGTTAGAGAGAAGAGAAAGAGAGGAGAAATTCAGAAATATGCACTCCGTATTAAACAGAAGATGAGGAAGGAAGAGAAGAAAAAGAAAAAGGAGGGAAGAAAAATTCAAATGACCCTGAAAACACTGAAAGGATGTGCACTATATTAGAATATATTTAATGGCCTAAAAATAAATGAAGGACTAAGTGAAAAACTAAAGTTTAGCATATTGTTTAATTCTATGTACCTAATAGAACTCTAAGATATGTTACCATCATATTTTAAAGATTAAAAACATTTTAAGAGCTTCTAGGGCAAGGAGAAAAAAAAATTAAAATGCAATAACCCAATGTCTAAAATACCATTAAATGTTATTAAGAAATGAATTCCTTTTCAAAGTTGAAAAACACATTGTTAGCTGAGTGATAAAGTTCTGCAGGTTCAAGACCTTAAGCTTTAAGTTTTGATTATAACTATGAAAGTGTTCTATCAATGGCGGCTAAATTTTGCCTTCATGCGGTAGTGCGCTGCTTGCTGTTAACCCTTCTGACTCCAATTTTATGATTAAATATGGACCTTTGTCAGGTCACTTTATCTCATTAGACTTCAGTTTCTTCATTTATGGCATGAGGCTCCATTGATTATATGTTAAAATTTTTTTTTTAATCAGACAGGACCCTAGAAATCTGTAGAATGTTATTTTATTTTAAAATGGTATATGCACTTTTATTATTAAACATAAGATTCACTTTTTATAAATGTCTTAGTGCATTTAAATGATGTTTACAGACAATTCTTATTATTCCACTAATTTAATTTGGTATAGTAAAAAGTTTTGAAAGAACTTAAGACTTAGCTATGTCCCTATGTCTTATTTAAATATTATATATTTGTTTTGTATTCCTTAACATTTTATATAGTTGCCACATTTATTCACATCTCTAATTTCAAAATATATCCAGATGATTTTCAGAATTATATTCAGCAATATCATTACCTTTATACTGCAAATTTCTGGTAATCTGTTAGCAATCTGTTAGTCCTGTTTTTCAGGACTTTAGTCATTTCCTTGCTTTGTTCATTATACTTTGTGCCTCTGCTCACAACTTGATAACTATGCAATAAATGCTAATTTTTTAAAATAATAAATGAAGAAGAAACAGCAACAAAAAGCAATTTGTTGTTGTTTGCTGTGCTACCACATCCTAGTATGGACTAATATTTATTAGGTCAGTAAATCAAATCTCAAGTAGGTAACAGGTGGTTCATAGAGGCAGAAAGTACAAATGGAATTGCTCTTTGCTGTAGTCTGGCATATAGTTTTTAGATGCATTATAGACAAATATATCATTAGGATGACATGTTCTGCAGGCAATGCTCAACATTGAAATGCCAATTGTTCTTTCTAACTTGTTCTTGGGCCTGCTTTGCAGTATTTTGCTTTTGTTGGAATTCTTCACCCTTTATGCCTTTTAGAGTGCTGTCTCTGGATGGACTAATTTATTAGTATCTGGTGCTATGCCATGTATATTTGTCCTTTTCCAATATTAAATTTTAAATCTCACCATTTAGACTGAACACACATTAAGTTTGCATAAATCTTCACATTTCTTAGAGTGGGCACTCAATAATTTGAGAGTAAATGGTTTTAAGTCTCTGGAGTTTGTTTTTATCCTAAAGTTAAACACACATACACACACACTTATACATATACCCATGCACAAGATCTTGCTTTAATGGTGAAAATTCAAGAGTTAAAAATATTCCAGGAAAGCCTTTCATATAAAAGTCTTTTAAAATGCTTGGGTCAAAAATGAAAAGAAAAATTGAGCTTCTTGCAACAAATTGAATTTTTTAAATAATATTTGTTATATATTTTATTACATAAAAATATTTCTAAATGTGTTTTAATATTTGAGTTAAGAAAATCAAACTATTGTCTTTAATGACTTTATTTTGTAGTTAAAATCACTTTTATCATCCAAAATATTCATCCATAGAACTTTCATTGCCCTATGGAATACTTTTTCATTTAATCAAACTTGATAGTAAAAGTTCCATCTTTTTATTTCTGAAATAATTTAGGTAGAGCGACTAGTAGGTTATCTCAAATATTTATCAGACATAATGAATGGGAAAGACATAAGAAAATTAATTTTGCACATTGTGATTTATATTCTAATAATCATATCTAATAATGATAAGTTGATGAATAAATGGGTAGAAATAGATAGATGGTAGATGATTCACTGATGTAATAATTTTCAGGTGATGCAAACATCACTAAATGAAAAAATGATGTATTAATGTTAAGAACCAAAGTGAATTTATACAATCTCAATCTAGGTATAAATTATAACAGGCTTAATATTTTAGATACATACTATTTTATGATTATAAACTAATAATAATAATATACATTCATTGATTTTAAAAAAGAAATAAACAACACTTGGTCAAATTTGGGAAAGAGTAACTGCCATTTATGAAATTTTTATCTAGTAACATAGTTCTTTGAACTAATCTAAGACCTAAGCTACAACACTTTCCATTCACTGTAAATAAGAGTATAAAAAGGAGTCATATGGATGCAAACAAAAGATTAAACTGAGTGAATTCCTTGCAGGATGGATTGTATAATCTTTTGAAAATTGCATTCATTTTAAGATAAGCAATTCAAAATTGCTACCTGTCCAACCTGATCAAGATGAGCAAACTAGAAGCATATAGATAAAAATAGCTAGTTGTCCCTAGACATGCCATTTTAATGTCATTATAGTCAAGTTTTAGAGACTCTAATCTTACATGTGTACTGGATTTGCTACTTATCTTCTGTTTTTTTGCACTTATGGTATACATAATCCGGGAGAAGTAGAATACTAATAATTATCATTTATGTTGTCTAATATATAAATGAGATTTAAAATATAGTGACCTCATTCCTGGCCTGTTTATACAGTGTTTGTCATAAGCTAGACTAATAAGACTCTAATAGAAAAGATTATAACCTTAAAAATATGTGGCTTCAAAATTGTGGATAAAATTAAAATCTACATAATCCACCTACCTCAAGTGCTGATCATTTATAAAAAATAGATAACTAATTTCATTCCTGCAATAAACACACAAAAATTACCAACTCTTTTGTAAAATATTTCCTCCTTTAATACAGAAGGTAATAATGTTAATAAAACTAAAATTTATGTAAATCATATGCTTGCTTCCAAACCATAATTTGACAATATAAAAAACAGAACTTATTTGCTAGGTTTTGGGGTTTTTTTTCAACTTTCTAATTGTTTTATAAATTTTAATGCATCTAGAAAAATATTTTTCTAAATATTCAATGGGTGACTTTTTGATAACTTAATAGCAAAATTTGATTGCTAACCAAGTTCACAAATAAGTAATAACAGGTTGTCCTAAGACCAGATGTTTTTAAATGGAATTAAATGTTTTGAATTTCAAAATTAAAATTTTAATTTACACATGAGTTAAACTTAATAATATTTTTTTATGGCAAGGCTTTTCAGAGTCTTTAATTTGTTAATAGTGAATACCCAAGAGGAGACTCTAGTACATAGTCCTCCTGACCTTATTTGATTATAGAGATCAGCTCAGCATCTGATATTTTGTAAAAGCTATCTTAAGATATGCCAAAGTACATTTATATTATAAAAGCATTATGGAGGGTACCATATTTAACAACTTTTTTTGTTCCAACTTTAAGGCTTTAGAAAATTTGGAGAAAACACTGATGCATTTAAATACCTCACATAAAAAATAATTCAGAGTTATTTTCTACAGCATAAAAATTTATATTTTGATAGCATCACTTAAGATATTAGAGTAACAATTCATGTTTCTTACACACAAAACTAGTTTGGTAAATTCATATCTCAAGAATATAGGCACAATCAGAGAGAAAATACAGTAGACCTTTAAAATTTGAAATATTTGCACTTGCTTTTCCTATATATTTTTTAAAATTTTTTTCTTCTCATTTCTTTTTTTTATTTCAGTATATTATGGGGGTACAAACGTTAAGGTTACATACATTGCCCTTATCTCTCCTCCCCCCTCGAGTCAGAGCTTCAAGCGTGTCCATCCCCCAGACGGTGTG
>VBSM01000361.1:54993282-55037663 GCA_008086735.1 Cheirogaleus medius | reverse complement strand
GGTATGCTCTTCCCCTCCACAATGTTCACCACATCCCTCAGATGTGGGACTACCTCTCCAACCCCAAATCCCTAGTGAACACCACCACCCTTTGAGCACCATAGTGTTAATCAGTCAGTACCAATTTGATGGTAAGTATATATGGAGCCCATTACTCTGATCTTGTGTCACCTCACTTTGGATAATGGGCTTAAGCTCAATCTAGGATAATATAAGCCATGCTAGCTCGCTGTTGTTTCTTAGAATTGAGTAATATTCCATTGTAAATATATACCAAATTTTAATAATCCACTCATGAATTGAAGGACACTTGGGTTGTTTCCACATCCTTGCAATAGTGAATTGTGCTGCCATAAACATTCAGGTGCAGATGTCTTTATAATAGAATGTCTTATGCTCTTTTGGGTAGATGCCTAATAATGCTATTGCTGGGTCGAATGGCTTTTCCTATATTTTTTAAAAAGTTTTATTAGCTTGTTTTAAAGACAATGATGGTTTAAAATAACAGACAAGAGGGAGTAGCTGGGCTGCTTAGGGACAAAATTTCAGACAACTTATAACAACAAAAAAAAACCTAAAAATTTGTAAATGGACACATGAAATAAAAAAATTGAGATTATTACATATATGGTGAAGCATTACTTCACAATTAAATAAATCCCTGTGGCAGCCACTGCCAATTGCATATCCAATAATATAATTTTTCTTACTTACAAAAGAATTGGAGTGGCAGCACACCCAGATAAAAGCAAATCACTTCTGCAGCCTCTCTTGAAGTTAGGGATATCCAAGTAAAATTATTCCAGCCAATAAGATATAGAGAGGAAGCATTTCCTTTCTGAATAAAAAGGCAATGATTTTATCTTTTACTCTTCTTCCTGGCTTGAGATATAGATATATGAATACCTTGTGTCTCAGTGGACATCTTGAAACCATGAGGATGAACGTCTCACTCTAAGAATGGTGCAGCAGGTAGGTAGAAGGTACCAGGTTCCTTGATATTATCTTTCAGCAACTGTTTCAATTTTGTCCTGTCTAATATAAGACTATAATAACAATCATCCCCTATTTATTCAAGCAAATGCTTTGCCAAGTTTCCTATTACCCATAAGTGAACCTATTCCTACTAGTACAGGCTCTCAGTCTATTACTGGACTTTCAGAGGACAATAATTCATGCTTATAATATTGTTACTAAATGAACTTAGAAAGTTTTATTCTTTTTAGAATTTTCAGTTAAAAATTATAAGCAGAAAGGACTATGTGATGGTTAAACATTTTCCATGTAAAGAGCTAATTTTTTTGTAATTTAGTGATTAAAAACTCAGTAATTCAGAAAATATCAATATCCATAATTACTCGTTCCCTGAGATAATCATATTACTAAAGTTTTCCTGGTGTATTTTATCTTTTCCATAGATACTTTTATATGTAATTAATTTTAAAAATCATGCTAATTGTTTAGGTAATAGATTACTTTCAGGAACAAGGGGATAAATTGGCATTTACTTTAACTTTAGACTTACTATAGAGGTTTGATTTTTTTTTTCATAGAAACTCAACTCTTTACCTTTGCTTTCAAGGCTCTACATTCTTACCATTATCTTCCACATACCTTTCTTCATATATTCTGCACATCTGTATATGAACACATTCCACCTGCACTATCTGCTATTCACTTTTATAATCTATTTGCTTTTCCCTTCTCTTGAACTTATTATATATCAGTCATATGCTGGAGCCTGTTCATCCTGCCTTGCAAGAGCCAGTTTTACATCTATTAATATCTCCCCAACTCTGCATTCAGTGACAACTCCATTGGTAGCTTGATATTGGCCATAGTGGGAATAATTAAATCATGAAAGTTAGCAAATGCTACAAACCAAAGCTTCTTTCACTGCCATAGCCAACTGTTAAACAATTGCCATCATATCAATAAGTAATACACATTATCTGTGTTAAATTTCTATGCCAACTTTATATATTATTCATTAATTTACCTTCACACTGTTTAATTGGTAGTTTTAGCACCAGAAAGTCACCATATCTACATAGTGAAGTACAATGATTATCTGTACATGAATGTCATAATAATATGCTATTAAACATATTATTTAATGGATAAAAATGGATCGAAAGGGCTTAATGAAATGGTAACGATGGTCAGCTCCACTGATTTGTAATATATTAATGAAAACAAATGTGAATTATGGTTAATTTTTCTTAAACATATAATCTTAAAGAAAAATCCACATGATTTAGGCTATAAATGAATAACTAAAAACAATAAACAATGAGCATCTTCAAAATTTATGACTTCCTTCTGACTCCCATTTAAAATTTAAATTTTAAATAGGAAATTAATTTCACAAATAAGCTAGCTACAGATTCTTATGACCTGTTCTTACCCTAAGAAATATTATTTAAATAAAATAAAGTCATAATGGTGTACTGCCATTTACTTAAATTATTTAATATGAGATTTTTTATTGTTATGAGATTATTTGCTATTAGATTTGTATGGATTAAAATTATAATTATAATCATTTATTGATCATTTTAAGATTTCTGGAGTAAAGTCCTACTATTGTTTGCCATAAAATTCAGGCAATTTTACAAATGTCAAAGCAAAAGAAAATATGTAATTTTACACTTACAACTAAAATCTATTTTTTAAAATTATACAATGGCTGTTATTTAGTCTCATTAGATGGCTACCAATACCATTTTTTTTCTAAGATACCCAGTTTCCCAATTGAATTAAATTAAGAGTGGCTTTAAATTGAGAATAATAAAGAGAATAACTCACATATAAATGTTGCCTAAGAAAACATAAGTTTATACTATAAATTCTTACTAATGTAGGTATTTGCAAGTAAAGTACCAAACATTAAATCATAGTTAAATTAAAAGAACTATGAGCATAATTAACATATGAAAGAATTCTCTCTTAAAATTATAAGTCAGAAGCAAGTGTTTAGCTTGCAATATACACTGGCTAAGGATTTGAAAAGTAGCTGACTATAGAATTAAAAGGTTCAAGGCAGACTGTCCTCAGATCAGACAGAAGGCCATGTGGTTTCAATAGAAAAATTAAAACAACTATGCTTCTATTTAAAAATTGGACACCCAATAAGTAAATGATGTTATCATCAAGAATTTGAAACTAGCATTAGAAAGGCAGCATTTGATTTTCTAAAATTTAAATTGATTTAACTAATATGTGATTATATAGATTATAGTAAACTTCAGCTACCATAAACATGCAAGGCATATAATGTGTTTTTAGTTAGAAATATTACCTATAAAATTTTTATAACATCTGTCACATAATTAAGTACCTTTTGGGCTATTTTTCAAACTAAAAAGGTTGGAAATTCTTTTGAAAATATCGACACTATATTGTACCAAATAAATCAATAAAATATTAAAAATTATATGTATGAACTCTTTATAGAGTTTAGTACCTAAAATAACTGAAGTATATTTGGAAGTAATTCATTAATTTTGTTTTCAACTAATATATCCAAATTAAGAACTATCAAAGTAAATATTTTTTAGTTCTTGACAAGTGGAAGATTCAAAACATTATTTATAATATCTTTCTAATTTAAAAAAATTGAAGCCCTAATGGAAAATCGATGTAGTAATATAAACATTTTGAAATCAACATACATTTCCCTGAGTGTGAATCTCATTTTTGCATCTCCATTTACAAGCAAAAGTTTCACTATTTCCAAGGGTTATTTTTTTTCGGTAAAAATCACTTCATTAATATCAGTTTCCAAAACATATCTTCAGTCTAATGAATTGCTAAACTTATATTAAGATAAACCTCCCAGCACCCCCCATTCTCAATACCAATAATAGTAAGGGAAGCAGGGAAACACTTACCTAATTTTATTACGTTAAAATAATATTCAGGTGCATATTCTGAACCAACTTAGATGACAGTTGTAGCCCTATTCTGTTTATAATGTTTATCATGCCAGTAACATTCAAAACCTACAGTTTCACCTTTGCTTCAAATATCAAGTCCATCCACTTAATGGGAAAATTTGTTGTGAATTCATTCACCTCATTTTATCATCTCAGGTATAGTCAGGAGCACATTAGAATGGGGAATGTTTTAAAATAATTAATTTAGGATTAAACATCTCTCATAAAGAATATCAGAAAATCATGTTATATCTAAGCTGGCAAGAAAGGAAAATCATTCTCTACATAAGTTAGAAAGTATCGGAACTAAGTCTATTTCAATCAACACACGTTAACTAGAATACAAAGCATCACTATAGTTTTAAAATCCAGATGTGTATAACGACTTCATTAGTAAGGCTTTTTGTCATAAGGAATGGCTTACATTCTATTAATTTCTGTTAATTTCTGGGCTTCCAAACAAAATTTCAAAAATAAATATAAAATCAACAAATTTCTAACAGATAAATTTATTCATAGTGTCATTGGTTATGCAAGAATTAACTGGAAATATTTAAAACTCTAAGTATTGAAGATCAATAGAAATGAGTTTGCGTAGATAATATTTTTACTAATTCTATTTAATCTATACAAAATTTTGTAATCTATACAGAATAGATGCAATCAACCTCTTTCTATTCAAGTATATTGAAATTCCTATTGCTATTTAAAGGAACCATGATATTTTTCCTTATGAAAAACATTTCTCTCTTTCTAAATATGCATACCCAACAGGATTGATATGAAAACAGTTTAACTTGAATGATGTAATTATGTAATGGAATGTAAAAAATTATAGCAATTAAGGTGTTGTGACATGCTCTAATGAATGAAGTTACACTGGTTGATGACACTATATCTCCTACTCATTAATTATTTGGATAGAGTACATTATTTTACTTATAATGAAAAAAGTCATAAATTACCAGTAAAATTTCATCTATACATTTGCATTTAATATTGATATTTATTTCACATTCATAAATTATAAAAAAATCTAAACAATACCAATATCAACTGAATCTACAGAAAAACTCACAATGTGGTTCTATTCTTTCACTACATGCTTCTATTATATCTCAGGGGAAAAGGAGTTAGCATTTTCAGAGAATAGGTCTATAAGGCAAATCTGCACCTGCGTGCCTTGCTAATGTCACCTGTTTAGGTGCCCAACTCACTGGAAATAATTTTAAATCTTTTTTATTTGCTGACTAAAGAGAAAGACACACTTCTTAAATGTAGTTTATTAAGCATTTTTTCAAGGAATTACCTTTGCTGTAAAATAATGTATGGTTATCATGTAGTTAAAAGATTTAATAGAGCATTTTTTAAAAATAACAAAAATAGCTAAGGTCTATTGTTTTACAATCTTAGAAAAAGTAAAAGGTAAATTTAAGATGATAATCAAAAAGGACCAAGTGATACAAGTTCCTTTTCTAAATGTGTTTTATGGTTTTTTCTAAGTTTGTTTCTTTTCTTTAGAACAAACTTCCTCCCCATAATAAACTACAGTTAAAAAGTGTAACAATAATGGCATTAAACTAAGAGAAAACAACTCTAATCTCCTTTGTTGTGGGGGAAGGGGTTGTAAACTGAGGTATGTGTTCATTCCCTAAATCAAATCATAAAAAACCACAATTGCTTAAATTAGTTTCTACATGGTTCGCAAATATAACCTGTCTATTGTTGACATACAATATATATATATGTTTTCTTTCTTCTCTGTCAGTTTCCCCCACTTGACCCATCACTCCAGTATAAGACTATACAAGGAAACATCAACCTTACACAAGAACCCTTACACCTTTGCTATAGAATCTATAGCAAAAGGACAAATTTATTCAAGTAAAAATGTTACTAATTTAGGTGTCATGTTTGCCATTAAAAAAAAAGACCTATTTCTCTACATTTCTCAAGACAATTGCTTTTTTAGGAGCACAGTACTCGATCATTGTACAAAGACATATAGAAAGAGAAAACTACTAGTGAGTATTTCCTTATTTCCTCATTATATTTGTTTCACTGGCTTCCTGCACAGACACCACTGTTATAAGGTACACGTTTGAATAAAACCTTTGGTCTCTCTTGACTAGACATTGCAGACTGAAATAGTTCATAAAGAACACCATCAAAGAAAAAAGCCACTGACTTTCCTGGGATAATTTCCAACTGAGAAAAACTTTCTTAGGTTTACTGAGAAACCTCCCAACAAGTCCAAGGGGATTATTTTTTCGAGTGGCTGTGGAAGTGTGGTTTTGTTTTGAGAATTATCGCAAACAAACCAAACTGGTGAGGTGGCTACTTACAAGTAATTTACAATACTCTGCAGCTATGGAAAATGTAGCTACCTAGAAACTGCAAAACATGAAAGAATAAGTGCAATCACTTGGTGAGGAATGCTTGGTTTTCCTTATCTTGTCTATACTTAAAAGACACGTCAAAGAATTTTTTAATGCTCTAAAAAAAAAGAAAAAGAAAAGGAAAAAGAATATATAAAAAGTCAGAAAAACAAGAGACAAGCCATTGACAGTATTAGTCTTGTCCTATTAGCTTCTCAACTTGAATTAGCTAACGAAAAATGTATAACACATTGGTGGAAACTACCACAGTAGCCACTACATCTTATTTTCCAAATCTCAAAAAATATTAATTTTTATAAGGGTGCTGCTCCTTATCAGGAGATGTGTGTGCATGGGTGCAGACACTCACGTATGTGTCTATATAACATATAACATAGCTACATGTTCCATAAAGTACTCATTAAGAACAAAGATGCCAATTTTTGGTAGCAAATATACAATTTAATAAGCATTGAACTTAAAGATTTTAGCATTCTTGAGTTTCTTTCTTTCTTTTTTTTTTCCCCTCTTAATTTGTAGAGATAGGATCTTGCTATTTGGTCCAGGCTGGTCTTGAACCTGGCCTCAAGTAATCCTCCTGTCTCAGCCTCTCAAAGTGCTGATATTATAGGCATGAGACACCATGCCTGGCTCTTGAGTTTCCTAATGTCACCCTATACATTGTAAATTATTATCATTAATTTCTGTGATTCACTGAGCTAGCCATTATAGAACTTCTAAATGGAAACAAATCATCATAGGATGACCATAGATCTCAAAAGCTCATTGGCCAAAATATTTATGGAGTGGACGCACTTACAATGACTAGAGAGAGAGGCAGCTTTTTTGCTTCCAGGAGGCTTTGAATTCAATTCTGGTGATGGAGGCAAGGAAAGACACAGAAGCAAATAATTTATCCATAGAATTTGAGAAATAAAAATGGGCTATCAAACTTCTGCTCTTGCATTTATACTTATATGAGCCTAACAATCAATAAAAAATCATTTATATGGGGAAAATGATTTAGATAAAGATATAGAAACTTCTAAAAGATACTCAAGCACAATTATCCTTAAAAGAAAATGTCAACAAGCTTCTGATAACAGAAAATTATAGAAAGCACTTTAATTTTAATTTGCCTTTGTCTTACTCAATTTTTTCTCAAATCTTTTATTCTTGTAAATGTCTAGAATAATTATAAAATGGAGAGGTGGAAATATCTTAATTTCTCCTCTGATGATTAAATTCACTTTTTTGTCTTAGATAATTTCAGTCAAGATCTCAATTGCTTAGATACCATATTTACCACAGCTGAAAGAAAGTCAACTTAGTTTCAATGGTTTGGTTCCACAAATGACATAAGTTAAGTGTTTTGGGGGAGTTGGTGACTCCATGAGTATTTTATAATCATGAACATTATTGGAACCACTAAAAATAAAGAGGTACTTTATTTATAAGTGGTTTACCAAATAATAATTAAGAAAAAAATGTTTAATGTAGCAGTAGCCTCATTTCCTATGGAAACATTTTAGTTCTTAGTTTGAAAGTACATCTAATTTTAATCAGTATTGGTGTTTAGATCCTTAATTTATATATTTGCTAATATATAATCAATTTTAACAATCATTTACAAGTGTGTGGCAGGCGTATTAGTAGAACAAAACTTACTTAAAACCAAATTTTCAATAAATTTTAAGAAAATTGCTTAATGGGAAGAGAAATAACAAATGGATTTCCCTGTAATTTACTTCAGTAAAAAGTATGGCATTAAAAAAAGTAAGATATATCTAAAATTATATTACGGAAAGGTGGAATTGAATGGTTTTCTGAGTACAAAACCATTGCTAAGTTCGTGGTAAAGGCACACAACAAAGTTGGCATTTCATTTTAAAATGTGACGACAGTCTTTTTGACAGCAGATTAGTTTAACATCGAACATCCCACCAAAATAGTTATCCAGTTTTAAGTGCATAATAATTCATTGTTGCCCTTCACTGTACATTAAATGTCACCCATCATTGTGACAGTAATATAAAAACTATACCATACCAGTGAGAAGCTAAGATCAAAGCTGTAATGCAAGTACTTTGGATATGATTTTCTAAAGTGAGTTAAACCATTGAAAAACACTATTTTTAGAACATCTTTACCTCTGAGCTCCAGGAGAAATACATAATACTTTGTAAAGTATACGGACTCTCAGTAAGACAACAGCCTTCTCATCTTGTGACCACAGACCGTATTAGAGCCAAAACATATGTCAAGATAATCCTGGTGGTCAGTGTCACAATAAACCATTGAGCAGATTCCAGGGAGACCATCCCCTGCTGCCCAGTCCACTAACACGATAGGTAATGTCCTAACATTCTAAAACTCATACAAGGATGTTAAACAAAAAACGCACAAGAAATTCCTATATTGTTTTTAACTCAGAAAAATGAATGTTATGTATCTAACACATTGAATAATTTTTGTTTTGTGATTCTAACCAAGAAGTCCAGGCGAGTTAATATTGTTTGGCTTCCTATAGTTGACCATATTCATTTTTTTTCATTTAAGTAGCTTAAGAAATTTTTGTGTAATAGTATTCTTATTATTATTTTTTCTTCTTAAAAATATACTTGTATTCAATTTTAAAATACCAATATCAGCATAAAATATGCAATATTCTTATAAGCTTAGTGAATAATTGTTAAGGTTACATCAATCCTGTTGGAGGGAAATGTGTATACCATTATTTCCTAATTTTAAGTTTGGTCCTCAGTTATTTCTCTCTGTACATCAAACTACTACAAACCCTAGCCCAAGATTTACACTCTGCATCTCAGAACAGCTCAGTTGTCTTAGAGATATCTATTTTTTAAAGAAAAAAAAAAAAACCTAATATATATGGAAATTTAAATTGACTCATTTTATAAATAGTATATATAGTATATAATAGTATATGTAATATCTTTTATTTAATTAAAGAAATATTTGAAGCAAGGTGAAAATTATATCTTATTATCAGTATAAGGGGTGGATGCCCTAACCAGATTTTTCTATGACTGCAATCTCCTTAATAATATACCTACGTCAAAGAAAAAAAGAAAGAGAATGGAAAAGATTCAGGGGCAAATCTGACTAAGTATAAGCTCATCATGGACAAGATTTCTTCCTAACCCTCTGTCAACTAAAAGTTATTGCTAGAACACTTGGGACGAGGTAATTCTGTGTCTAGAATGCACTAACCCAGCTCATCTTTACTCTTAAATAAGAGTTCTCACCTAATTCTGATAAGCATGCTGGTTATGTCATTATGCTATGAATAATAATATAACTGCTTGCAAAAGATCATAAAATATAAAACCATACCAATACAAAAAGACCTAGTATATATCTCTTTCTTAATATTAGTTAAATACATTAAAAACATTTGTTAAATACTCTTAGATTTTTTTAAAAAAATAAGGGTGAAGGAAAATATTTAGAAGGCATCACCAAAAGAATCTAATTTTAAATCCAGTTTTAAAAACATAAATTTTAATACTTATTATTAGATTTTAATTTGTCATTAAATTAATATTATTTATAGTATGATGAAACAGATATTCAATATACTTCTAATCTAATATTCTAATGACAACTAACAATCTACCTAATGCTCTATTTCCTTTATAATTGTATGTTTCTCTCCAGTTAAATGTATATCAAAAGTTATTTTTAAGGAAAAGATATTTAAATATATGGAATACATAAAAAATTAGGATAACTATCAAATATCTCTATATATTTAGTCAAAGATAATACATATTTATTTTCACACATGTGAACTTATTATCAGATCATTAATGAAAAGAACATATTCAGTTGTATATGTTCTTGAATTTAAGCATTTGGTACAATTTGTAGGATGTTATAAGTAGCCAATAGATATTTGTTGAATAAAATAATAAATAGAGGAGAAATAAATTAATTTTTAATATTTTATGGAATCCTAATTATCAGTGCTTACTAGAGGCTCAGAAAATCTTTGACTAATTGAGTGAGTGATTAATGCAATGATTAATCTAAAGTAGAAATAGAAAACAAATTGAAGATGCATACAGCTTGGTAGCTATAAAGATAATAGAATAATAATTGTAACAATAATAACAACAACAACATCAGAAAATGACCAAAACAAAAGTAAAAATAATAACAACTAAAAATTTTGATAATGTTAAATCATTAATTATATTTTAGTTTTGAGATAAATTGTTTTCATTCTTAATTAGGTATTACACAATTCCCTAAAATTCAATATAACTTCTAAAAAGTAATAAATATGAATTCTGTCATTGAAGTAATTGTTATTTTAGACCTTTGTTTCTGTGATTTTCAATGAAAATGAAACACGTATCTAAGAATCTTTTAAAAACATAATTTTTCTTTCTTTTCTCTGCAATTGTTATGGAGATAGAGAATATAAATATACACCATTTTTACTTTGACATCAACAATGATGTCAATGAGTTCATCAGTGATCTTAATATGACATAGGACATACTTTGTATTGATAAGTAAAATCAAAATGCAAATGTGGTATTAAATAAATGTATTTTAAATTCTAACAAGTATTGTGATTCTATTTAAATTAGAAAAAACATTAACTTCTACTATTGAAACTTGTACATTTTATTTGCCTTTGCAAAGGAGCAAGAGTTCAATACCATGTCAGAGTAGATTTTAATTATACAAATTCATTTGATTTGGGATTTTCAGTTAAAATTTTAAATTGACTGTATTCAGAAATTTTTCTTTTAATCTGAGTTTTCAGTATTTATTTTTTCAAATTTGGGAATATTTTTAAGCAAAATTATTTTAATATTGAGAATTGGACAAAATATTCTGAGAAAATGTGTAAAATATTTATTCTTATATTATGTGTTATGTTACCAAGAATCTCTAATGTTTTTATTACTCAATATTGTTTATCTAACACTATTATTTAATAAGTAAATATTTTATACTTAATTTTTTTCAGTATGAGACAGTTTGTTTTTACATTGTTGAATAAGAAGCTGAAATAGGACCATTTTCAAATCTATTCACTTAGTGACTACTGACAAAATATAACATTCCAAAATTTAAAGTCACTGAAAAGCAATACAAGAGCTGACTTTATGTTCTCAGATCGGATGACTTGGGTGTATTTTTTTATTATTATTTATTTTCCCCCTACCCTTGTGTATACTTTTTCTGTGCCTAATCAATCCAGGTTACTATAATTATACAGATGCCATCTATGATATTTTACCAATGTAAAAGTTACAGAGATATTTTGAAAAATTAGATAAGTGCATGTGCATACCACTTGCTTCTATTTGCAAATGTACTTTTAAGCTGGAAAAAAATCTACAGGTTTCAGTATCTGCTTTAAATCTAATTTTAAAAAGATTTGGGCTTGGAAAACTAGGAATATCTAAAATTTCTAACACAAATTTGAGATAACTTAAGAATTTGTGTTTAAGATCTTCAAGAAACTCCTGTTAGACATAATTCAGCATGATTAATGCTCACACAATTGTCTCATGATACTTTCCTCTTGGCTTTATTTCTAACCTTCCTGGGAACTTGGTTAATTTGATTAAGAAGAAACAGGTGTAAATGCAAACGTCAAAGAAGGCTTTTTCTATACTTCGGAGTATTTATTTGTCTATGTGGCCTGTGGGCTGATTAAAGAGCTCTCTAGCCACTGAATGACTTTAGAACTAAATTTCTTTGAAAACATATAAAATAGGGTGGCTGTGTTGGTAATTATAAAAATTATATAATTGGTCCAAAGATGCTCAGAAATGAGAAAGCTATTTAATATTCACAGGATATGAAAAAGTTGAAGCTAAAAGTTTATGAACTTTGAACTCCAAATCCTCATTTCTGAGGGGAGAACCTCCAATTTCAAATAAAATTTTAGCAAGCTCTGCCATACAGTTTCAAATGCTATATGGCCTCAGGGTTCCAATACATATTTTCAGGAAAATGCAAATGAAAATTGCCTGAAGGACTCAAGCCAATTAGGTGAAAAATGATAAATTGTTATAATAATTGTATATAAATATATCAGAAATATCTATGTGTCAATATATTAAAAATACATAAAATATTAAGCTAATTTTATAATTGATTTTATTCTTTTTTTTAAATGAATGAACTCAACTTTTTTTTTTTAACTGCTAGGAATAATTACATGACTTCACTGGGAAAAGAATAAGTTTAAGGAAGGACAAATAGCCTTATTGATAAATTTATCAAAGGAGCCTATGTAATGTAATTGAAAAAAAGACTACTGCATATTTAATTTTGATTAGAGGGCACAGAAAGACACATATAGTTATACATTATAAGTATTTTTACCAATATAGAAAATTATACTTAGAATTCTAATTCATTTTGGATTCAGAGCTATTGATATCTTTTGGATATTTGATAAAATATAAAAATTCAAAGAATATAATGAATATATGGCTTGACTCAATGTTATTAGAGTAACAATAGAGTTCTTAATCCTGAGGCACAATTCTAATCTTAATTAAGGCAAAAGGAAAATAAATTATATTGAAATGATCTATCAATTGATTGAGGTAAGCATAAATGAGAGTTGAGTGAAGTAAGCATAAATGAAAATGATAAATTTTCACTTCCAAGAGTAACAAGAAAGTAGCAAAATCAACATAGATTGAGCTATAGCATAGATTCTGAAGGTCATTATAATAATATAAAATATGTAATTTCAATTAAACATTTGATTTTCTGAACGTATGACTTGAAACATAGTCTACATGTCAATGACAATAAGGCATTTCTTATAGTGATGTTTATTCTGTGAAAAAAAACTGACCAATTTAAAGTAGAAAACCATGATAATCTTTTTATATGTAGAATGTTTACTGTAAATTAGCCTTGATTATTTAAAAAAAAAAAGTCTCTTTAAATTTTACTGCTTTGGTTTTACTTACGACTCATTTATTAATTCAAGTTAGCAAAACATGCTATTCTGGTTTGGCTTTGACAGAAATCTTCAAAATCAGGCAATGATTCTTTTACCATAGTGACTTGGACTGCTTTCAGATTTTGATCAAGAAAATAATAAACCCTACAACACTAATAGCTTACTGACACAACCAGCATGCTTTCAGCCCAAAAAGGCAGCATAACATTTTAAGAAGTGGATGTGAC
Source organism: Cheirogaleus medius (assembly GCA_008086735.1). NCBI lineage: Eukaryota > Metazoa > Chordata > Mammalia > Primates > Cheirogaleidae > Cheirogaleus > Cheirogaleus medius. The sequence continues at coordinate 55,024,150 of VBSM01000361.1, read as the reverse complement.
TCTTAAAAATTCATTACTCTTCAGCACCCCATTGGGAAATAAAGAACAGAAAAAGTAAAATTGATTGTGACTTTTGACAATTATTAGTTAGATAAAGAAGGTAACAATTGCCAAAAAAATCACAAAAGTGAGCATGTTACCTGGCTATGACAAAGAGCACACAACTGACACCCAAGTAAGCCAGCAGAATATACATCCAGATATCAGGGGAGAGAGGATTCAGGAAGGAGAAGACGCCTGGGTTTGTACCATTGGGCTTGCGGTACAAAATACTTATTCCAAGTGTCATAAAGGGCTTGGAAAAGTCGATGACCTTCTCTCGAACATAGGTAATAGCCAGTGGAGCAACTGCAAGGTCAGCTTTCTGCAGGGAAAAACATAAAAAAGAAACAGAGAAAAGGAAAATTGATTTTAAGGCACGAGAAAAAAATCAGTAACCAAATTAAATAAAACAAAGGCTTTACACTTGAGAATTGCAGTAATGGTTATGTTAAAATTTAAAGCATTCTTTACTCTGGAATGAATCATCTGACTTTGCTAATCATTTTTTTGTGCTTTTAGATCCTCACATGAGCACTTATTGCAAGAAGGTACAGAAAGAGATCAAAAAACTGTTTACAATACAAAAACTGACGAAACCATTGTACATTCAGTATATGAATCATGCTACTCAGCCTTCTCATAATTGCTTTTATTTTAAACTTTAAAAATCTATTTAGTATCAATTATCATTTTCTAAATAGATCAGTCAAATTCTAATAGTTATAATAACTACATTGAATTATTTAGCTAAGAATTAAAAAACATTTTATGGCTTTAAAACTATAGAGTACAATCAAAAGTTTGCAGTCTTTAAATAGTTAAAATATTGTTGAAATCATATTTTAATGTGATTCTGTTTACTGGCTCTGAGTTTTGTTTCTATCCTTCTAATTTGTTTTATATTATTTAATGAAAATCCTTGCAGCCTTGCCTCAATCACATTAGAAAATGAGTTTTTCAATTTTCACAAAGTTGCTAATTTTCCACGGTAGCTTAAATATGTTAAATTACTAATGCTTTTCACTCATCATGGTATAACCATCTGTCAAGGATGAACTCAAGCTCTAATATATTGTAAGAAATTATTATATATTTTCAAATGACAAAGGTATCTATGATGAGAAGCTATATTGCTACATTCTTTTTATTATTCAAAAACATAAAAACTTTCAGAGAATAAAGGAAAATAATATTGTAGAAAACTACAGAAAGACACATAAAAGAATGAAATTCTGTTTTCTTGTTTCAAGCAATGTTGAAGGACTTAGAGACGAAACTTTAAGATGATAAATTTGTTGAGAATAGTATTCTGTGTGTTTGTGTGCATTTGTGTGTGGAAAAGAACTCATGATTAGGGAGAATGTCATTGAAAGTAGATATAGAGAAAGAAAGATATTTCTCTAAAAACTAGGAAGGAAAAAAATTCTTTAAGGTTCTGGGGGAGGGCATCATCATGTTTCATGTTCGTAAATCAATGAAAATATCAATGTAATAATTGCTAATATCCTTTAGGTATTAATATTTGCTGTGTAACAGGTACCGTGTTAAGAACTTTACATGAATTATCACATTCCTCATAACTTTTACAGAATCCTACTATTATTCCCTTTTTCAGTTAAGGAAACTGAAACCTTAAGAAGTTAGAAAATGTGTTTGTTGTCAGAAAGCTAATTGAACATTGGAATCAATGCTGTTGTCATGGGTAAGATATAGGAACAGCCTCTAACACAAGCTGTTAGAGTCTATACCTAGAGCTTAACCATGCTATGCATCTCAGAAACCAGCAATTGAATCATAGAAAAGTTATGCATTCATTTATTCATTCATGAAAGAGTTTGTAGAGATGGACAGGGAAATACATAGAAGCAAGGCAGCTATTGATAAATTACAGTCTCTGAGAATTCAGAGAATCAGGTTCGGAGTTTAGGCAGAGGAAATATTAATATTTTCCACAGGAAGGAGACAGTACTTCCTCTGAGAAGGGAAAGACGTAAAAACGTTTTTATTTAAAAAAAACAAACCTACTTTGTTAGAGAAAGAAAGTGATAACTAAAGAAATATAAACTCCAAGTAAAAAATGGATAACATGAAGTAGTGGTTTTTCCCTGTTGGGGGGTGGGGGTTTAAACAGATAGCTCAGTTTATCTATCTGTAACATCCCTCTTCTTAGGCATATGAAAAACAAAATTTTCATCACATATAAAGTATATAAGTGAACATACTTTAAAGTAATAAATATTTATTTTTATATTTTAAATTGACAGATAAAACTGTATGTATTTATTATGTACAATATGATGTTTGGAAGTATATATACATTGTGAAATGACTGAAACTAGTGAATTAACATAGGCATTACCTCCCATAGTTATTTTTATGGTGAGGTTAATACACCCACTCTCTTCATATGTGGAATCTTAAAAAGTTAATCTCATAGAAGTAGAGAGTAGAATGTGGTTACCAGGGGCTGGGGTGTTTGGAGCAAGGGAGTGGGGAGGTTGAGGAGTTGTTGGTCAAAGGATATAAAATTTCAAGTAGATAAGAGGAATAAGTTCAAGAGATCTATTGTATAAAATGGTGACTTTAGCTAATAACAACATATTTCCTTATGGAAAAATAGTAAAATATTTTAAAATATCATATATATCATCAAAAGTGAGGAAACAATTCAAATAACATATATTAAAACAAAAACCACTACATTATTCCCTAAAAGTTGTTCTATAGGCATATAACAGGATTTATTAGACATATATAAAATTTTTAAATTTATTAATACTTAGCATTGTCTAAAATAAAAATTCTATTCCTAATATAAAAGAGGAAGGAAGACAAAAATTACATAGTACTACAATAATTTAAATTATAAAATACTCATTTGAAACAAAATATATAAACAGACACTTTTAAATAATTAAAAAAATAAATGTATAAACAGACTGTGTTACTTCCAAATAATAGGATAATTATTCAGTTTTAAAAAGAAATGAGCTATCAGACCATGAAAAAACATGGAGGATCCTTAAATTCATATTGCTAAATGAAAGATGCCACTCTGAAAATGATACATACTGTATGTATGATTTGAACTGTATGACATCCAGGAAAAGGCAAAATTATAGAGATAGTAAAAAGATTAGTGGTTGTCAAGGGTTGAGGGTGAGGGAGAAAATGATAAATAGGTGGAATACAGAACATTTTTAGGGCAGTAAAACTATTCCGTAGGATACTATAATGGTGGATACATGACATTATGCATTTATTAAAACTCATAAAGCTGTTCAACACAGAGAGAATCCTAATGAAAACTATAGACTTTAGTCAATAATATATGTGTCAATAATAGTTCATCAATTATAGCAAATGTACTACACTAATAGAAGCTATTAATAATAGAGGAAACTGCGTACAGGGAGAAAAACAGAAAGGGTCTATGGAAACTCTACTTTCTGCACAATTTTTCTGTAAACCCAAAATTTCTGTAAAACTAAATTCTACTTTTTTAAACAGCAACATGTTGTTTTTACCATATCCTTAGTTAGTAAGATTTTGTGTTATTTTGATTAATTAATTAGCACTTGATTGTTACAATAATAGTTAAAACACAAAACTTATCAAACATCAATTGTCAAAAATAAGCAGTATTTGATTGCACACCAAATATATTTTAAAATCCATTTAAAAAATGAGACCTCGGGACTTTCTTAAGAAGTAAAGATGAACATTTATTTAGACATAGCATTTTCTATGAATAAGATAGACTTAGTAATTGATTTCTGATTTAAATAATAATAAAGTATTCTTGCATTAGAAAAAGCCAGCAGACAATTTTTAAAAATCAATTTTAGCAAAAGAACAATAAATAATTTTTTATATGTAATATGAATAGTACAAAGAACAAGAACTCACTTCTACCTGGTTGGGTCAGAGAGAGCTTTACAAAACAATTTTACCTGTGTTTGCAGCTTGAAGAATGAGTCTGAAATGTCAAATCCCTGAATTGGGAGGCTGACAGCAGTAAGAAAAAGGAGTATCATATAATAGCTCCCATTAAATGTGTCAATTATGGGCCAAGATGGTGCTATATTGTTTTCCCTTATCACTTTCATTAATCCTCACAGCTCTACCAAATTTGTAGTGTGGTTTTCTTTTTTACAAATGAAAAAACCAGAATAGTTAATGTGAAACAAGACAACTTAAGGAAAGTATGGCTCCAAAGATGACTTAACCATGCTTATTTCCCACTATTTTTCTGTATACAATCATTCAAATACATCACAACCATTTCTGCTGCTATACTGGTTCTGTATTTCCCTTCCCTAAATGATCTTCCCTTTTCTCCACTATTCAAATCTAGAAGATGCCTCTCTGGCTCTGTTCCTCCTGTGTGGCCTTTCCTAAATGCACTATCCACATTAATTTTTCTTCAGTGAATTGTATAGCATTTATAAAATGAACCACATAATTTAACATGTAACAATATTTTATGTTGAGTTATTTCTATTTCACATATAAGTCAACCAATATGATATGAGAGATATGAATGTACATATTATTGTAATTGTATTGTTGTTGTTCTTATAGAGTCTAAGCACTTTAAAACCATCAGGAAGTCCAAAACACATAACTATAACTCTGAACTGAGGGAATGGTAAAGCATCCTTTCTTGGAAATTTCACAAAGAGAACCATACAGCAACTATCTTATCAAATTAATAAGCATTAATTTAATATTCTACTATTCTATGTGGAACTCTCTCAAATTGTCTTATTCATCTTTATGATCATAATGAACCTAATATCCCCAGGGTATTGGACAAAATCTCACACAGGAACTTCTTAGTCAATGTTCATTGAATACAGTTTCAATTTAACTTACTAAAATTTTCAAAGAAAACCACTCTGAGAATTTTAAAATTAAACTTTTTTTCTGGCTGTAGTCTAGGAACAAGATTTATTTGTTCAGAAATATATAATTCCAGTGAACTAACCATGTAGGAAGAACAGAATAATTCTCATTACAGTTACATAGCTAACAGCAATTCATTGATTAAAGTCTCATAGAACAATGGTAAAAATTATTAGTCTAATTTTGAATTGCTTAAACCAAAAATTAGATAAAAAACATATATCTTCATGAACGACACAATAACTCCAAATTATGTTGCAAAACTTTCTTCTATATGAAGTCTCAAGAATCAAAGAACATAATGATCTTATTTTATAATACATGATCTGGTCAGTGCCACATATTATGCATCCTTCTGAAAGTTCTTGGAATTTATCACTGGAAAATCAGTTTTAAACATTGTTTTCTTTTTTATGATGTGAAATGAATACTAGAATAGGTAAAATAATTAAAATAGTAAATGCATATGAATAAATTGGCAATATTTTAGCATGATTAGCTAAGATATTTAAGCTAGTTAATTATGCATATTAAATTTAATGTGACATGTAGGTGATAACACAACTTACTAAACTCTCTACAATGTATAATGTGAACAAATACTTTGTGTGTACTTACATGAAAACACAGTTTACCTTCTATACACATGGTATACCACATCCACCACTACCAACCTAGTCACATTGCCAGGACTTTCACAACGGCCTCCAACTGGTCCCCTATTTTTATTCTTGCCCATCTAAAATCTGTTCTCCATGCAAGCACTAGAAAGGCCTTTTTAAAACATATACCAGATGATCACTTCCTGTTCAGAATACTCTAATGACATCTAGCACAGCTAGCACATTTAGAATAAAATCTAAAATCCTCATTTTAGCCTCTGGGTCACTACAAGAGGTCGCTGAATACAGTTTCAATTTAACTTGCTAAAATTTTCTAAGAAAACCACTCTGAGAATTTTAAAATTAAGCTTTTTTCCTGGCCGTGCTGTAGGAACAAGATTTACTTCAACAACATCAGTTCCATTACTCTTCCAATCTCACTCACTGTTGTTGCAAAAACTCTGGCTGCCTTGCTAATCCTCAAATGTGTACATACATTCCTTTCTCCAAGTCTTCACACTTGCATGGAAAGCCTGTCTCCATACATACACATGGCTTATTCTCTCAGTTCGTTCATGTGCCAGTTCTGATGTGACTTACTCAAAGGGATCTTTTCTGATCACTCAACTTATTGTGTTTTCATTTTTTTCATAAAACATATCGCGAACTGAAATTACGTCATTTATCAGCCTCTTTCACTAAAATGTTAAGTCCCTTTTGAGTAAGGAATTTCTACATTTTGCCCAATTCTATATCTCCAGTATCTAGTAAGTGCCTGACACAGAATATTCATTAAATAAATATTTTTAAATGAATAAAACTATCACTATTGCTAATTCTAGCTTCAGAACCCTCTTAAACTATTTTTTACCAAAAAAATGCTTGCATTTTGTCTTTTCATTTGTTTTTCTCTCAAATACTTATTTTAGATTGTCTGTTTCCTCATTTTTGTTGTAAGGACCACACAGTAATAAAGGTAGGCATATTTATAAAAAATATCTTTGTGCTTCATCCCTCCCATTACCCCAACCACCTCAGCCCACTGTTTATGTCCAACTCTGTCTCTTGCAGAAAGGTGCTGGATCACATCCTACTGGCTAATATTGGGATCATATAAGAGGAGGAAAAAGAATTTAAAAATGAGATTTTCCATGTGCATAAAGTAACTGCTAAGTTGTTTCATAATCATCTCAGTGATTACCTGGGTTTTACTTGCTACAATAAACAAGGTATCTTATGTTAGTATTCATTATGTTGTGTTCAAATAAAATTTGATGAGATTAAAGTTACATATGTTTAAAATGTAAGGTAAGTGTAAATTGTTTATGTTGTATAGTATACAAAATCTAATATCAATTTGTAGGTTTATAAAAATATAAGCTTATTTTTGAGAAATATGCCTTTAATTCCTTCTCACTAAACCAAGTAGTCACCACATAGTACACAGTGGAAAGTAAAGTAGGCAACTGAGTTATAAAATATGGAGATTTCTCTCATGCTTGTAGGCCTGAATAGGAGCAATTAGGAAATAATTAAATACAAACAATAGTAGATTTAGCTGCTGCTTCAGCAGCTGCTACTTTATTAATGCTTAATTAAGCCTGTTTATAATTTCAAATAATATTGACTAAATCTACCAAACTTGACATTAATGACAGAATAAAAAATGAACTTTTCAACTGGTTAAGTTTTTAAAAGAACCATGGCTCTAAAATGTTTCCAGAGTTTGGTGTTTTGTTTATTTTTTTTGGAGCATGGGATGTTAATTGTTTTTGTTTTATATCCAACCCAAATCTGAATTTGTCATGCATTCTCAACTTTATGTTTCATAAAAATTAATATTCCTGTATTAGAATTATTATTATTATTTTTTTGAGACAGAGTCATGCTCTGTTGCCCAGGGTAGAGTGCTGTGGTGTCGGCCTAGCTCACAGCAACCTCAAACTCCTGGGCTCAAGTAATCCTACTGCCTCAGCCTCCCAAGTAGCTGGGACTACAGGCATGCGCCACCATGCCCGGCTGATTTTTTCTATATATATATTTAGTTGTCCAGCTAATTTCTTTCTATATTTTTTTAGTAGAGAGAGGGTCTCACTCTTGCTCAGGCTGGTCTCTAACTCCTGAGCTCCAACGATCCTCCTGCCTCGGCCTCCCAGAGTGCTAGGATTACATGTATTAGAATTATTATATTTCTAATACTCCCATTTCTTTATGCACTGGTTGAGTTAATTTAGCTCCCTAGGAAAAAATGTATGCAGAGGTGTTTATTATATTGAGGTGTTTATTTCATATTTATAATTTCCTCCCAAAAAACTTTTATTTAAAAATAATCTGAGATCATATATATCAATAGTCCAAATATCTATTATTTCTATTATTATTGTAATAGATATTATTATATCTATTATTCGTGAGCATAGAACTGAACTGAACAATGTTGTCTCTGACATGTTACAATCTTGATTTGGAGTTTTACTGATTTCTTAATTTTAAAATAATTAGCATCTTTTAAAATCATAATTTAAGTGAAATAAACTAATCTGTCAAAACAATCACCTACATATGAAAGATATTCTGTTAAATTCTATAATTGTTATAGTTACATTTAAACATATATATAAAAAAGGAAAAGAGAACAATCTTACTCAAACATAATTTCACTATATATCTACCAACTAAGTACTTGAAAAGAAAAAATTTATAAATGGCTTTTTTGAAACAAAATTATATGCAAACTTTCAAAATAGAAAATTAAAGGGGGGGGGAGGGGATGGGAATATACAAACATAAGAGTAAGATGTGCAACGTATGGGGGATGGTCATGCTTGAGGCTCTGCCTCAAGGGGGGAGGGGGGCGTGGGCAATATACATAACCGTAATATTTGTACCCCCATAATATGCTGAATAAAAAAAATAATAATAAAAAATAAATAAAAATAAAAAATAAAATGAACTCAAAATGTTACTTAAAATCTCAGGTTATTTCTTGAACCTGTAAAACATTCATATAATGTCCTGTTACTGACTTTAAGATAATATTTCACCTATACATTTTCTGGTAACCTCTTTTTGATTTCCCAGTTCAAATGCTGTGGGACCACAACCAGTGGACCAAAAAACAACTACTGTACTAAGACAAGGAATCTACTTAATGGAATCTTGAACTTATAATTCTGCTTTAGTAAACCTTTCTACAGTGGATAATGGATTAAGCACATTGAATTCCCAGAGCACATTTAAAACAATAAGTAAATGATAATGGTTGTAAATGATCAATGCTATAAAAATTTTATTATGATCAGATCACTTTTAAACTGGGAATTATATTCATATATGTAGCATATATGTCACAATAACAAATATTCCTTGACAAAGGACTATCAAAATTCAACTATGCATCAGGCCTGGGGCCACATGTAGCATACAAAGGTGTTTATGCCAGTTTCATTATTCAGGTGCTCACAGTAACATAGGAAAGATTAACATGGAAACCAATAATCACAAGTGTTAAATAAGTACTTTGGTTGAAGTTAGGTATAAATATAATTATGGTACAATTTTATGGGCTTGCTCGATTCTTGCTTTAATGTGATAATAAAAACATAAAATTCATTATTAGAATTGGCATTAACTCTGAAAATCCTAGAGTTGAAATGAGGCCAATGTGCACGTTAGCACTGAAGAAAGTGTGACAAACTCAAGAGAAAAAATTGATAGGAATTACAACCTATCATATAGCTTCTAATTATCTACTCTTAATTTCTTGGTTTTATTGCTTGTTTTTTTTATTTTTCATTATTATAGATACATAATAGTTGTATATCTTTATAGGGCATATGTGATGTTTTGATACAGGCATACAATTAAAATTAATAAAAAAGGGTAATTGGGGTATCCATCATCTCAAGCATTTATAATTTTTTTGTGTATGCTAGGAACATTCCAGTTCTACTCCCTTAGTCATTATAAAGTATACCATAACTTAATCATTGATTATAGTCAATTCGTTGTGCTATCTAATATTGTTCATTCTATCTAATTGCCTAACTACAATTTTGCACCCATTAACCAGCTCCATTCTATACCCTCCTCCCTGCTACCCTTTCCAATCTCTGGTAACCATCATTCTACTCTCTGTCTCCATAAGATCAGTTGTTTTTAATATTTAGCTCCCACTATGAGTGAGAACACACATTTGTCTTTCTGTACTTGGCTTATTTCACCTAACATAACATTCTCCAGTTCAATCAATGTTGTTGCAAATGGCAGGATTTCATTCTTTTTTGTGGCTATAAAACATTCCATTGTGTGTATATGCACCGCAATTTCTTTCCATTTATCCACTGATAGACAAATGGATTGCTTTCAAATCTTGGCTATTGCAAATAATGCTGCAATAAACATGGGAGTGCAAATATCTTTTTTAAAATTGTACATCTATGTTCATAGCAGCATTATGTACAATAGCCAAAAGGTAGAAGCAACCCAAGTATCCATCAACAGATGAATAAACAAAATGTGGCATATACATACAATGGAATATTATTCAGCCTTAAAAAGGAATGATATTTTGACACATACAACAACATGAATAAACCTTGAAGATATTATGCTAAGTGAAATAAGACACAAAGGAATGAATATTATATGATTCCACTTACACAAGATACCTAGAGTAGTCAGGGAGACAGGAGAGTAGAATGATAGTTGCCAGGGACTGGCTATGGGAGTGTGGGAGCAATAAGTTAGTGTTAAATGGACATAGAATTTCAGTTGAAGAAGATGAAAAGGTTCTGGAGACGGATGGTGATGGTGGTTGCACAACAATATGAATATACATAATACCACAAAATATATATTGAAAATGGTTAAAATAGTAAATTTAATGTTTTATATATATATATATAAAACTCACAATACAATAATAAACAATAAATTTAGCCCCATTTATTTCCTTTGAAAATCTAAAGCACATTTGTTATCTTGCATATACATCCCCTTTATAGTCACATATTTCTTTGCATTTCTTAAGAAGATTTAAAAATACATTAACATAGAGGAAAGGCAACTATGCATCCCTTTTAATCTCCCAATTTATAGGAACTCTATAATGCATTAAATAAGAGTATAGACATACTAAAATTATACCATGCTGACATCTAAAAATACTATTAAATTAACTTAAATACTGTAAGTTTAAGATCTTAAGGTTAATTACAAATCCGGAAATTAAATTAGATTATTGCATTAAATCCATACCATTTGTAGGATTATAAGAATTAATATTTTGTAAATATTTATAAATATGTATTTAAGATATATATTCATATTTAGTTTATATATTTATAATATATAAATTTTTATAATACAGATGATATAGACTTAGTTTGATAATCTACTAATATTTTACCTGTTTTGAGACAAAATTTTGCAAATGTATAACTTTACCAAAGCATAGGAAATTATTAGGCTTTTCTTAAGAAAATGAGCACAAGACTTGCATAATCTAGAATACTGTGGTAACACTATTATTTACATGGTAATTGAATCATGGAGAAGATATTACACTGTTTTTATTTTATTTTATTTTATTTTTTATAGCAGTGACACACATGCTTTATTTTTACTTGAAAATGTGTTCTTTCACTTCCTTCATTATTAGTTTGGATTCTTTTTTTTTTACATTTTTTTTTATTTCATCATATTATGGGGGTACAAATGTTGTTAAGGTTACATATATTGCCCTTGCCACCCCTCCCCCCCTGAGTCAGAGCTTCAAGATATCTTTTTAATATATCAAATTCCCTTCTTTCGGATATATACCCAGCATTGGGATTGCTAGGTCATATGGTAGTTCTATTTTTTTCTTCATTGAGGAACCTCCATATTGATCTCCATAATAGGTCCACTAATTTACATTCCCATCAACAGAGTGGGGACAAGGGTTCCCCTTTCTCCACATCCTTATCAGCATTCATTATTGCCTGTCTTTGATAAAAGCCATTTTAACTGAGTTGAGATATCTCATTGTAGTTTTGATTTACATTTCTCTGATGACTAATGATGTTGAGTATTTTTTCATATACTGCTGTCCATTTGTATCTCTTCTTTCAGGAAATGTCTATTCAGATCCTTTGTCCATATTTTAATCAGATTATGTGATTTTTTTATATTGAGTTGTTACAGTTCCTTATATAGTCTGGTTTTTAATCCCTTGTCATATGAGTAGTTTGTAAATATTGTCTCCCATTCTGTGGGATATCTCTTCACTTTGTTGATTGGTCCCTTTGCTGTGCAGAAGCTTTTTAGCTTGATGTAATCCCATTTGTCCAATTTGCTGTGGTTGCCTATGCTTTGGATGTATCACTCAAAAAGTCCTTGCCCAAACCAATGTCCTGAAGTATTTTCCCAAAGTTTTCTTTTAGCAGTTTCATAGTTTCAGGTTTTAGATTTAAGTTTGCATTCCATTTTGATTTGATTTTTGTATATGGTATGAGAAAAGGGCCTAGTTTTATTCTTCTGCCTATGGATATCCAGTTTTCCCAGCACCATTTATTAAAGAGACTGTCCTTTCCCCACTGTATGTTCTTGGCACCTCTGTAAAAGATAAGTTCATTATAGATGTATAAATTTATTTTTGGGCTCTCTATTCTGTTCCATCGGTCTATGTGTCTGTGTTTATGACAATATCATGCTGTTTTGTTTACTACAGCTCTGTAGGATAATTTGAGGTCAGATAATGTGATTCTTCCAGTTTTATTCTTTTGCTCAGTTTTATTATTTTGCTCTATTGTGGGTCTTTTGTGGTTCCATATATATTTTAGGATTATTTTTTTTTCTATTTCTGTGAAAAATGTCATTGGTATTTTGATGGAGATGGCATTGAATCTGTAAGTTGCTTTGGGTAGTATGGTCATTTTAACAATATTGATTCTTCCAATCAATGGGGATGGAATATCTTTTCCTTTTTTTATGTCCTCTTCAATATCTTTCATCAATGTTTTACAGTTTTCATTATAGAGACCTTTCACTTCTTTGGTTAAGTTTATTCCTACATATTTTATTTCATTTGCAGCTATTGTAAATGAGATTAATTTCTTGGTTTCTTTTTCAGATTGATAATGTTGGCATGTAGAAATGCTACTGATTTTTGTATGTTGTTTTTGTATCCTGAAACTCTACTGAATTTGCTTATTAGTTCTAATAGTTTTTTGGTGGAGCCTTTCGGTTTCTCTAGATATAAGATGAAATTATCTGCAGAAAAGTAAAATTTGACTTCTTCCTTTTCAATTTGGATGCACTTTATTTCTTACTCTTGTCTGATTTCTCTAGTTAGATCTTCCCATACTACGTTGAATAACAGTGGTGAAAGTGGGCATCTTTGTCTTGTTTCAGATCTTAGAGGAAAGGCTTTCAATTATTCCCCATTCAGTATAATACTATCTGTGGATCTGTCTTATATGGCTTTTATCACATTGAGGTAAGTTACTTTTATACCCAGTTTTTTGAGAGCTTTTATCATGAAGTGATGTTGAATTTTATCAAATGCTTTTTCAGGATAAATTGAAATGATCATATGGTTTTGTTCTTCATTCTATCAGTATGCTGTACCACATTGATTGATTTGCATATGTTTAATGACCCTTTCATCCCTGGGATGAATCCCATTTGATAATCATGATGAATAATATTTTTAGTGTGTTGTTGAATTCAGTTTGGTAGTATTTTGTTGAGGATTTTTGCATCTATGTCCATCAGACATATTGGCCTACAGTTTTCTTTTTTTGTTGTGTTTTTGTCCAGTTTTGGCATCGCAGTGATATAGGCCTTGTAGAATGAGTTTGAGAGTATTCTCTCTTTTTGATTTTTGGGGATTTTTGATATGTCTCAAACATTAGCAGAGATTTTGAAAGAGACTGGGCCTTCTTTCTCCCAGCTGGTGCATGATCATCTATGTCAGCTTTCAAAAAAATTTGAGCATTTCTTCTTAAATACAAAAGACCTCTAAACTTCTTAGAAAGGAATGGATGCATCACTCATTTGTGAATAAGTCAATCGAATCAACTTTGTTTGTGCTAGAAGAGGATCAATTGCTTGAGATCGCAAATGACAGTGGCCTTAAAAGTATGTTTGAGATAACCTCAATTCTCCATATGTTCTGGATTAAAGTCCAGGTGAAATATCTTTAGATTGCCAAAAATGCACTGAAAAGCCTGCTTCCGTTACCAACATCTTATCTTTGTGAAGTGGGGTTTTCTGCAGTGACAGCTACCAAAATGAGATTACAGAGTAGACTGGACATAAACAACAGACTTTGGATGTCACTGTTTCCCATCATCCCCAGATGGGATCACCTAGTTGTAGGAAAACAAGCTCAGGGATCCCACTGAGTCTGCAGTATGGGGAATTGTATAATTATGTCCTTATATCTTACAATGTAATAGTAATAGAAATAAAGTGCACACAAAATGTAATGTGCTTGAATCATCCCCAAACCATCCCCGCTTCCCCCAGTCCGTGGAAAAATTGTCTTCCATGAAACTGGTCCCTGGTGTCAAAAAGGTTGGGGAACACTGGTTTAGGGAATAATGACAAAGAAATAAAGTCTGTACATGTTCAGTACAAACACAACCATCCTTTCCCCTCACAATATTTTCAGTCCTTGGTTGCTTAAATCCATGGATGTGGAATCCAAGGATATGGAAGGTTGACTGTATATATTCATATACATCTATTTGCACATACACACACATATACATATACACTGTGTGCATTATATATAAGTGTATAAAAACATGTATATGTGTGTGCGCAGTTGTAATATTGCACTAATTACCTTAAAAAAATTGTGGTTGTTTCTTAAGTGTACCATGGTTGTATAGAGATAGTATGAAAGCATTATTAGAACACTAGTATTATTAGTAGTATTCATATTTCATATTGTGTTTTAATAAGCAAATTCAGCCTCATTTGTTATGACAAACATTAACATAAATAATTTACATAAAGAGATGTATGGTAATGAGTCTATCTATAATAACACATACATAGAAATAACACATCATTGACTTACAATCATGAAATGACCTAAAAATACTGGCTGGTGACAAGATTCATCATAATTCAAAAAATTTTTTACACAATGACAGATTGATTTGAAAACAGAAGGAGGCAGCGTATTTAGTTACAATGGCTAGTTCTGGCAGTTATCCAGGAATTACATTGCACAACCTTACACACAGCATAGAAATTGACTGTTTTAACAAAGGTTCTCACCAGGGTAATGAGTAGAGCACATTAATTCTCACTGTGCATTGATAAGCTCTGTTTGAACTTTGCCAAGGTTTAAACAATGGTGAGGGGCCTCTGGCACTTTCAGAGTAAGTGGTCCATGAACAGTGCTGTAGGGATGAGGTTTTTTTGGTGTGTATCTGTTTTTTCATTTGTTTGTTTGTTTTGAAGAATCCATAATTTAATCATTTAGACTGGTTCTCATTTCTAATTAGAACTGAGGTCTTAAGGAAGCTTGTGAAATATCAGAAAGAAATCTTTTACAATTAACACCTTTGCAAAAAAGGATCTAGAATTTCTTTTTGATTTATCTTTAAGGTTAAACGTTTATGCACCAAGTAAGAAAAACTTTAGCAAACTTTTTAAAGAGATATTGTCTCACTCTGTCACCCAGGCTAAAGTACAGTGGCAAAATCATAGCTCACAGCTTTTGTAAACTTTTTAATGGCATCATGAGGAGGAAAAATGTGCAGGTAAAATCATATGGAATCTTGATATTTCATTTTAACCTACAAAAATGACAGTTTCATGTTTCAACCTAATATTACTATTTATATAATTAACAGACTCTCCCATTTTTTCTTCCTAAATTTTGACTTCTCAAATACTGACTTCAGATTTTATGTATAACTCAAATTATATTTTTATTTGTAATGTTGATCCCAAGATTTGAGATCCTTACACTATATATATGTAAATGTATGTGTGTATTTCTAGAAGAAAATAGAATCCCACAGAAGAATGTCTCTGATATAAGAAGGAATAAATAATAAATGAGAAGTAAAGCAAATAGGTGAGTTAAATATGTTCATTCTAAGCAAATAATGATTATATAAAGTGTATTAATAAATTATTCGTGATGTTAAATAAGAATAAGATTATAACTAAAATAACAACAGATGTCAGCAGTGGGTTGATCAGTTTAAGTTTTCTAAGGTTCTTGTACTGTTTGGGAGAAAGATAAAATATTTATTATCAATAGCATATTAAGTTTGCTGGTTAAAATTTCCATAAAAGCCACTAAAATAATAAAGAAAAATAAAGTTTATAACTTCAAACTAATAGAGGGAAAAATAATGAGTCAAAAAAAACCACATTCAATCTAAAAGAAGTCGAGTAGAAAAAAGAAGGGAGCAAATTTGGATACTAGAAAAGAAACTGTCATAAAAAAATAGATGACTGATGTGTGACTAATCCCTTAGCAATCTAATCAAGAAAAGAAGTTGCTGCTTAAAAAAAAACAAAAAAAACCATAGTCCACTCAATTGTAATATAACATCTTTGAGATATTTCTATTTTGTTTGAGCAGATGTATGATAGTCTACCTAGCAAAATCAAAGAAAACACAGTATGTGTGAATTTTTGTCCCTGATTCTCAATGCCTGGCTTTAGTATTATTAATAATATTTAAAAAGAAATACCACCAGAATACAGGACAAGAGATCTTGGCTATGTCCTTTGTCTCTTGTCCACTGATTTGTAAATTGGCTTCTTTTTTTGGGTAGAGACGGGGTCTCACTATGTTGCCCAGGCTGGTCTCAAACTCCTGGGTTCAAGCAATCCTCCCACCTCAGACTCCCAAAATTCTGAGATTACAGGTGTGAGCCACCACACCCAGCTAAATTGGCTTGAAATTGCTCCTATCAACAAAAATTAAGAGGACTGGGAAGCCATGGTTCCTGTTACACAGATATTAAAATACTCCACTCTAAAAATCAGCTCCTTGTGTTCAGCTAGTTCAATAATTCCTAAATAAATGCATATAAACTTTGGGGAACTGCATAACTAAGGTTCAGACCCAAAATTGAGAGCCCTTCACCATGGAATCACTGTCATTTGCAACTCTTCTGAGCAACTGATGCTTGCTTTAAACCTACTTAACAAAATTTTCCTCAGTTTATAAAACTCAGCTCATAAATCAGCTTATTATCAGCATATCTTTAAAAATACTGTTTTTTAAAATTATTTCAATGTTCATTGAAAATAGACAGAAAAATTACCTAGTCTATATAATACTTGTGTAGGAAAGTGAGTAAAATGCATGTGAGGAATTTTGGAGTAAACAAAAAATAACAGAAAACAAGCTGAAGAAGATAAAGTGAGATATAACTTGAAATACGTACACAGCTGTCTGAAGGGGATAGAAGTGGGAACAATAATTCAATGTGTGCCCTTTGAACCCATGAAAGAGGTGAAAGAGAGTAAAAACGTGTTGGTTCCTGAGCAGATATTTGCAACATTTCAAGTACAACCATGAATAAGAAATATGATAGACATGAATTTCAAATTCCTGGGTGATTTCATGTGAAGTATAAAATTATCATGAAAGCATCAAGACAGATATAAAGTTTTCAACTGGAGTTTGGATTATATTCACTGTACCACAGTTGCAAAGAGTGAAGGACATGTAATGCATGAAATGGTCAATCCAAAAAGATTGTATTAAGGTGCTTAAAAGATAAACTCTCAGTCGATCAGAATGACCCACTCTCTTACCATGCTGATGCTAAAATTATTATTTTTGTATTGATGGTCCTTTGATTACAGAGGACTCTATATTTCTATTTTGTTCTTACCCTAAGACAGGATACCTTTTGAAAATGTACATATACAATCAAATATCCTTTGAATCATACCAATATAATTGTAAAAATTGTGACTTTTGTGTATGTTTATTTGGAGAGATTTAAGGAAAAAGCCTTTAAGTGCCCTGCTTTGAGTGTTTTCCGTAATACACACCCTCACATTATCTCATGTCATATACTGTCCCATGATACATCTGCTTAAGAAACACTTGAAAATGACTTTTTCTATGTATCTACATTTGTACTATTGTGTGTTTCAGAATGCCTTCATCTATTATTCCTTAGCTATGACTCATTTCTCTACTTTGAAATTTGAAATACTAAGAAGTTCAACAATCTTACTGGATTTTATTTTTTTCAGAAGGAATCTGAGATATAGCTGTGGTTTAAAGTAATCAAAAGTACAATGTAAAGTTAATTATACTCCACTATTGTGGAGAGATAAAGCTAGGTGGACAATTTATATCCATCTATTTATTCTATAGACATTTACTGACCATCTTCTACACTATGTGTGAGGCCTTGTGGCAAGTGTTGGGGGAGATACCATGAAAAACATCAAATCACCCCTGCCTAAACAGATGCTCACACCTACCTAGAACAGAGAAGGCATGCATGTTAATGCTAGAATACAATGCTTGGGAAAATTCATTGGAGATATATTCCCAGTTATAAGTAGTTTTGTTAGTAGAGTTGGCCAAATTGGCCTGAATGGAAAAATAGAATTTATGCATTTAACAAAAACTCATTATTTATTATGTGTTAGGCATCATGCTAAGTCCTATACATATAGTTCCTGCCCTCCCAGAGCTTATATTCTAACTGGGAAAGGATCTTGAAAATGTATGTAGTGAAAACCACAAAGAGACATTATAAGAATATTTTTAGGCTGGGCGCGGTGGCTCATGCCTGTAATCCTAGCACTCTGGGAGGCTGAGGCGGGTGGATCGCTCAAGATCAGGAGTTCAAAACCAGCCTGAGCAGGAAAGAAAGAAAGAAAGAAAGAAAGAAAGAAAGAAAGAAAGAAAGAAAGAAAGAAAGAAAGAAAATTTTTAATCTAAATTTTAATAAAAATATATTAATCTATGGTGACCAAAGAAAGTATAGTGTATTATAGGGCATCAAAATTAAACATTTTTCATGGAGGAGATAATACAAGGATGTAAAAGATAGTTCTATGTTGTTTCATATTAAACTAAATGTTGTCACATAAACAATTCATTGAATTTGAATAAATCCCATACATAATACCTCTGATCTTCCAATGATCCAAGTTGGATGTTTATGAAAAGAAAAAAATAACTTGATTGGATGAATATCATCATAATTAAATATGTAAAAATAAACTCTAGTTAGGTGGCTGGCTCTTTAGCAAATTAAATGTCTCAGAAGAACCAGAAAATCTTAAAAGGTAATTAGAAATGATCAGGAAATTATATGGATGAAGATACATGCTTTTGGCACAAAACAATAGTGGTTAATGTAATTACGTATTAGCAAACCAATGCATTCTCAACAGATTCTTCTTAATTGATAAAACTAGATCTATTTCCTTCTTATTCAAGATAAAGAGATGTAGAAACCTTTGTTACTTTATGTTAATCCGCTTTTTAGAAATTTTCTGAATCAGATCAGTTTATCTTAAATTGTTTTTCAATATGTTTAAATGAACCTGACCACATCGTAGTTCCCTGTTTTAGTCATGTGTAGTGTTATACAAGATGACATCCCTCAGGTAGAACTATGTGCTGAAATTAAATTAACTGCAGCACGAAAAAATAGTATATTCAAAAAAAGCACCTGTTGGCCGGGCGCGGTGGCTCACCATGTATTCCTAGCACTCTGGGAGGCTGAGGCTGGAGGATCGTTTGATCTCAGGCGTTCAAGACCAGCCTGAGCAAGAGTGAGACCCCGTCTTTACTATAAATAGAAAGAAATTAGCCAAACCACTAAAAATAGAAAAAAATTAGCTGGGTACGGTGGCGCGTGCCGGTAGTCCCAGCTATTCGGGAGGCTGAGGCAGGAGGATTGCTTGAACCCAGGAGTTTGAGGTTGCTGTGAGCTAGGGTGACGCCACGGCACTCTAGCCGGGTCAACAGAGTGAGACTCTGTCAAAAAAAAAAGAAAAAAAAAGCACCTGTTATTCTTTTAATTCAAGTTTAAAGGCCTTCCTGATCCTTTTTCCTCCTAGATAGGATTAGATATACCCCTTGGGTTTCTCAAAATATTTTGGGAATATTTCCATGGTTTCATTACTAGTATAAAAAAATTATTCAATGTCTATCTTATCTAGCATTTTTATATTTTTTTATATCTTCAGTGCCTAAAAATGTGAGTGGCACAACAATGCTGAATTAATAATACTGAATTATACTGAATTATCCTTCCCTTTAGGGATATTATAAAGAATATCTTATTTTATCAACTATGTTATTTCCATTATTCAAATTTACTCTGAAAAAAAACTTCATATAATTTCATGTACAAGAAAAATCCAGACTCAGTTAACAAAGAGATGATATTTTTTTTCCCTACAGTATTAAGAAATTTCATGCTATGGTTTTCCTTCTTATTTCCTTTGACTTTTTTAATTTTTTAGGGCTTTTCTTTGTTTTGTTCCTGTTTAAATTTGCTCTGTAGTCTAAAGAAAACATCATCTTTAAAAAGCCACCTTTGTTCATATCTATTTTTAGTTATATTTATTCTGTTTTTCTGGTAATAGTAGGTGCAAATCAGCATTTATTATTTAATAACACAGAGATGTTCCATATATCACAGAAAAACAATTTTTTTAGGCCACTGCTTCCGTAGTGCCTCTGTAAAGTCACTCTCTGAATCAAACATAAAATTATTATTGACTTCAAATAATCTCGATTTTGGACATATTTCCTTCCAGAATTCCCATGCCCTTAATTTATATTCCTACTTTCATTTCTACATAATATTTTCTTTTAGTCATCAAATTCCCAACTTCAAGCCTTTTCCATTTCAATCTGCTTTCCTTTGTTCATTAAAGAAGCTGGGAAAAACTTTTTTTTTTATTAAGCAGCCTTTCCTATGTTAAGAAAAAGTTTTAACACCTTAATTTGTAAGACTGACTAGTTGCTTACTGTTTTGTAGGGACAAAATTATGTATAGGATGTATAGAAGTGTATAGAAGTCTCTATACACTTGTAGGAGTCTCTATAATATTAACTTAGTATTTTACTTTCTCTTAATCTTCAAATTATGTCCTTGTGCTATTTTTTTTTCTGGTAATATTTACGTCCAAAACATTTTTACAGATATTTTAATTATCTTAAGTTTAGAAATCATATTTGAAGAATTAGTATACATGGGGGATATTTATTCAATAATTTATAATTGGAAAACAAAATAATCATTAGCTCTACTTTTTCAATAATATTGCAATTCATAGCAAATTATCAAAGATTGTTATTAGGGAAATAATTTCTTTTAAAATATCTTGAAAATACATCAAAAAAAAAAAACCAGAACAAAGGTGTCTTTAAATCATTTTTAAATTTTAAAAACACATAAATATTTCTAAACATAATCTCAATGTTACTGTGGAATTACATAGAGGAGAAGAAATTCTTCATTGCACTAGTATTGAAAGAAGAATTTAACACTTAACATACCTTATTTTTTAAATAAAATGCCATATTATATTTAAGAGAGATTATTATATTAATGTTGTAGTTAAATAGTATCTTTCCCAGAATACACATTCAATATATGGGTGTTGGGGATTTACATTGGGAAAATTTCCAATTAATTATAATCTATTATAGTACTTAGAATTACACTGGTCTATAATATACTATGTTTCTGAATTAACTTTCTCAATATCCTTGTCTCTGAACTATTTAGCAGTTTGTTTTCACTTTTGACAGCTTGCTGCTTAAATCCACTTTGAGAAAAATGTTCAGTTAAAAATAACTATATTGGCACTTTTTAAAAATGTCATGCATTTTCCTAATTCCTGATATATTTAATGTCTGAGAAATAATCACAGGATTTTTCTCTTTGAAGTAAAAATCACTTGCTTTCCAGGTTGCTTTTTTTTACAAAGAAGAGAAGTTATTTGCAAATATCTTGTAGCTTTGAGTATTTTAGGCATCTAGCTTCATGAAGGGTGTGAAAGAAATTTAGGCTTTTACTTAAGTTGAGGTCCAATACGTGTGGACTTACTTAAAGAACATATTGCAGGTGAATGAAAGAACTAAATTTGAAAAACAAAAACTTTAAGATTTTAAATAATAGAATATCTTTACAAGCTCTAGTTAAGGAAGAATTTCTCCAACTAGGCACAAAAACATCACAAACCGTAAAGGAAAACCATAAGTAACTGGGAGAAATATTTGTATCATAAACATTTGCAAAATATAACAAATCGCTCTGCATCAATAAGAGATGAAATAAATAGGAAATTCAAAGAAGAGAAAACTAAAAAGTGTATACATATGAGGGGAAAAAGGGGCTGATAATCAGGGAATAGAAAATTAAAGCAGCTTGATTCCATTAGTCACCAGATTATTTGATCAAATTCAAATGGTAAGAATCTCAGGTATTACTGATTTTGTAGAGTAACAGAAACTCTAATAAACTACTGGTGGAAATGTAAATTGGTAAAACAATTTGGAGAACAATATTTTCAATGTCTAATGAAACTGAAAAAAATACATGAGCAACAATTCCTTTCTCAGTATGTCCCTTAAGAGAAAGTCTTGCATAGGTGCTCCAGGTGATAAGACAAGCATCTTCATGACAGCGTTGTCATAGCATAAATTGCAGAATGTCTATCAGTAGAAGAGTGGTGAAATGAAAATGATACATTGCTATTACAGAATACTATTGAACAATTTATACAAAATGGACCAGGAGAATACCAACTTAAGATACTGGTTACATCTGGAGAGAGAGAAGGAAAATGTAATTTTATCTTTTATGATTGATTTGAAAAATAACTAAATTGAGAAAATTTATGGTGATTAAGGACTTCAACATTGTCTGTAATATTTTATAACTTTTACATTAAAAGAGACACTTGAAGCAAAGTTAATAAACATGTTAACAGTTGTCACTTTGGGGTCATAGAAAATTATAAATAAGTTTGCATCTCTGATTTTACCTATTTTTGCTAAAATTCTTTTTAAAAGTAATAATAATATTACTACTATGCAAAGGTTTTCTTTTGTTCTTGTTGATGGTAGTTTTTTGTTTGTTTGTTTTTACCAGAAGTGCTAGAGTGCCTCAACTAGAATGCCAAATTAAACAACATATTATCAAAATTGAAAGCTGTGGAGGTGCAAGCTCATTTTTATTTAGAAGAAACTGTTTTTTTATTTAGTCTTTCCATTTTTGTAATACCTGGAGCCTTTTTAAGTTCCCTAAAAAACAAATATTTTATTTCCTTCCTAGTATATAATAAAATAGCAATCAGGAGGCAAAAACCCATAGTGTAGTGAGGTCCTCTAAGGCAGTGGTCCCCAACATTTTGGCACCAGGGCCTGGTTTCATGGAAGACAATTTTTCCATGGATGAGGAGGGAGTGGAATGGGGAGATGGTGAGTCATGGGGCAATGGGGAGCAGCTATAAATACAGATGAAGCTTCTGAAGCTTCGCTCCCTCACCTGCCACTCACCTCCTGCTGTGCAGTCTGGTTCCTAACAGGCCAGGGACCAGTACTGGTCTGTGGCCCCAGGAGTTAGGGACCCTGGGGACTGCAGCTTTAAGTCTTATTTATGAATCATAAATGGCTTGCTAATGTTAAACACTAATTACAATGCCAAGGCAACATGCTGGGAAACATTCAGACAGCTGGAAAACCATGCACCATGGGTCTTCTTAAAAATAATGTAAAATAAGAGTAAATTAGATTCCAACAGACTTCCCACTTTACCATAGTTTTTACAAACTGAAACAGAATTTCTTTCCCATTCTGTTTTTTTAAAATCCATTAAATGATCAAGTTTTTGTTTGCTTTTAAAATTTCAGTGTTTGATGTTACAAAAAGGAACATCATTTAAGAAAACCACACATTTATTGTCCAATGTACTCTTTTAGCAACCCCAAACAGTTAATGATATTAAAACACAAATCTCTTTCAACAACCAAGTTGTAATGTTCTTTAGCACCTCTAAAAGAATTAAACTTTATATTTAAATGTTTACCCTTTAAAAAACCTCTCAAAGTTTAATTGAAACAATTCTAATGAGGTAAGGTGTCAGATAATGTGGCTTTAAAAATCTCTCAGTATTTAGGTGTGATTATTTTTAAAAATACTCTTTTTATCTTATAATATTATAGCACATATATTACTATAATCAATTATTTGTTCTAAATATAGTATAATCATGGTTCAATAATCATCCTGTAAACTAGCTCATTGTGTATAATAGCCACAATAAAGCAACATTAAAAATATTGGCACCTCTTTGGATACATTAATAGTATTAGTAATTATCATATATATAATAAATGTAATTGTAATTGTCCTCCCCCACTCTGTGTCTCCTCCATCTATACCTCATCTCTGCTGTCACATTGATATGACTAAGTTAAACAAGACTACAGTGCTGTTCCTCTTTCAGACACTGACATTTAATTCACACCATCATTTTATAAGGTGGGTATCATTATTCCCATTGTACATATAATAGAAACGACATCAAGACAGAATAACTAACTTTCTCAAGCCTACGCAGTAGAGATAGAGAGAGAGACTGAGACAGAAAAAGTCTCAAATTTGTACAGTTAAGAAGTAATTATTGATCTGCAGGGCATGAGTGCACAAGTGCACAGTATTTCCTCAAATATTTTATCATCATTATGATATTAGGTCAGAGAATCCCCAGCAGATCACTGGCTTAAGCAAATTCTGAAAATTTGCCTCCAGCTGGCGTTTATACCATGGGAATGGTAAAAGGACAAAGAATTTCAAGTAATAAGGAGTGTCTGATTAATTATGAGAAGCAGTGATTCTACTGGTGCCCAAAAAGTAGGCTCCTTAGAACAGTAAAGGGACCAGGAAATTGGAGCAGGACTCCAACACAGAACCCTGGAGATGGATTTTGAATAGGTGACAAAGAGGGAGAGCTGAGAACTGCACCCAACCAATGGGTGTCAGGGATGGTGAGAAAGAAATTAAAGGTCAACGTGAGTGCTTGAAATTATATACTTTAATCTTTCAGTACCTATGTAATGCTTTCAGTGGGAAAGCTTTGAGAAAACATTGGTGATTAAATTAAAATCTGACTACAATGTATAGATGGATTCTTAGAGAAGAAATCAGAGGCAGGAAGTACATAATAAAGACATAATGAACTGGCAAAGGTTTGAGCTATGTGGGTTGGTGGAAAACTAGAAGATAAAGACAGATCTGAGTTCCATTTTTAACCTGCATATATAGAGACTTTGTGCCTTGCCTTATTAGCTTATGCATGGATGTCTATAAGCATAAATCTTCCTGAGGTTTTCCAACACCAAGGCAAACATCACCAGAGATTTGAAAGAAATTTAATTGCCCTTGTCACTTTAAGTAGTCCCATAATAATATGTGCTAGCTTATTGCAGCTTAGGTGTTTTCCCTCATGCTAATGAATAATTCTAGTTGGCTTTATGAATAACATACAGCAGTTGTCTCATGAGCCCATAAATGAGTTATTAGCTATAAGGAACATATGACCCAAAGCTACAAGTAAAATTTATGTCCAACTTAATACAATGGCTGCATTAACAAGTTTCTGTGTACTCATCTCTACTTTGTCAGGCTCCATAGCTAAACTTGCTTTTAAGAATGAAAAATATGATAAAATATTTTATAAAATATTATACAAAAAGTTATAATGTTTGAATTTCAAGAGGAAGGTATGGCATTGTTTATTTCTTTACTTGGTCCTTGAATAGACACTTTCATTGGAGCTTTTGGAAGACAATATAAAAATAAAAAGCATTTGGAAAATATGTAGCCATATTCTCTAAGGAGCATGGTACTTGAGTTTAACATTTGTTGTAGAATATTTGTGTCATTCTTTCAATAAATATTATTGAATACTGAACACTTTTTGCACTGTTATTATTTATGTCTCCCAGTTGTTTTCAGTATATTTGAAGCAGCTTCATGCTATCAGGTATACACTACAATACAGAGGATCATGGATGTAGTGAACTGGTATGGTGACATAGTGTCCTAATTTAGATTCTAATTAGTCTGATTACTCAGAAAAAATTATTAATTTTTTTTAAAGAGACAGGGTCTCACTCTGTCACCCAGGCTGGAGTTCAGTGTCACCATCATATCTCATGGCAGCCTTGAACTCATAGGCTCAAACATTCCTCCTGCCTCAGCCTCCCAATGTGCTGGGATTACAGGCATGATTCACTGAATCAGGCTAATTATCAACTTTTCATAGCTGACCAAAATCTTCACATAGAATGGCCCAAGTCACCAGTCATCATAAAAACTCAAAAGATGGTCGGCCCAATGGAAAGACTTCTTAGAGTTCAAATATTAAAAAGAGCAAGTATTAGTATACAAAGGAAACACAAAATAGATTGTTTATTCCTTTACTTCCTCTGTAGTAAGACATATATTATTAATATTTTGAAATGTAGCCACTAAAATTTTTTCATGCAACTTTCATTTTTTAAATGTATTTGAGAAATGCTGGATTAATAGGAAAATAGATTACTTCACTTTCAGTCTCATATGTAATTCAAATTTGTTATAATACCAAACTATACAATAAGTACAATGAAATCCAAAAATGTTTTATTTTTTCTATAATGACTACTTTGAGGTTTTAAAAATATTAAAGGTAATTTTGAAAAATAATGAATGTCCCTGTTTTGCTGTTGCCCTGAACATTTTTCCCCCATTTATTTTGCCTATTGCTAATTTAATAGTGAATTTTATTCTCTACTAATGTTCCCTAT
The DNA here is from genome assembly GCA_008086735.1 of Cheirogaleus medius. NCBI lineage: Eukaryota > Metazoa > Chordata > Mammalia > Primates > Cheirogaleidae > Cheirogaleus > Cheirogaleus medius. The sequence goes on along the minus strand of VBSM01000361.1, from coordinate 54,997,781 downwards.
GTTTAATTAATTCTAATATAAAACTGCCATTCACAAGACATAGGTCACTTAGGTAGGAAAGCACTAATATATTTGGAACACCAAAGGATCCAATTAATAAACTCTGCTATTAAAACTTAACACTGATTTAATTGACTATGATTAAAATCAAAATTAATAACAATAACACTATAATCCATCTTTCTCATTGTAATAGTGTCTATGTTTTATGTTTTAGTTGAACATGAATACTCATAAATACTAGAATAGAAAGGTAAACTAAATAAGAAGATACAAAGTTTGGACTTATTAGTTATTAAGACTATTATCTACTGCATATCAAGCACAGTATTAGGAAATTCATATACATTGTTCCTAATTATTAATATGGTATTATTACCTCTATTTTATGTTTGAAAAACCTAAGCCTCAAAGAATTTAAGGCAAAGTGCTCAAGGTATACAACTATTAATACATACTAGAAGAATTAGGATTTTAACTCACCTCTGCCTTACCAAGTACTTACTAGGAAACCATATTGTGGAACCCTCCTGTGTATGCAGAGGGGGTTGTAAGTGACAGTGGTTTCAGGAAGAATGTCTTTTTTCAAGAACTAACAATACCCAATACCCTAGGAATCCACTTTCTCCTAATATCCTTCTGAGGTTGTGTCTTCATATTGAGCCACCAAGAATTATCCCTGGTTAGATCCTAATGAATGTGAGAGACCAGACCAAAACCTGAACATTGAGGGTGTTCTCAAGAAGGAGGGATGGAGGAGAAGAAGGTGATAAACCAGCTGTTTCTCAAATAGCAAGCACTTGCAACTGTAAAGGCAAATGCTAATTAAATTAAGAGGCTTAATTTTACCAGTTGAAAGTAAAGGGAGAGATACTCCTCCACTTACCCTTTTCTTAGAATACTTACTTACAAACCTTGCAATTGTAAGTCTTTTCTCCATCTCTCTTTGAAATGCATATAACTCTTTTAAAATCTAATTAAGTCTCTTGCCCCTGGCTTTAGGACTAGGAATGCCTTTCTCAAGGACCAAGGAAAGTCTTTTTGAAATGTAATCATCAAGAGAGATAAAGAGGGCCTATCTCAGTTTCTGTGGGAGGTTAAGAGCCTAATTTTAAAGGGGCCCCTCACTCCAAGTTGCAAAACTACTTCCTGTCATAAAGATATCAGAAGTTTATTTTTTCCTTCCAATAAACCTAATTAGCAAACACAGATGGCAACACCAACTACCATGTGAATTAAGGATGAACTCTGGGTGACAAATGGTGCTGTCAAGTCCTCCTACTTGAGAAATAGTTAATGTTTATCTTGAGAACATATATGTAATGGGTTGTGAAGGAAATCAAAATATTTCACCTCAAAATATATTTCTTTGGCATATTTTGAGATGGCTGTCAGATAGACAGCAAAGAGAAGTAGTCCAACAAAGTTGTCTTTTATGGGGGAAATTTGTGTCTGTAGAGAATCTGCATTGATGCAGCCAGTTTTTTTCTGAGGCTTTCCCTTGTCCAGATCTAAGAAAGATTAACTGAGAATTGGACAATTTTAAAGGTCTGAAAGAAACATTTGCCATTTTTTTCTCTTAGAGGGCTGCTACCCTTCGGTTTCATTTACATAACAAGACCACCTTTGCTAGGCAAGCCTCATCTTCCCCCCGCCCCCTGCCCCAACTCTCATAACCTGTGTTGCCATCATCCAAGCCCTCGTTCTTTCTGCAACCTCAGGATGGTATATAAGCCTCTCTATATCATTGGGGGGTTGAGTTATTCTGTAATATTTCTTGTGTACATGTTAATTAATTTTGTATACTTTTCCTTCAATTAATCTGTCTTTTGTGAGTTGATTTTTCAGTGAACCTTCAGAGGGTGAAGAGGAAGCTTTCCCTTGTCCCCTACAGTTGGATTTGCTTGGCTACACAAAATAGTGAGATTACTTTCATTTTTTGCAATCTCTTAACAGATTGCCTGTGATATCCATCATATTCTGGCTTAATGTTTATGCAAGAATAAAATAGTTTTCTTTTTCTTCTACCTTTTCTGGTTGGGAGGAGAATTTACTTTTAATTACATTTTCCCTGCATAATACTTGCATAGCTATAGTCTATTGATGATGGTGTTAGGCAGGAACCAAATCTGCAGGTGGCAGATACAGGCCAGGGGGCGGTTCCTAAAGGCAGAGAAGCCAGGGACCAATCAAGGGAAAGGACTGCAGGAAAATGCAGAACACTTGACAAGCTTATCAATCATCTGTTAATAGGCACACTCCTGTAAGCCCGCTCCCAATGGGGCCAATAAAAGGTAACCACCTGGGTATCCTTAATGTCTTTCTCCACCTGTGGAAGGTGACCTGTTCCTCTCTCTGGAGCATTTTTATTTTTAAAAGAAAAATAATTTTATTGTTTTGTAGAATTCTTATTTTAGCCATAATTATATACCTTAATATTATGAAAAATGTCAAAAGAAACTTAAATGTAGCAAAACATAAAATCAAATACAATGTCATGTTACTGAAGAGATAAGACGTTATTTCAAAGAGATGAGAAGTCTAGAAATAATGCTTTTCTGACCAATTAGGAATGTCTGGCTTATTCAATTAAAAAAAGTTCTCATTTCTGTTTCAATATGCTTAACATTATTATTGTATTTTTTATAGAGTATCTTATTCTATGCAATTTTTTTCCATATAGATACTATTGTCTCATCTCTAGGCTAAAGATAAAAAGTATCTAACCCTACCCTAGGAAACTTTTATCTCAAAATTTAGAGGTTGCATCATTCATTCTCTCTGTTGATTAGGAAATTAGCATTGCAAAAGGGAAGAAGAAATTCATTGTTAGGAAATCCTGTTCCAATTTACAAATTAAAACCAACAATCTCAAGATGTTAAATCACTCAATACCAGTGAATTTAATTAAGACAGACATCTCTCTCTAATAAGATTGTATATCCCTTTTTGATTCTTTATATTTAGTGACAAAAATAATATCTCCTTGAAAATTTATCTCCAATAAAATTATTGACAGAAATACATATTTGAAAAATATCACTGTTTTTTGTAGTTTTTAACCCTTGAATATCAAGAAAAATAAAGAGTAAACTTTGTAGCAATCTACCAAACAAATAAATAATGAGAAAAGAGACTTACATGATCAATCAGTTCACGAACCATTCCATTCCATTGTCCATTGGCGTCATCCTGGGCTCCATATTTCCCATCTTCTACAAGTCTAATTTCATATGTAAAGCCAAGGATTGTGGATAACTCTCTGAGGAGATCAATGCAATAGCCCTCAAATCGATCATTACCATAGAGAGGTTTGTCAGACTTCTTAAACAGGACATAGGGTTCTTCCTGGAAACATTGAACATAAAGGAAAAAGGTGAACAAGTTAGTCATGAAACTTACTATCAGAGTTAGAACTTTTCCTAGAAGATAGGAAATCAATTTCTCATTAATTTAAGACAACAGTCAACTTTATTTTCTTCTAATTGTAATTAGTATAGTTTGGAATATTAAAATGGAAGATATTCAGATTATTTAAGGAATATTTGTGCATTATAAGAGAATATCTAGCTATAATAATCCCACCATCACTACATAATAAAAATGTCATATATTATGTACCTTATAGAATATATTTTATATCATATTTAACAAATAATATATGACATGATATATGCTATACAATATATAATACATAATATTTAATTTCACCATCACTATAATATCCTGATTTGAATTATACCATTTAATCAATATCTGGTGTCCCATTTCAGTGGAATATATGAATGAAATGAATGAAAAAAAACACATTTACTAATTTCCTATTATGTGTTAAGTGTTGGAGTGAGGACTTTTTATATATATTATCACCTTTTGTACTAACAACCATGAAAATTACAACTGCCATATTTAATTATAATAGAAAGAGTACTAGCTTAGTTCAAAATATAGAGAAGGAAACAAATATTTATCAAGTGCTTATTCATTCATCCAACATCTTTTTATGGAGAACCTACTGTGAGCCAGTCCTCCTCTATATAAAAGAGAAATCCCTGAGTTATGAAATTCATGACATAGAGAAGGAAACAGATAATAAATGGCTAAACAAAAAGAACACATATCTCTAGGTGGTGCTAAATGTTATAAAAACGTAAAATAGGTCAATAGGATAGAGAACAACTGCAAGGTACTTGGTAAGATAAGACAAAATTGAGTAATATATCTGAAAGTCTTTTCTGAGGACCTGAGAGATGAAGTAGAATTCAAAAGATGAGAAGGAGTCTATCCATTTGAAATTCTAGAAGAAGAGTGTTTCAGGCCAAGGACACAGCCTTTATAAAGCCCAGAGACCAATATAACATGGGAGTGTTCCAGGAAGAGGATCATAGCCAACAATGCAACTGAAGTCACATCCAGCAAGTGAGGAAGTTGGTTAAACAAGATGAGAAGGAAAGCAGATTGGGGAGCCAAATCCTGTGAGGCTTTGCAAATCAGGCTGT